>JAGPOW010003182.1:15471193-15490352 GCA_030014935.1 Caiman crocodilus | reverse complement strand
CCCGTCTCGCCGGCAGCCGCAGGCCGCGTGACGCGAAGGCGGCAGCAGCGCCAACCCCCACCCCCGCCCGCTACCGCCCGGCCCCGGCCCCACCTCGTCCAGATCCTTCGACTGCTTCCTCGGCTGTTTCAGAGGCTTCTTCTTGCCGCCTGCACCGGGAGGAAACGAGACCGTGAGGCTGAAGCTAGGCCCGAGCCCCTGGGACCGGCCCGCCCGCAGCTGCCCCTACCTCCCCTGCCCGACATGGCGCCGCCCGCGCTCGCCGCTGCCCCGGAAGTACCATCCCATCGTCGCGGGAACCGCAGCGGCTTTCTCCTCGTCACTTCCGGCGGCGCCGCGCCGCTTCCGACCTCGCTTCCGGGGGTGGTGTCGCCGGTGCGGGGACCCAGCGGCCGGGTGAGCGGCGGGGCCTGCAGGCGGGCGGCTCGGGCTTATGGCGCGGCGGTCTCGGGTCCTTGTCGGAGGGCGGCTCTCGCCCGCCCCCGCCTCGCTGTAGGCTCGGGGCAGGCGCCCTGCACCCGCCCCGCCGCCAGGCCGGCCGAGGACAGTTCTGGCCCGGCCCTTGCTCCCACATGCTGCTCGCGGACAGGGGAGGTATCGCCCGCAAGGCGCCAGCAGCCCCCGGTTAACCGCTGAAGCATCTCGTTCCTCAGTTGCACCTGGTCTCTACAGCAAGGGTGCTGCTCCTCATTCCTAGTCTGAAAGACCCAAGGAGCTGCGCGGCTGTGGGCTCCGCTGGAGGGAGCGCGCGGCCTTGGGCTTGGCTTGGCAAAGCACAAGGGCGAGTCTGCCCGGGGCAACGGGAGACTGGCAGGAACCAAACGAAGGCCAAACCAAACTGCAGTTGCAGAGAAAAGTCAGGGCGGAACATTTTAAAAGGTGCAGGAATTGTTACCAGTAGATGTTTTCAAATTGTTAATATGCAGTCTTGATTGCAGATTCACTGTTGGGGCTTTTCATGATCTTGGTGATAGATCTCCAGATTTAATTTTTCCAAAAAATCTCATCAGGAGAAGTTGCAGGGTCCCGAGTTTTGCACTTGCATGGCTTTACGTCTACCTACTTTGCATTTGTTTTCCCCCACATCAGTACTTGACTTCTGGTAGGCAAGGTCATGTTCCATCTTCCTGTTTCTGTTGTTTGTTTCTCTCCCTCTCACCCACCCCTGTCTTTCTCAGGGTTGTCAGCAGCAACAAAGTAAAGGTGCTGTGCTTAAGTATGGAAGTATAGCAAATATCTGCAGGTAAATCCATGTGTTAATCATTCTGTGCTTGTGTGCTGTGCTACGCTGTGACCGTTGCTACAAGCACTGGTTTTTGGGCTAGTCTCAAGACCTATTGACAAAATTAGTAATTGGGAAACATAATAAGAGTACTTACAAATGTCAGGAAGGCAAAAATGGGTGGTAGAATTGTCATCCGTAAACCTTTCAGGTGAGTCCCCTGGAAAGTTTCCAAGTATAGTATAGATGAGTAACAAGTAGTTGTTTCATTGTTAATTTGAAGTTTTTGCTTTTTAAACAAATGCATGCTATTTACACAACTTTATATGCATGTACGTTTAAGAGGGAAACATCTTCTTTTCCTGTTGGTTCTTTCTTTAGTTCTTTGCAGTAGCTGGATTCAAGGTGTGGTCCAATGAGGTACAATGGTACCATATTCTCAGTGCGCTATGGCACACAGTATCGCCGTTCTTCTATACTGGGGAGCCACAGAATGAATTTACATGTAGTGAGGACTTTCTGCTCTCCAGCATCTAAGAGGCCTGAGACTAAGACTCCAGTGGAAATGGCGGTGAATCTCTTTCATCGGCTAACAGAAGTTGGGAAAGTCATGGGAAGAAACTCTCTCCAAATTCTCTCCACAACAGTCAAAAGTTGGTGGGACAGATATGAAGAGTTTGTTGGTCTTAATGAAGTTCGAGGGGCTCAGGGAAAAGTAACCGAGGTAATTGCTTGGCAGCCTGTAGGCTGGATACAGCTCATGGAGACAGATCATCCCAGCTACTGTCTTTCCCTGGGCTATGTCACCATGGCCAGTGTGCAGAATCCAGATGGGCAGGATTTCTCATGGAGTGGGGTTGGGAGCAGAAGTTGACTGCTTGTGGGGGGTCATATGTCTTGGGCCCCTTGTCAGCTTCCTACTACTATGGGGGGAGATGTCAGTGCAGCCACCACTGATTTTACCATTCCTCCTTGCTGCTGGCCACAGGATTCTGCAGCAGTGTGGACCAGGAATTTCAGTCGCACCAATACCTTCCCCTCCCACAGCATAAGGCTGATGATGGGACTGTGAGGTGGAGATGAGCAGTGGCAGAGTCTACTGCAGGCAAAGCATGCGTCCTGCCAACAAATTTCAGTTTGTTCCATGTCTAAAGCATAGATTGTAGCTTTGAAACAAAGTAATATTGTAGATATTGGACTTGCCAACTAAAGGTCAGAAAAGAAGCAACAATATATCTACTCCTCAGAAAATTAGGTAAAGCTAGATAATTGGTTCACGTCAGTGCTAATGGCAGCCTATGGGTTTTTCCTGTTCAGGCTGAAAAGGTGTTCATGGTAGCACGAGGGATTGTACGAGAGGCGCGTGAGAACGTTGAAGCCCAGCAAATTAAACTGAAGGAAGTTCGGGACCGTTTAGATCGAGTCTCTCGGGAAGACATCCAGTACTTGGAACTGGCTACCCTGGAACACAGATTGCTGCAGGTAAGGGAGATGCCAGGATTGATGCTTGGGGACTCTGGGTTAGTATGGGGAAAATCCATGTCCCTTGCTTTTACTGGTTATTTTGCAGCTAGGTTTCAGATAAGCCCAGAAGTGTCATACTAGGTCAGATCTGTCTATGGTGGCAGTCATAGATGCTTTAGAGCAGGGATGGGGAACCTCTGAGCCAGGGACTGCATTTCCCAGCTACTCGTGCCTGTGTGGCTTGTGCCTATCTCCATGGAGACCCCAGCCCCTGCCATGCTTGCAGACTGCATGGCAGAGCAGTGCAGGGGGCTGCTCCAGAGCTGCTGGGATCTTGTGGCGGGGGCAGCTTGCTCCGGAGTCAGGGCAGAGCTGCAACCTGGGGCCTGCATGCTCCGGGCAGGGGTATGCAGGGATTGTGGCTCTGCCCCGGCTCCAGACAGGCTGTCGCTGTTGCGAGGAGGCAGGGCAGAGCCACGATCCCTTGCATGTACACCCCTGCCCAGAGTGTGCAGGCCCCAGATTGCAGCTCTGCCCTGGCTCTGGATCAAGCTTCCCCCACCGCAAGATCCCAGCAACTTTGAAGCAGCCCCCCTGAGCTGCGCTGCTGTGCACACTGCCAGTGTGGCTAAGGCTGTGGTCTCCATGGAGACAGGCACAAGCCATGCAGGCAGGGGTGGTGGGGAAATGGAGTCCCCAGCCAACCACATCCCTGCTTTAGAGGGAGAATATATGAACAGGGAATGTTTAGAGTGATCCATTCCTGGCATCGACCATCATTGGTTCAGGGACATCAAAGGCACATGCATGACTTTTCTGTTTATCCTCCATGGATTTGTCTAATCCCCTTTTTTTGCACTTAGTTATATACCTGCTGCTACAACACTCTGCGGTAGCAAGTTCTATAAATTTACTATGTGATTCACAAAAAACACACTTCTCTTTATTTATTTTTAGCTCTGTCTCCTTTTATTTTCAGTAGGTGGTCCCTGATCTTGTATTGTGGGACTTTGGTGATTAAAGTTCCCTATTAACTTAATCAGCGCCCTTCATGATCTAATAGACAGTTATCACATCCCCCTCAGCTACCTTCTTTCTAAGGTGCACAGTTCAAGCCTTTTTGGTCTCTTCTGGTGTGACAGCTGCTCCATATCCCTGATCACCCTTGTTGTCCTTCCCTGTGCTTTTTCTAATCCCATTGCATTCTTTTTGAGTTTTGGAAGTACAGTGGACTAAATTTATTTCTAATGCCATTAACTTCATTGCAGCTATGTCTAGGATGATTTTGGTCTGCTCTGCAGCAGAGAGTTGGACCTTATAGCTTGGTTCAGTTAGGTTAGTACAGCCATTGGAGAAGGAAACCCCTGTCTTTCCTACAGAGGTAGAAGTAGGGGCAAGAGTGTGACCTGTGAATCTGGAATTCACCATGCAAACCTATAATCAAATATGTTTTTAAAGACAGAGGCTAGCTTGAGTACTTGATCTGCAAACCAGGCTGGTATTAGGTGGAAATATATTTGGAAGGCCACCTTTATCTTTCTCTGCACCTAGGACTGAGTCCTTTCCCAACAAAGTAATCATGATAGATAGGTCTTCCTGCGTCCCCCTGTCTGGTGGCAAAATTCACCTTACAAAAGGCTGCACAAAATCACAAATGACTACCCACCCTGTATGGGTGAGGTTGTAAAGGTTTGCTTCAGCTCCACCTTTTGACAAGTGATGATATGAGAGGACTTCTACTTCTGTCACCACAGAAATAATTAAAGGCAGTTCTAATGGGTGGGTGAAGTGTGTGTCATTTGAGACCCTTTGACAAACATGACTCTCTCTACATGACTGTCTTGGTGGCATAGACTCAGAGTTGTTGCCTCCGTCTATGTAAATGCTAAGGTCCAACTGTTACGTAAAACATACAAATAGAGGACAAGGCTGAGAGAGATGTATCCTGAGTTTCACAGCATGTTTTCAAGCCTGTGTCTAGTTCAGCAGACTTCCATGCATTTTAAGCAAGGAATTTAACCTTTTGGTATCTTAATCATCCCAGAGCATATCTGACACTGCAATTTCTGAGTCTTGTGCAATGGATTTTATATATCAAGTGGCTGTGGAGTCTGTATGCGTGCTGTTTAGCATGATTCCATAGCAGGGGTTGGAAGCGTTTTTGGCCAGTGTCAAAAACACCACAACCTTAACTTGTAAGATGTTGGTGTGCTGGGGGTCAGACAGCAAGGGAGCTGCAAGGGGCTCAATCCTTGCTGGGTGAAGGCAGCAGAGCCCTGGCTCCTTCCCCACCATCTGCCCCATACCTCACACATATCAAGCAAAATGCCTTTGCGTGCCATGCTCTGGCACCCATATTGGGGGTTGTCTACCACTGTTCTATAGGTTAGGTTCTGACCCACTTTTCTCCCTACCTACCTTTTTCAGGTCAGCCAATGAATGCATTCATGCACAAAACTGACGGTTACTTAGTACCAATGTTGAAAGGTCAGTTTTTTACTACACCAAGTCCTTAAATCAACAAATAAGTGCCAGTAAGAGAACACCCATTTTGCATTATGCAAGAGGGCTATTGGGGGGAGGGACAAACACACTCTGTGCTCAGCAAAGGCTGAGTACATCACACTAAGAGAAGGCAGGCTGTCAGGAGGTGGCTTTGGCTTCCAGATTCTCTGTCATAGTGGTGGTGCTGGTTTAGGGGCTGCTGCTGTTTGTGTTAACCAGCAGTAATTCCTGGTGGATCATCTGCCAGCTGTGCTGTGAAGACACAGTGCTCCTCAGTCACTTCCCTGCTCTGTCTGTCCCAGCAAACCCTAAAAGAGTAATGGGAAGGTATATGTAATTATGTCATCTATTTGCCATCTGGGGACTCATTTTTTACATGGGTATGTCAAGAAAGACAACAGCAAACAGATTGCTGCCTCTTTTTGAGCAGTAAGGCAGACAGATAGTCTGGCTCTGTATTTATAAGCAGCTGGATAAGTGCTGAGTAAAAGAACTAGTTAGAAGTAAGACTTGAACTTGAGAAGTAACATGACCTTTTTGTGGGCAGTAACAATACCTCTGCAACCACTGCCATTTCCTCTTGGTTTTTTTTTAACCTTTGGAAGCTTTATTATGGTTTTTAAAGCTGAGACCAGTGATTCTGAGATGGGGTAGGTAGCACTCCTTTTGGTGCATTCATTTGGGGTGTGAGGAGGTAAGAGTTTGCTCATTCCTGTCTGGCCCCTATGCAAGGAGGTAAGCACTGTAATAAGTCAATTAGGTTTTGAAATGAGGTGCTGTTATATTTAAAAAGTTGTGGAGGGGTTCTCTATCTGTTAGACTGTGCTGAAATGCATGTTTAAGGCAGTGATCAAACACAGGCATCTAACAGGAAATTCTGTTACACATGTGAAAACTTTGCAGTGCCCTTCCAAGTCTCCTTATTTTTTCAGTTTCATTGAGATGCACAAAATGAGCTAAGATGAATCTAAGTTAGTAGAAGTGTTGCCAGCAGGTTAAGGGAAGTGATTCTCTCCTTCTATTTAGCACTGGGGAGGCCACATCTAGAGTTCTGTGTCCAGTTCTGGGCCCCCCCACTACAGAAAGGATGTAGGTAAGTTAGATAAGGGTCCAGACAAGGGAAATGAAAATGGTTGGGGAGCTGGGGCACATGACTACAGGAGCTATACTGTTCTCAGCGGGGGCAGAGGACAGGACAAGGAGCCATGGGCTCAAGTTGCAGCAAAGGAAGTTGAGGTTAGGTATTAGGAAAAGCTCTCTGACTAGGTGGGTAGTAAAACACTGGAATAGGCTCCCCAGAGAGGTTGTAGAGTCTTCATCCTTGGAGGTGTTTAAAACCAGGTTAGATAAAGCCTTGGCTGGGATGATGTAGTTGGGGCTAGTCTGCTTTGAGGAGGGGGTTGGACTAAATGTGACTTCCTGAGGTCCCTTCCAACCCTCATTTTCTATGATTCTAAGGTTGATTACAAAAGTACAAAACTACACACGGAGAAAAGTTCTGATCAGAATATGTGAAGAAAACAGTGGTTGTGTTTTCTTAACTATATGTATAAACTCAGAAAAAAAAGTTGGATTTTGCTGGACTGGGATCAAACAAAGAACATTCTTACAAAGTTGAAATTTGTTTAAGAAAGTTATCAGCAGCTGCATAGAGTGGGAAGACTAAAGAAGAAATTAATATTTACATTGGTTGCCCACTGCAAGCAGTCACTTAGTGGTAAATGCTGGTATTCTCATTGTACTGGATTTTAAAATAAAACCCAATTTCCATGCTTGGTATCTACTCTAAAGTCAGTTTTGGGGAAGTTTAAACACAATGAATTTTTGCTTTAAGCAAGGGGTAAAACAGTGCAGTACTGTTCCCAGGTGAAAGACTAGTCTTTTTTTCTTTTTTCCTGCATGTGCATAATGCAAAAGTGAATTAAATTCTTACATGTTAGATTACCTTAGCAGTGGTCATAGCTTAATACATACTTGAATTATTGCCTCCATTTTCAGTTGCTCATAACTCTGAGAGTTTTGACCCTACCAACTATGAAATTATGAGATTTTTCACATTTCAGTCTAAGGTATCAAGTGTTTGTTTTTGTCTTTGAACCTTAAGGTGAAAAATTCTAGTGACTATAGCAACTATATGCATAGCCAAAGCAGCGGAGTCGTAAAAGGGAGAATCTGACAACTGAATTTGAAGAACCCTTTTTTTGTTTTGTTTTGTTTCAGCAGAACTGTTAGGGTGTGCTTTAAAATGGCTTTCTTGCCCTGTCATTCAAGTAACTGGACTTATGCTGGAAAACACTAACTAGACATGTGCAAGCAGCTAATTAAATTCAAAGTCAGAGCTTGCTTGCATGAAGAGGCAGGGTACCCCCATTCAGCGTGTGGAATCAGGGCCATAATTATCCGCATCCTCAGCCAAAGCATGGAGTGTGCACCTTTGGTGATCGTGAAAGCTCCAGTATTGCAATGAGCTCTGTATCAGTGGATCTCTGAAGATATACACGTCTCCTTTAAGAATTGCAATCCACAGAAAGTCCTAGATTTTGTAAAGTAGAATGGCAGTTGTGATGAAAACATCCTAGTCTACTGTACTGAGGAGCTCTACTGCTGCAGAGTTTATTAGACCTAGACAAGATGTTCTTTCGCTCTTTCTTGTGGCTTGCCTGAAGGTGTATGAAACTGTCCCCCAGAAGGGTATATATAGTTCAAGATCGAGGGATATTTGTGCAATAGCTCCAGCTGAGGAACAAAGTTAAGACTCATGCCTACATTTCTTTGATATCAATGGAGCTCAGCCATGCTTTTAAATGTATTCCTTTGTGAGCAGCACAGCTGTTTAAGAGAAGAGGTGGTTTAACTGTGTAGTAAATGTAGCTGCCTGACTATGAAGTGGAGATTCACTTTGGTGGAGATCTAGGGGAGAGAGCATGCTACTTGTCACCTCACATCCATGCAACTAAATATACTTCATAATTAAACTACCGCTTAAACAGAAAGCTGATGAAAGGACACACACTAAAGAGATACCAATAAAAATTACTGACGTTGTAACAGGAAAAAAACTCCATTATAATAAGTCTAAATCCAGAGAAGTATATGATTTGGATTGTTACAGTGTCTAGAGGACTGTGCCCTATTGTGCTATAGAACAAATAGTGGTCTAGTATCACATAGCATGAGTATTTAAACAGAAAAACGTGTTTGGATTATTGTGACACACATTGGTGCAGCCATATCGTCAGAACTGCATTCTAATATAACTGCGCAAGGGGGCAGAGTTCATGTTGTGCAAAGGATTTTAACTGACAGGTCCTGACTTGAGTGCTTGCTGCACAGTGTTCATGTTCTCTTTCTTATTTTTTTTATGTAATCATATGATAATATTGGATTTCATAGAGGAAATGACAGGATATAAAGCTGGATCTTCTTAAATGAAAACACTCTTCAAAGTTCCCCACATTCCACAATAACAGGACTATAAGACAATGATATGACTCTGCAGAAAAAGGACAGAGGAAGGCAAGTTCACCGTGAGAGTTTGTGTTTGCAACTATGAAAATAAAAATGTAACGATCAGAAAAAAGTCATGGTAGATTCTCGGGTGAAGTTTCAAATACATGTTTTCTGAGCCCTGGATATGGAATGCTCCTTTTTGAAAGACCTGTTCTAGCCATGCATCTGTACCGATGCACCCCTTTCTTCTGACCAACTCTGTAAGAGAAGTCGACCTCTCATTTACTGATAATTTACTGATTTCTGCATCCTTTTGCTCAGTTTTATAAAACTAGTTAAGGCTAAATACACAGGTCTGTTTTATCTATGCTGACAGTATCTTTATGAGTATGCATGTTCTTGTGATACTAGGTCTGCCAAAGGTCAGTGGCAAGATATAAGATATTTGTATTATGAGGTTTGGAAATATCATTATCAGTGTAATTTTTAGCAATGCACCCTCCTCCCATATTTGCTGTGAGGCAGATTGAGAGCTCTTTTCTGGCTGCTAGGATAAGGAGTTATTGGCAGAGGAGACAAAGGAAGTATCCAGAAGAGATGAGAGACAAGGCATAAAGTGAGATTTGAGTTTAGGGTTTGACATATAAGAAAGGATCATAGTTTGAAGAAGAAGCAGGCTTACTGGCCCCTGTTTTGCTCAGTCTCTGAGATGAGTTCAGATGCTCTGTGCTTGCCTGGCACATAAGGAGAAGTACAGGGAAATGGTGTGGGGGAAGAAAAGAAAAACAGCAGCATCCCTAGGATGTCAGCACCCACAGAAAACACTGGTGTTGGAAAAAAATGTATGGTTCACTGTACCAAAAGCATCAGAGAAATGCCACAACTAAATGGGGAGGAAGTCCTTGATTTTTAGTGAGGAAACAATCAGTGCCCTTGCTTGAGTAATGATAGTTCCATGGAAATGCTGGGAGTATTGGAGTCAGGTGGGGAACCTGAAGCATACTCGAGTGTAGAAGTGAATTCTGCTTATATAGAGATGATTTCTTCTGAGAAGATGGGATGATTATTAAAGCATATTTAGACTTGGAAGGATATTAATAGTCCTCTGTATTTTCTGTCAACCAAAGTTACATAGCTGGTAAAGTCATGCACAAGTTAGGGAATGCCATAATTAGAGTTTTCTGTAATAACTTAAGTCAGCTGCCTTAAACCTGTCTGGCAGGATAACCAGTCCGCGTGCCAATTTTCCACAGGATTCTTACTTCGCTGTGAACAGGGTGAATGGCATTAGGGAATCAGGGCTTCTGTTTACAAACAAGGTCAATCGCTCAAAACTTAGGATGTGCTTGAATCCAATGTTATTGGGTCCTCAAGTGCATTATGAGACTTATGTGTTCACATACAGGGTTTTTATATGACATCATCTTCAGTCTGTGCTCCAACTGGACAGCACTTGGTAAGCGAATGAATCAGGAATGTGTAGGAAATGTCCCTGTCTCATTTGCTGCTGAATTTGGAGGTGTCATGAATAAGGCAGGGGGCTGTGAGAATGAAGGGAGACTTGTGTCTAAAGAATTGCACCCCCAGAGCACCAAGCTCCATTCCCATCTGCCCCAAAATTCCTATGACATACTAGGTTAATCACTCAAACTTGTTTATATGTCTTTTAATCCCTGTTTTACAGATAGCCAAATGCTCTTTTTATAACAGCAAGGGATTTATCCAATGTTTTTTAGCAAGTTGATGTTAGATGCTCAGGGAACCTGTTAGCTTTGCCACTGACTCGCTGGGTTATTTTAGGAAAATTGTTTTTCCTCAGTCTTCTTATCTGTAACATGGGAATGATTTGATCCACCTGTGTAAAGTGCTCTGAAATTCATGAGTGACAAGTGCTACATAAGAACTAAGAGGTGTTATTCAAAGAAGATTTGAGGCACTGTAATAAAAGATTGTAAGTGACATGGCAGAGTCCATGAACAAAATGTATACCCAGCGAAGAAAATATTGTGAATCAAAAAAGGAATGTTGAAAAGTATCCTTCATTCACTGAACCTCATCTGTCTTACAAAAAACGAGTAGGCTGAGAATCCTGTAAGTAAGATGATAAGCACAAATGAGCCCAAACAAAGGTTTTGACTTTTCTTAACTTCTCACAACTTGACTTTGAAACCTTAAGCATCCATTTTTAATGTAGGGGCATTACCCAAGGGGACATGGCCAGGATAAGGTTTCATTTTGGCTAGGTCCTGAACAAACCAGAAAGTTGACAGTTCCTTGTTCAAAGAGCTCAGTGTAGCAGCGCACAGGATCCAAAGGGTGGGGGGAAAGGGAGATGATCACACATGCCAGATGTTTATAGGCATATATAACGTTGGTGTGACAACTGTATTCATATGTTTCCCGGTCATGTTAACATTGGCTAACATCATCTAGGACTTGCAGTAAAAAGGAGGAGTGGATCTGAGAAAGATCTGAATGAGAAGTTACCAGCCCTGTTGCTGTTTTCAGGGAAGGTTTTCCATGTGCAAGAAGTAGTACAATCAAAGTTTGTAGTTGGGGCATTGATGCTGACTTTGGTAGGCTATATGAAGCTAACTTTGGCTGAAGCAGTAAGGGTGTGCCTGTATAACCAGGGTGTGCCACAGGGAACTACTCCATGCAAGCTCTGCATGTGCCAGCTTGGAACCAGAAGCAGTAGCCTGGATTAAATGAACTGCAGTAAATTTGTGGAGAAGATGGATAGAATGATAGAAGGCAGAGTTCTGCCTCTCCAGTTGGGGAGTATTATACATGGACTTGTGTTTGTTGGTACCCAGGCTGCAGTGCAGACTGGAGGGTATTTGATTATTGTATGCTTCTGGACTTTGCTTGTTGTCACGGGGCCAAGAAGGTCCCTCTTCTCCACCCCCCCACCTCACATCCCCGTTGTTATGGGTGTCATGGGCTTTTTGTCTGCCTTAGAAGCATTAATTGTTTAGCTGCAACCAAGGGTGGGGATTTTGACTGGTGAGACTAGCAATGAGACTTGGCAAACCTAGAAGCTCCTGGCTGGAGACTCTTGCTCCTCTGGGGTCAGGCTGATCATCACATTTGGGGTCAGGAAGGAACTTCAACTCATGGTCTGACTGCTGTGGACTATGGAATGGGTTTGGTGTTCTGCTGTAGTGAGGAACATGGTCCTCTTCTTTAGATCTCTTGGCCATGCTTTGACAACTGCTTCCTGTCCCTGTAGTGGCAAGACATTGTCAGCTGTGTTTTGGTGCTGATACAGAAAAACTGGGAAGAGACTCATGAAAGCCAAGCAAGAGTAAGATTTTCAGGAAGAAGGGTGTGATCAACAGTGACAAAAACAGGAGCAATCAAGGAGGAAGACAAAAGAATACAGGCTCTGAGCTTTATCAAGGATTAGGTGGTGAGAATTCCATGAGAACAGCTTCCACACCGTGATGGGGTTGGAGGAGAGGAACGTAAGACAACAGCTATAAATAGTGTGTTTACTATAGGAGTAGTGAAGTCAGGAAGCTACTAGTTTCAAGATGGGTCTTGATCAGTTTATGAAAGGGATTAGGTGACATGGGAACTAGACTCTGTGACCTAAGAGGTCCCTCGCAGTCCTGTTTTCTGTGTTCCTATTTCATAAATTTAGAAGGGAAAGGAAAGAGGGTGATGAAGCAGTTTCTGAAGAAATGGAGGCAATCAAAGGTTATGTTTCAAGAAAAGGGATGTTGGAACATCCTTGTACTACAAGCAGAATGGACTGTGTCAGGAAAGAGAGGCCTTCTGCATGCATAAGACTTGTGGAGTTTAGAGTATGAAACTTGGTTGGAGCTTCCGGTTCTTAATTTTGAATGACATGTGACATTTTGGACGGCTTTAACCCAAATGAACTGAGGAAAAACCTGACTCTAGAAGGAGAGGTTTCTAAGACAGAACTAATGCAGCAGTACAGCTGAGGGGTATTAAATTCCACTATAGTTATGTACATGGAGCTGGGGGGAAATTATAATCTTAGCCAACTGTTTAATTTGTAGGTACAGCCTTCAGTGTGCACTTATAAATTACGCATCACCTCTTCAATTCACTGTTTTTTTTGCAGGAAGAGAAGAGGTATCGAGCTGCCTATATAAGTTCGGAAGAATCTGAGCGGGAAAAATTCTCTCTCTTCTCTGCAGCTGTCAGAGAAAGCCATGAAAAAGAGCGAACAAGAACAGAACGAACAAAGAACTGGTCCGTTATTGGTTCTGTATTAGGGGCCATTATTGGTGTCCTTGGTTCCACCTATATAAACAGGGTAAGGCTGCAAGAATTAAAAACTTTAGTCCTTGAAGCCCAGAAGGGGCCAATAAGCCTACAGGAAGTCATCAAAGAACAGGCCTCTAGCCACTATTTACAGCAAAAGGACCTCAGTGACCTCATTGTAGACCTGAGAAACAAGTTGCAGACTGGAGTGGGGACATCACAGGGAACTGAAGAGAGTGCTTTGGAAGTTAAAGAAGTCACTACTGCATCATTACAAATAAATTCTCTCTTAGCTTCTTTAAAAGAACAGCTAAACTACTCTAAACAAGTCAGTTCATGCCTGGGAAGCTTACAGCAGCAGCTTACCTGCCTCGAAGAAAATTTAGGACAAATGGTGTCGGAAGTACAAACTGTTAGACTTGCAGCACGTTCTCAACCTGTGGAAAGAGTGCAGCCTGCCTCTTCAGTGGAAGGGAAGGGCCAGGCTTTTGGGGTAGAGGATGTGATTCTGGGATTGTCTGATACTGAGCAGAGACTGGAGACCCAAATCAAGAGAAATTCATTCTATAGTACTGCAGTAACCTGCACTGCATTTGCCTTAACTCTTCCGGTACTATATGTTTTATTCAAAGGAAATTAATCTCCATTTAAACACACTCTAAGCACTGAGAATCACTGCTAGTCAAAAATCTATATTAAAGTTTCTGAACTTGCTTTCTCAATTTTTGTGCAAGTCATACGCTTGACCTGGAAACCTTTCATCATGCACTTCATCCCCCCATGCACAGTACCCTTTTTCTCCAATACTGTATTCAGTCTGATTTACAGGTCTCAGGCAAAGAATGTTCTACCATTTCATTTGCTGCACCCTATCTTCTCCTCCTCTAGTGTACTCTTTCAATGTCATTCTAGCTTTTTGTGATGTGCAGATTAAAGCTTTTCCCCCCTAAATTCTCATTATCAAATATTACAGCTTTTGCCTTTTTTAGGTCTTCCCATTCTTGTCAGCTTATTTCTTATTAATTTTTCAATTGCTCAATACACAGCATTGTGCTGGTCCTTTTACTAGAGAAATAGAAAAATCTGCCCAAAACATTTTATCCTCTGCATTTTAGATGCAACTCAGTGAGTGGAGAAGGCAAAAAATGGGCTGAGATAAGATATGGATAAATTAATGTTACAGGGATATCATCTCTAATGCAAGACATGCACACCTAGGGGATGCAATTAAAACTTTTTATTGGTAATGTATTGATGTCTATTTATCATATAGTGTCCAGACTTGGTGCTTCATCCATCTGACTATGGAAAGTTGTCGGTCCCACCCCTGGGATGTGATAGAAGATGCAGAAATACAAACACAATTAAGACAATGCTTCTCCCTTAGCTTGTTTAAGCCTATACTGTGGTTTTCCTCTAGCCATTTGCTTTAGTTCTTATCCCCCTTACTGACTTGGCCCTTAGCTATAGTTTCCTAAACTGATGCATATTAGCAGCTCATCTTCTGCTCTTCTTGGCACATGCTCTCTCTTTTCTATATGTCTCAGCTGTTAACTCACCAGAGCCCTGAACAGAAGATGGACAAACCACCAAACTGATGAGTGCACCCCAAACTAAGAAACTTGTGTTTAATTTACTGTTCCTCATTCTCTTTCTTGCATTCTGTTTTCTTCTTCCTAGTTAGTATTTGTTTATTCTTTACAAAATGTGCTAGCTTGCATTTTTCTTATTTTATTGCTTTCCCATATTTTTATTCTCTCTGGGTCCTTTTCTGTTGTTTTCCTGTCCTTGCTAGGTCTCCTACACATCCAGATTGATAATTCATAAATATAATATAAAAAAGGCTGCCCCCAAATGTGATTGAAGATGTTAAGGAAGACCAATTACAATACTGTTGCCTAGTCACCCAGTAGACATTCTCCTTGTCCAGAGTCTCTCATCTTTTGCTGCTTGGCAAGAGAAAGGTGAACATTTGCTTTTTGATTTTCTGATAAGGTCCTGCACAAACAACGAAGAAAAATAACTAGAGGGAGAAAAGCAGTCTTTCAACTAAAAAGCTTGTTAAAAGGGATACTGATCATATACTCTGAGACTGCAAGCTTCTGTGGTAGGAACTATTTTTTGTGACACATCTGTTCAACAGGGCCACCACACATTAATAAGTTGTTAGCTACTACGGTGTTGTGAAGAATAAACCATAATTGAATGTTGCTGCCTTTCAGAGAGGAAAAGCAAACAGTAAGAGTTTTAGGAGTTCTTCTTGAGATCATTGTTATTTTACGTACTTAATGTTTGGAGGGAAGCTGAGTAAGAAGCTGAGGGCATGTGTTGAATGAACTGTTTGGATTGATGGAAGGCACTGTAAGTTGTAGAAACCTTTGAATGGATTTAGTTGCAGTGAGCCACAAATATAAGTTACATTTCCATAAATGAAAAATGTCATTTTTCTCAATTCTTGCCCGTTTTCTTTGATGGAGAAGTTTTAAGAAAGATGTTTGCCAAATGCATAGTTTAAAACAAAAAAATAACAACACAGAAATGCATGTAGTATGCAACAGACAAAGGAATAGAAGATACCCAATTACAATTCACTACAAATAATCACCCTTAATGAGAACACTGATCAGAATGTTAACATTTCAGTGCCTAAAGCTAGGCACCTAGATGAGTAGCCAGATCTGTCACAGGAGCTAAAGTGTAGGCATTTGGCATCTTGAGAAAATCAAAACAGGCTTTGAGTATCTGAATATGGATATAAAACACCTGTCTTTAGATCATCAGATTTCAAACTCCTTGTGCTGAGCCCCCCTTTCAGTTATAATTTTGTTCGCCTTGCCTGCCTCACCCCAGAGAAGCAGCACAGCCAGGCACAGGGTGCCCCTCATTCTAGCAGCCACTGTGGCTCAGCTCAGCGGGCTCCACCTACTATGGCCCCCCTGCACCCCTATGCTGCGTGCCCACTATGCTGGGCTCCTGGAGGCACAGTTGCCAGCCACCAGAGCTTGCCCAGGGCCCCAGGCCTCTGTATTCCCCCCCACGAGGCTGCAGCAGCGCCCGGCTTCCTGCAAATTTCTTGCCCGTGCCCCCCTATGCTGCGCCCCTGCCAATGTTCCTTCATGCCCCACAATTTGAAAGCCACTGCTTTGTCTATCTAAACTTGAAAGCTTTGATCAGTGTTCTGCTTTGCTTTTCTCCAAGTAGACACCTGCAACTGAAAAGACCCAAACAAGCTCCAAAAATGAGTAGAGACATAAGAGTTTCACACAGTAAGAGATTTATAAAAACTAAATAAATAACCAAACAAACTAGGATCATTTAACAGAGAAGAGAATGGGCTTCTGTAAAGTATCTGAAATTACATTAGTTAGTAGTTTTAACACTAACCCAGGTAAAAGAGCAACGGGTCACTCAATGATAATACCAGCTTTTGGAAATGGAGGACCAGCATTCAAGTAGCTGAATATTATGGTAAAATCTGTAGTAATTTCCCATCAGGGTGGGAGTAGCTAAATCTCATGATTTGGATAACAAGCTGATCACAGGGTTCGAGAGGATTCTTGTCTTTTGGATGCAAAAAAGTACAATTTGGAAGGTGCATCACAACAATAAATGAATACCAACTACTATGTTTTTTTCTTCTTCATGAATCCATTCCTATACAGTGAGCATTAGGGAGTTAATCTCTCTTAGGACAGCAAATTATGCACCCATCATATCTGCGATGCACACTTCCCCAATCCTGTACCTATTCTTAAACTTTAGTACCACTAATTTGCAGCCTATTGACACAGTGACCCAAATACATATATAGACTAACTGTTGATGCTCATACCACAGCCCTGCTCGGAGCTTGTCTAAGCAATAACCCCTCAGTGTTCTTACCTGTACATCTACGCTGCCATTTGGAAACATAACTGTAGTTTACATAAACCTGCCTCAGCTGGCAACAGCAAAAAGATTCAGTGGCACAGATTTCCACGTATGCGATACAAATCTACCCAGTACTCCTGCCAGGGAGAAATCTGTTTAGCTGGTCTCATGGATATTAGGACTGAAAGAGGCCTCGTAAGATCATCAGGTCCAGACCCCTGCCTAACGGGCAGGAATTAAGCCGGGGTCAAAGGATCTCAGCAAGATACGAATCCAAATGTTTCTTGAAAGCATCCAGAACAGGTGCTTGCACCACCGCTGGGAAAAGTCTGTTCCAGGCCTTGGGGGCTCAAACAGTAAAAATAGCTTTTTCCTTATGTCCAGCCTAAAATGGTTTTGCGGGAGTTTGTGACCTTTGGAACTTGTCATCCCCTGGGGTGCTCCCTCAGATCCTGATGCACATGCTTTACGTACTTACAGGCTGTTACCAAGTCACCCCTGAGCCTGTAATTCTCCAGGTTTGGCTGAAAAGTCCCATGGTTTGCTGCCTCTCTTCGTAAGGCCTGTTCTCTTGCCCTTTGATCATACATGTGGCTCTCCTCTGGACTCTTTCAAGCTTCTCCATGTCGTCCCTAAATTGTGGAGCCCAGAACTAGATGCTACACTCCAGCTGAGGCCTCACCAAGGCCAAGTACGGTGTGGGGGATGACATCCTGGGTCTTACTCGAGATGCACTGGCAGATACAAGCCGGAGTTTTGTTCACTTTGCTATCTGCAGTATCACACGGGTGACTCATGTTAATCCTCTGGTTATTCATGACCTCCAACTCTCTTTTGGTCACGGTGCTAGCGAGTGTAGCATTACTGAGCCTACAAGTGTGATGCAGGGTCCCCACTGTCAAGCAGAAACGTTCTCCCTGCCTTCTTAGCCTCCTGTTCCCTGCAGACTTATTCCACTTGTCCATCTGTCTGAGGCAAGGAGACTTTGGGTGAAGCAGCTCAGACATTCTCCTCTTCCTTTCTCTTAAGCAGCAATTCTTGACGCTGTTTACTTGGAACCTCACAAACTCTGCTGACAACTGTTTGTTTTTATACTGATATATATTTGGCCCCTGTTTTCCATCTTATGTACTGCTCCTTCAAACCATTACTTCCTAAAAGGCCCAGAGAAAAAGCTAGCCTTGAGCCCACCACTACTTAAACAGGCTACTGACCTGGTATAGTGACTGCTGGAAAGGTCCAAGTGCATTCTTTGCAAAGAAGGCTCATTCAAATATCAGGTAAGCTAATAGCATTCATTGCAAAAAACAAAGAACACTTTACAGTTCAAGGTAAGAGGTTAGGTCAAAACGGTTTAGAAATAAAAACGTGATTTTTAGTAAATAGTGGTCAATCTATGTTGGAAGGCACAAACAAACAGCTCATTAAGCCAATTTTCTGATGAAGTACCCTATCCTTCCAGTTCCTGTATGAAATCTGCATGCCAGCCTAATCTGGAATACTTTGAGCGTGTGCCAATTACAAACGTTACAGAAACTGATAAGAGGCTGAACAGGTAGCACAGACTTCATGACTTTCTTTGTGAAGTTCAAAAGTGATTTACACTTCCCTCACGTCCACAAGTTAATTACACATTATAGTAAAAAGTACTTTCTTTTGTTAGTTTTAAACCTGCCTCCTGCTAATTTCAATGGGTGTCCTCTAATTCTAGTAGTTTGGTATGTGGTGGATAACAGTTCCTTATTCACTTTGTCACACCCTTCATGATTTTATAGGCCTCTGTCACATTCCCCCACAACTACCCCATTCTCTTTTTCCAAACTGAAGAGTCCTAGCATTCCTATTCTTTCCTGGTATGCAAAGACTTCCCCTCATCACCCTTGTTGCCATTCTCTGTAAGTTTTCTGATTCCACTACATCATGTTTGAGATACAGAGACCAGAACTGCACACAGCGTTCAAAATGCAGGTGCACCATGCATCATGGCATGATGTTTTCGGTCCTGTTTTAATTTCCCTTCTTAATCATGGCCAACATTTTATTAGCTTTTTTGGTCACTGCTGCGCATGGAGTTGATGTTTTTAGAGAAGTATCTACCATGACTCCAAGGTCTCTTTCCTGAGTTACAACAGTTGGGTCCTAACCCAATTTACAGTTGGGGAGGAAAGGACTGTGATCTAGAAATAAACCCAGTATTGTGTTGTGGGGAATCAGCTGGATGTGTATCACTTAGAAGGTAGTCTGCTACATTCTTCACCAGATGTAGGTTTTAAATTTCAATACTACATATTACAGTTGCATACAAGAATGAACAGTGTAGTGAATGTCACAGAGAAGATCCTATTTTCTCTCTCATAATTCTAGTGGGGAAAGGACAATCAATGAAGTACAAACTGACAAATTTACAAC
>JAGPOW010003182.1:15457429-15468204 GCA_030014935.1 Caiman crocodilus | reverse complement strand
CCCCAGCCAGCTGACTGTCTAGCCTCCTCTTGCAGACCTCCAAGCTAGGTGATAGCAGCACCTCTCTTGGGAGCCCATTCCAGATCCTGGCCACCCTTACTGTGAAAAATGTCTTCCTAATATCTAACCTAAATCCACCCTCAACTAGTTTATACCTGTTATTCCTAGTCACTCCCTGGGGCGCTTTAGTAAACAGTGCTTCCCTTATTCCCCACTGACCTCCCCTAATAAATGTATAAGCAGCCACAAGGTCTCCCCTCAGCCATCTCTCGTGAAGGCTGAAGAGATTCAGCTCTCTCAACTGCCCCCCGTAGGGTCTATCACAAAGGCCACTAATCATGCAAGTGGCCCTCCTTTGGACCCTCTCCAGATTCCCTGTGTCCCTCTTGAAGCGTGGCGCCCAAAACTGGACACAGTACTCCAACTGTGGCCTGACCAGTGCCACATAGAGGGGGAGCAGCACCTCCTTTGATCCATTAATCATGCACCTGCTAATGCATGGCAAGGTGTGATTACCTCGTTACACTGCCGGCTCTTCATCTTGGAGTCAATTATCACTTCAAGATCCCTCTCTGCCTCCGAGCTGCTGAGAAGGACACTCCCTAACCTATAGGTGTGCTGGGGGTTCCTCCTTCCCAAGTGGAGTACCTTACATTTAGGGGTTCCTCCTTCCCAAGTGGAGTACCTTACATTTATCTTTATTAAATTGCATCCTATTTCTCTCTGCCCATTGATCCAACCTGTCCAGGTCAGCCTGCATCTGCTCCCTGCCCTCTGGTGTACTAACTCTGCCATCTAACCTGGTATCATCAGCGAACTTGGAGAGGGTGATATGAGCTCCAGGAAGAACATGTGGGCTGGTTGGGGAAACCTTCCTGAGCAGGGAAAAGCTAAGCTAAGCATACTGTTAGGGCTGACTAGCTTATCAGTCAGAAAAATAGCAACTAGCTCATCAATCGAGAGGTATGCAAGTACTTCTAACTGCAGAGTGAGATGAAAGTGAAGTTGCTTATTTTTCTATTTCATCGCACTCCACTCACCTTCGCTGCCTTGTTCCTATTTGGGTTGCAAACTCTTCATAGCAGGGGTGTCAAACCTATCTATCCCCATGGGCCATGCGAGTGCCATGGGACCAGTACACAGGCCAAGTGAACAGAACAGGGCCAGCCCCATGGACTGGACTGAGCCCATTACCCCTGCTGCATCCTGGATCCAGCAACTGCAACTAGCACTCCGGTGAGTCTGGGATGCAGGCTGCATGCAGCACCCACTCCAGGCAATCTGAGGCAGGCATCACATAGAGCAAGCATCCTGGACCCTGCATGGTGGGCTGGTCCGAACCCTACCATATGCTGCCTGTGGGTCAACTTGAGACTGATGTGGTTCCACTAGCCGAATCCAGCCCACAGGCCTCGTCTCTGACACCCCTGCCTTGGAGCAAAGACAGCTGCCTCTGTACAGAATCCTGCACAGTGGGGTCTCTGACACCCACTGTAACACAAATATTAACCATACCTGTCTCCGAGGGGTTACAGTCCACCATAGCATGCTGAATTGGTCTAATGATTGTTAGTACTAATAGAAAGCTGAACAAAAGAACAAATGCAACCGATAGTATAAAAGAAATTGAAGGTGTATAAAGAATGTGTGAAGCTGATACAAATGACAAACGAAGGAAAGGAGCACCAGATGAATTTGATGTAATCTGTAGTTAAAGCAGGAAGGGACTACTGCATGCATTTTGTTTTGTGACTCATTTTACAGGGTTAGCTACTGTTAAGTCAGAAAGGATCAGATGATGATCTAATCTGATACTCTGTACAACAAAGTACAGAGTTATAGACCCTCCTCCAGTAAATATTTATCCTGCACACTTCTAATTCAGCTTGGATACATCTTTAAAAAAGAAAAGACAGCCTTGAGGTAAAGGCTCCAAGTGATGGAGATTCTATGTCCCTAGGTAAGCTGGAAGCAGCTGCTGTCTTTGTGATATCTGTAATAGCTATGCAAAGCACACAGCTGATGTAGTGAGGGCAAACTTGGAGACGAGCTTTACAACAAAAGGTTGCCAAAGAGTAGTCTCTCAGATTTGATTTGTACAAAGAGATGTTGCTGGACAGGATAGATATGTACAAAATAACTTGTTACATTTTCCCTTAATTATTTGATCCTTAAACTGTGCTAACACCTGCTGGTCAGTGTTTGACCAGAGACTGTTTTTGAGGGAGCTTCCTTTGCATCTCCGGAAATGCAGAGGACCAGGATAATAGCAACTTTTTCCCTGAGGGGGGGAAGCAGGGAGAAGAAGGGTGTCCTTCTTGTGGGCATTCTAAGCATGCTCATTACCACAGATTGTTGTCAAGTACTGTAAGTGGGACCTGCACTCACAAGCTTACTCTAACACCAGTAGTTTAGGGAGAGACAGTAAAAGCAGTGTCAGGACATACCTGACCAACTCAAACCCTTACAGAGGGTAAGGGAAAAGTGCCCTGCATGATTTGTTGCTTTCATGCTGACTACAACCTTGCCAATAATGCCAGAAGGCTGTCCCTCCACCATTGAAAAACACCACCTACACCCTCTTCCTTAACCTTTTACTTATGCTCTCTTGAAGCAGCAGATAGGCACATCTGTCCCACACTCCATTCACATAAGAAGTTTTTTTGCTTTAACGTTGCCAAAGTACTTGCCTCAAATTGCACTCCGAAGTATTGCATTAGAGCATAAATCGCTGGAAAGCTGAGATGACCTACGGTGTAGAAGCTTCTATTTTCCCAGCTCCTTGGATAGCTGAAGGAGATGGGAAAGAATAAAGAAATTAGAATTACCTTCACTGGAGATCACTGCTGCATGAGAGGAAAAATGAGACAACCTCTGTGATGATGAGACCTGCCATCCAACTGCAGGAGTAAAACAGCTGGTGATCCAACAGGGCAGGCAGTATATTCTGGGTGGCAGAGGAACCAAGGAGTCAGGCCTCTGAGAAATACCCAAGGGAATTGGCTTCTATCACAAGGTGACTGGTTCTGTGGATACAGGGAGACGGGTGGATGTGGTGTACCTTGATTTTAGCAAGGCTTTTGGTACCACCTCCCACAGCTTTCTCACAGGCAAGCTAAGGAAGTATGGGCTGGATGAGTGGACTGTAAGGTAGATAGAAAACTGGCTGGGCTCAGTAGTAAATCAATGCCAAGTAGACATCAAGTGTGCGCCAGGAGTTGGTCCTGGAGCCAGTTTTTGCTCACCATCTTCATCAACAACCTGGAAGATGGGATGGAGATTTGCAGATGACACCAGGCTGAAGGGAAGTAGTAGATATGCTGGAGGGTAAGGCTAGGATTCAGAGTGACAAGTTGGAGGATTGGACCAAAAGAAATCTCATGAAGTTCAACAAGGACAAGTGCAAAATCCTGTGATGAGGGTGGAACAATCCCATGCACCAGTACAGGCTGGGGGCTGACTGGCTGGGCAGCAGCTCTGCAGAAAAGGACCTGGGGGCGACAGTGGGCAATAAGCTGAATATGCACCAGCAGTGTGCCCCTGTTGCCAAAAAGGCTTGTGACATACTGGGCTGCATTGGTAGGTGTGCTGCCAGCAGATCAAGGGCAGTGATTCTTCCCCTCTATTCAGCACTGGTGAGGGCACATCTGGAGCACTGTGTTCAGTTTTGGACCCCCACTGCAGAAAGGATGTGGACAATTTGGAGAGAGTCCAGCAGAGGGCAACAAAAATGGCAAGAGAGCTGGGGGATGTGACTTATGATGAAAGATTGAGGGAACTGGGCTTATTTAGTCTGGAGAAGAGAAGACTGAGAGAAGACTTAATAGCAGCTTTCAATTCCCTGCAGGGGGTTTAAAGGAGGACAGAGCTAAACTGTTCTCAGTGGTGGCAGAGGACAGAACAAGGAACAATGGTCTCAAGTTGTAGCAAGGGAAGTTTAGGTTAAATATTAGGAATAATTTTCTCACTAGGAGGGTAGTTAAACACTGGAACAGGTTACTCAGGGAGGTGGTGGACGCTCCATCCCTGGAGGTTTTCAAAACCCAGCTAGACAAAGTCTTGGTTGGGATAATCTAGTTGGGGCTGGTCCTGCTTTAAGCAGGGGGTTGGACTAAATGTGACCTCCTGAAGTCTCTTCCACCCCTAACTTTCTATGATTCTTTGATGAATAGGTGTAACAAACCGGCGGGGTTGGGAAGGATGGGCAGGAGGTGAGACGAGCCAAGCAACCAAGACAGGGAGGCTAAATGAAGAGCAGAAGAGGTCAGTGGGGTGTGAGTTCCTTCTCCATGCCCCCCTGCCCAATCTAGCAGCCTCTTATTCCAGGACAATCTGTCTGGCATGCAAGGACTTCCCCTGCTTATTAAGAGAAACAAGATTCTCACCTTCCTTGTACCTCTTTCTATTTTCTGGATCGGGCTTCTTGCTAGGTGTTAGGGGAAATGGTGGCTGGACAAGTTGGTTTAATCTTTTGTTCTGAAAACACCAGGGTCTTGTGTCTGTTTTAGCTTTCCTGGACAAAACTTGCATCTCACTAAAGAGCATTAACAACAATGCTTCTTGACATAGCTTTCCCCATGTCACTGACTTGTACAGCCATCACAGGGATATTGTATACTCATACGCAGGTCTCAGCAATGGTGGCTGGGGAAGTGGCTGGTACAGTCTCTAAGATGCAGTCTACACTGTGAAATAGCATGCAAGCCCCATGCCCGTGTAACCCTCTTTTACTTTGTCTGGTTTTAGATGTCTTATTCCTCTCGGCTCTCCTTTACATCATAACACTTTTCCGCCCATCTGCTCTGTTTACCATTCTTAGCGCTCTCCCTCTCCCCTCCCCGTTTCCCGTTGCCCATCCCCCCATGGCAGTCCCTAGCAGTTTCTCTGGGTTAGTCTGCGCCCAGGCCTGGCAGCTTCTGAATGGAGTGCAGTGTTTGGGAATGAATGCTCTGGGCTGTGACAGACAGGCCGTCCCTCTTCCTGAAAGCCCTGTCTCTACACTGCTCCAAAGATACAGAACATACAAACACAGCGCTCCACTCCAGACCAGGCTTGGGACGAGAAGAAAGGATACCCTTTTCCAACCGTCTTTCATGTTTTTTTCTGCTCTTTAAATGAAGCTTGCAGAAGCTCTGTACCCGGTTGAAGGGACTACAGGTTTGGACTGTCTCTGGAGGAGAGGTACAAAGGGGATTAGTGTTTAAAGTCATGAATGAATTGAAGCAAAGTGAAAATGTGTTTTTTGCACAGTTTCTTAGTTACCTTGTTTGTATTCTGGTGAAAGTAACTTGGGTTTAGTTAGAATGGCTCGGATTAGAAAAAACGGTATTTGCAGTGAGCTCCATATGTAACAGAGTCTGGCTCTGCAGCGTTTTTGGTGAGAATGCATGTAGAAATTGAACGCCTTTGTCTGTGAGAGGTGGGGAAGAAGAGGGAGGGGAGAAGGTACCAAGTGATCTACCTCCTTTTAAGTGTTTTGCTGAGCTCTGGCTATGTGATCCTGAGTGGCCCTTCAGAACCAGCAGAGCTGCAGGAGGCATGACCAGACCCTACACGCTCATCCTACGGGTGGCACTGAAATACCCTGTGAACCAAGAAACTGCCACTAAATTGTGGGACCATTCATTTGGCTTAAAGTTTTGAACTGCCACTCTTGCTCTCAGGTTGCTGAGACTGTTGGGAAGCAAGGGGCAAAGTGAGTATAATGAACAGGGAAGGGAGTAGATGCTTGGCACTTCAATAAATGGGACTTCCACCAACTATAGCCTCTGAAATGTCAGAAATGTGTGTGGGAGGCTTGACTCAAACTTGCAAAATGGCATCATGAATCTATGAGAGCAGTGCACTAGCTCAGTGGCTCTCAACCTTTCCAGACTCAAGGTGCCCCTCTTTAGACTCAGGGCACCTTCTGTACTTTTTGTGATTTGAGCAGCAACCCATTTCAAACACTAATTTACATCTCACGTTGTTTACCTCTTGCAGAGGGGCCAGCCAGTGAGAACAGGATTGCAACCCAGCTGGGAGGAAACTGAGCCTGTTGCCCTTATGTGCCTATCTTTGCATACCTCATGATCCCTGCACACACTAGGGTATCCTAGCACCTTGGCTGAGAATCACTGCACCAGGTGCACATCAGGCCAAATGGAAAGGCCACTCAGTAGGCACCCTTTGTAACAGGCTAATTCTGTACTTTGCAGAATCCAATCCAGTGCTTGTTTGCTTTTCCTAAAATCCCAGCTCAGCCCAGCCTCCTCCCTGCTGTTTTTAATGGCTGCTGAAGAGAGAGGGCAAATGACTTGCAGAACTGTTATTCAATTCATTCTTTCTGTTAAGGAATATCTCTTTGTTCTATTTGTGCAGCATTTAATATATCAGACCCTGTCCCATTGCACTGGGTCCTGAAACCAAGCATCAATTTACATTTGCTACACCTAGCCTAGGTGTCCCCATTTATACAGCTCTGCTGCCCCCATCCCAGTTCAAACTTAATGTGTAACAAGATGAATTCCTAGAAATGGCCAAGCATTTAACTAACTTATAGAGTACTTTTTTTCTTTTTTTATTCTGCAAATCAAAACTGTGTTACATCTGGGACACCTGATGTGGCTGTACTTGTCAAATCATTTGACGTCAGCTTAGGATTTTGCCCCCTAACTGATTGATCAATGACACCCTTTATCCTACTTTTTAATTAGGTCTACTCACAAACGATGTCAGACAACAAAGCGATTCTAAACTGTCAATTACAGAGGAGAGAAGCCATGTGATATTCTCCAGAGGGGATGTCTAAGTCTAAATCTCAAGACAGAGCTGAGATCACTACCATCAGGGCTCTGGAATATCAATTTGCTCTCCAAACAAGTTGGCAAGTTTGAGTTTTCATTTCAGAGGCGCTATCCCAGCTCTCTGATACAATTGGTTTCTTTGTGAAAGCTGTCACAAAACTGCCCAGCAGCAGCTTGGTTACTTGTCAAACCCAGAGTTTTCCATTTCCTTGCAGCGTTTTGAGCTACTTGTCTCTGAGATGTTTGAATTGACATCCTGCTGTGCTAAGGGACAGAGAATACTACAAACCCTGAAATATTCTGCACTTGGTATGGCAAATCTTCCCTGCTCCTGTGGGAGTTCAAATGCTCTGGCTGAGCAGCCCCATGAAGATGCTGGGAACATATTTTCACTTGCTTGTCTCCACATCTTAAACAGTGGCCTCTTCCCTAGCTGTCATGGGAGTTTGTGAAGGGAAAGGAGTTATCCCGCTGACTAACAGCCAGTCCATTAAGGGCTCAGAAAGCTGAGGCTTGCCCTGGCTTCTGTATTTAGGGAGCCAGCACAAAGATAAGCTTAAGGAATACATTCACAGAGCCCTGAACTGCTGTTCTCTGGACCAGGCAGAGATTTTACAGGACGTAAATCTCTTTACCTAGGGTCGTTCATTGCATCTAACAAATCCTAAAGGTTGCAGGTGCTCAGATCACTGGTTGGAAGCCCTGGAAGCAGTCCTCTGGCCAGTAGCACCTGAAAGGGATGTATTTGCCTTTGGACACCACTAACACAGATCAGATGGCCTTATAGCTGTGACTTGCATAAGACATGAGACTAGACAGTACCTCTTCGGTCACTGAGTCCAGCCCTCTCCTATCCCTGACAACCGCGTCCGTCATATAGTCCCATTCATGAGCCCATTCAGCTCTTTTAAAAAAGAAAGTTATGTTTTTGCCTCCAGCTGGAATTGGGAGGCACTTCAAGAATATTATTGCTGTTATGGTTACACACCTCCTAATTTTCAGTCTCAGTTTATTCATGGCTACATCGTACTAGTCTTTCAGTTAGACATACTGTTCTGAAGGCAAGTGCCCTTCTAGGTAAGAGTTGAGACCACTTTCCTTTTCCATCCACTTATGTCTAAACGTTGTAGATTATCTTTTCATAACATTTCTAAGACATGGTTTTTACTGTCCCACCACCAATTGCACTGGTCCCTTTGCCATGTTGGAGTGGACTCTCTTGCAAGCTACTTATCCATGAATTGCTGGAGAACTGTCCAGTAAATACCTGGGGTAAAAAGCTAACACTTTCATTCAGGTTCTCATCAGTCCTTTTTTTTTTTTTTTTTTTTTTGGCCTTGACAAATGCAACCTTGCCCTGCCAGTATCATTCACAACACTGCTGCAAAGATAATTTCTGGTTAGATTGCATCTCCCTTGGATTTCTCTTTTCACTCCTAGAAGAGAACTCTTATCTGTAGGGACAAATCTTTCACAAGAGCTGGCCCAAGACCAGAGAAAACAAGAAAAACCATCGCTCTCAGAACTAAATGCAAACCCTATCTCCAGTATAATTTTCCTACAATATCAAATGCATCAGTATCTTTGTCATAGATCCTTTTTAGTTTAAAAAGTCCCTACACTAACTTGAAGCATGCTCCTATCAGAAGAGCTGGAAGTCAAGTTCTGTGTTCACTTTTTTGTGGCAAGCCTGCAGGTGACGTCGTGAGGGAAAAGATTTGTCAAAATCTAGACCAGCAGTTCTTAACCTTTTAGACTCAAGGTAAGCCACCCCCCCAACTTAGACTCAAAGGACCCCTCAGAAAGTGCTAGATTTTAGTTTCAACTCTTTTTTCTTTTTTGACTATGGAAGAAGAGAGTATTTTTTATGTTGCAAAGAACTCAGAATGACCACAAGTCCAGACAGCTGTAACGCTATGGATTCCTATTTGAAATCTCTGGGTTTATCTTGCAAATCATGTGTAGACACCTAGAAGTGCTAACACTGTGCAACACCCCACAGAACCCTTGAACGGATCTCGAGGCAACCGAGGGTGTGGTGGCATCCTGGCTGCGAATCATGGATCTAGACAGACAGACTATTGTGAGGACTGATGTCCCTGGGACGCTGGCCACTGCAGCTGTACGACCCTATGCCACAATGGAACAGACTCCTCCTCCCAGCAGCCCCAGCTGTAAATTTCCACCCCATAAAACGGTGCTTGAATTAGGCAGTAATTACCTGAGACCCGAGGTGGCCCCACCACAGGTTTGCTGTTTCCTTTCCTTCTCATGGAGAGGCAGGCTGTCAGACGTGCACGGCCTGCAGCTGCGGTCATCATGCAGAAACAGCAGTCTCGAGGGTTGATGGACACAGGTGCTTGTTTCACGTCTCAGACAACTCCAGGGCC
Source organism: Caiman crocodilus (assembly GCA_030014935.1). NCBI lineage: Eukaryota > Metazoa > Chordata > Crocodylia > Alligatoridae > Caiman > Caiman crocodilus. Next base: position 15,459,029 of record JAGPOW010003182.1, on the reverse strand, counting down.
ACGCGGCGGCAGTGGGATGTGGGTGAAGCAAACGTCCGGTGACTTTGGCTCTGCGCTCACCGCCCTTCCGCCACCTCGCCTCCAGCCACGCCAAGACTCTCTAGGAAACAGCTGTCTTGCTCAGCAACAATGAAAGCAATGCCATTATTACGCACTAGGAAATCAAACTCGCGTTAGGGGACCTAGAGGCAGAACTTGCCGTCTTCTGCACGAGGTTACTGAGCGCCTGCGAGCCTTTGTTTCCGCGTGCGGGGCAGGGGCCTGCTGGGGGGCTGCAGGGGGGCAGATGTCACCCCAGGCAGCACAGACGTGTGCTTGGTGCAGACGCCGACAGCTCGGAGCAACAGAAGCGCTGTTCGGGTGCCCCTGGTGTTTGCGCAGCGCCGCGCGCGCGAGACGCACCACCTCGGTAACTGTCTGCGGCGGCTCTGCGCCGGGCCCGGGTCGGGCAGAGCGGCCTGCGCGGGGCTGGGGCTCCTGCAGCCCGCGCTGCCCTTCCCGGGGTCGCGCGGGCTGGCGCGACAAGGCTGCCGGCCTGCGGGAGCTGCCTGGCGCTGAGGCGCGGCTCCCGGGCGCGGGCTGTTTGCAGAGCGGGGCCTCCCCCACCGCAGCCGCGGCCCGGCTCCGCCGCGATCCCGCCTGCCACCACACGACGACGCGGGGCGGGCCGGCTCGGCTCGGCATGTGCCCGGGCGGGGCGGGGCGGGGCGGGGCCGGCCAGACCCGGCGCGACAGCAGGCGCAGGTAGGAGCCGTCGGGCCGCGGCCCTGGCTACGCTCCCGGCCCCGGTAGGGGCTGTCGGCGGAGCGGGCGCGGTTGGAGCAGCTGCGCAGTGGAGTGCGGCTTTGTTTCCGTGCCCCGGGCTGGTGGCAGGAGCGGGCCGGGGGCCGGTCGCGGCGCGTCGGGAGGTCGCCGCGCCCCAGGACCGGGCCCTGCCCCAGGGACGCGCAGGCCGGAGCGCTGGCGGCGGCAGCGAGGAGGGCGCTGCGGGCCGGGCCGGGTGCGGGTGGAAGCGCTGTTCCGCCGCCGGAGCCCGAGCCCTGGGGCGAGCGCGGCAGCACCGAGCGGCGCTGGCGGGGGGCGGGAGGCGAACACGGTCCGAGCTGGCGCGGGGACGATCGTGCTCCCCCGCCCGGGATGCAGCCCGCGCCTGCTGCGGGCCCCGCCCGGCTTACCGGGGCGCTGCTGTGCGCCCCGCCCGCACGCGTGCGCACATGGGCAGCGCGCCCTGCTGCTTGGCCGCGCGCAGCCCCTTGCCGGCCGGGTCGCTGCCAGCCCGCCGCGGGAACCGGCTCCGCCGAGCTGGCGGCAGCAGCAGGCTCGGCCCAGGCACGGGCTGCCCCAGCTGACCTCGGAGAGCGCTGCCCTGCCAGCCCAGCGGACCCCCTGGCACGGGCTTCGGTTGAGAGCCGCTGGACTAGCGCCCTGCCAGCCCCCGCCAGCCCTTCCTAGCTAGCGCGGCTCTTCCCGGTTGGTCGCAGATACTGTACTTATGTGCAGTTTTGTGCATCTCCTTTCACACAAGCATCAGTGAAGCGCGCTTCAGCACTGGAAGCTTGTGCTGTGTATTGGTGTTGGTGGATGCATAGCTCAAGCATGT
>JAGPOW010003182.1:15420209-15457329 GCA_030014935.1 Caiman crocodilus | reverse complement strand
TGTCTGTCTTGCATATGAAAGAAACCTGGTTTGGTTAGTCTCTACAGTGCAAATCTACCCTGCTTTCTGGTGGCAAGCATCCAGCATGATGCTAAGGTGGGAGAGACAGAGACCCCCTTGGCACGGTGTGAAAACATTTAACTAACGTGGCAAAATACAAAGAGAGATGACTTTATAACAAGTATCACACCCAACAAGAAGTAACTATTTGAGAAGTTGTTAGAATTGATAAAGATGAGGCCATTACTGGGTCAGCACTTGGTTTCCTAGAGAACAATGATTGTGACATAATGATTGGGAATTTAAAGAAGAGCTTTAGAAGACCCAAAGTGCTTTTTGGCTGTGGAATCATGGGCTGTCCAAAATCCCCTCTGGATCTTGTGTGGGATGGCGGTGACATGTGACAATAGGTGGGCAATAGAAATAGATAAATCAATACAATATTCAAGATACAGAATATAGAAGATTGATAGGGAAGTAGAAGAGCTCAGGGGGAGGAGGGAAGAAATAAACTTTGACCTGTATTAGGAGCAAAACTAGAGGGTAAATGGTTAAGAGGAAAGTGCCTCCTTTGGAGAGAACATTCCTATCAGAAACAGGACTCGGTCTTGCAGTTCATAGGAATTTAAAGCTGACCCATCCTATAATAACATGGATGTCTTGTTGCCTGATTTGTATGCATTGGAATCCTTCAGATGAACAGACTTGGTTGTGTATTCCGTGGGTCTGTGTTCCGATTTTCCTGTGGATGGGCTGTGCTTTAAGAGGAGGTTTTCCCCACCATGAATAGGGGAAAATGTAGATGTGCACATCTGATCTGTGCTAAAAACTGAAAAGCAAGGGCTTTCCTGGGTTGAAAGCACTGGATGTGGCATTTTCTATGTTTGACTTCCTATAATTGCTAACACTTCCCAGGGAATTTCTCTCAAATTTTGATGATAAAACTAGCTATCCCAGTCAGTGCCTTTGTGCTCTTGTATTTGCTCTTTGTGACACTCTGCCTAAGAAACAAGGAATTTGTTATCCTAATAAGATGAGTTTTGGGGTTTGCAGAAAGGCATTAATTAAAAAAAAAAAAAAAAGAATCCCTACCTTACAGTGTAATTAATAACCCAAGGGAGTCTACAGTCCTTTTTCATTCTGACTGGTTTTTGCTGCCAGCTGTAGAGAAGGTGCTTTTCTGACAAATGTTGTATCTGTGATTTGCCCAGTGGAGGTGAAGGAAGATTGAGAGAGGCTTTTCCCTCAGTACTGTGATCTTCCTGCCAGGGCTGGGAGAGTGAATGCTCATATCCTGTTCTTGAGTTCTCATCTTTCACCACAAACACATTCCTCTCATTCAGGAGTGCTTTGGTGCCTCCTGGGCAGGTGCTCTTGTGTTCCATCCCTGCAATTTGAGATCTTCCTCAAACTGTAAACTTGTGCAAAACTTGTGAATTGTAAAGTGGTGCCACAGCAACCTTACCTTTCAGGGGAATGAGCTCAGGGGTCTGGATGGGCAGGATCACTACTCAGACTGAACTGAATTTTCTCAAATAACTAGTGTTGTTGCATTTTAACAAGCTGGTGTGTTCAGTAGAGGGCTGCTTGCTTGCTGTCCACGGTATGCCTCTGGAATGAGTCTTTGAAGTGCACAGAGGTTACAGGAGTCCTGTGTTATGTCTTGCATGTAAAATGTGCAAATCCATGGGTACTGACTTAATGATACATTTCTGTACATTACCAGCTAGCCCTGATGCAGGATCACAGTCCTTTCAAGGTGTTCTTTTCAAATTACTTCAGGGACAGCATGGCTTCTTGAGGCAGTAGGAATGCCCTGCAGCATCTCGGAGGGAACAAAGCAGGTGTCGGACTTTGGAGAGCGTAGATCAGTGAATTGCATCACTAGCGCCGGTGCAGCACCAGCTGGTTCAGTATGCATCTGTGTCAGTGGCTGGGGCTTGCTTGCAATTGCAATGGAGTTAGAAAGCATGGAACACTATATTCATGTATGAATATTTTCATTGCATTTCTTCCAACACATGAAAAGAACTAGGTTAATAATATGATTAATTTAACAGTGAGATTAACATTACCAGCACAACTCTCCCAAATGAGTCGGGTAAAGACTGTTGGTAGTTATTTAATCTCGTCTTTCCCACAGTCCTGTGAAGGGAGCTGGGCCTCCAGCATCCAGGGCAGTTTCAGGTTTTGCTGGCTTCCTGCTTTCATGCACTCAGAGTTCAAGATCTTCCCTAGCTGGCTGCTACCCACTTATCACCTGTCTTTTACCGCTGTTTGTGCAATATTGTGTTGACACCAAAGTGTGAAATGATCCCTCCTCTGTCCAGAGCAGCAATTCTGAACTGTATTGCTGCATGATGCTTTAAAGCAAGGATGGGGAGCATCCGGCCTGCGGGCTGGATCCGGTCAGCCAGGGACTCCATTTCCCAGCTGTCCCTGCCCACGTGGCTTGTACTCGTCTCCATGGAAACCCCAGCCTCAGCAGGGATGGCAGTGCGCATGGCAGAGCAGTGCGGGGGGCTGCTCTGGAGCTGCTGGCAACGTGGGATGGGGGCAGCTTGCTCCGGAGCCAGGGCAAAGCCATGATCTGTAACCTGCATGCTCCAGGCATGGGCACGCATGCAGGGGATCGTGGCTCTGCCCCAGCTCCTTGCAACAGTGACAGGCTGTCTGGAGCTGGGGCAAAGCCACAATCCCCTGCATACGTGCCCCTGCCCAGAGCGTGCAGGCTACAGGTTGCGGCTCTGGAGCAAGTTTTCCCTGTCCCACGTTCCCGGCAGCCCTGGAGCAGCCCCCTGCGCTGCTCTGTGAATTTCATACTGGCATTCATAGTGTCAGAAACTCTCTGACCTGTTGTGGTCGTTCAGAGTTCTCTGCAACAGAAGAATCGCTCTGTTGTTTTTTTCCATAGTCAAAGATGAGTGAAAGCTTAAGAGCTGGCTTTTAAGAGGGGGGGTCTTGAGTCTATAAAAGGTTGACCCACTAGTCCAGAAGGTCAAAACAGCTTGAGGCAGCTGCCTGTGAGTGCCCAAGCTTTCCTTCAGTTCCTTACCAGTCCAAACCCCCTGGTTCGCACCACAAAGATGGTGGGTGGCGTACTGGTCCACCTTCAATGGAAAAGCGAACAATTTGCTGCTCTGAGGGCTGTCAAGTAAAAGCGGGGTGAACAAGACTGCAGTTGTTGCTGTGCTGGATCTGCTGTCTAAACGTAGGAATTGGCACTGGGATTTCCTGTCATGTGGTCACAACTGGGCGATGTCTGGCTGGAAGGGATATTTGGACCTGGCTGCCTCCAGCTTTCCCTTGGGTACCACTGCTGTGTCTCCATAGCTTCTGCTCAGCTGCTCCTAAGGCCAGGCCCAGATCAGGGCAGTACCGTTCTCGTTGGCTGCATTGCAGCGTGTCCAAAGCGCTAATCGAGAGAAGGGAAGTTGTGGGGGGAGACGAGGCAGCAGATTGCTCCCGGGGTGGGTGGTCTCCAGTTACCAGGGACAGCGATTTTGATCACTTGTCCTGTTTCTTTTAAGACCTGATCTGGTTTTTTGGAGTGTGACCAGACAGTCCTTCCACAAGGGAAATAAGCCTGAGGAATCCTGTGCAGACTGTGCTGCAGCCTGCCCTGGCTGCGATCTGGAGGGGTGCGTCTTCTGCAGGAAGACGTGAGGAGCAGGGCTGATCCAGGCACTACTCTGAGGCCTCTGCAGGCTCTGCTGCTGTCTGTGTCGGGCCCCCTTGCAGTCCACCTTGGCCCTCGGGTCTCAGAGTTGGTAAGACCCATCTTGTAACCATTCTAGGAGAAAACTACAGGCATTTATGCCAAAGCCAAGAGCGTCTGGCTTGTGTGAAGCAGCTCCCTAACTGAGCATTTCCTATTTAATTGGAAAAGGGGGAGGTTCCACATCATAGAGCATACACATTATAAAAGCAGGATTGCAGCCTTAACTCTGCTTAATGAAGGTGGATTTTACCCTGACTGTTCTTGGATGCCTGACTTGTTTTTGATCCTTGGTGGGGGAGGGAATCAAGGTAAGCCAGAGAGAAAACTTGAAAACCTGCAGCCCAGGTAGTTACTTGCTCTGTGTAAGATAATGAGTAGGGACATGGACAGGATACTTCCAGGGGACTTGCGTCTTAACTTCTGACTTTTCCACATTCGGCAATGAAAATACAATGTTTGGGGGAGTCAAAGCCAGACCTGCCATGGTGCTGTGTCCTGCAGTTGCATGTTTGTTTGACAGGTCTACATTGTGAGCTTGGCTGGGCAGATGGCTCCGAATCTCTGAACCCCTGTCAGAATTTGACGCTCTGGTTTCTTTCCTACAGGAGACTGCTATGGAAGGGACTGACTGGCATCCGTTACTCAGAGATTCATGTCAGTGCACCACAGTGCTTCAGTGTGTTTGCTCATTGGACTCTTGTTTCCTATTGCTTAAGTAGAATCTAAAGCTTTGCCGTCGCTGCTTAAAAGGTGTACTTGAGGTAATGAATGAATGCCTGCAAGCTGTGCTGAGGCTGTAACAGTAAATGCGGTTAAAGATCGTGAGAGGGCTTGGAGGTGGAGCTGGAGCAGGTATGTCACCACTTAATCAAACCAATTCAAAATTCATCCTCATTTGAGCACGGGTTCAAGTGAGGTGAGTTCAGGCGCTGAGCAGGTTGTGCGTGGGGTGGTGACCCACCTTCTGAGGAGCTGCCGTCTACCTGTCAGCCAGCATCACTGCGCTGGCTCTTGCTGGAGCTTGCTCGCTTTCCCCATTGAACCCACCAAGTAGGCATGGAAGTTGAATTGGCCTCTGCTCTGAGAGGGCTGTGCTGGGTAAGGTGGGGATGAGCAGGACTGCTGCTTTCTGGCTGCCCAAAGAGAGGAACTGGCACTTGGTCTTCCTGTCGCATGGTCCCCACCTGATGCTGTCCGACTGGAAGGGATATTTAGACCTGGCCCCTGCTCAGCAGCTCCAATATCTTGTCTGCCTCTCCAAGTTTCACTTCAAGGAAATTCCTTCTGACAAAAATTGCTGTTAAGGGACACGTGCTGACATCGGAGGGACTTGCGGAAAAGAGGAAGTAAGATGGAAAATCCTATTTCCCCCAGTGTGTTGCCAGATGAGGAGGAGGAAGAACAATAGCATCCCCCAACTGTGGTGACACTTGTTCTTTTTACTAGGCAGGGAGACTAGTATTGGGAAGCTACTTATGCCATTTCTGTTTTTCTTGCATCTTAACCTCCATGGGCCTTGTCAGCTGTGTTATGTCTAGCAGATCCATGAGGGAAGTGAAACGGGATAAAAAGCTTGGGTTCTCAATGCTGGCAAAAGGTCGCAGAAGAGTGGAGCAAAGGTCTCCTGCAACAGTCCAACGTGTTCAAAAAGGAGTGTGTGGATGGAAAGGGCAGTACCAGACAACACGGGGTGGGGGGGAAAGTGGCTCTGATGGGAGCAGTTCTGTTGCTGACCAGTACGTTTTGGAGCACATGGGCTATTGGGACTCCCATTCCCTCCTTGCAGTGTGACGCTATGCTCCTTTGTGATCCTATTCGACTCTGTGCCTCCCCAGCAACAGGACATAGTTTCAGTCTCTGCCTCCCTCACCTGCACATAAATATGCACGAAGCTATTCTGGTGTTTGCACGGTTCTGCTGACTGGAAGGTCTTTGGAATGAATAACCTGACTAAAAATAATCACTGAGTGAACAGTTAAATTGCACCTCACTGGCATGTGCTTCAAGTAAAATGTTTTTTAATAAACTGATTTCATTCCCCTGGTTATCCTACAGTAGCTCCTCACTACCCCATAGCCTCCAAGAGCCCAGTGTGCTTCTGTCCCACTGAGGGCCTTCATGGATGTACCTTTTCTGGCTGCTTATAACATCCAAAAAGCATTTCCTTTGCTGTCAGTAAAGCCCTTTCCTGTTCGCTCAGATGTTGCACACAATGTGGTAGATATGTATTATGTGGGCCAGTTCTTGGTTGTAAGCATCTAGCTTTGGCATGAGGCACCTGTCTCTTCCCTGAAGTCTTCCACACACACACACTCTCCCCTATCACCCAGCAGCTGTGCACGGCAGAGCTGTACAGCTCCTTTGTACTGTCCTCATCTTCAGCAAAAGGCTTTGTGAGCTGGGTAAGTCAGGGTTCCCAGGAACTGTAGGAATTGCAACATCATTGATGTTCATGGGGGGTCCTCATTGCTGCAATCAGGAAGCCAAGCCTTCCCCGGTGAGTACTAGTAAATGTCCAGAGGCTCAGCCAGGATGTGAAGGAGGTTCCCTTGTCTGTTGATAGAAAACCTGGCCCCCAAGGCAATGATTTGGGTTGAGGAGGCGAAGGATAGGAAGGTGGGTCCCACAATCAGCTCCTGAAGACAGTCTGTCCATCTTCCCCAATTATCATATTATTCCTTGTCTCTTGTCCTTCGCCCCTTGCAGTTTAAGTTCATCCTTCTTGAATGTGGGTGACCAAAGCTGTTCATAGTGTTCCAGATGAGGTCTCACCAGTGCCTTATAGGATGGCATTAGTACCCCCCTCTTTTTTTTTTTTTAATCCACTTGGAATCGCCCTTTGCCTTTATCACAGCTGCATCACGCTGATGGCTCACTCTTTTTGCGATCACTTAATATAGCCGAGTACTACTTAGTTGTTTTTAACTCTCGTGCCTCTGGTCAGATAAGTCTGTATTAGTCCCAAACTGCTTGCCCTGCATTTTGGATTACTAAAACTGAGTCCCATTTCAATTGCTCCCATCCTCAAGGTCATTCTTTTCTTCCTGTAGGCTACCCTAATCACCCTCTGCACATCTGATGCCTCCTGACTGGTTGGCTCAGCCTAGATAAAGTGAATCCACCAAGCCAAGAGCATGTTCTCCTGAAGGACCTGGCAGTATTCGCTCTGCTCTAGCCATGTCCCGATCCCAGCTCGGCCATCTGGCTGGGATTCCAAAGCATGTTGATCAGCCCGTTTTTATTAGTGGCTGTGAGGACCTGAGCGTTCGGTGCTGGCTGTGGGATGCTAGGAGAGGAATTTTGTGCATCTGTTTAACTTGTCGCACAGTCTCAGAGTTTGAGCAAGTCATCCTGCATTACAGCAGGAGAGAGACCGAAAGAACAGAGCCTGGCGCTGGGACTTCGCAGCCTGGGACTTCTCATCAGAGCTCTTTGCTTTTTTTTTTTGTTTAACAGATTGTGACTTCCCTGAATCAGACCTTGTCATTGTCATTAAACAGATCTGCCCTTGTTTAAAAAAAAGAAAAGAAAGCAGCAAAGAGCTCTCTGATGAGAAGTCCCAGGCCACAAAGTCCTGCCACCCGGCTCTTGGACATTCGAACGGTGATTTACGAGAGAGGTTTCTTAAGCCACCCTAAACGTAGCAACATGGACACACTACTTCTGTCCAATATTCCCCTTCGTTGATTGGGGAATGTTTTTCCAGGAACTTTCCCATGCTGACAAAACCTGATATTCTCTCTATATTTAGTGGACCTCCTTGTCCATCTCCACATTATCATGCTGCCTCACTGGTAAATCACAAATGGAACCACTAATATACATATAATTGAATCTTAATGTCTCAGTGCTGACTGACCATTCCTGCTGCCTGTCACATCTGGCATTTTATTTTGGTTCTAGTAGGGTTCTTCCTTGGCCTGCTTTGGATAGAAAGGAAAGAGAGGTCCAATCTCTTGGGAGCTCAGAGGGAAAATGGAACATTATTAAATGCAGGCTGGTCAGGGAGCTTGCTGCTTTTCACGGTGAAATTGTCTCCTTCGTCTGTAAAGGTTCCTTTGGGTCCACCTAAAGTCTTGTTTCCTGTTCTGGAGTGGGCTCTGCTGACAGCTTTTGTGCAGTTTCGCTAAGTCAAAAGCATTCTGCCAATGCCTGCCTGCCGTGTGGGAAGGGGTTGGTTGCAGGATGCTGCTGCAGAGAAACCCCTAGGATTTTTGTAGGGATGTCGTTTTCTCCCTCCCCCATGTCTGCAGAGGCCTGGTCTCGCCCAGTCCCAGCTCCGCTTCCTCCTGGTTTTTTTCCTATTGAGAGAACAGTTTGCTGCCAACACTTGGACAGAAGCAATCATGCAGTTGACTTGGCCAGTCATGCATAAAAATGGGCCAGCTATTTTTCATGCTAGAGTAGATGGGCAACCTTTTCCGCAGCCCATCTTTTGTAGCCTGCATGTTCCTACTGCCAGAGCCGTTCCCAGGCCTGAGACTCGCCTGTATGTTGGTAACACTTATGGCACAGAGAGTAACCGGGAATTGTGCGCTGCTGACAAGCAAATACTACGTTTGCATTCATGTTTGGACAGGCTGAAGGACAGGTGAAGGTTCAGAGGCCCTTATTTCAACCCCTGACTTTCTGGGCATTGCCTGTTCCCAGTGGTGATAGAGGTCTTTACCATTTCCACGTTGCAGAAAAATTAAAACCTGCTGGGCATGCCCCGCTGTGGGGGTCGAGGCTGTGGGGGTTCCAAAATAGCCATTTGCCTGATAGTCTTGCTAAACTTACACTTTTCTCTCCTTTAACATTTTCCTTAGAACAGAGTCTGTTACTTCTCACGGCACTTCTTCTCTGGGCCTGACTTGTGCTGTCTTTTACCGTTCCATCTCTGGGGAAGAAGAACGTCATTGCTCGATGTAATTATAAAGCACCGTACACGTTAAGAAGCACTTTGTCCCTGGACTCCCTTTTGTCATGCTGTCTACAAAGAGAGAGAATAGTAAATTGGGTACTGAATCTCCTTGATGACACTCTTCCCAACATAATTGATGCTCTGAAAATGTATCCTAAGGTCTCATTTCTTTTTAAACCTGTCTAGTATGTTGTCTTCAGACTGAGACAGTGCACTAGTTATTCATGGACTATAAGGCCAGAGGGACCGTTGTGAACTCCTGTTTAACAGATTATGTGACTTTCCTGAATCAGACCTTGTTTCAAATAGCGCATCTCAGTTAAAATAAAAACACTAACCTTAAAATCATTTGAGGGGGAATCCAAATGGTCTATGAAATTCAGCTGCAAAAAAACCAACTTGGTCTGCAGATAGTAGAAATGAGTTGCTGGACACAAGTTAATAATTTGCCAGTTTAATTTGGCGTAAGTATTGTGATAGCAATTCTTTGGTTTGTGATTGACCATGTAACTGTCAGCGAGGAAGTGAATTTCGTTTGTGTGTTTGAAGGCAAGCCTACTAACAACAAACCTCATGCTGTTCCCCTCAGCAGGGCTGTTACGCAGGGGTGTTTGTCCTGCCCCTGCGCGGCCGTTGCAGACGGGAACGAAGTCATGGAGACGTAGCCCCACTTCTTCAGTTGGGTCAGAAACTGAATCCAGTCAGACGGATGTATTGAACTGCTTCTGCGCTGACTGTGGACATTGGGCAGAAACCCCGGGAAGGCCTCTGCTGAGCCTCCTCGTGCTCTGCAACATCCTCTTCTCTAGCGAGCCGTGGCAAAACAGCTCGCTCTGCTTGCGTCCGTGCGGACAGGTTGCCGAAGCAGCGTTTCCAAAACCTGTTGTTCTGCCCATGCCTTCCTTCTTGCCTCATCTCTCCCTTGGCCCTCTTCTTTATCACATCAAACAGGAACTGCTTGTTCTCGCCATTGAGGATCTTCGCCTGATCTCTCATCTAGTCCCCGCCTCATTTTAGCCTGTGGTGCCTGCCCCAGTCATCTCCTTGCTGGATTTTTAAATGAGCACTTTTTGTGTTTCCTCCCATGCTAGTCCTTGCATGTGGGAGGTGCACCCTACCGACATCTGGAAAACTACCTTGTTATTCTCTTAAAACCCTCTGGTAAACTTTCTTTACCTACTGTGGCACTGGTTAATATGAGTGCATGTCAGGCTGGTCCGTATTTCCAGGCTGTTTCTTTCTAGTCTCAATCTGTCTCCATCTGCAGGCTTCTTTTAGCCAGGACCAGCTTTGTTTTATGTCTGTGTAGCACCTAGCACAGTCAGCTCCTGCCATGATAATGCAAGTAACCGAAGACTGAGGGATTCTTAAAGGCAAACGTACAATTCAGTGTCCTGAGCAGAATGAGTGCTGCTCTCGAATCCCAGCTCTGCAAGAGCATTGCTTCCACTCTGCTTAAATGCCTGCGACCTGGAGCCTTTCCAGGCCCCGAGGAACCTTCTGTTCAGGTCCAGCACCCTGTTCCCTGCATGCTCACAGCGTAAGCTTGGTCTTGGGCAGCTGGGCTCTGTAAGTCCACCACCACCTCTCCCCATTCTCATTTTTTTGGTTTTTTCCTTTCTTTTTGCAGTAGTTGCAAGCCCTCAGCAGGGGCTCCAAAGCTTTGTTTGCTTTAGCTGGGGAGATGTTTGCCTTTGCAGTACTTGGCTGCAGAATTCCACAGCCTCCAGCTGCCAGGGAAACCTGGAGCAGCTCTGCTGATTTATTAGGGCACAGTGCGTGCCTCTGAACTCCTTTCTGCGAGAGGCAGCATTGATCTGCACTATGCTGCGTGGGGCATTTTTGTTTCTGCTTACTCAGATTCTAAGCAGGAATTGCCCAAAACACGGTGAGGAAAAGACTTCATTTCATCCAGCTTGCTGCTGCAGAAAGTGTCGGCACGAGAGCTCAGTAAGGTTTCCCTGGCACAGTGGCAAGGAGCCAAGGAGTGGGTGGACTGCTGTTGTAAGTAGGATTTTTGCAGGGTATGGTGGTTGCAGGATGCTTTCTTTGTGTGTGCAGTTAGTGGCTGGCACCTTTAGAGCCTGTGGGTCTCATTGCTGGGACCTGGCCGTAGGCCATGTTGGGTGTGGGTCCTCATTAGGGTCCACGCCTCACTTTGTGTTCCTACCAGCCTTCTCAAGTGCACCCTGTTAATCTTTCCTGCTCCCCCCTCACGCCCCGTGTTCCTGATGCACCTTTTTCTTCCCTCCGAGCTTCTGGTGGCTGCTGCCTGCTTCTGGCTGCTGCCTGCGTGCTCTGCAAGCGGCAGCCAGCAGTTCCCCTGGACGGGGATGCAGGTCAGGGTGGACAGTTGACTCGAGGTCAGTGGTTGCAGAAAGGGTTGTGTCTACAGCTTGGCCGTCAGATTGACCCTCTTGTCCTGGCGAAGGTGAAGAGCTTGATCCTGTGCTTGAAGTCACACGAAGCTGTTCTCCTTTCAATTAAGTACATGTTTTTGCATCTTTCTAGAACTTCAGAGCTACTGGGGATGGAGCAATGTCCACCTGTTTGCCTTTCCCAAATGTAAAGAGGGATTGGGAGAAGGCCTGGGTAGAGCTTCCCTGCAGAGTTGCTTTCCCAACTAGAGTCCATTAGGCAGAGTAAAAACAGTCCTATCATTCTGAGTCCCGCGTTCAGAGGTCCATTGCCTACAGGGTCTCATTCCTTGAATTAGTGGTTACTAGCACAAAGTACATGCAGGTGTTCTGCGTGCTGCTACCTGCGCCTGCCAGGGTGTGAGGAAGGTGTGAACTGGATGACATCCTAGCCTGGGACAGTAGGGTTGGAGTGCTGTAGCCATGATGATCTAGGAAATGGCTCAGAAGTAGGGATTTTTTTTGCGATTATCTCTTATTAGACCAACTGTATAGTTAGGAGTGCTGCTGGACAAGCTTTTCAGATAGGCAGAAATCAGGCTGAGGTGTCTGATGCCAGGTAGTCAAGTGTGTCTGAATGTGGACATGAAGGGCATGAAGAAGGCCTGACAGTGGGTGCTGGGGTATGTTTTCAGCAGAGACTCTCAGCTGTTCACACTGCTTGCAATCAGTAAAGCCGCAGTGGCTCCCGAGCCTCTGGCAGTTGTTCTTGTCCTGACTCTGTTGTTGGTGGCTCTCAGGGAGGAGCCAAAGGGTTTTTTTGGTGGTCCCTGAATAGCTGGGAGAGATGTTAGGCAAGCTTTTGGGTCCAATAAAAGATGATACGAAGAAAATCCTTGTTCCTTGCATGTTTCATTCACCATCGGGACTGCAACAACATCCCAACCCTTCTGCACATGGTGGCTCTAGGTAGTTTAGCAAAACTAGTGGATAACTTGAAGATTCCCTCTATACCCCTCTCTTGTTAGTAGGGTCTGTAAATGTGCGTTAAGGAACAGCTTTGTACAAGTTTCTCCCTCCCCTCCCCTCCCCCTCCCTACCACGTACTGTTAATCTCTTGGGAGAATGTGCTGGCACCAAAGCCTTTTCAGTCTCCTTTATGCTGCTCATTTTGGCTCAGCTGCAGGCTCTGTCTTTTATTCCTCAAACAATCCCCAGGGTGCCTGTTCTGGGGGGAGCGCTAGAGACCAGAAAGCAGAGTGGACATGCAGAGCGTCTCATGCACGGTGGGCTGCAGGAATCCCTGTCGGGCCTTCTGATGAATGGGAGCGGCTGCGGAAAGGTGAACAGGCTCTTTGGGCAGGTGCATGGAAGCGGCTGTGGAGAAAGGTCAGAGGGTAAAAAATCCGCCTTGTGACAAATGGGAGAGGGCAGCATCCCCTCCCCATTCTTGTTACTGAGTGGTGCTTCCTAGTGCCAAACTGGGCATTCAAGTAGGCACAGCCTTGCAGGAAATATTGGACCGTGTCCAGCAAGATCATATTTCTTTTTTCTGGGAGCTTTCCCATTAAACGAGCCAAACCTTGCCTTCCTAACGTGGGGTGAGCTGGAACATTTCTAGCGTCCTGGATTGGGCCATTGGAAGGTGAATTTACTTGGCAAGAAGAATTGCCCCCACCTCCGTAGTCCCATTGGAGGCACTTGCCTTTCGGTAAGCCCCTTTCCCACCCACCCCCCAGCATCACTCTAATGCCCAGCTCCTTGGCCAAAGGAGAAATGGGGCATGGATGTTGCATGGGGAGGATAACTAACCAGTAGGACAAACTGCCAGAAGATGTGGTGGGTTCTCCTCTCTGGATGCGAGAAAGGTGGTGGTCTGCCTTTCTGGGACTATCAAGTACATTAGCCACAGGCAAGCTGTTGACCCAGTACGTAGTGAAATTCTGCAAGCCGTGCTCGCAGCGGAGGATGGACTACCCGATCGAATCGCTATCAGCCATTCTAGTCTTAGACTTAAGAATTGGCCTGTTCGTGAATGCAAGGTAAGCAAGAGCTTGCTATATAGCGCCAGGTATCCACAGCATACGAATCTTGATGGGAAGATCAGCTCAAAGGTGGTTATCCTAACCCTTTTCTGCGCTGTTCCAGTAATGGCTCACCTGAGACTGGAACCCTGACCTGAGAGCTGGGGACGTGGGTGGGAGTCTGGTGAGATGAGCTCTTCAGAGGAGTGGTACAGGAAAGTCATTTTTTCGCTGTCTTCAGAGTCTCTGATTATGGGATTCCCAGTCTCGGAGTGCAAGAAGGTAAGTCTAATGCATAACATAAATACAATATAAACTAGATAAATGCATGCATGGATGGGGTTGCTGTGGTGGGGCCTGATCCGGTGTTTCAGCTGTGTGGCCTGCGGTAATAAATACTGCCAGCAAATTGGACCTCATTGCAACGGCAGCCTCCAGCCCTCCGTGCAAGGCACGTGTGGGGGCGAGGGGCCGGAGCGTCCCCTGTGCTGCGCGGAGCTCGTGGGGCAGGGCCCCCGCCCCGCCCCGGCTTTCCCTGGCAGGGTGCTGCTCAGGGTGATCGTCGCCCCCGCCTGGGAAGAGGGGTCCGGGCTCCCAGGAGGGAAAGCCGGGCGGCTGCCCGGTAGGTAGCTCGCTCTCGGCCTTGACGTTCCCTCCCGCTGCCCGGTGCCAGGGAGGGACAGCGCGAGGCAGCAGGCCAGGCCCTGCAGGGAGGAGCAGGCGAGGCCTTCCTCCGGCGCTCGCGCCGTGCCCGGCGCCGCAGCAGGGGCTGCCTGAAGCGGGGGTGTTGGGCCAGCAAACGGGCCGGTCTGCCGGCATCTCCTGCGGGCGGGCGGGCGCGGCGGCCCTGGGCTGCCCGGAGCGGTGCTGCCCGTGCCTGGGGGAAGCTCCTCCGCACCGGGCCTGGGAGCTTTCGCCCTCCCCGCTGCGGGCGGGCGGGAGGCAGTGCCAGTCCTGGGAATCGGCTCCCGGAGCTCTTAACCCCTTGGTGCTGGGCTGTGCTGAGGACTGACTGCGGTGTGGGCCCCGTGCCACGCTTCCAGGCAGCGCGGGAAGGGTTAAGCGCTGTCAGCTGTCCCGGGAGCCGCGCTCCGTTCCCACGGCCGCCGGCGGCAGCGGCGGGGGCGGGATGCTCGGTCGCCCTGAAGCTGGGGGGCGGCTGGCTGGACCGGACGGGCGCTGGACCGGGGGCTGGTCCCGTTCTTGCTGGTTCAGCTGCTGTCAGTGAAGCGGTTTGTCGGGACAGGCCAGGAGCGGACACACTTCCTTCCCTGAGGCGCTGAGACGGACGCCTTCCCGGCTTAGGTGCGGAAATAAAACTCCTCCTGGGCTGGTGCAAGGCGGGAGTTGTCCCAGCGCTTGCACGAGCAGCTGGTGCACCGATGACTCGAGCTCTTCTGGCCGCGGCCGTGCCCGGGAGGAGGTGCGAGTCCCTCGCAGCGCGACCTGCTCCTGGCTGCACAACAGCAGTGTCTTTCAGCGCCTGATGCAGACTCCATCTTGTCCTCTCACCCTTCTTTCCAGCTATTGTGTGGGGTGATTATGCGAGGGCTTCTAGACCCCGCAGGCTTGAGGCGAGTTAGGCAGAAGTTTTGTCGGGGGAAGGGGATGGGTTTTAATGACTGGGGTGTATGCCTGGCTGTATAACGTGTGTAGCTCTGAGATAAGGCAGCGAGGGCTCTTGCATTGTCTGCAGGTCAGAGATGGGGGCACTGTTAGAGCAGAAAGAGAGAAGAAGGTTCAAATGCAGAGCTCGGCCTTGGAACTGTCTTCTGCTTCCTTCCAAAAGAGGGATCTAGGGGTGGGATAGTCCTGTGCTGACACCCAGCAGGACAGTGACCCTGGACTAGAAGAAGGGATGGTTGGTGGATCCACACACGTGGCAGGCTCTTCATAGGAAATACAAGGAAGCTGTTCCTGCGCTGCAGAGTCCAGTCAGATCTGACCTGAAACAATGAATGAGGTGACAGGGTACCACCCTGGATGAGTTGTAGGATGGGGTCCCCGTGTTGCTTTGATTTGGCTTCTCACAGCCTTTTAGACTCCAGGCATTCCACATTTATCTAGAGGCACTGCTAGGAAAATGCCAGCTCTTACTTTTCACGTGACTTTTGGCAACAGAACAATGCTAACGCAGGTCAGAATGTTTTTAACAGTACAAATTCCTATTCAAAATCTCTGGATTTATCTGGTGAATCTTGTTTGCACACCTAGCAGTGCTGGTGTGGCATGGCGTGGCAGCCGATGGTATGCTTGAATGGCTCTTTAGACACTCCAGGGTGCTGTGGCACCTTGGCTGACAATCCCTGCAGCAGGGAATTGGGCTATACCAAGCAGTGTGAAAAGACAGGTGACAAGAAGATGGAGGCCTGGGTGCATGATTGAAAAGTGGGTGTCAGGGGAGGAGAGTGGGGAGTGTGGCCTTCCCCCATATGAAAATCCTGTTTGAAGGAGGATGAGGCTTGTTGTGCTGGTCCCCAAGAGACTGGTCCTGGGAATTAACAGGGCCCAATTGTGCCATGCAAAGGGGCTGTGCAAAAGTGTGTCATACCATGGCACTACTGTCACATTGCAACGTCTCATTCACTGAACGCTTAATGGTACGTGCAGAGATGCCTCTGTGCATATCTCTTACAGGCTAACGTTAGGACATCCATGTTTCTGAAATCAAAATAAAGGTGGGGGGATTCGGTCGAAGGGTGACTTGCTTGTGCTCTGTGGCCCAGGGCACGTGATAGTCACCAGTAGTCACCAGGCTGCTGTCAGGTACCCTGCAGGGTTCTTACCTTCCGCCCATGCTCTGGATAAGCATTGGTGATGGATGCTCTAGGGCAGCGTTTCTTAACCCGTGCGGCGCAACCCAAAAGTGGGTCACAAAAATATATGAAAGAATTGCCAGCAAATTTTAACAATGAATTCTCCTTTAAAGGAAAAAAAAGTGGGAAACTGGCTCTTCCCCTGTAGGTTGGCAGAGTTCCAGCCTGCAAGGAGCTGCTTGGGGCTCCCCTGCCTCACACACTGGGGGGCCGGAGCCTGGGGCGGGGGGCAGCAGGCTGGAGTGAGGGGCACTGTCATGGCTGGCCGCTGATGTTTACGGATGGGTCCTGGTACAAAAAAGGTTGAGAATCACTGCTCTAGGAAGTGCCATGGAGAGGGCTCAGCAGCAGGAGAGGGAAAGCAGAGGTCTACAACTGGCTTGTTTGTAAAGAAGATTAAAGGAGCTGGGAAAAGTTTATGAACAGGTTGAGATCACAGAAAGAAGAGTTGTCTTTGCAGCCCCCAGGTTGCAGTGCAGAATGGGGAGTGTGTTTTAATTTTTCCCTCGGGCTTTGTGAGTTGTCATGTGGGGCCAGGAAGGTATTCTTTCTCTCTTGTTGCTAATAAATATCAGGGTTATTTAATACCTTCCTTGGAAGTGTTGGGTGTTGGCTGCAATAAAGGCTGGGGATTTTGGCAGAAGTGTGCCAAAGTCCTGGCTGGGACAAAACCTGGAGGTTCCTGATTAGAGGGTCTTGCCCTCTGCTCGGGGCCAGACTGATTACTACTTTGCAGTCAGGAAGGAATTTTACCTCTTGTACTTGGCATGGACTCTTTGGGAAGGCAGTTGTCTTGCTTGGCCCTCTTCCTCGGGTTTCTTCGCTGTATTTCGTGCTGCTGCTTCCTGAACGTGCAGTGGCAGAACAGTGACGGTGCTGCCCCCCTACTTCACCTGTGGCAGCTCAGGGTGTTTTCGGTGGCCTTGGGCATTTTGCCTCCTGCTTGTGTGAGCGGTGTTTTGCGCAGTTCTAAGAATGAGTTGTACTGGATGGTTTAGCTTGGGCAGGGGGCTGGACTAGGTGACCGCCTGAGGACCCTTCTCACCCTGCATTTCTATGACTCTGTGATCCCTGTGGCTGGAGCAGGAACCTGGCCCCTTGTTAGGTGGTGACTGAAAGCTGCATGGTCTGCAGACAGGTGTGGCAGAGTGGATGCTGCCTCGTGTTGGACATGTCGTGATGGACCTTGCTGATGGGAGGGCGGGGCGGGGGCCCAGCTGTGCAAGCACTGGTTCTGCATGCTGGCTCGGTTGGGTTCCTTACCTTACTCCATTCTTCCCTGGAGCCATCTCAAGACTCTGGGGTTAAGAGATGGAGAAGCCTCTGCTCTTGGGGAAAACCTGTAACCCCCAGAGAATAACTGCTCCAGGGAAAAACTAGAGTAGGTTAAACTGAAACCATGCCAAGCTGAGCTAATCTCCCAAAGGCAGAGACATTACTCACTAATCAGGAATGTGTCTGTATTTTTCCTAATGAGAACAAAACATTTTTATCCCTGTTCATTAGAAGAAAGTTAGGGTGTACTGCTACCATGCCAACAGACTCTTCTCCCCTACGGACACAGCTGGGGGTGTCTCTCTGTCTGTGGTTGGAAGGGTGATTTGGTAGGCTAGCCAAAATCTCGCCCTGGCAAGAAAGACCCCATTGTTTCCCAGGGCTGCCTGGACTTTGTGCAGCGGGCTGAACCAGGCCTTCTCAGGGGGAAGTGCCCATGGGGGCTGGAGCTTGGAGGGTCTCACTTGCTGGAGAAAACTCTTTGCATTTCTTCTTGTGTTTTGTTCTTTTCTAGCTTGAGATGCCTTGATCCATAAGAGAAGTGAAGGTGTCTCGATGCCCCCAGGAGTCCCGATGGTAAGCAGACTGCACCAAGGGTCCACGCCGTATCCCCTGTGCTAGTGCCAGTGTTCAGGCCCCACAGTATTGACTCTGTTAGTCTTCCACAGCCGCCAAACTCCCCAGGCCTCATTGTGGCACGAGTGTTTCTGTTGAGGGAAGCAGGTTTCCTGAGTGCATTTGGTGTGTGGTTGGGGGTGGGGGCAAGATGAACCTAGGGGCAAACACAGATGACAGCCACGTTCATCAGGCAGGACATCTCTGCCTGCTTAAGAGGAGCTTTGTTTTTCAAGTTTTACCTTTACAGGGCAAGCTCTTCTTCTTCTTGCCCCTTCATCTTTCACATCTCTGTTGTTGGCCCCGTCCCTGGAGGCTGGTATGTGGTTCATAAACTCAAGTGGCGCCCAAGGTTAATCTATGTCCTGCTTGGTGCCAGGAGCCTTTTTCACGCCTCAGATTCTGGAGCTTGTTTCTTGCAGTGCTGGAGTGTAACAAGTGATTGTTTTTTATTTATTTTTTATTTTTTTTTATTTTAGAAACTGCCACACAAGGGGATGGTTTTAATCAAGAGACAACAGAACTCTTGCAGGGACCAGGGCCAGCAAATATCGGACAATCCCTGTTCTCCCTGCTGTGATTTATGCTGTGGCTGAGCCTAGCAATACGGCCAGCTTGGCGGCCTCGGGGGTCCCATCCCCCTGGAATTGGCCGAGGTGCAAATAGGACACTGGCTGTGCTTGTTAGCTGTGTGGTATGAGGCATGAGTTGCTTCATCTTGGCAGAGTGATAACTGGAGCTCCCTGAGGAACTGGTGCCTTACTCTTTAACATGGTGTTAGTATGCCTAGTTTTCTAATGCCCACACTTTAAAACGGAGGATGACAAGCTGAAGAAACTTGAGAGGAAAGATGCAAGGAGTTAATTGAGGTCTGCAAAGCGAGTCCTATAGTGAGATCTAAGAAACTAAATTTAGTTTATCCCGGTAAAGGTTAAGAGATGACTTCCCCACATGTACCTGGATGAGGAGAAAAATGGGTTATGACAAAGGGCTTTCTCATCCAGCACAACAGGTTCTTCTGGCTAGATGCTGAATCTTGGCAAATTTGGACTAGAATTAGTGTACATGTATAACAAGGAGAGCATAATCAATCAGTGGAGCAATTTATTAGGGATACCATTGGCTCTCCATCACCAGTGGTCTTCAGGTCAAGAGAAGATGTCTTTCTAAACTGTTTGCCCTAACTCTGCCAGAAGTCAGACCATGCAGGATTTGCTTGGTGAAGTTCAGTGGCCAGTGCTATGCTGAAGATCAGATGTTAATGGTCATACCAATCCTTTTCTGCACTTAAAAATAACTTTAACTCTGTGGTACAACAAGAATCCAGCCCATGTGAGAGAGCCAGATTAGGATGCTATCTTTGGCTCCTTGGGTTTAAGTAAAACAAAAACATGCACTTAAATGTCTTTAGGGACGGGATATCTGAACTCTGCTATACCATTTCAGAAGGTTTATATAAAGCAGTGGTTTTCAACATTTTTAGACTCAAGGCACCCCTCATTAGACTCCAGGCACCCCTTGGAAAATACCAGCCCTTGATTTTTCAGTAGGCTTTTTGGTTGGGGGGGTGTTTGCAGAAAAAAATTCTGTTCCAAAGAGCTCAGAAAGATCACAGGAGGTCAGAATGGTTTTACTGCTATGGATTCCTATTTGAAATGTCTGGGTTTATCTTGGGAGTCGCATTTGCACACCTAACAGTACTAACATTGTGTGACACCCTGTGTCACCCTTGAAAGATTCTCGGGGCCACCCAGGCTGCCTAGACATCCTGGTTGCAGAACTGGTAAGCAATTTGGCTATGGTCAGAGGGGAGATAAGAAACAGTCCTTTCTTTCTCTGTGTTTATTCATGTTAACGGTAGCAATGAGGGAGTCCTAGACACTACTAGTGTGACGGACTGTGATGAATGCTGTATGTATATCTGGAAGGATAAAAGTGAGGTGTGATTGTGGGGAGTTGCATGTGAGGGAGTCTCTCTTCAGCACCAGAGAAAATGAATGAGTCCATCATAAAAGGCAGAAATAGTAAAGAGGGTTCAAAAAAGGGCAGCATCCACCTGAAGTGGGTTTAACAGCAACCTGTGTTGTCTTGTTTGGAAGGAGGAAAAATTGGTTGGCTTCTTAAAATATAAAACTAGCTAGTCCTCTGTTTTGCTGTTTGTAATAATGCCAGAGCAAAGAGAAGACCTTGAGGGCATCAAACTGTAAAATGCATCATCGCTTATGTACTCAGGGTGTGATCAGTCTATGAAATTCTGTTCCAGAACAGAGGCAAATAGTTTCAGATTCAGGAAAGAACTAGACAGTAGACATTTTTGTGTGAGTATGAGTAAGAGCAGTGTTGCTGACTAGAATGTAAACATTGGAGGCTTTTGATCCAGGTGTCTCAAGGTATAAATTGACTATGAGTTGTTTGGGCAGGAATTTCTCCTACTATATGTTTGCTCATTATGGTGCTTATTTCTTGCTCTGTGGCTGCTGATGTTGGCCTACTTGCAGTATAACAGCAGTGTCCAGTGGTAAAGGCTTTAAAATATTTTCTAGCTTACAACGTGGCTAGAAGCCAACAAAGCTGCTTGCTTGTGCAGGCTTTCCTGAACTTTGGCTGGTCCCTAGTCCCTAGCACAGTTCTGCAGTGCTATGACACTATATTCCCAGCAAAGAAAACGCTTAAACAACAGTTGAGGAAGGTGCCCAAGAGGTGCAGCATGGATGTGGGTGACCTACAGGAGGCTTGTTTGAAGCTTTAGGAGCCGTATGCTGAATTTTTGGGGAGCTTACTGGAATGGTCCACACAAAACTGTGATTAGCTTTGTAAATCCCTTTTAAAGTGTAATGGATGAAGAGCCTGTTTTTCACTTGCACGGCAGTACCTGTTTTCTGCACTAGCACAGTGAACGCAACTGTTCAAGCAGATAAATGTTCCTTAATGTAATTAAGTGTCAGGTCCTCCATCTCTCTGCAGGCTGGCATAGGGCGCTGGGATGATTTGCCTTTGCAGAGAGAAGTTGATGTGGACAGGTGCATGTTGTACACAGCTGGAAGCTGTGAGAAGGTTAAAATACCCTTTTCTTTTTACAAAGCTCAAGAAAGAAAGTAGTTAATCTCAACTGGTGCATGGCATATCTGCAGCCTTAGCTGCTCATGGAAGGCCACTAGAGGCTTTCCAGACTGAGGAGAGGGCTGAAAGACAGGGGTGCCTAGGCCTGGACATGCTTGAGGTACGTGCTGTAGGAAACTGCAGGTGGGAGGGCATTGCGGAGGTCAGTTGTCTGTGCTCAGAAGGATTAGGCATTGCTGCTTTTCACTGCAGTACGCACTCTGCTCCTTGTAATGCTGTGCTGCTCCTACCCTTTCTCCAGGAAGAGTTGCTTTCCCACTGAGGTGGTCTATCTTCTAGCACAAGTATAAGAGTGTTCTTATTTCTGATAGCCTCAACACCAGAAAACAAAAGTGACACAAAATCTTGCTTCGGATCCTGTCTGCATTGGTTCAAAAGGACTGTTTCATCTGGCAGCGCCCAAGTTCTTATTAAATTCAGTTCCACCTTGGGGGACCTGAGTGCTGTACAGAGTGGAGGGCACACTCTCTGCTTCACAGAGCTGGCCATCTGAAAGGTCAAGATGTTCAGAAGAGCTTAGTGCACACAGTGTGCAGTGGGCATTGAATACTTCTGAAAATCTTTATTTGGGTACTTAAAAATAGGATCTGGATTTTTCTAACTGTGGAGGCCACGCACTTGGAAACCTGTCTGGGAGCTGTTTGAAAACGTGACCCCAGGAAGTAGTGCGCTGCAGAGGAGGAACATAGCCTCTGAGCAGAGTGGATGGGGTGAATGGGCATGTGGTGGTGCGTCTTGCGCCTGTGGGTATATGGAGGGAGGTCCTTTTGTGCGGTGCCTGGCAGCACGTAGGCTCAGGCTCATTCCTAACCTGTCTCATTCTCGACCCCAGAGTTCTCCGCTGTGGGGATTTCCCAAGTCCCCTTGACACTTTTTCCAAGGGAGAGCTGCCGGTGGTGATGCTCACATGCCAGCACTTGAATATTTCCTAGGTCTTGTCTCTTAATAGGGCTCTGAGATGCTGGAGCCCCATGATGCGGGCTCTTTGCACCTCTTATGGCTTTATAATTATTCTAGTATAGGCATCTTTTTGGGACCTGTTTAGGTGCCTGTGTGAAGCTGCTGGGCTGAGTGGAGAGCAGAAGGCCCACTCCTTCCCCAGTGTGTGTGCAGGAGGTGTTTTCTACTTTGCTTGCCAAAGCAGGCTGGGGGAGGCTTCCATCCTCTTTCTTGCAGCCCACCCTGTGGGAGCATGAGGCCTCTCCTGTGACAGATCCTGTATTTCTTCTATCCTAACGGCACTTGCTCTGGTGCTGGGGTGTTTGAAGATGCCTCTAGGGTCCTGCTGAAGGATGCTGGTGAGGGGAAATGGATGTCTGTCACCATGCTGAGAAGCTGGGTTGGTTATTGTTTCCCTGTAAAGCAAGCTATTCAAATTTGCTGATGACACGAAAGTCTGGGGTGAGGTGGGCACGCTAGCAGGGAGCGAAAGACTGCAGCAAGACCTGGATAGGTTGCAAGGGTGAGCTAACAAAACCCGGATGCGTTTCAATACAGACAAGTGCAGGGTGCTGCACATGGGCAGTGGTAACCAGCAACACACTTATAAGATGGGGAAACTCCTTTCTTGAGAGCACAGAGGCAGAAAGGGATCTTGGAGTCATTAC
The DNA here is from genome assembly GCA_030014935.1 of Caiman crocodilus. Lineage (NCBI taxonomy): Eukaryota > Metazoa > Chordata > Crocodylia > Alligatoridae > Caiman > Caiman crocodilus. The sequence goes on along the minus strand of JAGPOW010003182.1, from coordinate 15,434,891 downwards.
TGACTCCAAGATGAACATGGGCCAACAATGTGAGGTCATGGTCGGCAGGGCTAACCCCTATCGTGCATCCACAGATGCATCTCAAAGCAGGGCCAAGGAGGTGATCCTTCCCCTCTACACAACACTGGTCAGGCCACAGCTGGAGTACTGTGTCCAGGTCTGGGCATCACACTTCAAGAGGGATGTGGACAGCATGGAGAGGGTCCAGAGGAGGCCACCCGCATGATCTGGGGACAGCAGAGCAGACCCCGCAATGAGAGGCGACGGGACCTGAACCTGTTCAGCCTTCACATGAGAAGGCTGATGGGGGACCTTGTGACCATCTACAAACTCACTAGCGGGGACCAGAAGTGTTTGGGGAGACCTTCTTTCCCCTTGCGCCCCCCGGGATAACAAGGAATAACAGCCACAAGTTGTTGGCAAATAGGTTCAGATTAGACATCCGTAGGAACCACTTCACTGTCAGGGTGGCTAGGATCTGGAGCCGACTTCCGAGGGAAGTGGTGCTGGCTCCTATTCTGGAGGGTCTTTAAGAAGCGGCTCGATGCCTACATGGCTGGGGTATTTGAGCCAGGCTTCCCTCCTGCCCAGGCAGGGGGTCGGACTTGAAGATCTACAAGGTCCCTTCTGACCCGACTTCTGCGAGTCTGTGATTCCCAGCTCCCTCTTCGTCACCAGGTCCAGAGTGTCTCTCAAAGTCATCTTCTTTGTTTAAATCTAGCCTGTGGCCCTTATGATCTCTTTCTCTCTCGGGTTTGGTTCACCCATGAATTTGAGCAGTGTTTCCTACTAGGGCCTACAAATATTTACCCCAGTCAGCCTCACTCGAGTGCTGCCTGCCAGTCTGACATTATTCGATTGATCACAGCTTATTTTGTCAATTTATACCCCTCTCTTCAAAGTGCTGTCCAGCCCACCTTTTTATCACTTCTTTTTAAGACTTATTTATATCATAGCAGTGCCCAAGATTCGCTTGGCATTTTCCAAGCACAGAGGAAGACAGTCCCTCCCTTGAAGATACAGGAAGGGTGTGGGAAAGGCGGTCAGGACACAAACAGAGCCGTTGGGATGACCACAAGCCTCAGTTTATTCGTCCGTGGCAGGTTTGTTTGCTTTTGTATTTAGAGTGCCCCACCATTCTGTCTGCCGCAAGCAAACCTTTCCTGTCCTCCCTCTGCCCCTCCACAGGCTCCCAGCACTGCCTTTCACGTAAGCAAGGAACTGTTTGGGTAAATGAAATGGAGAGGCAGAAGGCAAGGCAGGGTGGGATGTTAGCGACTGGAGAGATGTAGTTAGCCATGTCACTCTGAAGTCAAGTAAAAAGGTAGATTTGCACCTTCTAGACTAACCAGAGGTGCTGAGATCATCCAGTGAAGTGAACTTCATCCCACAGAAGCTTGTGCTGTATCTGCCTACTGCGGTTAGTCTGTAAAGTGCAATGTCTACCCTGTCTTCTGCCTTTAGAAACTAACTGGTTCAGAGAGGCATGAGTGATTGTCTCCTCTCTGAACCATTTTGTCTCCAAGGTGTCACTCTGCCCTGCCTTTTATAAATGAAACTGACTTAGCTGGATGGCTAGAGAGCCCTTGGGAGGGAGGAACTCCTTGTGACACTAGATAGTATCCGTGTCCCATCTGCTGTAGCAGCCGTGCAGCCTACAACCGGACTGTCGCTGCTTGTTGGAAGGCCTGGCTGTTACTGCTCTCGCTTCACTACCTCACGCAGCCCCTGCTTCCTGAGGGGTTTCACTTTTCCTCTGAGGCATTAAGGAGAAAAGCTCTTGAGACAGGAGCTCTTTGCTCAGTTTGCCACATAGGATCCCAGTCTCAAACGCCTGCTCTAGTCCAAATAGAGAGCTTTTGCACTCTTGGCTTGGTCCAGCTGCTCCAAGTTCACCTGCCCTGATGAAGGAAAGCTGCAGCCTTGCACTTCCACAGGAATGAAATGACCAGTGCCCAAAGCGCTGCAGCTGTCCTTTTTGTCCCTCTTCATAGGTTTGCTTGTCTCCTCTGGCTCCCTGCCCACAGCAAATGTAGTTCTTTTGTCTTTCCGAGAGAGGGGAGCCCAAGGGAATGCTATTTCAGGTGTCTGGATGGTTGCCGCGTGCAGCTGGACATCTGCCGGGTCAGAGGTGTGAGTGTACTGTGTGCGATGCTGTCCTTAGCACTGTAGGGCCATAATAAGATCCCCATCTACCTATGTCTATTTAGATGATATACTAATGTCTTAAAAAATACAACAAGAAAACCCCCCAGAAATCTCACCTGAGTAACAAAGGCAAAGATTTAGACCAGTGGTTTTCAACCTGTGGTCCACAGACCCCGATGGTCCAGAGACTGTCTAAGGTGCCCATGAAAGATGACTAATGATCAGTCAAAAGGATATGAATACCCAGGTTTACAATTCATAGGGGTTGCACCTCCATTTTAAAGTTTTTAGGGGTCTACAAATGAATAAAGGTTGAAAACCACTGATTTTAGAGAACAGCGTCCCTGTGGACTGTGGAGTAAAATCAGGGGAGTTGTTGGCGTCTGAAGGGTTGTCTGTGCTTAGAGGTTATTTGGATTAACTGGAGTGTTTTGGAACAAGCTGCCTGGCACCCATGTGCAGGTTCTTCTTCTTTGTCACGTTCCGTTTCCTGCACTGCTGGTTTGGTTTTTAGCCCCTCCTGATCAAGTACCACGTACCATCCCTCCCCCTGCCTGCACTGGGGGCGATGGGAGCTGGGAAGCCAAATACACTGCATGGCAGGCATGTGAACTGCAGTAAAAGCAAAACAAAAAAAGCAATAGAAAAATTACTTTGGCTCACAGCCTGATAGTGCCCAGGCCTTATATTATGACAGAAATGGCCAACATGAGACTAGATATATTTTGTAATGCACAGTAATGGTAAGATGTTCACAGACCTTTTTAATTAGATCCTCTACGCTAACAGTGTGGGTTCAAACCCATTGCTGTAGCCGTCTGTGCAGTGTGCTTTGCGTGACCTGCAGGAGTTAGAAAAGAGCAAAGACAAGGCAGTGTGCTTTCAGTGCAACTTTCTCAGGTGTTCCTCTTGGAAGTGGTTCCCTACCACTCCTTCAATCCTTGAGGGCACTCTCTTACAATATGCTTCTTTGATTACCAGTGGCCTTTTAGCATGAGATCCTTTTCTCTGGCTCCTGGATTCACCTTGGAGTAACCTTCCTCAACATAAGCATAGCCTGCAGATGCATGTAGGCAATTCCAGACCTGGCCAACTCATGCCAGTTCTTTGCCACCCTGGCATCTGGCATGGTGCTTCCCACAAGATGGGAGTTACCGAGCACCTGGCAAACTTTCAGAAGAAAAGGAGATGGAGAACAAGAGGTCTTGTTTAGTGACATTATAGAGGCATCCTGACAGAGACTGAAGAATGCTCTATTGTGAAGGGAGGATTTCTTTTTACTGTGACTCCACAGAGAAGTAGTGGTCTTGTGGCTGTTCAGGGCATGCATTGTCAAAGAAATGGAAATGTGTGCCACTGATGCAGAGGCTGCACACTGCCCATGGCCACCCTCAGCCTTGCTGTGTCTGGCAACCCCTGGAGCATGCTGTACTGGAAGTGCCCCACTCCTGTGAACACAGAGGACTGAGCACTGCTGTGGCCTGAGACATGGGTCACTCCTACCTTCCCTACCCTAGCTGCAGGTGCCAGGTTCCTCCCTGGCCTGGCCTGAACCCCAGACAGGAAAGACAGTCCCAACGTCCAGTGCACGTACCTGGGAGAGGCAGCACAAATGGGGGTGCTCAGCGCTCTGGGCGTGTCTGCCGCAGTGCTGCGCTGCTGTCCTTATAGCACAGCAGCCACTGTTCTTGTTTATGTATTCGGTCACTTATTTTACAGGTTGGTTGAAAAATTCCATTGAATCCTTGCATAAAGAATAGCCAAATTTGTACTTGCACACATTTTTTCATGGGTTATCACCTGTCCTCAGAGTAAGAGCTCAACCTTGTCCCCAGTCCCAAGGGGTTAATGTGCTAGATGTTAGCATAATATGCTGGAGTTGGCCCCTCTGGGCACGTCCAGACAAGCTCACATGTGTCTTTTGCAGCATCTCAAAGTAATTTGAGATGCTGCAAGAGGCACACTGGGAGCAAAGAAATGTTTCCTGCACTGTGTATTTGCAGCACAGGCTCCAATTTGATAGGTATCAAAAAAAAACCAAAGGAAAAAAGCGGGGCAAGACAGTCTGGGACATGCCCTGAGGCAGCCCGGAGATGGGTCCTGCAGAGAGAGACTCTGGTGTCTGGCCAGAGCGTTTCTACAGTGCTTCTGCTGCCCCAGCACGTGGGACGTGCACCGTTCGCATGCTGGGGTAAGCAGCAGTGGGGCAAGGCTGAGGCGTGACCGGGACCTGGGCACAGGTTAACAGGGATGAGGGGCCTGGGGGTTGGGGTGTGCCACATACCTGCATGTCGCGGTCATGGCCCCCCCGACATACAGCCCCGGGTGCTGGTAGAAGCACATGGATTTGGGCGTATTTTAAAGAGTGAATTTGAAATTTTTTTAATCGGAGAATTTGCAGTTTTTAAATAGGGACCACCAGGATTCCTGCTAGTGAGGCAAGTGGTAGGACCCAGGCAGAGGATCCTGCTTGGGGCTGGCACCTGGGACCCAGCTGGAGGGCAGATGAGGTGGCTGACCTCCTGGCCATTTGGAGGCAGGAGGACATGCTTTGATGGTCCAGAGCAGGCCGCCACGCTGAGAGGTTATAGCCAGGCAGCAGCCCCCGCTCCCAGACTGCTGCAGTGGGTGGAGGATGCAGGGAACGCTAGGTTAGGGCTGCTTCAGCAGTCCAGCTGGCACAAGGGGTAGTGTCCCCAGATACCAACAGGCCAGGCCCCAGAAGCTCTTGCCTATTTGTAACACTCATACTGTGGGCCCTAAGGCCCCCTGGCTAACTAATAACCCCGTGTAGGGCTAATGAGTGAGTGGTACAAAGAAATTCTTGGGACAGCTAATGGAAAAAACAGGATAGGAGTGTTGTGTGTGCCAGAGGGTCAAAATGTGAAAATGAGTGTGCTTCAGGGGGACACTGAGCAGAGCCCCCCAGGCCACACCTCAAAGGCATCCAAGGAGCCGGTGGATGCTGCCTACTGATGCTCTGCCCAGAGACACGTGCGTGGACACGTGAGAGGAAAGCAGTCCCACAGTCTCTGGGCACCTTCCCGGCCAGAGCCTCCTTCCTGGACAGGTACGGGGCTCACTTGGCCAGGGCCAGCAGGAGGTTGACCAGGAGGTCCCCAGACTTTGTGGGGCTGCAGATGGGGTGACCAGAAACAAAAAGCGGGGGTGAAATTCAAGCAGAACCTCAGGAGGAGGTTCTGGAGGTGGAGGGTCATGTGTGCCAGGGTCTCCCTGTGCCCACAGAAGGGTCGGGAGACCGGGGTATCTGTGAAGCTGCCACGTATATGCCTGTGGCGATGGCTGCATGAAGGAGCCACCAGCTGAGGTTTCCGGTGGCTCGTAGGATGCGGGTGAAGTAGATGCAGCCTTTGGGGTGCCAGAAGCTCCTGAGAGCAAGTAGCTCTGAGCTGCTTGCCAGGGGAGCTTTTTATACCGCTGGGGACAGCACAGGTTCTGGCTCCAGCCTCCAGCTCCCCCGGCTGCAGATCCAGGAGGAACTGGGCAGGGTCGGTATGCCTCGAGTGGCACAACTTGCCCCACACCAAAGTGCATGTTCAGGCATATGTGCTGAGGCAAAAATCCCTGGCACAAATTTGTGCCGCTCTTATTTGAGCTGCTGAAAGCACACGTGCCTGCGTGTGTGTGGACGCGCCCTCTGTCTGTTCAGAAAGGCTCCGCCTCTGTTTCTTCTTATCAGTGAAAAAATGCAGTAGGCACTTATTGTACAGGGCAGCTCTTGCTCACAAGCATCTAGCCTTGTCATCAGGGAACCTCCACGTTCAGTCTTGGTGGCTCTGCAAGGTGGAGGTAAATAGTCCCCTTATCCTGGGCCAGTATCCAGGGGAAGGCTGCTGAAGTTGGCAAGCTATCTCCCAGAATGACAGCAGGAATTGCAACAGATGTGATGTCCACAGTGGTCACAGGGACAGAAGTGCCATTTCTCGGTGCAGGGGTTTAGGTTGTAGCCGTGTTGGTCTAAGGACATAGGCAGACAAGGTTCCTTGGGTGAATTTGATATCTTTTATTAGACCAACCCAAATGGTTTTCAAAAACCCTTCGTCAGGCTAAGGAAGCTGCGCCAGTTGCTGTGCGCTCTTCCTGGGTGGGATGAAGAGTAAGGCAGCCGGGGCTCGCTGCAGTGAGCAGAGCCAAGGTTCTGGCTGTCCTGGCACCACAGCCCTGCCCAGGCCTCCTGTGTTAATGTTGGTAGGAGTCCAGATGCTCCCCCAGGCCCTGCAGTACCCTGGAGAGGTACTGCCCCAGTCATGCAGATCCATCAGTAATCTCCCACCCATTGCCGTGCATTATGGCCTGGAGCAGCCGCACACCCCTCTGACAACACCCACCTGTTGTCCCCTAGTCAGCGCCAGTCAGACAGCAGGACTCCGCAGAGGAGCGGCTACTTGTTGCTGTGTGCCAAAGGGCATCGTTCATGCTGTATTTCAGCTGCAGCTCCAGCGTGACGGCGCAGGCTCCTAAGGAAGGAGCTTCCCACATCTTGAAATCCTGCGGCCGCTGCTGGGTGTGCAGTGTACCACTCCTGTCCTGTCAGCCATTGCCCAGCTGAGCACTGAGGTAGTGGTGAGAAACTGCTCCAAGGAAAGCTTGTGCATGAGTAACCGCTTCATTTCACCCTCCTTCTCCTCTGCCATCATTGCTGTGACACTGCCAGGGTTGTCTCCCAAGTCATCTGCATCCGTCTACCAGCATGACTGCCTTCATGTGCAGAGCATTAACGCACATCAGCACAGTGCTCAGTGCTGTTTCATCCATGATTCCTGACAGCAGCATGAAAATGTGGCTGGCTCGCAAGAGCTGAGGGAACAGTGGGATTTCATGGGACTTAATTTGATTGAGAAATTCACTGGCATTCTAGCAATACCCCTAAAATGCATTATAGTTTCTGCAGCTTTCATTGGTTAATTTATAAGGTGCAACTCTACCCTGTCTTCTATGCCCAAAATGTGCCATGAAAACAGCTCTACAACATACAGAGGTTGGTATTTGAACATCATACTGCCTGATCTGTGCCCCCGAAGCGGCACACTTTTCCAAAAAGTACGGTGCTAGGTGGGGAAGTAGCTTTAGCTCTATATGCATATAATACAATATGGTAGAATAGTGATACGCCACATTCCTAGAACATAACGTGATCTTAAAATGAGCAGGTAGTGAATCGTGACAGCTACTGGTATTTCAGGTCTCTGTGCCTATCCCTGGGCAAGTGTGGGGAGTGGGAATAAATGCTGATCTAGTTGTAGCACATTATGGCCAAACAGCATGTTGTACTGGCTCGAGGCAGAGATGCTGACACTGTCCGCAGACTTCAGCTGCTACTAAGCCAAGGAGAGAGTGCTTTCCCAGGACACTAAGTGAAGGCAGGGAAGTTTAATTATCACTTGAACTCAAGGAACTAGCTTCAGAGAGGGAAGTTCATCCCTGTCCACTCAGGAAATCTTTCTTTGTAAGACAGCTCTTGCAGTATAAATTCTTTGCAAGACAGCTCTTGCACCTTATAAATTCAGAGGAGGACCACCCGCTTGGTTGGAGGTCAACAGGACAGGCTGTATGAGGAGAGGCTGAGGGACCTGAACCTGTTCAGCCTCAGCAAGCGGAGGGTGAGGGGGGATTTGGTAGCTGCCTACAAACTCATTAGGGAAGATCAAAACCAAATAGGAAGGGCCCTATTCCCCGCAGCAGCACCTGGGGTAACGAGGAACAATGGCCAGATGCTGCTGGAGAATGGGTTCAGGTCAGAGATTAGGAGACACTATTTCACTGTTAGGGTGGCTAGGATCTGGAACCAACTTCCTAGGGAAGTGGTCCTCACTCCTTCCTCGAGTAAATTCAAAAAGAGGTTGGATGAACACCTGTCTGGGGTCGTGTGATCCCAGCGTGTGCTCCGGCCAGTGGTGGGGAGTCAGACTAGATGATCTATTTGGGTCCCCTTGGACCCCAAACTGCTATGAAAGTAGGTCTTGGAACTCCGGAGGCTCGGCATTATTTGCATAGTGCACGGGGTATACTAAAAGCCGGATGCAGTCCGTAACACTGCTGGTTTGCATCTTGGCTGCTGGCACTTAAGCACTTGTGTATCTGCTTTCTGTGACTCGTACTGCTGGCCTGCACTCTTTCTGAGTGGATTTCCCCCCCTGTTGCAGCACAGCAGGGCCAGTACCAGCTTGTAAACTGCTCCCTGTGTTGTTCTAGTGTCTTCTTGATGTCTCCTAGCTAAGCACTAATCCAGCTGCCTCTGCAAAAGTGCAGTCAGTGCAGAGTGCTCTGGCTATAGGGAGGAAGCCTGACTTGGGGATCTGGGGCTGGATGCTGTCCCTCATTCTGATAGTTCAAAAGAAACAGAAGCCCAGCTTGCCTGGGTCTGTGGGGCAAGCGCAGGCTGAATCTACCCTGTCAGAAAGCATGTGGCAGGGAGCCACTCTCTCAGGAAATCCCTGTCTACTACTTGGAGATGCCCCGCGGGTCTCCCTCTTGGGGTGCAGGTGGCTAAAGGTGGCCTAATGTTCCTTTAGGCCTCTCTAACTCTCCTTTCTCAGAGCTGTGTGCCTTATGAAGCAGGGCTGGGCTCCTGTCTCTGGCATCTAGGAGCGTAGCTAATCTTCGTGTGTGGGAGCCATTGGGGAGCACTGTGGAGAGCACACAACTGCGTCCTCCCCCTGTGTAGAGGGCATGCTGCCAAAGAGATGGACAGCCTCTGGGGGAAAAAGCAATTGCACTGAAAAGGTCAGCTGCTGTCCAAACTGTTTCTGGACCAGTCTGTTCACAGGGCTTCAGCCCTGACTCTTGCCATTCTGCTTCCGAGGCAGATCTTTCACCTTTCCATCAGTGCTGCGGGAGCCTGAGCAGAGAGGGGGAGGGCAGGCAGCAGTGACCTTTCCAAAGCATCTGGTCCAAACGGAGCAGTTTGGCAACTGGTGTGAAAGCCATTTTGGAAAATTAAGTTATCATCAAATACAGAAGTAATGTAAAAGCTTAACTGAGCAGCTCTGTAATCTTGTAATGTTTCCCAAATGCTGCAGCCTTTATGACATGACTTATCAACAGCCTCTGCTGGAATCTTACTGCTGTACCACAGGGTCCCCCAAAGGCGGGCAGCCTGCACAATCTGTAGTCTGTATTCACATCAGCCCAAGCCAGAGCCTGGTGGAAGCTTGCTAATGGGAAGAACTGCCGCTCAGCTCACTCAGCGCCTGCTGCACAGGCATGTCATTTATTTTAGTTACATCGCTCCAAATTCATTCTACTGTTTCTTCTGCCAACCACCTTAATACCCAGCCTTGGGACTTCCTGCTTCAGCCCCTGCTCTGCTGCCATTATCCTCCTGTGTTGCAGCTGTTGGCTCTTCTTCAGCCCTCCCACAACACAGAACAGGGCTTTTTCCCCAAATCTCACTGCTTTTAAAGTAGCAGTACCAATTTCCTCCTCCTGAGGTCTGAGGAAAGTTCCCCGGTAATGCATCAACTCTGAAGGTTTTGTTCTCCCCAGAGAAGTTCTACAGGGTTAGCCTCCATGTAAACGTCCAGCTCTCTCTTAGTGGCATTGAAAAACTAGATACAGAGGATGGGTCATCATCAAGACCCTGGCTGGTGTCCACCTGACATTGCACAAAATGCTTTCCATCCTTGTATTGTATCCTCCCCAGCAATATTTGCCAGAATAAATGTGCTATGAAGAGATGCAGCAGTTATCAAGGAATTAAAAAAATACTGTCCTATCCGTATTAAAAAAACAAAAAAATGCCCTGCTGGAAGACAACTGCTACAGTTCTGGTCCAAGTATGAGGACTGCAGTCTCTCTAGAGTGCAAGGACCTCCATGCCTTGGCTTTGGCACTTGTCTTCAGGATTTTATCACGTGTTGTCATGACTGCACCTTGATAAGATAAAACCGTTGGTCTGTATCTCTGACCAAGATACTGTGTGAGAACTCAGATTCTGGTGCGTTCTCTATGACACCCCTCTGCAGAGGCCAGTGTTGTTTCATCTTCTGCAGCTTTGCATCCCAGAGCTGACACAGCTGGAACAAAGCTGCCATCTGAGGGATCAGGTGGGAGCTGGGCCTGGCACCAGGCATCAGAAAGGTTTGTCTTCTGATATGTGGAGGGCTCCTGGTCAGTTGGGAGATGGGACAGGTCCTGTTGGGGAGCATGAAGGACGGAGCTCAGCCCTGTTCTCCCGAGTGGCTAGGAGGACAGAGTGTGTCGGAGCCCAAGAATTGCTGTTCAGCTCCAGGTATGAAGGGAACTTAGAAATGTGTGTGCTGCACCTGCTCTGTGCTGGCTCCAGCATGCCAGGGCTGTCACTAATGCTGCTGAAGCTGGTCAGAAAGCTGAGGGTGCCCGTGGCTGGGGCACTTGGCTCCCTGTAGAAATCTGTTGGCTTTATGACCATGGCATCTAGCCAGGAAGCTGCGGCTTAATCTGCTCATCGCGTTTGGCAGAGTATGATGCAGTGGTTCGGAAGATTAATCTGAGGATTGGAATGATCTGTACAGGTCACCATAACGATGGACCTTTGCCGGGGTGGAATTGGCAGCGGGCGGCGTGTGACCTTGTGCAAGATGGGAGAGGTTCTTCCAGCAGCCGTGTCACCCCTGAGATCCGGTGGGATGAGAGCGGTGCCACAAAAGGGAGCTGTGACTTGGAAACGGCAATAAAACCAAGTGGTACCCTTGCTTTCTCATCAAATTTCATCTGCTCTGTGACAGCAGATCAGGGTTTCCTGACAAATGATTAATCCTCAGTCCCTTCTGCTGCAGTCTATATTTAACCAAATGAAGCCCAGAAATGTCATTTCAGTACTCTGCGTCAGAGAAGGGAAACATGCAGAATTACGGCCCGTATGTTTTCTTGTTGACTAGAATTGACTAAAAAATCTCTGACTACTTAAAAAAATCTTTAAACTGTGGCAGTTACCTGAAGAGTGACTTCAGTCATAATTCTGGTTTTCTGTCAGTTAGTAAAAGCTGTGTCTTTTGCTATCAATGGGCTTATGGGGTCAAGCACAGTTGGAGTCCTTTATACAGTACTGTAAATTGTGATGAACAGTCATGTTTAAATATGTCTTCTTCCCTTCCCATCCCTGAAGGTTTATGATAAACTTAACCAAAGACACGGATATAGGGAAAAATGATCTTACCCCTTACTGTACTTGAAAAGAAATCAACCTTGATTGAAGAATAGTTGAGGAATATCTAAATAGCTTGAGAAATTGAATCAAACTCCACTGCTTTTTTTTTTTTTTTTAAGTGATAAAGTATAAACAAGTGTCTAGGTTAGCACCTGTAGTCGCAGTGATGTGCAAGTGGGAGGCATGTTCATTTACACCAAAACCACATACTCACCTACTTACAACAGTGTAGTTAAGAGCACTATATTCAGTATATGTGCACCATTCAGGAGATGATATGGAGCCCTTTGCAGAACGTGCACTGTCAACTGTCTGCTTCTAGATCGCTCTCATCTGCCATCTCATGGCATGCTTCTCCTCACCAGCTAGTGCTTTCTCTAACTGCGGCTGGAAGTATTTACCTGGGAGATCTTGCAGTGGAGAACTGCTTTAAACTTCACTCTCACCAGGAACCTCACCTCAGGCTTCATGATGTTCCAGGACTTTGACTAGAGCAGAGCATGAGATGTGTTTAGAGTACAAGGCTGGTTTCCCAAGCATAATTATAGATGAAGCACAGCCTAGGCCCTGCAGTTTATGGGGCTGGTTCTGCTTTCCATGTCCTGCATGCTGCCAGCTCAGGTGTCTTGCCTGTCCTTACCTGTTGTTCTCCTGAGACCTGGGCATACCTACCCTAAAGACCCCATAGGCTTAGATCCCTGCAGCAGCAGCAGCTGGCCTCCAGGCACCTGCATTTCTTTGCATTTGGAACCTGCGACATGCGGCTAACAGCCCCCTTAAAGCAGAGGTTTTTTTAGCCCGTGGTTGGAGCAAAGGCATTTCAAACAGTAAACAAGCTGCACACATAGCTACTCTCATCTAATCATCTGCTTCACTGCAGGGTGAGAGAGAGAGAGTTGAGTGACAAGAGCATTGCAGGAGCTTGTATTCCCCTAGCAGAGCCCAGCTCATCCTGGGCCTGTGGGATACTCGAGCCTTGTCTACATCAAGAGTGTTGTCGGGTTAGCTGGAGTAGAGCCTTCCTCGTGCACGTGCAGTCTTTCATCTGAGAAGTGCTTCTGCCAGGACCGCAGATTTTGCTTCACCCAGGAATGAGATGCAAACTCTGCTGCTGATATAGCTGTGTCCATGATGCTGTGTTTCCAGCATAGATGCGGAGGCAAAAATCCAGAGCCATCACCAGGCCAACAGCAACTTTTAAAAGACTTGAATACTGTCCTCCACAAAACCCAAACTTCCTGAATTCCTTAAATGGGTGGCCCCTGCAAAAAATACCCTCTTCTCCTAAGAGGGCTCCCTTGAAAGTGTCCTCAGGAAACAAGGTGTGTCCCACAGTCTAGTAATTCAGTCCCATTCCTCCCTCCCCCAAAATAAAAGGACCCGCACCTTCCGAATACTGTCACCTCAGGAAAAAAATCCTAACATGTAATGTAATGCAATTCATAATCACTATCCTCCTGGAAACAAAAGCACCCACATCCTTCGTTAATCTCCTGCCCCTTGGGGGGGAAAAGAAGTGTTGCATGTCCCATGACTCCTGTTCTTCTGGAAATAAAATCTGCCTCCTCTCCCAGGAAGCAGATGTGCCCCACACCCTTTGAGTACTCGCCTCTCTGGAAATAAGATGTACCCTGTCTCCTGTGGCTCCGACTGTCCCCAAACTGCTGTCACTTCCTCACTCAGGAGTGTGGCACGTGGTTGTGGCTTCAGGGCAGTGCAGTAACAATTGCATCTTCAGTGTGGATGGGACTGAGGAGGCACCAAGGGCAGACGTTGCAGGCGTATGGAAGGCCCGGGGTTCTGCTCCAGCCCTCATTTGCAGGAAGGTGTACATCAGAACAAGTCGAGATGAAGTACAGATGTCATTGAGCCCCAGCACCACTTGTGTGCTGGAAGTTTGAGTCTTGCCCTTGGCTGTTGCTGGAGAAATGTGAGTTCTGCCCATCCTGTGCTCTCTGCCCGCATTTATGGGGTCAATTCTGCTCTGAGAGCAGAGCTTCTGGTCAAATGTCTTCTATTTCAGTGTTCTCAGTTCCCAGGCATGCTCAGATTTTCTTTACTGCTATTTTTATTAATGAGACTTTAAACAGATGGGGGGTGAAAAACTGCAGTGAGTTTCGGGAGCAGAAAATTCTAACTGTCCGTTATCCACAGCACACAAAGCCTCTGTGTGTAGCCTAGACAAAGCTAGTACTGGTGTGATGTGAATCAATGCGTGTGTGCGCTGATGGGCAGGGCGCCAGGGTGCATCAGCGTGTGTGCGTGCGTGTCCCGGCCGTGCTGCTTAGTTACCTACCGCGAGCAGAGTGGCGTGCTTTCGGCGCTGCACAAAGCCTCTGTTCAGCAGCGATCGTATCTGCAGCACCTTCCTCGCACCGCGCGCTGCAGGATCGATTCTCACAACGGGGTCATCTCTGCTCTGCACGTGGGCAAGCCGACAGGCAGAGAGGACTGGTGAATTGCCAGGACGGTGCTGAAGACCCGGGTAGAGCCGGCATCTCTTGGGGGCGGTTATTGCATTGACCTGGGAGAGGCCACAGCCAGAGCTGGAGTCCCGCAGCCGCAGCAGCCCAGGGCAGTGGTTTCTCAGAGCGACGCGAGCTGGTTTCCCACTGCTCTGCCTCTGGGTGATGCTCCCTGGGCGCTCTACAAGAGCATCTCAGTAACGAGCTCCGGGAGACCGCGAGGCAAGCATTGCCACCCCTCCCTGCAAAGTGCCCCAAATGCCAGCGTCTCGCCCAATTCAGGGGAGCAGAATTGCTGGAGCGGCGTGGGGAGTGCCAGGCTCTGCCGCCCCGGGGCTGTTTCCACGTCGCTGCGGCTGCCCAGGCCTGGCTCCCGCATCGGGAGGAAAGCTGCTGCCGCCGTCGAGCAGCCCGCGCCCCTTCTGGGCCAGAACAAAGTCCCGCTCCGCGCTTGCACGGCCCTCTTCCTCCTTGGCGCGGGCGGGACCGGGAGCCGGCGCGTGGCTGCGGTTCGTCCCGTGTTCGTGACGAGGGAGGATCCCTGTTCGTGGTAGCTCGCGCCTCCACAGCCCTCACCTGAGGCCCAGCTACTCGGGTTTCCCAGCAGCCCTCACCTGGGCGGTTGGGAGGACGTGGAGGGAAGCCGATGGTGCGGAGGAAGAGAAGAGCCTCTGGAGGCCGTGGTACAGCCGCGGAGAGACCCCGGCGCTCTTCTCCTCGCGATGTCCCCTCCCCAGGCCCGCTCATCGCAGCCATCCCGCCTGCCCATCGTGCTGGTCGGCAGCGGCCTGGGCAAGGCTGCCCAGCGGTGCGAGGAGGGCAGCTCCTGCTCGGGGTCTGGCAGCACCGCCGACATAGCTAACGCGTCCTCCTTCTGTGCTGAGGCCTTAGAGGGTTCAAGATGAGGCTGGGAGCTTTGGG
>JAGPOW010003182.1:15387507-15420109 GCA_030014935.1 Caiman crocodilus | reverse complement strand
TCTGCGCTGCGATGACACCGCCGGCCGTGGAGCTGGCGAGCCGCTGGGGCCTTTGTTCCCAAAGGCTGCAGCGAGAAGGGGCGCAGGGAGCCGGACCGTGGGGGATGCTCGGGCCCGGGCAGGCCGGTCCCCGGAGGCAGGGGGAGGGCTGGCCGGCCCCGTGTGCTTGTCATGGCAACAGCGCGTTACCGGGAGTAAGATTAATCGGAGGTGGGAGGAAGGATCCTCCTGGGATGTGCCAGAGGGCGGCGGGGAAATGAGGTCTGCCTCGTCTCTGCGCCCCCCTCCTGCTTCCACAACTGAGCCAGCACCACCTTTCACCCCAGCGGATGGTTGCCATAGCAATGAATTCGGGGTGGTGTCAGCCCGTGAATTGGTCAATAAGAGGGAGGCCTGGCTTGTTTTGTTCTCCTTTATTGGAGTAGCAGCGTTTCGCCCTGCAGAGGTTTTGCGGCGCGTTGTGAATGGAGCTAGTACGTCTGTTTCTGGGAGCGGGAGGATGCGCGCCGGGTCTGCGGCCGCTGGCTCTGCTTGGGGCAAGCCTGAGCCGGCAAGGCAGGATCGACGCCGTCCGCGAGGGAGCCTGGCTCGGTCCGAAATGTGAACTGCTGCCGTGGGGTTGCAGACCGCAGGAGGAGGGGTCGGAGGGCGCAGCGGCGGGGCAGGGCAGGCCGGTGCTGGGGTCTGCCCCCGCGGGAAGGCCAGCCCGGAGGGTAGATGCAGGCCACTTGCGTCTTTTCCCAACAGGCCATTCGTTTTCCTTGCCGTTACTCGTTTCCAGCAGTGCCCGTTGGGTGCCACGCGCAGCACAGACGTGTCCCCTGCCCTGGCGAGGTTACGTTCGCAATCGGGATCGAGCACACGCTCTCGGTGTGGTCCGGGCCACGGCACAGTGCGCTCCTGCCGGTCTGTGCTGCAAAGGTGGCCTGTGCTTCAGCTGTGGGAGGGGACCGCTGCACCTGAACCGGCTCCTGACACTTTGGTACTGGTTTGCCTAGCGTAAAGAGCACCGTGTACTCGAGGGCACTGCTGGGGTAGAGCCATGCTTTGGTTACGTTGTGAAAGAAATGTGACTCTCAGTTTCCTGTCTCTTAGGTAGCTGGGCCAAGCTCTGCGTCTGCTGCGGAGATGAGACACTCTCCCGACGTGTGAAGTAACCTCTGGCACAAAATCCCGGGAATACCTGTCATACTCCGGCTCCCCTCTGTCAACATATGTGCTCAGTTTGTCACCATGACAGCCCGGGAAGCAGGCAGCACCATGGATATTCTCAGGGGGTTCCTACCTTTGGTATTCCTGCAGATTTCCTCGCTCGTTGTCACCGCTCTGGCTGTCTGGTCTCCTGATTTATCCTGAGTCGTCCTCGCGCACCTCTTCTCATGACCCTGCCCGCTGTGCTGCCAGCCTGACCTGTGCTAACCTGCCGTCCTGGGGCGGAGGGGAGCAGCTTTCTCCCCTCGCAGAGCGGTTACCATGCCTCTGGGAAACCTCCTTCCTGTCCTCTGGTTCCTGGGGGCAGCGGCTCCGGGGGGACTGCAGTATGTCACCTTTTCGCACAACACCACCAAATTTCTGCACCTGACTATGGACTCGGAGACTGGGACCCTGTATTTGGGGGCCACAAACTTTCTTTTCCAGCTGATGTCTGACCTATCCTTGGAGAATACGGTTCAGGTTGGACCTGTTTTAGACAGCAAGGATTGCCTGCCCCCGGTCGCAAAGCTGGAGTGCCCACAGGCGCACTCCACCGACAACCACAACAAGCTGTTGCTGGTGAACGCAGCACAAGGGGAGCTGATTGTCTGTGGCAGTGTGCACCAGGGGATCTGCGAGAAGAGGAGCCTCACCTCCATCGACCAGGTTCTCTTTCGCCCAGAGAGCCCTGGAGACACGCAGTATGTGGCTGCCAATGACCCAAATATCACAACGGTGGGACTGGTAGGGTACTCAAAGGACAACGTGCCCCTGCTGTTTGTGGGGCGAGGCTACACCAGCCGAGGAGTCGGGGGGGGCATCCCTCCCATCACCACGCGAAACCTCCGGGCTCCTGGCGGGGATGTGCCTGGCGTTGACTCCCATTCCATCTTCTCCTATGAGGAAACGGCAAAGCTGGCCGTGGGACGGCTCTCGGAGTATAACCATCATTTCATTAAGGCCTTTGCCTACCGCGCCAGCGTCTACTTCCTGTTTTACCGCCGGGACCTCAAGTCGCAGTCACGGGAGTACAAGACCTACATTTCACGGATCTGCCTGGACGACTCGCATTATTATTCCTATGTGGAGCTGCCGCTGCTGTGCCGGGGTGTGGAGAACACTTACAGCCTCCTGCAAGCTGCCTACGTTGCCCAGCCAGGCAGCAGCCTGGCCAAGGGGAGACTCGGCACCCGGGGAGAGGTGCTTTTCGCCACCTTCTCTGCCTGGCAGGCTTCGTCAGGCAAACTGAGCGAGGAGTCTGCGCTCTGTGCCTACACCATGGAAGAGGTGGACCGCCTGACCACCTGGACTCGGGATGTCTGCTACACCAAGGATGGGAAGTCAGAGGAGGGGGATGAAGTGGCTTATATCGAATATGATGTCAGTTCCAACTGTGTCCAGCTACCAGCGGTAAGTAGCTGTCCTGGGCTTCTTGGGTGATTCCTTTTTGTAACGTGTTGACTTGATACCGCTCCGACAGTATAAACAGGCCTAAAAGCAAGTGCAGCTGCACTTTACTTCTCTTTCAGGGTCACATGTAAGGGTCTCGTGAAGGGGAATGTGGGTCTGATGTGCGACTCTTGGGAGATCTGTAGTGGTTGTCTTCTGCAGGGGTCTGTCTGCCCTTCCAGTGTAAGTCCCATTTTCCAGAAGTGTGTAATGAGCACTGTTGTGACGCCAGCCCCGGGGTGCAGAGGGCTGGTGTCTGCCTGGAGCCTGCAGACAGTGAGCAGCTCGTGCTACTGCTAGCGTGGGTGGAGGAGCAGCCCACACTTTCCAAATGCACATTGCCCTCCTGGCCTTCCTGCCGCTGCTGGCTGGTGCCCAGCGCCCCCCGCCCCCATCGGAGTAAAGCACCGGGTTGCAGGCTGGCCTGTGGGATGCATGTGGAGGAGCCAGCCTCCGGGCCCCGCTGCCTGCCTAGCAGCAACCTTGGCACTTGAAAGTGGTGATTGAAACATCTTGAATTGCAGGCTCCGTGATATCTCCGCTCACTTCTAGCCTCTGGGACGGATCGAGGAAGTGCCTACTTCTTCCACCTGGAGGCAGGCAGGGAGGCTGCCGTGCGTGTTACACTGGCTCCATATTTGGGCTAATGGGAGCAGAGAGATCATTTAAATGCAAACCAGTCTCTAGCAGCAGCCCTTTCTTTCCACGTCATAGTCACTAATCCAGGAGAATTTTCTGTTTGGAGAAAAGTTGTCCTGACACCACGTTCCATTGTTCTCTGAGCTCCTATAAAAAGTACGTGATCCGCTCTAGGCATCCCTTTGATTTCCATGGCAAGGGAGGAGAGGGATAGAGTCACTGCAGGAACGAGGCCGGCGAGTCGGTGGCTAGAGGGCTTAGCCCTGAATTGGACAGGGCTGTCCGTGTGTGCTTTTGTCCTGTGATATCAGCAGATTTCTTCAGCTAACCAGGAGTGGACAACATCTCCTCTTGCATGGCTGACTACCCAGGAGCCCCATAACAGCTGCAGAAAATGGTTGAGGTTTCCCCTCTGCTCAGTATGGGCAAGTGCTCCAGCATGGTGTTAGGGACGCTGTGAAGCTGAAGCTCGTTTGCTTCACCAGGGTGCTAAAACCTGAAGCCCTTTCCACTTGTGATCAGTTAAGGTCAAGGGCATGCGATGGTTCTGTAGCATCCTGGAGGCTTCAGGAGCCACTTCGGGAAATGGACTATTACTGCATTCACTGGGGAGGCTTTCGGAGGTCCACTGGAGAACCTGGGGCAGATGAGAAGGCCTGGAGCAGAGGCGGCAGGAGGTGTGGAAGACGCTGGGAGCTGAGAAGCTAGACACCTCTTGGTTTGTGGCCAGCCCTTCACCCAGCTTGTAAGGTCTCCCTCCTGCTCCCCTTGACCCCGGCCTTCCTGTTCCACCTGCCAAAGGAAAGGAGCAGTGGCTAGGGTCACGCACACCTCAGTTGCCCCTGAAATCCAGCCCTTTTTATAGGTGCCCTTGTCAGGCTGAAGATGTGGAGCAGCAGCAGGAGAGGAGTGACTCTGGCCCCTGACTTGGAAGCGGGTAAAACAAACAGCACAGAATCCTGTCTGGATTGGGCTGAACAGGGGAGGGGAAGGAGGGGTTCCCTGCCACATAACTCATGGAAAAGTATCCTCGGCTCCTTGCTGCATCACTTGGGCCTATTGTGCTGCAGAAGGCATGGGGTCTTTTTAACAAGTGTATCCAATGGCCTGAGGATTTTTTAGCAAAGTTGGTCGTACGCTATTGATTGCCACGAAGCGGTTGTCACTACAATTGCAGCTAACAGCATGTAAGCGTCTGTGCCAGCTCCAGCCTGCTCCATTCAGCATGCGAGTGGAAGTGGCTGTCAATGAACATTTTGTCCAGAGGCAGTTTCAGGCTCTGTCAGTTGAAATAGGGCAGCTCATGCATTATTTAAGAATAATGCTAATTTGTTGTATATTTTTTTTTCCTGCCTGCAAACCAGCTTGTGGATGGGGTTTATGCTGGAAACCATTTCCCTGCTTAGCACTGGGCTCTATTTTTAGCATATAGGAGATGGACAAACATTAAACAGTTCTCAAACATTTCAGTGCTGTCTGTTCAGCTGGAAAAGTATTTATTCTGTTTCCTGTACATGTCCTGGGAAAAGCCTCTTGTCCCCAGCAAGCTGCTGGAACATTCGGAAAGCCTCCAGGCTTCCTAAGGAGGGTTGGGGTTGGGGTTGGGGTACTGCAGATTCGGCTTCCCAGTGAAATCTTAGTAGTAACCTTGACCATGTACAGCCTGCTGGTCTCCCCTTAAGCAAAAGCACGAGTGGGTCAAAGAATTTGGGCATATTTAGGAGAAAATGGAAGGGACGTAATAAAACAATCCAAAATGGTAAGTGTAGAGCAGGGGTAGGCAACGTTTTTGGCCAGAGTGAGGAGAAAACCACAATGTCTAGCTTGGAAGGTGTCGGAGTGCCGGCATGCCAGAAAAACAAGATGAGGCCGGGGCAGGGGGTGGAATATGGCAGGATGCGCTGTGTATTAGTATATTTAATAATCAATAATGTTGCCTTTGTTGTTGTGTATTCCTTTTTTGTTGAGCATGCTGCAATGAGAGAGAAAAAAGAGACAAATATGAGAAAGAGGAGAGAGAGAGAGAGAGAGAAAGAAAAAGGAGAGCAGAGAGAGAACCAGGCTCACGTACACGGAGAACCACATGCACCAACGCAGAGACCCAGAACACACCCAGAACAGACACATGCACGCACACATCTGGAACCAGACACGTGTGTGCACACAGACGGACAGAACCAGACTGAGGCAGACCAATGCACAGACCCACATGTGCGGGTGCATGGAGCCGGGTGCCTGGGCCACTGGACAGAGTCTGGCCCAGCAGTGCCCTGGTCCCTCCAGAGCCCCGTGCTTCCCTGGGGAGCACAGCCCTCCCGCTGTCCGCTCTGAGGTGCATGTGTAGTTGCCGCCGGCATGGAGCTGATGCTGGAGCTGTGGAGCCTGGCGCAACTGTTTGCAGCCTGCCTGCTGCAGATGCCCCAGGTTGGTTACAAACAGCTGCACCGGTCTCCGGAGCCCAGTCGTCAGCTCTGCGCCGGCAGCGGGGAAGAGGCCGGGGTTGCACTGCCTCAGGCCCGTCCGCTCAGAGGTGCGCGCGCACCTGCCAGTCTGGGGCCGATGCCGGAGCCTGGAGCAGGTGTTTGTGGCCTCCTGGCTGCGACCGGCCCAGGCTCTGGGTAGCTGCTGCCAACTACGGAGCCCAGTCTGCTTGCAGCAGGGCTTGCAGCTTCCCAGCCGCCTGCTGGGAGCGGCCTGGGCTCTGTGGCTGGCAGCAGCTGCCTGGAGCCCAGGCTGGTGGTGCTGTGCCGAGCAAAATGGCCTCATGTGCTGTGCTCGGCACACGTGCTGACCCCTGGTGTCGAGGAAAGGCAGAGTGGGAGTCCTGTCCCCTCTGTTCCCTAGTCCCAGAGGGGTTTGTCGGTGCAATCAGGTGTCACATTCTAATTATGCAACTTCCCAGGTCATAGGAAGTTGTTTCTCACATATTGCATAATTGGACTGTGTAGTTCATTGGTATGAGATTTCATTGAGGCAAAGAACTTGGCAAGATTCAAGGAGAGAGCACTGAAGTGCTCAAACCACTTCGTATCAGGGCCTCCTTGTCCCCTGGTACTTCCTTGCCTGTCTGTGTCCATCCATCTTGCCTAATCTTACACTGCATGTAGGTTGCCCACGCTTCGGGGCAGAGGGTATCTTGTTCTGTTTGCAAACACCTAACACAGTTGAGCCATGGTGTGTGACCAGGGCTCCCGCTGCTCCAGTGTCCCACGCAGACAGGATGGTAATGCTTGGGGGGTGCAAAACCTACATGCCAATCGCTTAATTAGTTTTGGAGTTAAATGCTAATAATAAAACAGGTCGCTCAAGAAATGTAATATCTCTGTTGGTCTCCCCTTTGTTCCTAATGAACTTAATTGTGAAATAACACAGATGCCTCAAACCACACATGGGGTGACATTAAGTAAAATCTCATACCCAGACTCTATTACAACCCAGAGACTAGGTTGTAATTTCCTAAGTTACTAACAGTTACATGAGAGAAGCAAGACTTTCTTAGGGCCATATCTTTTATTGGATCAGCTATGTAGTTGGGATAAAGTTAGAGAAGCTTTCAAATGCAAGGTGTTCTTTGTTAGGTCTGATCATGAGGAGCCAGGCACAGCATAGTGAAAAACAGCAGTGGAAAGAAGTGAGAGAAATGCCCAGGGGAAGCAGATTCACAGTTAGCAGAAGAAAAGCAGCTGCTTACTGGGAAATCACGGCCTTTCAAAAAGGAAGAGGGTCATTCTCTCTTTTCCTGTGTGGAAGAAAATCAGGATCCAGTAAAATAGTGTGTGCCATGAAACCAATATCAGTGTTTAGCCCTTGGTTCTTCGTATCCCATCAGCTTATGAATTCTTGTTCCCAAGTTTGTTATGTAAAGGTGTTGGGTAGATTTCCCTTGAGCGCAAGGATAGTGCGGTCAGAGAGAGCGGTTGTTCTTTGAGAAACGTGCTCCGAATGGTGTGTGCATCTCCATCCTGTATTTATTACGTGAGAGTTCATTCCGGTGCATAGGTGCTGTTTAGTTTCACCCATGTAGTTGCCCTGAGGGCATTTGGTGGTTGGCTCGGGTATCTCGCATTTGGAGAAAGGCACAGACTCAGAAAGAAGGACCAGAAGGCAGCTGTAAGATCACCAGGTCTGGTCCCCTGCCGTGGGCAGGAGGTAAGTGGGCTCAAATGAGCTCAGTGAGGTGCTTATCCAGCGTCCCTTTGAACACTGCCAGGGAGGGTGACTGCAGCACCTCTGCTGGAAGCGCGTTCCAGGTTCTAGTTAACCATATGGAAAAGTGTTTCTTTATGTCCAGCCAAAACTTTTCCTCGACTAGTTTGTGTCTGTTGGACCATGTCCTCCCAGGGGGTGCTTTTCTGAAAGTTGCCCTCCTAGATCCTGGTGTTCTCCTGTGATGTATTTGTAGGCAGCCATCAAGTCACCTTTTACTCAGACTGAACAAACCCAAATCCCGAAGTCTGTCCTCATAAGGCCCATCCCCCAGGCCCTTGACCACGTGGGTGACCCTTCTCTGCACCCTTTCGAGCTTGTCCACATCCTTCTTGAAGTGCAGCGCCCAAAACTAGACACAGTCCTCCAGCTGTGGCCTCACCAACACCGAACAGAGGGAGAAGAGCACCTCTCTGGATCTATTGGTGATGCATCTGCCCTGCGGCACTGCTGAGGGGAAGCACAGGGCAAAATTTGATGCGTTTGACAACTTGGTGTGATGTAATTCCCCTGCCACAGCAGCTCCTGCTGCACAGCACTGTGTGGAAGTGTCCATGGCTGCCCACCATGCCTCAGGCTCTTCCGAGTGAAAGGCGCCTTCCTCTGCCACTGCCTGACTGTCAGGTCACGGGTGTGGACAAGACTGATGTGCTTTCGGGGATCTGCAGGCTCAGCTTGTTTGGGGCACATGCTGCCATGGCTGTGTGGAAGGGGATAGGGAGAGCAAGCAGTCCATGCATGTAAAGGTCCTTGTTTCTTTTCCTCCAAAGGACACTCTGGATGCATACCCCTGTGGCTCAGACCACACGCCCAGTCCCATGGCCAGCCGGTTGCCTCTGGAAGCAGCACCCATTCTGGAGAGGCCGGACGCCCGCCTGACTGCTGTGGCTGTGAACGCAGAGGAAGGCCACACCATCGCTTTCCTAGGGGACAGTCGAGGACGACTTCACAAGGTAGGAGCTGCCTGGGATGAGCAAAAGGAGAATAGGGCGGTGGGGAGGTCCAGGAGAGGGAAGATGGCATCTGCCTAGGAAGCTTCCCTGCAGCAAGACTCCTCTCCTTCTGTGTGGGAGGAAGGGTGCATTTGCGGTGCTCGTGGAGGAGCCAGGACTCGGATTTTGATGTCAGCTTTTCCCCTGTCTCTGCAGGAGGCACAATGCTTCACCCTGTGCCTCAGTTTCCCTTTCAATCAACTGCACACAGTCGGGCTGATGCACCCCTCTGGGGCTTGGGAAGGATGCAGACAACCACCATTCCCAGCGCAGAGGGAGATAAGCTGTGCTGACCAGCTGCCATGCTCCCACCGCAGGCGGAGACGCGCTCTCGTGCCCCAGGAGCGTGCCACTTCCGCGGTACGGCAGCCCCACCTGGCGGCCCGTTGCCACAGTGGCCGTGCTGTCGTTAGGAACCAGCAAAGCGATTTGTGCAGAACCCTTTTCCAGTTACTGCCTTCCCTTAGCCAGCGCCGGGGCGGCTCTGCAGACGGTGCCAGGCCTTTCCCCACTCATTCCCTGCCTCAGCTCCCTCTTGCTCCTCCTTCAAGAGCCATAATCTCAAAGTCTCATGCCAAGGGGCTGGCTTGTCCCTGACTGGGCTCCGTGCCACTCCCGCCCCCACCAGACAGCCTGTTCTGGAGTCTTGTGGACTCAGCACAGGACAATTAACAGGTTTTTCCGGGCGGTGGAATGCTTACCTGCTCATCCCATTCACCAGTCTCCCTCCAGTTCTTCGGGCCTTGCATTCACTTACCAATTCTGCCGCCTGTTTTCTCCTCGCCTCTGCCTGCTCTGCCCGCCAGCCCCTAGCCTACCTGCAGGCACGCACCCTTGCCTCTCTCACCTGTCTGTTCATCCACTCCCCTGGCTTCCTGCTGGCTCCCCATTTATTTATTTTCATTTCAAGCACCTAGGGGCACTGGTCGAGCTTTGGGACCCCCTTTGACAGGGCAGCACCAGTCTGCAGGAAAGCGGCAGCTTCTTCCACAGCGTGTTTGCTGTCTAGGTCATGACAAAATGCAACAGGGAGAACAGACAGAGAGCTGCCCACACGCCCACCCTGTCGCTCGCAGCATCTCCCTTTTTCCTGCCTGTCTCCTCAGATCCTGTCTCTTGCAGGTCTACCTCGGTGCAGCGGGTGATGCCAATATATACGCCTCTCTAGTCATCCAGTTAAACAGTGCTGTGAGCGGAGACCTGCTGTTTGACCAGGCACAGCAGCACCTCTACGTCATGACCCAGTCGATGGTGAGAGCAAATGAACCCCCTGCAGCAAAGGGTGGCAGCAGCCAGCACCAAGCACTGGGACAGATTTCGTTCGCTGGCATGAGACCGGCCATTTAGGCAATAATTTCTGAAAATCTGTTTCCTTTTTTCATCTCCAGCGCTTGTGGGAGTTGAGAGGAAGTTCAGGGGGCATCAGCATAGCGGGGTGCTTCTGAGAGAGCAGAAGAAACCAGAGGGCCTGGCTCTGCTGAGCTGAGGTTGCTCTAAAGTAATTTTTCTTTCTCTGGCAGGTGGCAAGGGTTCCCCTCTTTGAATGTTCACGGCACTTGAGCTGTGCCTCGTGTTTGGCACTGCGAGATCCGTACTGTGGCTGGTGTGTTCTTCAAGGACGGTAAGATCTTTGGTGACAAAACAGCTGTTCAGCCTCGTTCTCTCCTGTTATTGCAGCCAGCTTTGCTGGAAAACTGCAGGAAGACGCAGTACTTTGATGTGTTTATAAGGCCTTAGGCACTAGGGATTCAGACTGTTTTGAGGTGCGGTGTATGATACAAGTGTCCTCTTTGCTACAGCATGAAACCTTTTCTATCCAAGGTGCCAAACAGCCATCTCCTCTCCACTGCTGCTGCTCCTCTTCTCCTTCAGCCTTTGACACTCTTCTCCATGCCTGGCAGGCCCTGCTCTGACAGGGCTGAGACCTCCAGCTCCCACCAGGCACGGTTCCATTCCCACTCGCCAGCCCGTCCCTCTCGCTCCCTGTGGAACTTGATGGGGTTCCAGTCTCAGCCCTCCGCTCTGCTCCTTATCCCTTCTTGCTCACAGGCTTCATTACTACACAGTTAGCAGGGCTACCCCAGGTGACACGAGGGTAAACTGTAAATAGAATTTGCAGAATGGGGTTGTATGCTATCTGATGCGCACCCATCCATGCCCGTGACTGCACATTCCTGTAGCACAGTTGGGGCAGTTGAGGTGACCGCAGGCCCCTGCTTGCTGTCACTCCTGTAGCTAGTGTGTCAGGCTCCCTCACCCCTCCTGCTCAGGAGAGTCCCGCGTTGAAGACAAAGAATGCGCCCCCTCCTCTGTGATGTAGAGCACTGATGGTTTGCTTGCTCTTTCTCTTCAGCTGCAGCCGCCGCTCTGAGTGCCTGAGATCTAGAGTGAGTGACCAGTGGCTCTGGAGCTTCAATTCTACACAGCAGTGCTTGTCTGTCCAGTCGCTAAGTCCAGCTAACATCAGCAGAGAAGAAAAGAGAAATGTGAGCAATAGCTTTCTGCCTGGAGAGCTTCTGTGGTAGCAATGGGGTCTTCTCCCCACTCTGCATTTGTAGGTGGAGAGCCAACTTTGGTTCTGATGCAAGCCAGCCCATCTCCTGCTGCCTCCCCTGGGACCTGAGGCACCAAGGCTTGGGATTGTCCCATGCCTGCCCTACACTGGGTGCTTGTGTGTCAGACGGCCCCTGGAGGGGTGGAATCCTTGTGGCCTCGTGCAACCAGATGTATACCCGCGTGTTAATATGGGAATGATGCATCTTTTGAGATGTTTTACTTGCCTTTTGGCTGCTAATGCAGAACCTTTCCTTGGCTTGGCATGGGGCAGCATGCCCCTGCCCCAGGTTGCACCGCACCAGTTATTAAAAGGATTTCAGCATAGTGACAGAAAGTTGTAATCATCAGCTTAATGCCCAACAGCTGCCAGAAAGCTACCAGGACATGGCAGTATCTCCATGATGAGAATTGTGTTGTGCCCAGAGCTGGTGCGAATCTTGTTCACATCTAGAGAGCTGAGAGCACAGGTCTAAGTATGTGCTGGCCTACAAGGGGCATTAAGGAATAGGAAGGGGAAGCAGGGCTGATGATGCTTGATACTGCAGGGAGGGGATCTCTTGTGGCTGAGCAGACCAACACCAAGTTTGTGGGGCTCTTACCACATGAGATGAGGGAAATGCGGCAGTGTTAGCTGCAGGAGTGCACCTTACTCTGTGTCCAGGGACTGACTGGGCTGATTCTGGTTTGGCAGATATTCCTGACTATCCCAGACCTGCCCTCCCTGCGCGAGGAAGAATCCTACTCGTGTTACTTTGAGGACTATGAGAGTCCAGCAGCACTGATAGAGTCAGGCATTGTGTGTCCCTCACCTGACCCCAGCCAGGCACCGACTCTGCAAACAGGAACAGGTGAGTGAAATGCTGCCCATAGAAGACATGTAGGAAAACAGAAGACTCAGTTCAGCATGGGAATAACTGCTAGAAACATGAGAGCTTCTCAGGGTGGTTACAGCCTTTTTTCCTCCATGCTGGCACCTTTCCACAGTCCTGTCACACCTACCCACCACATGCCAGTGCTATTCCAGCTTCCCAGACAGTTGGTAGCTGGGAGATCAGGGAAGTGAGAAGCAGAATCTGATTGAGTGGTTCCCGTGCTCCCGAGTGTGACTCCGAATGTGCCTGGGATTAGGAGTGAGCTGACTGCTCCCATCTCATTTGTCCTGAGGGCACCTTGAGCACACTGAAAAGTTATGGAGGGAGAGAAAACACTTAGAAACACGTGGGGGTTGGAAGAGACAGAAAGCAGCTGCCTTATGGCTTTTTCAAACATTCAGAGCCTTATAACCCCCTCTTAATTTCCTTCCCCCGGTTTACCATAGTGAGTTCTCTTAACCTTTCCTTCTGGAGCTGAGATAACTGGATATGTTTAGCTTCCCCTCTGTAAAGCGTACCACGTACACATGTCTGTCTAAGAACATTGCAGCATGGGTACCTATCGCAGCGCCAGGACCAGACATCATTTTTATTATCATTTTCAGACCACATAACCATCAAGCTAGTGGTGCGCTTCCACGATACCTTCATTGTGTCAGTGGACTTCTCCTTCTACGACTGTGCTGCTGTAGCTCTGATGTGGCAGTCAGCACCGTGAGTACATAGTGGCTCCCTGAGTGCAGCTATCCTAGGGTTTGCCCATTCTCATCTCCCTTCTGGACCTCCTCAGTGGCCATTCTTGTTTCATTTCAGGTGCCAGAAATGTGTGAGCAGTTGCTGGGGATGTAACTGGTGCATTCGGCAACACCTCTGCACCCACAAAGCCACCTGTGAAGAAGGGACCATTATCTACAACGAGAGGGTGTGTTTCCAGCTCTGTCCTGTTGCAGAGGACTCCACTGGATTCCGGCAGGGCTGGAGCTCTGCTGAGATCAAGATAACGGCCAGCTGAGTGCCCGGGGAGGCTCTGAGCTCTCAGAGGGCTGGCTGCCTCGTAGCCATGGCCGATGGGGGCTCTGCTTGGGTGAAGAAGGGGTTGTCAGGGACAGGGAGATGCAACAGTCAGGCCTCTTGTTCAGGCAAGTCACTGTTGCCCTGCCTGCCTGTCTGATGTCAGCTGTCTAGGGAGGCTCGAGCAGAGAACCAGTTTTGGGGACGGAGGTGCGGGACTTGACGGGCATAGCTTAAGGTGTCAGGTTGATGCACCTGAGAGGCCATGGGCAATGGGGAGTGACAAGTGCCTCTCTGGGGTGTGGTGAGGAAGCCGCATGAGCGAAGAGGCCGATGGCTGGGCTGACCCGTTGCGCTCCGGGTCCTCAGCCCGAAGGCCCCCAGAAGGTGCAGTGCTGTGGCCTTCGTCCCCTGGCTCGGGAGAGCCAGGGCAGCCTTCGCGGGGGATGTGGGGCCAGCCTGCCCTTGTTTTCACGTATGTTTTCTTTCCTGTGTTGCTGCCCCTGTGTGTGTGCTGTGACACTCTCTCTGTCTCTCTCCCCTCTCGTTGGCTCTTTCCAGGCACAGATTCCAACCTCAAGTCCATTTCCTTCTTCAGCCGCTCCCAGCACCATGTCCTCCACCCACGCCCTGGCGGAGGCCATTGAACCTGTCACTTCCCCACCTCCTACAGTGGTTACCACCATGCCCACCACCAAGCCCGCCCCCGCCACTCTGCCTGCCATCCCCAACCCAACCAGTGAGCCCACAGGGACCTTTGGCCACCCGAGCTCAGCACCTCCGATTACCGTCCTCCCCACTTCTCTTAAGATGGCCACAGAATCCACAGTGCCGCCCTCGACAGATGCACCCACTGCCTTCGGCCTCACCACAGAGCTGCCTGTGGAGCCTGCCACTGCCAGCCCAGCAGAGCCTGCGGAGCAGACGGCTTTGCCCTCCCCTGCACCAGCCACGGTCCTGGAAGAGGTGTACACAGACCCACCCACCACCGCTGCCGTCAGCACTCTTCTGCCTGCTGCGGCAGCTGTGACCCCTTCCTCTGATGTCACTGGTTCCCCCTGGCCTCCCACTTCTCTCCCAGGTGCTGAGGCATCCGCATCTGCCGTCCCTTCTCCTCCCGCCCCCAACCAGACGTCAGGTGCCCCCACTTCCTCTGCTGATTTCCCAGGAGATCTGGAGACTGAACTGCCCGCCTCTGAGGTTCCCTCTTCAGTTCTTCCAGACGGGCTGCTTGGAGGAGGCACGGAGCTGAAGGATGCAGAGGACTGGATGGATCCGCTGCAGACAGAGAATGATACGTCGCCCTTCTCTGCTTCCACTCTTCTCTCAGGCGACGGAGACTCATCAGAGAGGGATGCACCTGACTTCCCCAGAATCCTGCACCCTGGCCTTGATTACCAGTACGACGCCCCTGGATTCTTGGACGTGGTGAGTCCCTGAAGCTGCTCTCAGGCCCCAGGGTGCTGTAACCTTTCGCGGTCACAGGGACAGGTCACGGAATTGGGAGGTCCTGCAGCCCGCAGAGGAAGGTGTCTCCTGACGGGGCAGAGGAGCTGGAGCGTGGCAAGGTGTCCAGAGCAGGTGGTGGCAGCCTCGGCAGGGACAGGGCCCTTGTGCTCCAGTGGCGTTTAGCTGGAGTCTGACAGTCTCCTGGAAGCTGCACAGTGCTGCCCGGGCATGCAAGTGTCTGTGCTCTCCTGCTCGCTCTCCTGGGCACATACACTGCTGTCCATAGCTTGGTAGGGGAGCCCCGCTTCCTGCCCTGAGTGGAGACTTTACCTGGGCAGTTGTAGCTCTGGCTGTGAGGAAGCGTGGCTTTCTCCATGTATGTCTGTTTTCCAGAATGAAGAGCTCAGCTGGGGTCCCAGAGCCTGTCCCTGTGTTCAGGGCATTCAGGGATCCTCTCTGTTTCCAGTCAACGTAGAGCGGAAGATAACCCTGCTGGGGAGAAACTTCCATCTGTATGAGGTGTGTGATGGATATTTCCCATTAGTGCGGGGAAGACTTCAGGTGTGCCCAGAGCAGGGCACCTGGATCTCTGTGTGTGTTGGGACACAGAGGCCCCAGCAAAACGGAGGCACTGCCTTGTGCAGGGTTGCAGGCTCCTGGAGTGCTTTGAGCCTCCTCCCTGCGACGGGCGCTGGAGGGGAGGCTGGGCTGCAGGGCAGTGGCAAGCATTCTGCAGGCAGGTGCAGCCGCGGGAGCAGGCACTGGTGACATCCTGTGTATCTTCCTGGCTGCAGGATCAGGAGTGGGATTATGAGTGTGTCCTTGTTCTGGAGGGCCGGACCATGGCAATGGATGCTTATGTGGAATGGGAGGAAGCAAACCCGTCACTCTGCTATATCACATGCCAGCTCGACCCGGTAGGTGTCTGGAATGGCAGACCTGTCCCAGACGTTGCCCTGACACTGTCTTGTCCAGGTCCGTCTAGGGAGGGGTTTTAAAGTTGCTAGGATTGCAAGCTCTGTGGAGCCTTTAGTGATGTGCAAGGGCCCAACGCATGGGGACTTGGCCCATGACACCGCTGCCCAACACGTAATGACAACTGATTCATCAGTGGGAAGAAGCTTAGTGTGATCTGTGCCTTGACCTGGTGGTACAGCAAGGCCAGCCTGCCATGTTTCACATTACTGTCCCACTCTGGCACACAATGTGGTGCCCAGCATGAATGCCGCACGCCCCTGAGGCTGGGGGCATGGCGACCACCTGCAGGCAGCGGTGACAGTGTTGGCTGCAGGGCCGTGGTGGCAGCGAGTGGGCAGCCTCCCGCAGGCAGCCGCAGCGGTGTCGGCGGCGAGGAGTGACAAGCACTGACCAGTGGTGAGCGACACCCCCACCGCCCTGCAGACGCCGCCAGCAGTGTCAGTGCAAGGGGTGTGTGGGGGCACGTGAGCAGCAACTGCCTGCAGGCATGAGTAGCACTTTTCACAGGGGGTGCACTGCCAGTCTCAGGGGGTGCATGTGCACCCCCACACGTTGCCAATGGTGCCCACACTCCTTCATCCATGCCTCTGCCTTTCCTGCTAGCAGCAGTGCTGTTCACCCACACGTGAGCTCTTCCATTGCTGGTGGAAAATCCTCTTAGAGAACACCTGAAAGACAGGAAGCCAGACACAAGCAGGAGGGCTGAAAAATTACCATCCCAGTCTGCTGATAGCACTGGGAATGTGGGTAATATCAAGGTCTTAGACCTGGCCTCAGTGGAAGGAGGCAAAAGAACACAAGCCCAGGAAGAGTGACCGGCTTCTGCTTGTGCGGGCTGCGTGGCTCCTCTTCTGAGGCTACTGTTGTTGAGTGGAGACATACATGAGACACTGCCATTTATCCAGCTGCTGTGCTAGTGTCTCCATTGGTCCCTTTGATCCCCTAATACCCTTATCTCTTTGCAGTATAGTTACACAGCACCTCAGCTTGAATTCAGTGCAATGCTGTTTGTGCAGAGGCGGCAACATCTCCGAGTGGACAGCGCAGCAGATCTCCATGGTATGGCAGCAATGCCTCCCCAGCCAAAGAGGGTTTGGGCAATGGCCCAGGGATAGCAGGGAAACCTTAAATGGGGGCGGCTTGCATTCAGGGTGTCTTGTACCAAGCTCCTGCTGAAGAAATCAGCAGAACCACTGTGCCTGGATGTTGATGGATTCTGCATCACAGCGATGGTGGTGTAAGGGGTCAGAGAAATCAGGTGGCTGGGGTCACTCTGTGCCTTGATGGGGTGTCCACTGACAGCCTTCCTCATTGCACCTCTGCAGTGACACTCTATAACTGCTCTGTGGGACACACCGACTGTAGCCGCTGCCAGACGGCTGACCACAAGTACAGCTGTGTGTGGTGCGGTGGGGAGCAGCCCAGCTGCATCTTCCGGGAGTCTTGCAGGGAAGAGGTAGAAGACTTATGTCCGGCACCCCTCATTCACTCAGTGAGTAACCCCTGCTCAGTAGTGTGTGGCTCTGCAGGGCCAAGGAGGGTCTGTCCCATCCTGCAGGTGGGGGCTTGGCTTTGGTGAACTTGCTTCTGCACAAAGCAGCTCAGAAATCCTGCTGGCAGTTTAGGTGGCACTTGCTCCTCCTCTCCCTCTCCTCCCCTGTTCCTGTCTGCACTGAAAGCTGGACTCAGAGCGATAGGGAGTCACCTGGCCGAGGGAGGTATGCAGCTCAGGTTACTGGGAACAAACATACAGGAAGCAGCTGGACTCGGGAACTGGGCGGGGGTCCACAAGTGCAGTCCCAAGATAGTGGTTGGCATAGGCTTGACCAGGCTGGCCAAGTCTTATTCCATTAAGCATAAAATACCAGCTTTTGCTAATTGCCAGATAGTGTGACAGGCACTTGCTGAGTGCTCATCACAGTCACCTGGCCTCCCACTGGCAGTGCACTGCACCCAGGTGTTGCATCTTCACTGTATTTAGCCTAAAAGCTCCTTGGGCTCTGGGCTGTCTTGTGAATACCTTTGAGCAGCTGCTGGTGTCCGTGGGCACAGGTGCTGAGGAGGACTTCTGCACTCTGTGCAATATCAGTAATACGCAGGGTGCTGGGGTGTGTGGTCACCTCCCTGAGTCCCTTGAGGGGTCTGTGCATCAGCGAGCAGATGAGGACAAGGAGCCACGGCTGCCTTGGGGGATGCACTGGGACTATTCCACCAGTAAAGGTTTGGGGATGGGGGGGAGGCGGAAGGAAGAATGTCCTGGTGTCCTCGTCTCTGACCCTTCCTGTTCATGGAACAGCCCAGCATGAGTCCTGGCCAGCAACAGCCCTGTGCACCAGGCCAGGAAGGGGCAGAAGGCGGCCATCCAGGGGCCCTGCACTGTGTTTGCCAGGATGACTGTGTGA
Organism: Caiman crocodilus; assembly: GCA_030014935.1. Lineage (NCBI taxonomy): Eukaryota > Metazoa > Chordata > Crocodylia > Alligatoridae > Caiman > Caiman crocodilus. Next base: position 15,402,361 of record JAGPOW010003182.1, on the reverse strand, counting down.
GGCCTGCAGTGCTAGTGCACTGACACCTTCGTGGATACCTCTGCAGGTTTATCCTCTGTCTGGTCCAGTAGAAGGCGGCACCCGAATCACCATCGCGGGCTCAAACCTCGGCCAGAAGCATCAGGACATTGCAGAGACTGTCACCGTGGCAGGAATTCCCTGTATTGTGGATGCTCTACAGTATGAAATTTCCAGCAGGTCGAGTATCTGCAACACGTGCCTGGGGAGCAAATTCCTCTTCTGGATTCCCCTGACACCAGGATGGGCCATTTCCCACCTTGCCTCCCTGCGCAGCCTGCTCCCAGGATTAGGTTCTGCACTGCAACAGGAGCCTCAAGGCCTGTAGGAGCTGGTGGTAATGAGGAGGAAGGGAAGCAAGAGCCCTGCTTAGGCTGGAGGCTACAGTAAAAAAGAGACCCTTGGTCAACATTCATTGGGTGTTCAGAAGGGGCATCTCAAGACCCAGGTGTGTGCCTGGGCATTATGGGCAGGTGAGAGGAGGGCAAAGCCCTACAGCACGAGGTGCAGCAGAGGAGAGGGAAATGGGAACACGTGGGCCCTAGGGATAGGAACTGGACAGAGGGGTGTGGAGCACAGAGCAAAGTGGAGATGTAAACGGCCTCTGATCTTGGAAACTGACCCAGCCTGGCTTCTTTGTGCTCTCCAGTGGTTTGGCCCCTCATCTACCTCTCCTGGCAGCTGGATGCCAGCTCCCTGGCACAGACGCCAGCTGGCTGATCTGCGTTGTGCTGGCCCACGTGGTCCCCCAGGCAGTGGGGGGATGGCGGTGGTGCGGGAAATCTACATTTGCATCCAGCTGTGGGAGCCAGTTTCTGGGGGAGATGTCTGACCCCCAGCCCAGCCACTTTAAGAACCACTACGGAAACCTTCCTGCCCAAGGAAGCTTTTCCCTTGCCAGCCAGTGATGTTGGCAGCATCATCCAGCCTCCCTCCCCTAACACAGCTCCTGCTTGGGCCGTAGCAGCACCAGGCCCTGAGCTTGGCCTTGGTAATCTGCTGCCAGCCCCGAGGCAGTTCCAGACACGCTGGCATTGCTGGGCATGTCAGTGGGCTCCCACCCCCCGAGATGACTCTCCTACTGAGCACGGTGCTGGAGACCGACCAGTGAGAGCTCAGTCGCTCAGTGGGACCTAAAGCACCACGTTGCACAGATTGTCCCTCGCGCCCACGGTGATGCCGTTCTCTGATTGTCCACAGTATTGTGTGCACCACTGGCAGCAGCTGGACAGAGAGGGCTGGGCATGTGGCAGTGGAAGTGCCGGGAGGAGGACATGGAGTTTCGGGGCACGTTTTCACCTACCAGGTAATGTGACCACTGGTTTGAGCACCTCTCAGACCTGTCCTGTAGGACACGGGGGCTGCGCCACTGGTTGCTGGTCACAGGCGCTGTGGGGGAGCGGATGGTGCCTGTCGCTGGAATCGAGTCTTTGAGCTCAGAGGAGCCAGGCAGAGCATGAACAGAGTTCGTCCTGCTGCAGAGGAGTTTGATCCAGGCAGGAGTGCGTGCTAGCAGGGTGAACAGAGGAGGTATAACAATCACAAGGCTCATCTGTGAGCGGTGCATGTGAGCCTCTGTCTGCTGTTCCCGAGAGCTTATAAAGTCAAATCTCAGGTAGGGATGTGCATGTAGCTGGCTGCAGGGCAGGGTGTCACCATGCATGTGGTGCTCCACAGTAACTGTCCACATGCACACTCCCCCTGCGGCGAGGGGAAGCCGGCCCAGCCCTCTGCCCTGAGAGTTAAGCTCCCGGTTCAGCTTTCACTTGCTATAGGGCAGAAGCAGGCGTGCAGCCTGTTCCTGTGGAGCTGCGGCTGCACGGTAGATCCCCACTGCCTTGCCCTCTTCACCAGACTCTTCCCTGGACTGATGTTTGCTCAGTTCTCATTCCTCCTTTTGCTTTTCTCTCACTCAGAATCCAGAGCTGAGGTCCATTGTCCCCGCTCGAGGCCCTAAAGCCGGAGGAACCTGCCTCACTCTGCTGGGCTCCAAGCTGGTGACCGGGCGCCCCAGCGAGATCAGCGTTCTGGTCGGAGACCTCCCCTGCCACATGTGAGAGCTGTGCATCATGCGGCTGTACCTGCTCGCAAGCTGCCCCTGGCAGAGCGATGTCTGGGGCCATGGCGGTCTGCCTCAGTCCTTACCTGGGGCTGCTGGGATGCCTCCGTCTTCCAGGACTCCAGGGAATTGTGCTGTTAGAGGGTTTGGGGGATGACTTCCACCATGTTGCCACCCCTTGCCTTTCCCCTTCCCAAGTGTCCTGCCTGGCCCTGGACACTATGGTTTTCAGACAGAAAAGGTGTATTGAGAAGACTTGGGACCATGAGTCCTCTCAACTGACCCCAGGTGGACGAGTGAAGATAGGCAATCCCGACAGCCAAGGTGTAGCCAGATCCGGGTACCATAGGCATGGCTGGATGGTGGCGGGGAGCATGTCCAGCGTGCTCTGCGGGATCCTGCTGTTTTCTCCTCGGCACCTGGAGCAAGTGGCGCCACGCTGGCACTGTGCGCAGGCAGGGGCAGTGGCGAGGCGTATCTCTGGCTTCTCGCTGGAAACCCTTCCACTCATTCACTGTAGCAGTGGTTCTGGCTCGCCCAGAAACATGACTTGAATCCTGAGAGGGTGGCAGAGGGGGCTCAGGGGCTCCAGGATGGAGGGCTTCGGCCTTGGGGATAAGCAGGGAGCCCTCATTGCTCTCTCAGCCAGAAGAAGGGGCAGCATCACGGCAGGTGCTTTGCAACAGCTGCTGGACCTAAGACTCTCTCCCTGTGTGTCCCTTAGCCTCGGCGAGATGCAGGAGAGTCAGCTGAAGTGTCAGACAAGTCCCAGCAATGTGTCCACACAGCTGCCGATAACTGTCAAGTACGGCGACAGGGAGCGGAGGCTGGAAGGCTCCCTTTTCACTTACACTCTGGACCCCAACATCACCTTTGCAGAGCCGCCCAAAAGCTTCCTCAGGTACCAAGCCCCCCTGCCCCCCGCCCCCATCCCCTGCAGAGGCACGCTCTTCCCCAGCTCCAAGGCATCAGCAGCTGCACAGACACCCCAGCGACAGGGTACCAGGCACTGACTGTCTGTACGCCAGTTGCGTATGGACCTCAGAGTCTGAGTGTCCAGTGGAAGCAAGGCTAGGCTATGCACGAGGCCTCAGACAGGGAGGCCGGCCTTCATGGGGAGGTGTGTTGCTGAGCCCAAGTATCCCAGGTGGTGGGTGACAGACGGTGATGTCCCTGCTCCTGCGTTCCAGTGGAGGGAGAGTGATTCGAGCTCATGGACGGGACCTGGACGTTGTGCAAAGACCTAAGATCCGGGTGACAGTTTCACCACCCGAGCGCCGCCGCCGCGGGCTGGGGAGGTGGCGTCGCATCGTCCCAGAGGCTGAGTGCCCAGAGAGCGCCCTGTGTAGCATCCAGCAGGTAACAGCTGATTGGAGGCTGGAGGCCTCAGCCGTGACTGCTGGCTGGGTAGAAGGGGCTCCGGGGCCCTAGCTGTGTCCTGCTCGGCTCTCGTAGAGCCAGACTCTTAAACAGCGAGCCCATGCACAGCAAAGGGCAGGTTCGCTGGGCTGGCTTGGAGGCACGGTTAGCCGTGTTAGCTTGAGGTTGAGCAAAGGGCAGGGTGGTGATCTGAGAACGTGAGCTCCAGACCACCAAAGCTTGTGCTATCTATACCTATAGATCTGTATCTAAATCATATAGGCTCTGGTTAGTCTAGAAGGTACAGTCTACCCTGCCTTTGACTGGGGTGGCTTAGTCAGGGATAACCCTGCCTTGTGAGGTCCCTTCCAGCCTTAATTTCCTTTAAGTCTTATGATCCTGTCAAGGCACGTTTCTGTAGCACCTGGGGAGTCCCCGAAATCTCAGGCCTGCCCCCTGTCTTGGGGGTTCCTGGGTTGCCACCAGACCAGAAGGGCACAGGGTCCCTGTGCGCTGCCCCAAAGGGGAGGCCAGTAATGGATTGTTCCTTGTTCTCTTCCCATCTGCTCCAGTTTGAGGAGCTGTGTCTTGTGAACTCCTCCTGCCTGATCCTGTGCAAAACGCCAGCCATTCGCGCCCTGCTGCACAACGCCCATGTCCGACTGGAATTTATTCTTGACAACCTGAGCTTTGACTTCAACTTCTTGCACCCCACACCCTTCTCTTACGAAGTCAACCCAGTCCTGAAGCCCCTGAATGCTGAGGACCCTGCCAAACCGTATCGGCACAAGCCAGGCAGTGTCATTTCTGTGGAGGTAATGCAGCAGATGCTCACAGGAACCGCCCTGCACACCCACTTCTTGCAGCTTCAGGGCCTGTGTCAGGGGGTCCAGCAGCTGGTGCCGTGGGTCCTGATGGCATGTTGCAGGCAGACCACTAATGCCCAGCCTGAACCAGACGCACCGTGAGAAGTGATGAGGCAGGGTACAGAGCAGTGGCCGGTGCAGCCAGGGCGTGCTCGTGGGAGGTGCAGGGCCCTCTATTTCAGGGCAGTGGTGTCAGGAGCTGTATGGGACTTGCAGAGAACAGGTGGAAGTGGGAAAGCACCATGAAGCCCCTGAGGAAGGGGTAAGTCCTATGAACTGGTAGCTACAGGTCATTGTCAAGTGGTAGAAGAGGCTCAAACTGGGGCGGGGGGAAATCTTGCTTGGCAGAGGCCAGGGCAATAGGACAGAAGGTTTTCTTTCTCTTTGCAAAGACATTGAGGACAAAAGCACCCTGACAGTGCAAAGATAGAGTGGGGCATGGTTAATAATGAGGCAGAACAAGAGCCAGGGCTGGAAGCTGCCACTAGACAAGCTCAGTGACTAAGTGAAACGCAGACTTTTTGTGGGTAAGGGCAGCCAACTGCTGGAGCAAGCTGCCAGGGAAGGCTATGCATCCTGCACCACCGAGGAACTGTGGATCCAGCTTGGATGCATTTGTGAACCTGGTCCCAAGTTTCCTGGGGCGCTCTGGTCTAGGGCATGTGCAGGGTGAGGTCTGATCGCTCTTCCTGGTGCCAGTAAGAGCCAAAGAATGGAGTACAAGTGGAGTGGGGAGCGGGGCATGTGCCGGCTGAGCAGAGGAGGTGCGGGCCTGTGCTGTAGAGAAAGGAGGTCCTCACAGGTGTTGGGACATGCAGGAGGAGGAGGACAGCCTGCTGCAGTGCGAGCCAGGGCAGGAGGCTGCTGGGAAGGGTGCGGCTGCAGGGGCAAGAAAGAGAGCCAGGGGCAGGGGCAGGCTTTGACTGGGTTGGAGAGGAGGAAGGTGATGTGACCTCAGAAAGAAGGTAAGGGGCAGGCACTGTCAGAGCCAGGATGGGGCATGTCTGCAGAGTGAGTCGGTGTCTGTCAGCGGTTTCGCTGCAAAGACTGTTTATTGCTGTGAGTTTAGGGAGCACTGGGCACCTCTGCCCACGTGGCAAGATTAGCAGACACTTCACTTCTGCAATGAGGGGCCAGATTGTCTGTGACACAGGCCCCAGCCCCCACACCCCTCCCACGGGAGCATTTATTTGGTGCCTTCAGCCATGTAGGGCCCTGTGCTGCCAACCCCAGCTGCTGCCAGTTCCTCCGGGTGGGCGCAGGCAGGGATCCGCCTCGCAGGGATCCTCAGGCCCCTCAGCAGATGGTCCCTTGGGCTCCTCCACCGCTCCGAAGCTCGTGGAGCCCCTGGCTCGATGTCCTCGTGCACCTGTGTTCCAGGGGGAGAATCTGGACCTGGCCATTTCCAAGGAGGAAGTGATGGCTATGATTGGGGAAGGGGTCTGTGTGGTGAAGACGCTGACAAGGAACCACCTCTACTGCGAGCCTCCAGCTGAGCAGCCAGCCCCGCGGCACCGCACAAAGCGGGAGGGCACGGACTCGCTCCCGGAGTTCACGGTAGGAGCCCCGCGCAGCAGCCAGAAGCCCGGGGACAGTGCTGAGCTGGGGGTGGCTGGAGAGGAGATGGGCACTGGTGGGGGCAGGAGAGGAGGGAGTGCTGCGCCCAGGGCTGGGCTGCCACGCTCTGGACTTGCCTTTGGGCCGTGTAAGGGTTGTGGGGGGGCACTCGCTGCCTCTTCTGTGTGCTGAAATAAACCCAGGCCCCTGCTTTGCACAGGCAGCCACAGGCAGCCTGTGGCTCAGACCGCAGCAGCTGAGGAGCCTGCCATGCAGAGTTCACCAGCGGTGCATTTCTCCTGCAGGTGCAGATGGGCAACCTGGACTTCCTTCTGGGTAGGGTGCAGTATGACACAGAGAGCCAGCTCGCCTTCCCACTGGAGGCCCAGGTCGGCCTGGGTGTTGGCACCTCCTTTGTGGCCTTGATCGTGCTGGTCATCGTCTTCATCTACAGGTGGGAGGTCCTGGGGCGAGGGTGGAGTGCCCGGCCGCCGTTGGCAGTAGTGTGCACAAGGGACCTTGGTATCTGGCGACTATTCAAGGCCCCAGATGTGCCCTGCTTTAGGCCAGATGCTGAACCCTTGGGGCTGAGGGTCATCCTGCCATTGGCTAGCACAGGTGAGGCTGGGTCAGCCTCAGGCGGCAGCACGTGGCTGTAGAGCAGGGAGTTTGCAGCTAACCCCAGGCATGCAGCTTAAAGAGTGGACTCGCATTAACCACTTCTACCCAGAGGACTGGGCTGTCCCAGGCCAGGAGTCCCTCCCTGTCTCGCTCTTCTTAGGGCACCAGGGCTTGCCGCCACTTACCCCGCCTGCCAGCACCATGGACTCCTCCAGTGGTGTTTCCTGATGAGCTTGTGGGTAGAGAGCCTGTCCCCCAGAAATGCTTAATCCTCCACCCAGCTGAGTGGGGTGGCACCCCTGCTGGTCCAGGGTGCCCAGGAACTGACCCAAGGGAGATGCAGCCCAGAGCAGGGAGCTGGGTGCTGGGGAGTGCTCCTATATAGGAAAGCATCAGGGAAGAGCATCAGCCCAGGGATTCTGGTGCAGACCGTCATCATTGCTAGGCTGGTCCTGACCGGCCCGCGTCCGTGCCCTGGAATTGTGCTGCCTCCTTAGGGGCAGGGGGAGTGTGTAGCCCCCTCGCCCCAGCTCTCAAGGCTGCTGGGGCACAGGGGACAGTTCTACTTCCCATTGCAGGAGGAAGAGCAAACAGGCCCTGAGGGATTATAAGAAGGTTCAGATCCAGCTGGAAAATCTGGAAACAAGCGTTCGAGACAGATGCAAAAAGGAGTTCACAGGTAAAGGCCCTGGCATCCTTCAGCTGCAAGCAAAGGGGGCTGCGTGGTTGCTTCTGCCCTCGCTGGCCACTGATGCTGCAGAGTTGGTTCCTGCTCTGTGGTCCGTGAGCCACCATGTCCACCACGGACTTCCCCTGGCCTGGCACACGCCAGGAGCTTCCAGCTCCAGGGGACATTCAGGACCCCTTGGCCACAGGTGGTGTGTTCTACCACTAGCCTCAGCAAGCACACAGCGGGGCCCAGGATGCTGTGAGGGGACCGGCTCTGCGCATACTGCATCTCTGGGTCAGGCAGCGAGACGGGTGCAATCGTGGTGCTGCAGGGACTGTGCTAGGCAGCCTCTCCCTCTGGCTTGTTGTGCTGTCTGGTGTCCCCAAATGCAGCCAAGCACCAGGTTGGCCCTGCCCCAGGCAGCAGCCGTAAGCAGTCCCCACATCTATGGGTGCAGCGTTCTTTGCTCTTTTAGAGCTCGAACTTGGTGTCCAGCTGCAGATAACAGCCAGCCAGGGCTGTTCTGTACAGACATTTCCAAGTGCTTTGGCCAGTCCTGTTCTCTGTAATCCAAACTGTGGGGCCCCAGCCGCTCCCTGGGGAGCGTTGTCTCCCTGGCAGGAGGCTCGTCCTGGTACGTGGTTCTTCTGTTCCATCCCACATGCCACGGTGGTGTCCTAGCTTCCAGCTGTCGCACCATCCTGCAGGTCATGCAGTCGCTGACTCTTTTCCCCAAAATGCAGCAGCTCCCTTCTTTTCCAGACCTGATGACAGAGATGATGGATCTCACTAGTGACCTTGTGGGCACCGGGATCCCCTTCCTGGATTATAAGTCATATGCAGAGCGCATTTTCTTCCCTGGGCACCGTGAGTCACCGCTGCAGAGGGATCTGGACATCCCAGAGTGCCGCCGCCAGACAGTGGAGCAGGGCTTGGTGCAGCTTTCCAACCTCCTCAACAGCAAGCTGTTCCTCACCAAGGTAATGCCTGTCTTGCCTCCAGCACTGATAACCAGTCTGCAGGCGCTGGCCACTGCTTATGGTGATTGTGCTGAAAAGCTCTGCTCCTCCTGCTTCCTGGGAGAGCCAGGAGCTGGGGTCCTTTTGCTAAGAGGACTCTGGGGCTCTCCTGCCTTTCAGTTCATCCACACTCTGGAGATCCAGCGCACCTTCTCCCCAAGGGACCGGGCCTACGTGGCTTCTCTGCTCACAGTTTCGCTGCATGGGAAGCTGGAGTACTTCACAGACATCCTCAAGACACTGCTGAATGACCTCGTGGAGCAGTATGTGGCCAAGAACCCCAAGCTGATGCTGCGCAGGTGAGACTGATTCAGCCACGGCCGCAGACCTGGCTGGGTTTGGTGGGTTTCCTGGGCAGAACCATTCCCCCCGGTGACGGAGCCCAGCTCGTGCCTCTGTGGCAGCTGTGAGGTGGTGGGCTGGGCTGCGTGTCCAGCAAGTGTATGGACGTGAACTGGTGCCAAGGAGGAGACCACAGAAATGAGGGCCCCTTCATCTGGCTGAGACCAGCAGGGAAGGAGTGAGCGTGAGCAAGAGCCCCTTGTTCCGACCCTCCTCCGCAGCGCTTCCCCTTGGGTTACGCCGCCGCCTCGCCTGGCCAGGGCCCTGGTGTCTCTGCCTGCTCCCTCCAGAGCACGCCTCGTCTGGGCTGGCTCCTAGCAGCCACTGGGCCTGCAGTGCTGTGGGTAGCCCCTTGCCGCAGGAAGCGCCCCGGCTCCCTCCTCTCTGTCGGTCTGAATCCTTGCCTGGTTCTCAGAGCTGTGCAGTGACTCAACTGGGAGGCGAACAGCCAACGCCCCATCCTCACCTTTCACCTCCCCTTTGCAACCAGGCCACGTCTGCACAGAGCAGCTCCTCAAACAGTCCCTTTTCCTGTGGAGGCTGTCTGTCCACGGCCGGGCCCGTGCATGGGGGGGGCTGGAGCTCAACAGTGCATCCCGCTCTGTCACCCGCCTGCCCGGCTCTCTGCCCTTCCCTGGACACGGCAGTCCCGTAACTCACCCGGATTCTCTTTCAGGACAGAAACAGTGGTGGAAAAGCTGCTCACTAACTGGATGTCCATCTGCCTGTACGCTTTCGTACGGGTAAGAGCCCTTCCTCCCCAGGGCTGGGGAGGTGACAAGAGTCCCTGACCCCACTCTGCTTCCGCCTGCCCACCTGCCGCATGGGGCTGCAGTGAGCACCAGCGCGGGGCTGGACTGCTCACGGCACAGGGCCGGGTCGTGCTTGCCCAGCTCCCATGCTTGGCTCTCCTTGGCCTTCCCAATGTACGGACGCAGCCTGTGGCTTGCCCAGGTGCAGCCCTGTGCCCAGAGTGTGGGTGTGCCTCCCCGCGTGCCAAGGGATGATCTGCAGCATGCCCCGGGAGCAAGGAAATGGGCATCAGCCCTGTCCTGTCAATGGGAAGGTGACTGGACTGCCCCAGGTCACTCAGAGACAGGCACTGAGCTCAAGCCTCAAGGATCCCACTCCAGCTCCATAGCCAGACACTCGTGCTGTGTTTGGCATTTGGCATGCGGGTCATGGTGTGCGGGAGGGAGAGGCCTGCGCCTTGCACAGAGAAGCTCAGACCCTTGCCTGTGGCACTGCCTGGTGCCTGCAACCCTGCTGCCGTGATGCCTCTGCCAGAGGAGCAAGCACAGCTCCTTCCCCAGCTCAGCTGCTCCGTCTGTTCCAGGACTCCGTGGGGGAGCCGCTCTACATGCTCTTCCGTGGCATCAAGCACCAGGTGGACAAGGGGCCTGTCGACTGGGTGACGGGGAAGGCCAAGTACACCCTGAATGACAACCGCCTTCTGCGTGAGGACCTGGAGTACCGGCCGCTGGTGAGAGCTCCCTGCTGCAGCCCTCGGCCTCCCCCTCCGGAGTCCGGACGTGCTGCGTGCCTGTCTGCTGCCTCCGGCCAAAGGCCCCGGGGTTCCCTGCCGGTGGATTCCCCCTGGCAGAGCTCCCAGCAAAGTCAGAGCTGCTCTGTGCTGTGTCCTGCGGCCTCCCAGCAGGCCCAGTCCCTAGCCACACCTAGCTCTGACCACAGCTTGCCATGGGGCAGGAGGAGCAGAAGAGCTGCTCTGTGCCCCGCTGGGGGCTCCTGCCCAAGCCCCATCATGCCATTGCACTTCCTGCCGGCATCCACAGAGTTGTGGGGGAGCTGGCCGGGCATCACTGGCCCACCACCAGCTGCCGCCACCGTGTTGGGGGAGGCGGGCACGGCACCTTGGGCACAGTGTGGCCACAGCTATCCTTCTTCCTTCCCAGACACTGACTGCCCTGAGCCAGGCAGGAGGTGCTGAAGACAGCTCAGAGGACTCCCAGGGGGTCTCTGTGAAAGTGCTGGACTGCGACACCATCATGCAGGTGAAGGAGAAGGTCCTGGATCAGATCTATAAGGGGACACCATACGGTCACCGGCCTGACCCAGATTCCCTGGACCTCGGTGAGCAGAATGCAATGGCACCAAAACTCCGTGCTGGGGCAGGAAAGCAGAAGCAGCTCAGACCTGCGGACGGTGCAGCTGGGGGGCGTGATGCTGAGCCCCCAGCTTTGGCAGAGCGGGTTTAGAGGCCCTGTCCCAAGGACCCACCATCCAGGCTGGACTCAGCACAGCATGCAGCAGGGCAGAGGGTCTGCGGGCAGAGGGAGGGTGCTGGAAGCCTCAGCCCTTGTAGCATGTCGTGCCTCGTGCCTTTTCCACCTTACGTTGTTTGGAAATGCCAGCTGCGTCTGACACAGGCAGCAGGCTTCTGCCAGTGAGCCATTGGAGCAGGTGGGCTTTAGGGAAGGATTGGAAAGGGGAGAAGGGGGTACAGCACCCATGCCAGGGGTCCTAGTCAGTCTGGCCATCGCGGATCGCAGGCTCAGGCTGAGGGCAGGGGGCAGTCAGAGTTTTCGCATGAGCAGAGAGCAGCTGTTTCTAGAAACATGCCTTCTGCTCCTGGGAAAGATGCTGCAGTAGGGACGAGGCTGGCAATCCATCTGCCCTGCAGTCTGAGTTTGAGTTGCTTGCTCCTCCGCAGGGCACAGGGGAAGCATCACCTGCACTGCCCTCGCCTGGCACCACTGCGTGGCAATGGGGGCCGTCAGTGTTCAGCCACTGTGGGGGTGGCGGGGACGAGAGGAGGGGGTGCATTTTTCTCCTGTAGCATATAATCGGCTGGATGGTCTGTGTTGGTTTGGTTGGTAGGCTGGGTTTTTTATTTTTCTCTTCTCTCTCTTGTTTTCGGGCTGCCTCTGAAGCACCAGAGCTTGGCCACAGTGGAGACAGGGCCCTGGCTGAGCACTTTGCAGGTTCTGCTTGTCCCCACCATGCGTTCAGTGCCTGGCTGGGGAGATCGCATGTTCATGGTGACTGCCAAAGTCAGGGCCACAAAGGACTCGCCCTCCCTTCCCATTCAGATTGGCAGGAGGCTCGTGGGGCTTGATGTGGTCTCTTCAGTTTAAACTACGTGTTTCTTGTCATGCATCTCCCATCTCCTGTCCCTGGAGCTGTCGCCTCCATATGAGTGCTGCCTCTTGGCAGTGCGGGGAGATGACCCTGGCAAGTGGATCTGCCAGCAAAGTGCCAGGGCTCTTGGGTGGATGTGGAAACCTCGGGGTTTGGCGTATAAAGGGGGACCGCACATCTCTCTCCTCCTGCACTCTCTGCTCCTTGCCTTGCCTGTCCAGCCCTCGGCACCATTGCAGCAGCTGCTCCAGAGGTAGAGATGGAGAAACGGCCGCAGAGACAGCTGGGGCTTTCTGTTCCCAGTGCCCGGGCTGCCCCAGTCGAGACATGCCCCGCAGCACTGGTGGGACTGAACTGTTGTGGTGCATGTAGCCCACAAGCAGGGACCCCTCTGGGTCGCATGACCAAACTCTCAGGCCCTGTGCGGTGCTGCCAGGCTCTGGGCATGTTACTGATTTCATCCAACAGCCTGAGCGGGAAACGGGGCTGTAGCAGGGGGCTGCAAAGCCAGTGCGGCGCTCGCAGCAGAGCGGTGACGTCTGCGTTCTGTTTTCTGTGGCTGCAGAGTGGAGATCGGGGCTGGCAGGTCACCTGATCCTTTCTGACGAGGACGTGACCTCCGTCATTCAGGGAACCTGGAAGCGCCTGAATACGCTTCAGCACTACAAGGTCAGAACTGAGCATCTCTCCTAGCTTCGCTGCCGCGCGTCAGCACTGGGCTAGCCGGGTCTGCCTGGGGATGTCACCACTGCCTGAGCCTGTGCAGGGAACAGAGAGGCCTGCCCTGGGGCTTCTTGCGGTAGCATGGTCCAGGCCTGTCTGTGAGGAGCCAAGACTCTCTCCTCTGCTTTTAACAGGATGGTTTTCAGCTGGCGCAGCCTCCCCAACTGACCCCGATAGCTAGGAAGGCTCTTCGTGCCTGAACTAGTTTCCGGAGACACTGTGTTTGGGGCGGGGGGCGGGTTGGATCAGGTACCCAACACCTGAGCCCTTTGCTAAGGTACGGGAGGCTGAAATCCTGCCTGTGCCAAGCTGGTGCCCCTCTTCGTAGCCCCTGCAAGAGGCCTGTCTGCAGCACTGGGCAGTGCTGCTGGGGCGTGGGAGCCTGAGGAAAAGGGGAGGAGGTGTGCTGGCTTCTTCAGGCCCTTGGAGCAGCAAGTGGAAAGGTGGCAGCCCCGTACCCCACGTGCATTTCATGCTGCAGGGCCAGTCATGCAAGGTGAGGGGACTGTGCTCTCCTCCATTGTCTGTCCAGTGCATGCTTCTCCCCTTGCTTGCGCTGCACACATAGGGTCTGTAGCAGGGCCAGGAGTGAAACCTGGGGTCCCAGCTCTCTGTCCCCTTTGCCTATGGCTGAGGTTGCACTTGCTTAGGGGCGAGCAGCTGTGGGCTGTGAATGCTACCTGGCGGGCTGAGGAGGTGCACTGGGCCCTGGTAACCCTGAGCTCCTCTTGTGCACAGGTGCCTGATGGAGCAACGGTAGCACTAGTCCCACGTCTGACCAAACACATCCCCCGGGAGAATCAGGACTACATCCCTGGAGAGAGTGAGTCTTGGGCATACTCAGAGCTTTCACTCACTGTTTCCATAACAGTTCCTGCCTGGCAAGCTGAGACTGCTCTCCCTGGCCGTCGCCTCCGGACACAGGGCCTCCTCTTTGCTGTTAGCATTGCCAGGAAATCTGAGCTCTCAATATCGGGGTGGGGGCTTCCCTTGCATATCTAAGAAGTGGAACAGGGGGTATCAGAAACAGGGCAGGCACAAGAGTCAGACAGAGCTGCCACCTCCAGTCCTGGGGTGCACGGGCTGGGTCTCTGGGCAGTAAGCTGAGCACAAGCCCAAGCATGCTTGCTGCCATCTCCCTCAGTGCAGGGAAGCGTGAGGCTGTCTCCACGGGTGGCTGATGGCATGGCAACTCCACGGCATACTGAAGATTTCATGCCAGGCTTGTTTCAGAAACTCCAATGCTGGAGGATGCAGATGAGGGAGGAATAAAACTTTGGCACCTGGTGAAACCCACAGAGGAGCCGGAGCTGCCCAAGCACCGTCGGGGAAGTTTGCGGGACAGGGAGCGAGCCAAGGCCATTCCAGAGATTTATCTGACACGCCTCCTCTCCATGAAGGTAGGGCAAGGGGCATCACCTGCTGTGGCTGGGACTTGCCTTCCCAGGGGCCAGTGCCCAGTGTCTTAGACAAAGGCCAGAGCGGGCTTTGCCATCTGTGCAGGGCATGGCTGGAGGAAGAGACACCTGCTTCTGGCTCACTGATGCATGTGGTCGCTGGCTGCGTGCTTAGGCCAGTGCCACACTGTCTGTGTCTTGCATTCACTGGTTACAGCAGCTCCTGCAGGAGAGAGGCACTGTTGCCGCTGGGGTTCCCCCAAGGCAGGGAGGGGGCCCTGGTTCATTGCTCACCAGCACCAGGATGCATGCAGACACACAAGAGAAAACAAGTGGCCCTCTTGGCAAAGCTCCTGTCTGTGGGTCACATGAGCCACCCTCTTCCTCTCATGATATTCTGGAGCAGTGAGGGGTGGAGGGCTGGCTGAGGCTGCCCTGTCCTGCTCTTCCTGTTTTTGGGTGGAAGGTCCATGGGCATGCATGGCACAGATGTGGACACATGGACGCACCAGGAGGGGGTTTTGGTTTTCATCGTGAGTTGCGTGCACCTAGCGGGTATCCACAAACACAGGTAGAGCATTTTCCGACCAAACCACACAGCCTGCCTGATTGTGCCTCCCTGTTGTTCCCGAGTCTGGTGTGACATCCCCTTGTACAACCACTCTTTCATGGAAGTTGCTCCTTCTGGCCCCAGCACTTGCCATCTTCCCTAGAAGTGAGGGGTTTCTAGTGGTACCTTTTCTTGGCCCATCTGTGCAGTTGGGAGAGAGGTTAGACAAGCTTTTGGGCACCAAGTGCCCTTCCTCAGGCTGGAGAAGAAGCCTGTCACTGTTGGCAGCCTGACTCTGAGCTGGTGGGGAGCTGGTCTTGAGTGAAACAAGGTGACTCACGCACTTCAAGAGGGACATGGATAACGTGGAGAGGGTCCAGAGAAGGGCCACTCGTATGGTTTAGGGTTTGCAGACCAAGCCCTACAAAGAGAGACTGGGGCACCTGGACCTCTTCAGCCTCCGCAAGAGAAGGTGGAGAGGCGACCTTGTGGCTGCCTGTAAGTTCATCACGGGGGCACAGAAGGGAATTGGTGAGGTTTTATTCACCAAGGCGCCCCCAGGGGTTACAAGAAA
>JAGPOW010003182.1:15366524-15380085 GCA_030014935.1 Caiman crocodilus | reverse complement strand
GGCCCTGCCGACGGCGTGCGGGGCGGTTTGCTCCGGGCTCTCGCAGCGACGGGGGAAGCTGCCCCAGGGGAGGCCCAGGGGCTGGGCGAGGCGGTCTCAGCCCTGGGCGAGGCGGCGCCGGTTTAGTGCAAAGCGTGCATTTAGGTGTGCACGGAAGGCACCAAACGCCCGCCAGGCCGGCGCGGAGGCAGAGGTTGGCACAGGCCCTGCCCCAGCCGCTGTGACGCCACGGGGCCAAGTCTATTCCCACACCCGCGCTTGTGTCCCGCGTCCGGCCGTGGTATCGGGCACTGGGCAGCAGCCTCGACCCTGGTCGCAGCCTGTCCTAGGGCTGGGGCCGGGTCGAGGCTGCGGTGGGCTACGGGGCTGGAGGTCGTGCAGCCCAGCGACTAGGTCATGCTGAAACAGCGCGGGAGAGGCTGTGGCAGGTCCTCACGGTGCCCGGTCAGCAACCTGCCCGCCAGAGCTGGGAGCGCGCTTGGCACGAGGCCGGGCATTGCTGCCCAGCGAGGGGATGCCCGGCCTCTCCCTGATCCCCTCTAATCCCGCTGACGGTCCGAGCGAGGCAGCAGGAAACCCGAGCTCCGGCCAGCTGCGTGCAGCCAGGAGCCCGGCTCTGCCCCCCTCCGCCGAGCACTCAAAATAATCTCTCAGCCCTCAGGAAATTCCAGAAATGCTCCTGCGCCGCTCGGGGGCCGCGGGGAAGTGTGCGGGGCCTGCCCAGGGCGAGCCAGGTGGCACGTACGGGTCTCTTGGCAGGAGCCGCGCCGCGGCCAGCCTGGAGGTCTGCAGCAAGCTGCACGGCATGGAGCAGGCTCCCGAGGACGAAGGTGAGCAGGGGAAGGGCGGCACGGCGGAGGCCTGGGTGCCCAGGCCTGGTGGGGGCAGCCGCGCCGCGCCGGGCAATGGGCAGCCCCTGGGATCAGGCGTCCCCCTGGCTCGGAGGCGCCGGACCGGCCTGGCGTGGTGACGGTGCCCCGTTGTTGCAGGAGGCCACCACCCCGCGCAGCAGGGAGACGTGCTCCACGGGCGCTACCGGGTGCTGCAGCGCCTGGGCTCCGGGTACTTCGCCACCGTCTGGCTGTGCCAGGACCGGGCGTGAGTGGCCAGGCAGAGGCGCGGCGGGAGGGCAGGGGCCGGGCACGGGGGACCATCGCCGGCAGCAGGGAGTGCCCCCCGCAGACCGGCATGGCAGGGGCCGCAAGGACCCGGCAGCCAGGACTGCTGGGAGTGTGTTAAATCTGCTGGTAGCCGTGAGGGCCACTTTTACCTTCTGCTTACAAAGATCCCTTCTTGCTCCCGGGCTGGAGTCGCTCCTCTGAGGGTGCAGGCAGGCGTCCCGGCAGAGGGACAACGGGGCGGCAGGGACGTGCGGGAGCTCTCGGCTCCTGGCAGGGCTGGGCTGGGCTGTGCCCGTGGCTGCAGGCTCCTCCTGGCGTGTTGCTGCGTGTCCTGCCCCAGCGGGGCCCAGGCCGGCCCGAGCCAGGGAGCGCGCGGGGCTCCTGCAGCCGTGCCAGAGGTGAGGGAGCGGGCGGCGCGGCCGGGCTGTCCTTCGAGAGGTGGCCATGGCTATGCTGCCTTCCCAGGGAGAAGCGCCATGTTGCTGTGAAGGTGCCCAAGGGCGGCGAGGCCTTTGCTGATGCAGCCCAGGACGAGATCGCTCTTCTCCGATGCGTACGTACACGGCCCAGGGAACACGCTGGCTCCTTGCGTCCCAGCGCTCTGGCATCACAGCCCCTGTAGGACCTGGCCTGTCCTGAGCTGCCGCTCGTGGCCTGGAGGGAGCCGGGCTGGCTGCGGGGAGATCACACTGAGCTCTGCAGACCCGGGCCTCCGCACAGCGCGTGCTCCCGGAGCCCCCAGGGCTTTCGGCCCACGCGTGCAGGATCCTCCGCTTGCTTCCGATTGCTCCCCCAGCTTCCTGCGGCAGGAGGAATCCCTCCTCCCTCCCCTCACGCTGGGAAGCCAGTGAGAAAATCCTGGGGTGGCAGCAGAAAGACAGGGCTGGTGAGCGGCAGGAAAACGAGGGCATGAGAGCAAGAACCTCAGCACAAAAGGCTTGTGCAGCAGCCGTCCGGCTGGGTCCCGCACGCTGCAGAGACCTGCAAAAGCCAGGACAGGGCAGCAAAGAGTACAACTGGCCCCTAAGAGAGACTGAGCCGCTTTCTGCCGCTGCCCCTGGCTGCCTTCTATGGTGGGGGCACCTGTCGGTGTCTCCGCTCGGACCCCTGGAGATAGCTTGACCTTTCAGGTCCATAATTCTCTACTTCTTAGGGGCTGGCTAAACAATGATGCTGGACTGGCTTAATCCTAATCAGCCGAGTTACACGAGCACGTGCGACTCCTGTGCGGGGTTGCTTCCCTTAGGTTCAAAATGGGGCTGGTTTAGTTTAGGAATTTACCAACCCAAACTAAGCTGCTTTTAGTCAGGGTTCAAGTGGTGCAAGAAAGGCCATAAAGTTGTAGTAGTTTGATTTAAAGAGTAGAGAAATTGTCCCAGCAGTTATCAGGAAAACAGTGCACTTAGACCTGGCTGCATACTTTACTAATGGTTCAGTTCCTATTTAGCAGTATTTAGCCAACCATGCCTCCCCCGTGCTGGCCGGGCACTCTGCGGTGGCAAACTCGCACAGTCCAAAAGGAAACGTGTCAGGGAGATATTCTCCCATCGGACCAACAGGGCTGTACACCAAATCCGAGGCCACACGTTTCTAGCCAGCTGGCTTTCAGGGGGATGTTATGATTATTTATGGCATGGAGACAGTGGCTCTGCATCCGTGGCCCCGTAGGAGGCACTGTTCGGCCAAAAAGCGGAGGGACAGGCCCTGCCCCAAGGCGTTCCCAGCCTGACTGGGGGCGGGAACAGAGGTGGGTGCCTGAGTTACCCACAGGACCGGTCTGGTCGGCCTGACGCGCTGCATTGTGCAGCAGGGCAGCCCTTCAGTAACTGCGAGAGCTGCCCTTGGCAGGGCCAGCCGTGGGCTGCCGGCAGTGGCGAGCGCCTGGAGGGAGGCACGCTGAGCTACACAGACGCAGCAAAACGAAGTGTGCAGAACTAGCCTGCCCCGTCCACACTGCCTAACCCGGAGGAGATTCACCCGGGGCAGATCAGCCCACGTGACTGGACTCTGGTCTCCTCTCTGCTGCATGTCACCAACAGAAACTGCAAGGAAGCATGCCAAGGAGCGAGAAACGCCCCCATGCAGTGCTCTTACTGCCGGAAGAGCAGCCACTCCGGGGCCCCAGAGGCCAGCTGGCACCTTGCTGCTGGTGCTCAGATATAGTGGTGGACAGCAGGATGGGGAGAGAGTCCCAGCACACACGTTTCATGATATGAGCTCCTCTGAATTGTTTCCCAGGTCAACAGCATGAAGAAAAAGGACCGGGCAGGAGAGAACATTGTCCATTTATTAGATGACTTCAAAATGATTGGAGTGAATGGCTTCCATATCCTTCACCTCTGACTACTGTGGCTGTAAGGGGTGGGCTGCAGGCCGCGTCAGAGAGGGAGCATGTGATGGCAGCATGGAGGCCTCGGTGTCAGCCCCGTGGGACGGGTGGGCTTGAGGTGGCAGCCGGCGCTGGAAGAACGCGCTGGCTGTAGGGCAGCAAGGGGGCTGGAGCGAGGGGGCAGCCTGGCTGACCTAGCGAAGGCCAAGGGGGGCTGGAGCTTTCTGTCCATGCATCCCTGACTCTGTCTTACATGTGTGCTTGGTCTTCGAGTTGCTGGGTCCCTCTCTGCGATGCCTGATGAGGATCCACGGTGCCCAGGGCCTTCCTTTGCCTTTTGTGAAGAAAGCCTTGCTGCAGGTGAGCCCAAAATGCTGGAGGGTGAGGCTGCAGCTGCGGGGCTGAGGGGCAGCGGGGCAATACAGGAGCCTAGTAGGATGCTAAAGGTTGGTTATTCCAGTGTGGTTTTGCCTCGAATGTCAATGCAGTTCCTGTGCAATCAAGCGAGTCTGCCTGCTGAGCCATGCACTGGCCTCTTGCCTGAACTGCCTGGGCTTCCCGTGCAGAGCATCCAAACACCTGCCCGCATGCAGTGCGGCTCCCTCCATGGTGAGTTCCTGTGGAGCGCAGTGCACGGAGAAGAGGTCCAGCGCTGGAAGGAAAGCACTGGCCTGTTCTCTCCTGATGGAAGGAAATGATGAAAAGGAAAAAGCCCAAGAAAGAACGAACACCGCAAAAGCCAAGCGGGGCCCTCCGTTCCCCGGGCAGCCAGACCACTGGCACTCCGACTACACCGATAAGCCCCTCGCTCCAGTTGTTGCATCAGCCTGATGCGTCTCACTAGCTCATCAACAGGCTGGGCAGCAGAACCCTTCCCTGCTGACAGCTGCTTTACCTCGTGTTCCCAGCTGCCCCCTTGCTCCACGCTGCACGGCTGCTCTGCCTTGCGGACGGGGCATGCTGCAGGCAATGCCTGGTCTGTTTGCCGGACCTCGCAGAATTCTTTACCAAGAAAAGCTAACGAATATCCACAATGCTGCCAGGACAGGTAGATGAGTGTGTTAAGATATCCAAAGGGAAGAGGAAGTAAAGATAGACTTTAAATGGGCCAGGTGTTGCAACCCCCTTCTGTTGAACTGCATGTGGACTGGGATTCATCAGTGTTGTGCTAACATTTGGGAACTTGGGGCAACTGCGCTGAGCCCTTAATCTCACTGGAATTTTAAAAGGGCCCCGTCAGCTGGTCCAGGGAGGGCTTTTGCTGACCCATGCCCAGGCAGCTCACCACAAACACTGCTGAGACGTCATGCTGCAGGATCGCCTGCCTGGAAACCTGGTGCAGTGCAGTCTGTCATGGACTGTTGGCTCATCAGGCGCCTTGTGCAATGCAGGGACACATGGGACAAGCTGCCTGCCACATCCATACTTTCCACTGACAGAACAGGAACCTCTCCTGGCTTCTGCTGCCCTGACGCCATCATGGAAAATTCTATCTGGCCCCTCAGCACCGAGAGCCTGTCGACAAGCTGGCCGCAGGACCAGTTGGGAGCAGCACCAAGGGCAAAATGCACAGCATGGAGCACATCTCCACCTTTCTCATAACATTTAAAGTGCCACTCATAATTTTTGATGCTCTTTCCTTTCAGAGGCCATGCTCCTGGTCCCACAGGGTCTGCTTTTCTTTGCACCACTGCACCCAAAGAGCTTCCTGCTCCTGGGGATGCCAGGCCCATGTTGCTCCAATTTTTCCCAGGCCCTCCAGGCCCAACAGTGGAACTGTTGGTTCTGTCACACGGGTCCCACTAGTCAGCACCTGATCTTGGATGCCTGGATGCCTATGTCAAGCTGGCTTATAGGATTCCTTATAGAGCAGCACTCTCCTACAAGGTCTTGTCCTGCACGTGTTTTTTTTCCCCCAACACACAGAAAACAGTATTTTGTGCTGGACTCTCTCAACATGAGCAGAAGCTGCTGCAAGTGTCCCTCAGCATGACTCTGTAACCTGCTCTCCTGTGTCCCCAGGTCCTGGCAGGATTGCACTTCCTGCACAAGCACTGCCGTATCATCCACGCAGACATCAAGCCAGAGAATATCCTGCTGCACGTGACCGAGGCGAGTCTGCAGAGCTTTCTATTTGATGCAGATGCCTGGAACCAGAGCCCAGGTGTGGGTCCACTGAGGTCAGGTAGGCTGGGAGCGGGCAGCAGGGACCGCTAATTCCTCCCAGGGGAGAGCACTTTCCTGCACACCCTACGCCAGAGGTGGTGCACGGAGACTTTGCAGCAAAGCAAGAGACTCACGATGGGAGATTCACTGGCTGTTGGGAGCACACTGATGTCTGTGCTGGCAGGTCTTTCCAGACTTCAAGAGTCTTCCCATCTGAATCACTTGCCAGCCACGCAAGCCCAGTGAAGGTCTGCTCATATGCAGGCATGCTGCCAAAACCCAGTTTGCGTATAGGAACAACTGCAAAATGAGAAACCTTGCACGTCACTTGTCTGTAGCTTCCGAGGAAATACAACCTTGCAGCACAATGCAGCTCCACTTTGTATAGCACTCACATGATACCTGTAATCCAGACTGCTCAGCTGTCACTGTCCAAAGGCCCACACCCTGACAGGGTTAAGCAAAAGCTAAGTTCTGTCTCTGGTCTTCATCTCCAGCACATTTCTGAGGTTGACAGGTTCACTGTGTCCCGACTGAGGTGGCACTGACTTCTCAGGGTCCTCTCAGCTTTATCCTTCTGGCAGCGGGTGATACGTAAGCAGTTCATGGGGCTGACTCTTCCTGTCTCCTGTTACACCCAGGACAACCTGTGAACCTGGGACCAACAGGTTTCACAAGACAAAAGAAATGCTCCCCATGCTCTCTTGCTGTTGTTTTTCCTTCTTTTTCTTCTGCTTTTGTGTGCTAGTTCCTAGGACTCGAGTGAAATAAGCCCTCAGATGTGATCCACCTTTTCTCTGCAATTTTATTCAGCAACAGCCACAGTTGAGATCTGCCTCCTGGCACCAGAAGCTGACCTGCAGTGTCCTCTCTGACGCAGGTCCCAGCAAGGATCTGCTGTTTGCCATTGGTCCTGGCAAAGTGGGTGAACCAGGACCAACTGCTCGTTTGCTTTTTCCAAACCAGTCTCTCAGAGTCCATCTAAAATCCAAAGATTTTAACATGTAGACTGCATTTCTGCTGGCATGGAAATAGGTGCAACATGCTAGAAAGCAGCATTAGGCCTTAAAATGATGCAACTCATGAGAACAGCAGGAGCTGGGGACAATATCACTCTCCTGCTATTCCTGCTCTGTGTATGTCTCTCTGGCCTGGAGCGCACACCCTGCTCCATACACATGTCAGCACCACCCACCACTGTCACTGCAACCCTGTCTTTACCCGTAGTCCCCATAGTTGTGACTGCTCAGCTCTGCAGAATGGCAGTGCCCAGTCTCAGCTAGCCAGCAGACACTCTTTTCTCCTCTTCGTCTAAAACAGTGCTTTTCAATCTACGGTTTTTGGACCCCTGGGGGTCTGCAGACTATGTCTAAGGAGTCCACAAAACATGACTATGATTAATCAAAAGTATGGGAATACCCACTTACTGGGTCTGCACCTCCATTTGCAATATTTTAGGGGGCTACAAATGAAAAAAGGGTGAAAACCACTGATCTAGATGCAGGCTCCATCAATGCAACAGGAATGCTGTATGATAGAGCTCATCTTGCACCGTCTCTTCCAAGAACCAAATCAAAAAGTATTTGGACACCTCACCACTATGTGGCTGAGCAGGTTCTGTCTGAGGTCTGTGCCCAGCAGAGATCACAGTTCCTCTTGCGGAGGGTAAAGGCAGGCACTGTGGACCCTCCTCTCCTCTGAGGCTGCCCAGCAGAAGAGGACAAACTGCGTGAGCTGATTCAGGTTGTGATGCTCCATGTCATGCAGTTCCATGTTCTTTCGAAAACCCTCTTGCAGGGTTGTTCGTTTCCTCTCCTAACTAAACAGAAGTGACAAATCAGGGCTGGATAAAGAAGAACGGTCTCTCTGATGCTGTAGGGATTGGGGGGGCTAAAAAGCATCAAAGGCACCAAGTGCACATGAATGATCTGTGATGAGCGATGCACCTGCTGGCTTGGAAAGGGGCCACTTTCTGCCTCTGTTTTGTGCAGGGGATGATCTCGTGCGTCAGTTGGATCCCTGCGACATAATGAAACTGGGAGTGAAAATTGCAGACCTAGGCAGTGCGTGCTGGACGGTGAGTGTCTCAACTCTTACTCTCATGATACAGGATCACGCCCTCCCCTCTCCTGTCTGGCCCTGCTCTTTGGTATCCGTCTGTCATGACATTGACCCCTGAAAAGAGAAACTGATTGAGCTTGGCACGTATGGGTTGTGCTCAGCACTGCTGGCTCATGGCTGGGCTCTCCAGGTCAGGGCAGGCTGCAGTGTTTGGGAAGGGCACGTGGGCATAGAGCGGGGAGTCAGCTTCTGGAGCTAGAAACCCCAGCCAGCGTCAAAGGAGAGCTTGCTCCAGGGGTTGCTCGGGCTCAGCCCGGGGGTCTGTCGCGTCTGGCATGCCCTGGGGTATTCAGTGTGTTCAGTCCATGGCTCCTCAGGCCTTGTGGCAACACTGCTCACTCATGTCACGGGCCAGACGTGCAGCAGCTTGTTTCTGTTCCAGTACAAGCCCATCTGCAAAGAGATCCAGACTCAGCCGTACCGAGCCCTGGAAGTTCTTCTTGGTTTAGATTACAGCACTCCCGCAGACATCTGGAGCACGGGCTGCCTGGTAGGGACTCGCACCCCAGGGATGCGTGTGCCCGTGCCCATAGCGCGCCACGCGTGCGGAGCGGGACTACAGCCACGCTCGTGAGAACCGTTGTCCTTAAACATCAGGGTCTCTCACTGCATTTGGGAGCAAGGCTCCCTCCTGCCAGCCAACACTTGTGTGCGCGAGACAGGGGCCCTGCAGCCGGCCCTCCCCGGGCTGGGCTCCGCTCCGCAGGGCTGGGCACATGCTGGCCGGGGCTGCGGGGCAGAGGCTGGGTGCGGCGCGGGCGCCTGGGCAGGGCGGCGCGTGACTCGGCTCCCGCGCAGGCCTTCGAGATGGTGACCGGCGAGTGCCTGTTCGACCCCCGGCCCGGGGACCGCTGCTCCCTCGACGAGGGTAGGCCCCGGGGCGGGGCGGGGCGGGGGCCGGCAGGCAGGCAGGCGCGGACCCACACCTGCCTCTCCCCAGATCACATCGCTCGTGTCATCGAGCTGCTGGGCAGCATCCCGCCCCGCATGGCCCTCTCCTGGAAGGGGGCCGCCGCCTTCTTCAGCAGGCGAGGTGAGCACCGGCTGCAAGCGGAGGCGGGCGGGCCGGGGCGGGTGCAGCCCTCCTGCCCCTGACACCGGCCACGCGCTCGGGAGCGCTGCTGCGGCGGCGGGGCGGGCCGAGCCGAGCCGGGGTCTCCCCGCGCCCAGCGCTGCGTGTCCCGCAGGCCGTGGCGGCGAGGGCGGGCCCCGGCGCGGGCTGCAGGCGGTGCTGGAGGCGCGGCGAGGCCGGGGCCGGGGCCAGGGGCCGGAGCGGGCGCTCGGCAGCTTCCTGCGGCGCGCGCTAGAGCGCGCCCCCGAGCGCCGCGCCACGGCCCTCGCCTGCCTGCAGCACCCCTGGCTGCGCGCGCAGCCCTAGCCCCCGCCCCAGCCCGGGGCGGAGCCAAAGCGCGCGCACGTGACAACGGCGGCGGCGGCGCGGGATGGAGGCGGACGAGGCGCTGCTGGCGCCGCTGCGGGAGCTTGGCCTGCCTGAGGCCGCCGCGCGACGGGTGAGTGGGCCGGGCTGAGGGAGGCCGACCGGTGGGGCCTAGTGCGGGTGGGCGCGGGCTGACGGCCCTCCCCGCAGGCGCTGGCGCTGACCGGAAACACGTCGGCGGAGGCGGCGGCGCAGCTCTACTTCGGCAGCCTGGAGACGCAGGTGCGCGGGGCGGCGCGGGGCGCCGGGCGGGGCGGGGCGGTGCCGTCCGCGGCCCCCCGCTGAGGCGGAGTTGTCCCGCAGGAGGCGGCGGGGCGGGGCGGCACGTACAAGATGGTGCTGGTGGTGAACACGGAGCTGTCCATGGGCGCCGGCAAGGTGAGCAGCGCCGGGCGGCGGGGGCGGGGCGGGGCGCGGCGCGGCGTGACCGCAGGCTCGTTGCAGACGGCGGCGCAGGCGGGGCACGCGGCCGTGGGGCTGTACCGGCTGGCGGAGCAGCAGCCCGCGGGCCGGGAGACGCTGCAGTGCTGGGACGAGTGCGGGTAAGAGGGCTGCGGGGGCCGGCCTACCCCGCAGGGCCCGTGCTGTCTGCCCCACCGCGGGCGGCTGTGGACAGCGAGGGATGGGGCTCCCTGACGCCACCTTTTCCCAGCTAGTGCGAAGAAGGTGGTGGTGCAGGGCATGAACGCTGCCCACCTGATGGACCTCCAGGCCCTGGCACTCAGTCTGGAGCTGCTCACGTACCTGGTGCGGGACGCAGGGAGGACGCAGGTAACCACGCCGGGCGGGCCTCGTGCCTGCAGGGAGCGCGCCTCGCTCTCTCAGAGATGAGTTTCCTGGAGCCGAGCACAGCCTGGGGGAAAGGCTGCAGCCATGTGCACTATCGCTCCAAGTCTGGAATGAAAACTTTACTACGTGCTTAAAAAACCCGTATTCCTCTGTATACAAGAAAGTCTGTGGATAAAGAAAGATCTTAGCTAATAGCTCTGAAACCATAAATAACTTTAAAAAATGTTTGGGGCTGTAGGGAGCTGATACTGATGAGCTCCACTACGAATGAGCAGTTGTAAGATGCAGGCCTTGGTGTAAGGAAAGCTTCAAGGCAGCAACAAAGCAGCAGCTGTATCTGGCGAGGGCAGGGAAAATGAAAAGGAACCTTTCAAATGAGGAGGAGAAAAGCTTCTAGCAATGGTATAGACAGTTGTTTGTTAGTGGTATAATTGCCAACAAACACCAAGAGGGCAAAATTGCCCTGTACTGGGGGGGAGGGCAGTTGGGTGACTCATCAGGGTGGGATGCACACAGAAGCAGTTCCCATTCCAGTGCTTACAAAGTCATTTGGCAGTGGTCAAAAGACCAGTGAGGTGGGTATACTGCTCCAGGAGGTGGAAGAAGAGTTCCTCGAGCCATTGCTGCTGAGCGCGAATGGATTGTGGAGTGTTCTGGAGCTTCCACAGAACGGGGAAATGTGCTGATAGCTGGGGATGAAACAATGACCTGGATAACGAGGGGTAGGATAGAAGTAACAATTTATAGTAGCAAAGGCTAGTAGTAGCAACATCCACATGGTTCTACAGGTAATGGGGTTTGTGATGTGTTTAACAGGCTTATTGTCTCATAAAGCCTGTCAGAACTTCTAAGTTGTAGAATACTTGGCTTAACACCACAGGCCATTCTCAAAAAAAAAAAAAAAAAAAATTAGCAATTCAGCCCATGTTAAATGGATTGAAAACCAAGAGTGGACACATGCTCTCAAGTATGTGGAAAGAAGGGAACCATTAGGGATGTACAGCCAGACAGTATCTTGATCAATGGTCGTGGCTGAAGTTCTTTAAAACTGGTTTCAGTCCTGGAGCCGGGAGGTCCCTTCCTGTGAGACGTTCCAGGATCTCCCTGGCTGGGGGTGCCGAAAAGGACAGCTGCTTTGGAAAGCAGCAACTGAAGGGAATTTAGGGCGCACGTTGAGTTCCGCTGTCCTTACAGCTGACAGCTAATATGATCCAGAAATGAGGAGTCAGAATCAGGGACTGATGACAGGAGCATGCACTATATATACAATGCTGATCAGACCACTAGTAAATGGCCACTTGGGGATGCAACCTCTAAAAATACAGGGTGCCTTGATCTCCCAGATGGAGAGAGGCAGGCCACAGTGCCATTGCTCAAGCTAGATTCATTGATAAGAAATAAGATGCACCTTCTAAATAGGGAGGATAATTGTTAGCCATTGCAGCCACTTACCTAGAGATATAGTGGACTCGGTTGGATGGATTCAGTTGTTAGATAGGAATTAAGTGTCTACCCTTGGCATTGCTGTTCTTGATGCAATGGCATTGTCCCCACTTCAGGTCCCAGCTGGATCATGCACTGTCCTTGCCATCATGGGAGAAGAAGAAACAGTGAATAAAGTGACTGGGACACTGCAGCTTCTAAACTAAAGGCAGCACCAGAGCTGCGTCCTGCCATGTGTGGCGATGTGCCATGAGAAGCACCTACTGGCATCGGCTCTGGCTCTCAGGAACCAGGTGGTAGTTCCCTTTTCTGCCTGCTGGCGCTGTTATGGGAAATGAGGCTGGGGTGAGGAAGCAGGGTCTCAGCTTCTGCTTGAGGCAGAAGGTCTTGCTAGCCCCGGACTCCAGGAAGGGGTATTCTACCCTTTGTATGGGAGGGGGATGCTGCATAATCCTACCTCTCACTTCCTTCTGATAGACCAGGCTTGTATTGTCTGGGACACATATAAACAAGGTGCAATTCTGACATGCCTTGGCTTTCCTTTCCTTCCCTTCCCCTCCCTTCCCCCTGCAGTGGAGCGCACAGCTCTGCTTGTTTCTCACCCCTGCCCTTCCTCGGCGCCTTGAAACGCTGCAGTCTGACTGGAGCTCCTCTGGGACTGCACCCTAGAGGGAAAAGGCTTGTTGTCTGGGAGAGAGGGTGTCCTATGACCTGCTGCCAGGACTGAACAGCTCAATAGATGAGATTGCCTAGATGTTCACAGGGAAGGTTTGGGGTTGATCTGGGGCCCAGATGTGGCTGGAGGGCTGAAGCCTTTTGGATTTGGTGCATAAGCTGCCTCTGGAAGCTCCCCACAGTGGTTAACCCCATACTGTCCAGCTTGGGTTTGCTTGTACCTTTTACCTACTAGTCCCTGGAGGCCAGATGCTGGATCGCATGGCCCTGCTTCAGCGGGGCTAGAAACCTGCCCGTTGTCGTGGTGTGGGATGGTGCTAGTCAGAAATGTGGGGGGTGGAAGTGGAGAAAATGTGCGTTTTTAAAGCAGGTTAAATGCTTGACATTTCGACCTCTTCCCCCCCATCCGCTCGGGTCCGGGAATCCTGCTTGCCTGCAGGACACCCGCCTGTCTCGCCCCAACGGGCAGCGCGGCGGGGGCGCCTGCGCCCCAGAAGGACGGGTCCCCGGCTCCTGGGGAGGGAGAGAAGGAGGGAGCGCCGGGGCCGCCACCTCCGCGGAGTCGGGCTGCTGCGGCGCCAGGAGCGGGCGGGCAGCTGTGGCCGAGGCGCGAGAGGAGCCGGAAGCGCGCAGCCGGGCCCCGCGCTCCCGGCTGCTCCCCCGCCCGGGCCCGTGCCTCGGGTGGAGCGTGGCCGCGCCAGTCTGCCGTGCCGCTGTCCTTTCCGGAAGCGAGGTGAGGCCCAGCCCCGAGCGCGGACAGGGGGTCGGCCCGGGCGCGGCCCCGGGAGAAGGTCGCGGCCCGACTCCACGTGCTCCGCGCCCGAGGCAGGGCGGGGCGGGGGGCTGGGTGCACTGACGCCGCCTGGCCGCGCGGGGCGCTGTGGCGCGGGGCGGGGCAGGGAGCGGCTGGGTAGCGTCGCGCATGCGCCGAGAGCCCGGGCAGCTTGACCCCGCCCCGCTGCCACGCGTCCCGAGGCGGGAGTGCCTCACGTGGTGCGGGAGGCGGCCAATCCGCGCCGGCCCCGCCCCACGGCACGTAGCTCCCGGGCCCGCGGCGCGCCGCCCCGCTCCCGCCGGCGCCTTCTGGGCGGGCTGCACCGCCCCTCTCCCTCGGCCCCGACCCGCGGACTGGCAGCCGCCGCTGCCAATGGGCCGCTACGCCCGCGGGGAGTGGGGCCGAGTGGGAGAACGGCAGCCAATGAGCGCCGCGCATGGGCTCGGCCCGGCGCAGCGGGAGCCAATCGGAAGTGCCCGTGGGTGGGGCGGGCGGCCCGCCGAGGCGGGCCCGGGGCCCGCCAGAGCCAATGGCGAGTGTCGGTGGGCGGGCCCGGGGTGCCCCTGGCGCCGGCGCCGGGGATCCCCGTGCGCGCAGTGCCGTTTCCGCCCGGCCGGGAGCAGCCGCCGCGCGGGGGAGGGGCCGGGGCGCGCGCAGGCCGCGCTCCGCCCGCCGGGCCGACACCGCAGGCCCGGCCCGGGCCG
>JAGPOW010003182.1:15280907-15366424 GCA_030014935.1 Caiman crocodilus | reverse complement strand
GCCCGCCGGGCCGACACCGCAGGCCCGGCCCGGGCCGCCCAGGTACGCGCCGCGTCGCCGCCGCCAGCGCACCGGGGCTGGGGGTTCCCGGGCACGGGGTGTGGGCCAGGGATCTCGGCCGTCGGCGGGGGTCAGGGCGACCCGGCTGGGGCAGGCGGGCTCGGGGGCCGGGCTCGGTAGGGCTGGACTGCGGGAGGGTTGGGGCGTCCCGGCCGGGCGAGGCGGGCGTGCGGGGGGTCCCGGCCGGGGATGAGGATGTGTGGGGCGGGGGGGCTGGGGGCAGTCGCGGCCCGGGGATGCACGGGGCTAGAGCGCCTGCGGGTTTTGGGGCGTCCAGACCGCGGCGGGGGGCCTGGTCCTGGGGGGAGGCAGGAGAGGGGATTCCTGGTCATGTGGGGGGGGGGTCTTGGGGGCGGGGGGTTTCTGGCTGTGGGGGCAGGGAGTTGAGGGCAGTGAGGGTTCCTGGTTATGTGGGGGCAGGGAAATGGGGGGGTGTTCCTGGCTATGGGGGGATGATGGGGGGGGTTCCTGGTTGTGTGGGGGCGGGGAGATTGCGGGGGTCCTTGGCTGCTGGCACGAGGAAATGGGTTTCTGGGCTGGCCCAGGACAGTTGCCCAGCTGCGGGCATGGGGGTGCTGGTGGGGGGTGGGGGCTGCAGCCAGCCAGGGGATTCCCCGCTCCTGCTTGGGCTCCAGGCACTGGCGGCTGCAGAGGGGATCATGGCGCTCTCGCGTGCGTGCCGCCTGCCCTGAGCATGGAGATGTGGCTGGGGTGGAGCGGGTGGGTTGGCGCTGGGGATCCCGTGTATTTTGCGTCCTGGCGGGGCAGGCGCGGGGCTTTGTCTGCTCCCGGCAGGCTGCCTCAGGAGTGCCCTCCATGGTGGGAAAGTCCCTCTTGGATGTGAGCTGTTCCCCAGGAATGGGCGCTGGGGCTGGGGCTGGGGCTGGAGCTGGAGCAACTGCAGCTTCCCCCTTCCCCACTGTCTGCCCCGAGCTGCCATGCTCTTCAGGGTCTGGGGGAGGAGGGATTGACCTGCATTTTCTGCTTTCTCATGGTGCTGGTGCAGCGTGTTCACTAATAATCCTCTTCTCTCTCGCCTGGTGCTGGAGGTTGCAGCATGGATTTTCCTGCATTTGGTTGTGTCACGTGTGTGCTGTGCTGGGTGGGTTCCCAGCTCTCCTGCTTGCCTGGGGCTCAGCACCTAAGTACAGCAGGTTTGTGTTGAGCAGCATGTGGCCGTGGCAAGGTCACTGTAGCCCTGTGTCTAAGCAGCTTGTCCTTGGGGGCTGTGGCCTCCTGCTTAGGCCCTTGCTGTTGTGTGGCCCCTGCCCTTTGAGCGGCTGTCTGGCGAAGCAGGAAGGATCCTGTGTTCCCGTCCTCCCAGAGGAGGAAGGAGCTGAGATGAGGCTCCCTGTGTTACCAAATAGGGAGAATCTGTGCAGAGGGGGATTCTCAACAGGCAGCAGATAGTCTTGTGCAGGGACGTCATTGTATAGTGATTAAAATATGCCGTTGGGATCCTTCCAGCTTTCTGCAGAGGCCAATTCTGCTTTAAGGAGATAATGGCTCTTTGCAGGCCTTGCAGTGGCCTCCTGCAGTCTCTCCCTGGCCCATTATGTAATTGGAGTGTTTAAGGTTCACTCAGGCAGAGGCTGTGGGCAGGAGAATGAATTGATTTCTTCTCGTGGGGGATGGGTCTCAAGGATCATGATTTCTGGTAGCAAACGTGTGTTTCAATTAATGCGTATTTCAGACTGAACGGAGGGAGCTAAAACTCAAGGCTAGACAAAGGTGATTGTTTCCTTGAGCAGGACTAGGGAAGCTCTAGGAGGATGCTAGGAATTTCTCTGCAGCTGGCCCAGGAAGTCATTTTGCTGCCAGTCCTCTGGCTGCAAGCACCGGAGTGAAGGAAGCAGGGTGTCGCTTTGCTCTGGGTCTTGTGGATAAGTGTTGGAGGCAGCGACAGCAGCTGCACTCAGCTCTCAAGCTCTGGTTGCTATGTGAGAAGCTTCAGTAGTGCTGGCTGCTATCTCCAGGGAGGGACGGCAGAGCAGCCTCCATTAGTGCTGTGCTTGGGAGATGGCTGGTCCAGGCTCAGGGAAGGGCCTTGGCTGTTTCCAGGATGTTTTGGCAACCCTAAACCCGAGCATGCGCATCTGGGTCATCTTTTCACCACGGGTTGGGATGTCATGAGGGGGCTGCCTGGACCTTGTTTCCCACCTGTGCAGAAGCAGGACAGTGATCATCCTGTAACAGGGCTGCATCCTCTGATCTGGGGCTGCTGTCTGCGGCTGACCCCCGTCGGCCGTAGAGCCAGATGATTTCCTTATTCTTTGTGTGTCCCTTCCATTGGCTGGGCCCCATTCGCCTTATTGACTGGCATTTCTGCTGTGTGCAGTGGATGTGTGCCACAGACACTAGCCTGCTAATGCTGAGAGGGGATTTTCCATTCACAGATTAGAGAACAGTCAAAGTACTGGCCTAGCTCAACTTTGGAACTGGCAACAGAATATAGTTTCAAGGAGTTTTCCTGGCTTTGCTGGGTCCTGAGCACAATCCACAGCATATTGTGTCTTCTCCATTTGGACACCTGGCAAAGTGTGCGGGAAGTGCTTCCCTTCTGCTGCTGGCTGCAAGGGAAATGTGCAGCAGCTGCCCCTCTTCCCTCCTGCAGGAACCTAGAACATGGCCCTGCAGCTGGCTTCGGCATTGGGTCTAGGCACAGGTTGTAGGGTCCATGACTGCATTGTGGCATCCATCGACTGCAGCCCACATGCTGCCTATCTGATGTTAATAGAATTTCCTATTTAGGAGAAAAAAGTGACATTCTTGGCTACTTCAATCTAGCTGTTCTGCATTTTGAGACACCCTCTTGAATTAGTGATCTGTAAACCTACTCCAATTAAGTTGTTTTAAAAAGGAGTGTAGCTCAACTCACTCACATAATCCAAGAGAGAGGGAGAGATGATGCAAAGCAGAAATACTATAGTGTTGAAATGTCTTCCTGGGCTGAAAAAACATCTGGTTCATTCTATTAAAAGATAGCCCTTCCCTCCCCTTTTTTTCAGAAAACATCAGGTTAATCCAATACTGTTAAAAAAAAAGTCTCATCATCTTTATCTCAAGCTTTTGCATACATTTTTTGACTCGGCAATCATGTTTTTAAGCTAAAGCATTACATAATTAATTGTTGGTATGTGTGATTTCATATCTTGGTTGTTGTAGATCCCCAAATACTGCTGGGGGTACGGGGGGAATATGATTAATCTCCTTAATGGCAATGCAGCCACCTCTGGCATGGCACATGGCAGTTGTTCAACATGCAACATGTCAGCAGTAATTGCTCAATTTAGAAGTTGGCCAAGCCACCAGAACTAACCTTAGTCTCGCCAGAAATGCCGAGGGATCTTCAATGGCCGCTAGTCAGCCTTTGTTTACAGAGTGCCCTGACATCAGGATGGGGCATTAGTTCAGTGTTTGCTGGGGAGGAGGCTGCTGCATCCTGCCCAAAGGAACAGTCCTTGGGCTGTCTTTTCCTTGGAGCTGATCTGAATGCCACCCGGCTCTGCGAATGGTATCCCATATTGCAGCCCGAGGTGGTACTGGTGCCTCCTGTGTGTACTCAATGCCCTTTTACAGGGAGCTGTCAGTTCCACTCAACTCCTATTTGGGGAGGCAAGTGTTTTAACTCAAGCTAGCATGGAAAACCATTTGTTAATGTAGCAGTTAAGAAAGGTCTGTTTGACAAAGTTTTACAAGTCTACACTTTTTACAAATAAACTTTTGGCAAATTTAGGTCCAGCCGGAATGTTCTGTGAAATATTGAACGTGGTGGTACAAGAGCATCTGAAAATAAGATGAACTTGGGTCTGACAGTCTGTCTTTCATTGTCTAATCTGAGAGAAATGCAGTGGAGTAGATATTAAAACCAGCATTTTTATTTTATACACTTAAAATTATTTATTTAAAATTAGTCTGTTAGCTTCACTTTGAGGTATTATAGTGATGCAAACATTAAAATGTACAAACTCCAGGAGATTCAAAAGGCAGAGTTCATTCCGTGAAGTCACTGTTTCATTGTGCATTCTCATTGTATTCGTTTACTCTGTGTTTCATTAAACGCATAACCTGAGTGATGTTGCTAGGATGAGTTTTTAAGTCTGCAAGTCTGGATATGTGCAAGTTCTTGTAGTAAAAGGATTGTGAACCACTTAATAAGTGTTGAACGTACATTTAAATATACAGTACATGATATGGGTAATTGAAGACATGACCATTTCAACTCCTCGGTCTTTGGATTTATTCTCCTTTAAATAAACATACTTTATTAACAGCTCTTCCATTTAGTTTCCTTGATATGTTGAATAAAAATCCTTGTGGTTATTAAGGCTGACATGGACTTTAAATTTAGTTCATGCTTGATTTGCATCAGTGGGACATGATAAGAGAGAGCTTCATAGCACCCTCTCTGCTCATGTTGTTTCCCCAGAGACTGTTCTCTACGTTTGGGTTTTCAGGAACAGCTGTATCTTGGCGGTGGGAAAATGATACTTTAAAGAAAAACGATTAAAATGTGCAGAGTACTGGCATGCTGCAAAAATAAAGTACCTTGAAAAGTGATCTACAGTTTTTCACATCTTTGGTCTTCTTTTTTCCTGAGTAAAGTTGCTGTTTTTACCAGGATTTTGCTGCTTTTGTGGCAACTTTCCAATGTTCCTGCAGCAAATCATCTTAGCAGCAGCCCTTCTCCCTGCTGAGCAAGGAGAATGTGCAGTTCTCCTGGCCCCTTTCTGAGCTCACAAAAGGGGTGGGCCTTACAAAGCTGCTGAAATCACCGCGAATGCCCACTGAGCATGGTGAGAAACAGTGTTTCAGCTGCTCCCAGTTTATTTTTTGCTATAATACAGCAAAGATGCTTGGCCTCTTGGAGGATGGGAACATAAGTCTGGAAATTTTTGTTCATCCATTTTTCAGTTATTTGCAAAGTGGGGTTTTCCTGTAACTTAAGATGGCTGAAGAGATTTTTCTTGGACTCCACTGAATAGATGAGACCAAGGCTGAAAAATTAGAGGCCCAAAGAAAGAATCTGCAGCAAATAAAAAAAGAAGTGACAGTGGAAGCCTGCAAGTAACCTTAATGCTAGCCTGGCACTACAAATGCCATAAACTATCTACCGTGTTTCTGAGTTACCCTGGTGGGAATTTAGAGTTCCAGCTTTTTGTTTATTTAAATATTTAGATAAAATGGTCCACAATTACACTTCCATGTGCTTATATTTGAGAGAATGAGAATGTGGTGGTGGGGGGAGGAGATGTACCTTCTTGTGCAGTTGTCTCTTGCCTTCAACTTGATGAAAGAATGAGGGGAAGTAAAGAAAGAGGGTTGCACCTGCCACTGGGAAAGGTGTTTAGGAGTTGTCATGAAGCTAAAGCGTCATGTAAGGAGACAAAATTGTTGAAGTGATCTTGTGGGTCGTGCCAAGTCCATCTTTGTAAGTTGATAATTTAGCCGGCTGCTGAGTCACATTCCTCCCAGAACAGAGGTGTTCTTTCTACTGTTCCACCCCTGACCCACACCAGCTAGATTGCGTTTTTTTGCTTAAAAACAAAATCTCTTTTGTGTGAAGATAAATGTGAGTAACCTCAGCCCTAAAATAATTTTAAAGACGAGTTTTAATGGAATGTGGCTTTATGGATGAACGGCCTTGTTGCCTGAAAGTGTTTTCGTACCCAGAAGAGTACTACTCAGAGGGCACTGCTCTGTGCTTTGGCAGTAGGTAGTGCGTTGGTCACGATGGCCTGCTTCCTTCCTGCTGGCCCTGCGGAGTCCCTGCCGTCTGAGAGCAGGGCCTCCTTCTGCAGTCTTGCTGAGCCACCAGGCAGTCTTTCACCTCCTGCGAGAGTGGTGGAAGAAGTGGTTTGCAGTGCTACTAGGCAGCCTGCTCTGAAGTGAGCCAACGCAGACTGCAGGGCAGTGCGAGAGAGTGAACGAGAGACCATGTGCTTTAATAAAAGTGTTCCCCTGGATGCTACTGTACACAGTGGTGTTTTAGTTAAGGTGGAACTTGGCGATTTTCTCTTAGCAATACAAAAGAGCATAATAGCTGGTTTTGCAGAGACCTTTTCACGATTGTGTACGATACTTGCATTATTTTTTTACAGGGGACTGCTCTGTGTAAAAATGTGCCGAATAAGCAGCATTTTGGGAACTCTGAATGCCTTGAAGATTGAAGTTTGAGTGTGTGGGTCAGGAAGCTTGTTGAAACCTGCAAACGTGTTGCTCTTTAAGAACTTTTAGTCATTGATTGATTTTTTGCCTATCGCCCAGTGCAGTGTTGGGCTCAGGAAATGCAAAAGAATGTGGTGGACTCGGACAAGCACGCTTCTACTTGGGTCCCACAGGACGGTGAAGTGACTGCTCAAGGTCACGCCAGTATTGGGCAATGGGCAGGGAGCATGTCTCCCAGGTTCCACTCGGCTCCCGCTGAGATTAATGGAAGAGCGCGAGAGCTCTCCAGGGTCTAACATCTTTAATCTTCATGGCCTTTAGCCCAAGGCATTGCTAAGGTGATAAGTGTCTTCCTTTTCTTTTGAAGGTACTGAGTTCAAATCCTGTTAAGCTGGCATATACAGGAGTAGGTTCTGGTTGGACTCCCTGACTTCTGCTCCTAGTCCAAGCTCTCATCATAGAATTAATGGATATAAGGGCAGGCAGAGAGCAGGCTAGCCCTGTGTTAGGATTGAAGCAGCTCAGGGTCAGTGCTCCCAGGAACTCCATGTCTGATGTTGGGCAGTTCACTTAATCTGCATCTCAGGGCTTGTCTGCACAGGGAAGTTAGTGTGCAATAAGCCAGGGCGTGAATTTACAGTGGACTGTTTACTCACTAGCTTCCCATCAGAGCTCTCGGTGCACACTAGGGCCTCACTTCCTGTCTCTGCTGCCAGGGCCGGAGAGCACGCACATCCACACGCCCCCTTGGCTGTGGCGGCTGCGCTCTGCAGCTAGCTCCCTGCGTGCTGGGAAGGCCCTGCAGCCACCGGCAGAAGGCACAGGCTTGTCTCCCCATGCCTCTGCTAGTGCTGGGTGCTGCCTGGCAGAGGTGATTTGATTCTGCTAGGGAAAGGTGGGTGCGGCCATGGGAGAAGCGCTGTGGGTGTGGATGTGCTCCTCGTTTTGCTGGCAGGCGAGCTGAAAGGTGGTGTGGCTTCAGAGAGGAGCAAGTTACTGCGATGAGCGTGTCTGGGAGGGGAGCTGGCGTAAATCTGTGCTTCTGCTTGCTGTACGCTCCCTGCCCCTTGTAGGCCAGCCCTTACTTCTCCTTTTACAGACTAGGGGACTTCCTTTCTCCCTGCTTGTCTGTTGACATTGTAAGGTAATTGGAGCTTTTGCACTGTCTAGATACATATTCATAAATGGGCATATCCTGTTCACTAGAGCCCCAATCTCCACTGGCATCTTTCGGTGGTGGGGTGATATGGTTGCACATAAATTGTTTCAATGTAGCAAGCAATCTTTTATTTTTTTTTAAATATATCCTTAAGGCAGGTAAGTACCCAGATTTACTAATTTATGCATCCCAGTCGCACCACAATCTGCATATACAAAGCAGTTTCTGTCCATTTCTCAGAAAATATCTGATAGTAGGAAGTTGTAATGATGTTGCATTACTCCTAGAAAATGTATTACGAAATATCAGTTATTACACTGCCACCACATGATCTGCTTATCAATAGATGGGTAAAATATATTTTTGTGAGGCATTATACACTCTTTCTTAGTAATGAGCAGATCCCCTCCATGCTAGTGACTCTCCCAGTGGACTTGCTTGTGTAGTATCTAAATGCTGTAGAAAGCTGAATGAATGGCTGATACTCTCCAGCAATCTCACAGTCAAAAGTTATGCCTAGAAATTAAATAGCAAGAGTGCAGACTCGTAGCTGTGCCAGAAAGAATGTGTACGCAGAATCGATTTGGCTGCAGGAGCCGGGATCTTCTAGCCTGATCCAGCCAAAGGGAGTTGCATTAGAAATGTGTCTGGACCCAAGTCTAATTTGTGTAATGCAGTGGGTTGTAGCTGCTCAAGTTTAAGATGGAGGGGTGCCCTATGTAGGCCACAGCTCCCAGCATGTAATGCTTCACACAGGCATCTCAGTCTCATTGCATGCTGGGATTTGCTTGGAAAGGGCCCTTGATTGATTTTGATGGTGAATGTTTAATTGCTGCAGTTCTGTTAAGAGCCCCAAGTTAACTTGGTACAGTATGTTAGCCCAGTGTTTACTCAGACTTGGGTCATGGCTGCAGCTTGCCGGCTCGCCATAAGTGGGAGCGTCTCACTATAAAGGCCTGTTGTTAGCATGCACTGCATCACGGGATGACATCTGAGGCTGAGGGCCTGACTTACTTGGTTTCATGTTAGGTTTTTTGTCTGTAGTGTGAGTGATTGCAGAGTTTAAGTGCTGGGATAATGCAGATCTTGACATGCAATAATTGAGCCTAGGGCTCTTTCTTCAGCTTGCCAGTGGCCCTCAGTGACAGATTCCACTGAATAGTAAGGACACTTTCTCATTTCATTTTCCTCTCTCAGCGGTGCATGATGGTGTTTTTAGCAAGGGAGATGCTGATCGAGATGCAGGGCAGCAGTGAAACTATCCCTGTCACAGAATGTCCATAAATGTGCACAGGAAATGCTAGAAAAACAGAAGTAGTTTTTCCTCTAATTTGATAATCCTATGATAATCCTAGATGTTTTAACCGTGGCGGATGTGAGACTTCCAGATGTAAAGACTTCAGGTTGATAGTAGCCTTTCTTTGCATCTGTGAAATGTCATTTGTTGTCACTATTAGAGGAGGCAGTGGTTGTCGCTTTTTGAGTTATGTTCCCAAAATGCTTTGGGCACAGCACAGATGTGTGATGAGTGCTGGAGATTTGAGAACGGAGGTGCCAGCAGCTGCAGTGGGATCCAGCCTCTTGGTGAGGATGGTCCTTGATTACATTTTAATTGTAAGTCCTTCCTCTGTACAGAAAGGTTTAAAAAAATGCGGCAATGATAGTCTGCATCAACCATCATAAAAACGAACAGAAGAATTGGTGCGTGGCCTGAGGAAGGCTAAGACACAGGGTTGCGTTACAGAGAGAAGGAGCTATTCCCCAAAATACCCTACTGTGAGCCTCTTTTTTCTTTAACTCGCATCTGCCAGCCTGATCTGCTCTTACTGCAGAACTGACACAGAGAGAGGAAAGGGACTCTTGAATAGGGGCTCTTGACATGGAAATCATCATGATAAATTACCTTTGATACAGAAGCTTGGGACCCAGGACGATGACTGGCAGGTCAGATCGTGGTCCTCTGACGAAGCTACTTTCTTTCAGTGAGAGCCCGTAAGCTGGTTCATGTTGGGGGGTTGGAGCTAAACAGGCCAAGAAATGAATCCTTGCAACTGTCTCATCCATGTTCCCAGGTACTTGTCAGTGTGACTCATTTCTCTATAAACCTGAGAGCACCAGTGCAGCCTTTGAAGAGTTTCTGTTATTGTCAAAGTCTTCAGGAAAGATGGGAGCAAGCCAGTAAGTGGCCTCCATGTGCAGTCCAGAAGTGATAGCAATACGTTGTGGGGGGGAAAGGCACAAATGGCATGCATCAAGAGAAGAGGCTCGAGCAGGGGTGCGTGGTGCCACAGTATGGGCACTGCCATCACAGCCACACTGGCCAGGTGGGAGTGCCCTGTGCAGAGGCCAAGAACTGTTATTTGTACTTGCATGTATTAGGTATGAAACTGCCATGAGCAAGTTTGTAGGAAATTCCAGCTCATGAAGCATTGTCACAGTAGAGTAATGGCATTATTTAGTAATCAAAATTCCCTAGTGGCTGGCCCCTGTTTTAGAAAGCCCTTTCCTGTCTGGCAAGATTACACAGGCAGACTAGGGTCTTGAGACTTCTTTTCCCACAATGGGGAGGTGAATGCAGTGGGAAGGTAATGTGTACATGGAACTGGTTATCTAGGCCCTGTTTGGGGGATGCATCAGAAAAGGTAAGGGGAAACTGTAAACTTAAAAAATGCTGGCAAAGAGGATTCGAGGAGGAAGGAGCTGGTGGCCCTTTTCTAGAATGCCCTTTTCTCCTACTAGTTGTAATGTCATTTTCTTCTGTGTGTGCAGACTGCTCATAATCTAAACCATCATGTGTCTCCTTTCTGAATATAGGGAATAACTCTCTGGTGAAACCTGCCTGCATGAAGTGGTAACAGGCAACTTGTCTCCCTAGGAGCGGAGTCTTCTGAGTACACAGTGTCCGTGACACTGCCAGTCTTGACTTCTCATGTCTTGCCTCTGGCTTTGGACCCTGGTCCGTGTGCTCTTGTAGGAGAGGCTTCCAGCTGTTGTCAAGGCCTGGGCAGCCTGTGAGATGGGCCTGGCCCCCTGTCAAATACATAAGTTCCTGTAGTCCCTCCTTCCCTATTACATTGCTATTGCAGTGCTGTGCACCAGGAGTCTGGGAAGTCCCACATAAAGAACTGTTATGACTGGATGCATAAAGGCTGAAAGGCCCCTCTGCTTTCACAATTGAATGCAGATCTCTCTTTCACTTGGGCTTTCCCTGAGTAAGTGTCATTTGCATCTGTCTCTGTCCCATCATGAAGTCCACTCCTGCTACAGGATGATGGGAGCAAAGGGGGAGAAAGAGCTCTTTTTTAAAATACTTGAACTGCTTGGAATCATAAAATAAAACTTATGAATACTGTAGATAAATATGCAATAAATTCAGAGTTAATGGTTAAATCTATGAAGTCCAGTATTCTCTGGAAATGCACAGTTAAGATGACCTAAATAAAAGGAACTCGGAATGAAGATGATGCATTGAGAATAAATTGAAGTTTCTGAACAAACCTCAAAACCTGTAATAAATGTTAATCTCATCATCAACCAAGGACTACAGTATCTGTGTTTGTGAGCATGGAGGGTGGGCCTGGCTCAGAGGTTATGGAAAGATGCAGTTTCTCAATGGATTTATTCTTAAACCAGTTCTGCTCAATATCTTTTTTTATCAGGAGTTTAAAAGAAATAAAATCTTTGCTGGGATAGTTTGCAGATGACAGATGAGAGGACTAATAATGCAGATTACAGCTAAAGAAGACTCTCAATTGCCTAGTTAAATGGTCACAATCCCACAAAATGAGTATTAATTTATCCAGATGCCAAGCAAGTAACACATCTGGGAACAAAGAATGGGAGGCATTCTGTCCTGGAAGGCAGTAATTCAGGGGAGCACTTGAGGGGTGGTTGGAGATGACCACCCCAGTGCCAGGGCTTGGTTCAGTGCTTTGGCTAAAAGAGCTAATGCGATTGTTGGATACATAGAAGGGGAATATCGCGTGGAAAGGGGATGATCTGGCCTCCGCACACAGCATCAGTAGGGGTGTGCACGCTGGAAGTTACCATGGAGCAGCTGGCATGCTGTAAAGCCCCTCTGTGTAATGTGTTTGTGTGCCCATCCCCAAGACAGATTTGGAAACACTGGAGAGAGTTCAAAGAGGTCTGCAAAAGTGATCCAGAAGCTGAGAAGCCTTTGGGCTTAAGGAGCTCAACTTATTCATCTTCTTGTGGGGAAGGATGGAGCGGTGCCTTGACTTCGGTGTTCAAGCAGTTGCAGTCGGCCAACTCTTCCACGTGTGAGGGGTTTTTAGCTTTGCTGACAAAGATGCAATAAGATCCTGTGGATGGAAACTGAAGTAAGAGAAGTCAAGTCATATCTTCATTAATTCATCTGTGTATGAAACCAGCTGTAAACTCAGCCCCTTTTCAAATGAGCATCTCAAACCTCCATCCAGAAGCGACAAGCTTTGTCCTCTGGCCATTTAAGCTGTTCTGAGCCCCCCGAGCAGGTGAGAGAGG
Organism: Caiman crocodilus; assembly: GCA_030014935.1. Classification (NCBI taxonomy): domain Eukaryota; kingdom Metazoa; phylum Chordata; order Crocodylia; family Alligatoridae; genus Caiman; species Caiman crocodilus. The sequence continues at coordinate 15,354,534 of JAGPOW010003182.1, read as the reverse complement.
CCCGTCTGTGAAATGGCCATTGTATTCATGCAGCAGCTTTTCCAATTTCCTAGTGTCCGCAGTAAGAGCTTGTAGACTTCTTTCACTGATGTATAAAAGTCAGATATGAAAAAGAACATCTCTCAAAATTGGCATGAATGGTAGGCACAGTTATGTCTGTAGTCTCACAAGTTGGGGTTTCTTTTGATTTTTAACCTCAGCTGTGAATTTTCTGATTTTCCAGCACTGATTTTATAGCTACAGAGCTCCCGCAAACAGGGCTACCCTTAAATTACTCTAATGTCTTCTTTCAGCCTTAATTCAGTTGAACAGGTTTTTTCTTGCCTGTGAATGTTCTTGTATTTGACCCAATGCCGAAGACCTGTGCGAAGGCAGGGTTTCTGCTGCACGCAGAACTGTTTGGTGGCGTCTCCCTGCCTTTCGGGCAGCAGTTCCCTGCAGAGCTTTGGAGTCTGCGTGCTCCTTTGCCTTATGCTTCCCTGTGGGCTCCATTTGCAGACTTGTACAGGCCATACCTGCGCTTCCCACACTTGTCACCCCTTTACCTGCTGTTTGGCCCGATGTCGACTGAGTATGTGTGCTTTGCAGGCTGCCTTGGCCTCAAGTGCCTCTGAGCGTCTGCAGCGTTCTCATGTAGCTCTGCGGAGCAGTTACCTCTTGCAGCTAGCTGTCCTGGCTCCTCTCAGGACTCCCCTGTTCTTTCCCCTTTGTCATTTTTGGTGTTGGCTAACTGGCAGGCCTCCCCGCTTTGCCCTCATCCATCTTCCTGCCTGGTTTCCGTCTTGGCTGCCGTAGACTCTCCCAAGGTCTGTAGTAGGAAGGCCTCTCACCTGTGGACCTGAGAAGTTCAGTAATTGGGGAATGTGTGATGGCTCCAGCCTTGCTCCAAGTGCGTGAGGGTCTGATTCTGTCGGCTTTGGAGCACTTGAGTGTTGCGCACTGTTGTTGTGTGGTGCTTAGTCGGCGCTGCTCCTCGGCTAGGAAGTGAGGAAGGGAAGGACTTCAGTAATTGTCCTCTGACGAAGATGGGATTCTGCAGAAGGAAGCTGTAATTTGCACACTGAACCTTCCTTGGAAAATCTTAGTTGTTGCTTCTGTAGGAAGGGCATTGTTTAGAAACGGAGTTTCCTTGCTCTGCTGCTGAAGGCATTTCTAGAGTATGTGGGGGTAGAAGAAATGAAAGGCTGGATCAGGGGTCAGCACCGTTTTGGGGCAGTGCCAAAAACACCCGCAACCTCAACTTGTAAGAAGTTGGCATGCCAGGAGAGGGCATCGGGGAGCCCTCGCGAGGGGCCCGGTCCTTGTTGCAGCAGGACAGCCCTGGCCCCTTCCCCGCTGTCTGCCCATTCCTGGGGTTACCTACCGCTGGGGTAGGGCACTTGAGGAGCAGCACTGGAACCTGTGCATGGCAACACCTTCCTTGCCTGATGTAACCCCTGCTGCTAACAGCCTTCCCCGTGCCAGTGTGCAGGAGGTATTCCCAAAGAGCGTCCCGGAAAAGGCCTGGGATGGCTTGGAGGAGACTGACTAGCCAGGAAACGGAGGCAAGGATGGAGCAGCAGAAAGCCTCTGGTTTCACAGGACAAACTGGGGGAGGAAGAGAGGAAGCAGAGCGCTTGCGTTGCAGCAGCCTGGGCGGGTGAGCCGCCACTGGCGAGCTGAAGCCCCGGTGCAGGGTCCAGGGCCTGGGCTCAGCCCCAGGGGATTGTGGCCTGCAGCACTGCCAGCGGGCCGGGTTCACCACAGCGGGGTTCCCAGGACTGTCGTGTCGGCCTCTCCCCTGTTTTTTTGGCTTGTGATGTGTGGGTTTGGTCTTGTGACTAGCAAATGCATAATGCGCTTTCCCAGCGGTGTTGCCCTAAGCGTAGGAAGTGGCTGGAAGTGCTTCGGTGTCGCCCGTGCCTGGGAAAGCAGATCGTGGAGGTCTGTCATAGGATCGTCACGAAGCGGGGATGTGCCAGGACACTGCGAGGATCTGAACTTTGTGAAGCCTAGCAGCATGCTGGAGGGTCTCGCCAAGACTTGCTACGCAGGAGAAGTTCACTGGTCGCTGTCGTTTCTAGGCCGTTGCCGACGTCTGCGACGTGCTCCCGAATGTTTGTCGTCATTGCAGCATGCCAAGGCGTCTCGGCTGGCCCCGCTGGAGATGTCTTGGGGAAGGTGGGACGCAGCAGAAAGGTCTGAGCGTAGCAGAGATCAGCATCTATTTCTCATAGTTTGGGGGTTTTGGAAAGGTTTGTTTTAATAACCTCTCCTCTTGCTGACAAATGGTGGAGCTGCGGGCCGCAGACCACACAGGCTCCTGCGGACCGGCCATTTCCAGATGCTCTGGGTGGGGGAGGGTCAGCTCCGGCTGCTAATGGAAAGCGAGACGGGGCCGTAACTTTGGAGTGGCTGCCGCTGCTCCATAATTGCCGCACTGTGTTGTGTTGCCATGGTTCCCTGCGCGGCTCTGCATGGTTTCCTGGTTTCTGAGCGTGGGGCGGGCGCTCCCCGGCAGCAGAGCTGCTCTGCGTGTTTGGGGAGTTCAGACTTGCACTGGCAGGAAAGTGGCTACAGGGAGAGCCGGAGTTCGGCTGCCCCGATTTGTGGAGTAGCTGCGCTTGGCCCCTGTCCAGCGTGGCGGGCGGACTTTGTCTCTCGAGCAGCGCTCAGAACCGAGAGGCGGCTGACCCCGGGGATCCCCGCAGTCGAGCCGGGGCGCGGGCCGGGCCTTGGCTTCGGAGCGTTGCGATCAGATCCTCATCTGTGCTGCCATCTGCATGGGCTGTGAATAGCTCTGGCGCAGACCTTGTTCCCAGGGTTGCATCATCTCTGGGAGAATGGCCAGGTCCGGAGCCCGAGCACAAAGCCTTTCTGAAGCAGATGAAGCTTATTCTGTCTCTGGAGTATCTCTCCCCTTCCTGCCGGCCTTTCCGCAGGATTCCTGAGACAGACTTGTTCTGAGAGCCTCTCACCAAGTCAGCTGCCTTCTCCCAGCTGCTTCCTGCACACCTGGCTGATGCAATGTCTGCTTTGAACCCTGCTGGAATCGGCTCCGGCGCGGTTTTGTTTGCCCTTGCGGGGAGTGGCTGTCACGTGGGGGCCGGAAATAGGCCTGTAAAGGGCACGCCGCCAGTCTGGCTGTCCGGAGCCCTTGCAGGGGAACCCTTCTCGGCCTTCCCCGCGGCAGCTTCTGGGGTGTTTGGAGCCGGTGAATTCTGCCGACCCTGGTTCTGCGATCAGCAGCTTCCTGCGACTGTGTGGACTGCTGCTTGGGCTCTCTTGGGAATCGTAATGCTGCTAAAGTTTGAATTATGTCCTGGCTGTTGCCTTCTCTAGCTGTTTCCCTCTGCTTACAAGTGGCAGAGGGGTTTTGTTTGCTTTTCTTTCTCTCCTGAAAGATTTGCCATGCGGTGGCTGCACCAGGCTTTCCTCCTGCAGCTCCACGTTCTCTTTTGCCCGGCAGTCTTTTTAACACAGGGCTTGTCTCTACAGGAAAGTCGTACCAGTCATACCGGTGCAGGCTTCCCATGTGAACACCCTTGTACTCAAAAGCGGTGACGTGGTTTTTCAGACACCCTACGCTAAACCAGGGCTACTCAGGCCGTGGCTCCTGAGCCACAAGTGGTCCTTCAGCTCGTCACTGGCAGCTCTTTCCAGGGAATGCTACGAGAGCATTTTTCCTGCGTTCCCTGCTCTCTAATTGCAGGCGCTGTGTTTTATCAAACAGTGTTAATAAAACTTAGCCTTTTATTATCAGTTGTTTAGAACAAGCCCATACACACATTTAGTAAGCTATAAAAATGCTTTTTTGTTCTGGCTCTTCGGTTACCACTGACTGTTTATATGTGTCTTAAGCCAGACTGGGCCGAGTGTTGCTCAACTAGCCCCAAAGCAGCAGTTTCGTGGCAGAATAGGCACGTCCACATGAGGAGTTAAACCACTATAGCCACGTCAGTTTAATTTCACACCTTCTGTTACAACAGGGTGACTTTCCCCTGCAGGCAAGCCTCTTCACAGATTTACCCCTTAGCTTGGTCTTAGCTTTAGAATAATACCAAAATATTTTAAACCTGCATTGCCTTGCTCTTGTGACTCATTGAAGCATCTAATGGTTTTAGGCCATCCTTCTGGGAAGAAAAAAGGACAGAACTATAGAGAAGGAGGTGTACTAGATTATATCTCCGACTGGAAAATGCTTTCTCCTACTGTTGCCCCCAAGTCAGTATTCCTAGGCCTAAAAGAAGAGAGAGTTTTTTTTCAGTTTGGTTGGGCTTCTGGCAGTTCGTCTACCCTGGGCGTTTGATAATACATTGTGCACACTTGGGCCCGTAGTCAGTTTTGCTTTACATGATCAGTCAGTTTTCCCTCTAGTCAGGAGGGTCTTTCAGCAAGAGCACAAACACTCCCCTGCAGACACAGGGACGTGTAGATTGACAGAGGCGTGCTGGCAGATGTGGCTCCTGAAACTACTTTTAACTGACTGCCGAGTTGAAAAGACCCTACTTAAATGTGTCTGGCAGTTGACCACTCTGTCGCGTCCCTTTGGTGACTGTAATTTGTGCTCGGAGGAGGAGGCAGTATAATCCCCTGGCTTTAGCACAGGAGTGGGTCAAGTGTCTGTAACCGTGGCTCAGCCTCCTAATTAGCTGTGTGGGTCCAAATGAGTTTCTTCACTTTTGTGTTTGTCCTTCGTAGATGGAACAAGAGTTGCGCTTCATCAGCCTGCGTGGAGGAGTGACATTATGACGTGCTAGCAAGTATCCACGTGTCCAAGCCCATGTCCTCTCAACACCATCTTACTGTGAGAGCTCCCCTGACTTGTACCAATGCTCATCCTGTTCCTGCTCACTCAGAGTGATAAAACCACAGTAACAATTCTGGCCTGAGCTAAGAATCTCCTTGCCCTCCCCTTTACACTGGTACCGTTTGCTTGAACACTTCTTTGTTACGGGTTTCACAGTTCTGTATGTTCAATATCTTGATATTTCCTTCTAGCCTACTTTTGTTGCTCTTACGTGCTGTCCAAAAGTGTACAGAATGCTTTTCAGGACAGGTGGAAGGCAGGTCTTTTGTGCAGAAGACACTGTAATCTGGATACCGTGCAGAAGTTGAAAGCAATGCGCAGGGTGAGGACCCCGCAGTGGCTGTGCAGTTAATCAGCTTGGGTGTTACTTCTCCATGTTTCCCTACGTGTTCAGGATCAACCTCGAGGTGCCCAGGCCTGCGTGCAGCACTCCAGCTGGGCTCGCTTCAGAGCTGCGTATGGAAGGATTCTTGCCTCCCTGCTTTGTGACATGGCTATTGCATGTGTCCCAGTGCTATATTGGGGTGTTTTGCTACAGAGCCAGGTATCAAACTCCTGTCTGATTGGCAGGGAAGAAGGGAGGGCAAGGACCCTGTGTCATTTTTTTTTGGTTGAGACTGCCCTGGCGGGGGGCACACTCATGGCTTTCACCCTACCCACAACAGCTTGCCCACCTCTCTGGAAGCAGATCTGTGCTGTTGGTAATTTGGTGTCTCCATCTACGATTCCGTAGTCTCTTAGCGTTCCTTCGTCTCGGGTTTCTCTCTCCTGAGCAGAATGTATGCTGTGGGGGACAATAATGTGGAAGTAGTAGCTGCCTTTTTCCAAGTTGTCTCTGTTATTTTCATGCATCCAACCTCGAGAACAGTGGTTCTCAGCCTTTTTAGACTGCAGGCACCTGTTCATAGGCTTGAGGCACCCTTGAAAAATGCCAACTCTTATTTTTCACTGTTTGGTTTTTTTTTTAATACAGAAAAATAATAGAGCAATTCTCTTTTTCCAAAAAACTCAGAACGGTCACAACAGGTCCAGAACACTCTAGATTCCTATTTGAAACCTCTGGGTTATCTTGTCAATCACGTTTGCACACCTACTCTCTGCAGTGCCACCGAAAGGATCCTGAGGAGCCGCAAGATGCCACGACACACTGCTCTAGATTCCTTTCTATTATAAAGTCTTAGTTACTTTTTATTTTAAGGGTGTAAGCAGCCCCTCCTCAGTTATTCACAGATGATAAATCCAGAAAGAGCCATTGTGCTCATCTAGTTTAATCTACCGCACAACATCAACCATAGGGTCTCCTCAGAATAATTCCTATGTGGACTAGACCAGAGGTGTAAAACAAAACAAAACAAAAAATCCAATCTCACTTTTTAAAAGTTTCCACTGAAGAGTCCACTGCAACCTCATCCGATTTATACCTGACTTCTAGTGTGAGCAAAGTGGCACAGAGTGAAAACAGCTGTAAATCATAACTGTCTGTACATCCACTCCATCCTGTGCTCTAACTTCTATTTACCGTGGGGTAGGGCAGGCCTGCAAAATATTTACTGTTGCATGGCTACTCCTCCACCCCAAACCTGGTATCATTTGTTCATCTTTCCACCCCAAGAATGGGTGCAGTTTCAACCTTCTGCCATTGAAGCCACTGGACATTTTAATGCCTTTGTCTACTAGACTGAAAAGCCCGAGCAATATCTTTTCCTTGTGTGGATACTTGCACATTAAGCTAATTTCGTAACCTGTCTTGTTAAGCCAAACCGAGTGAGCTCCTTCAGTCTCTCTGATTCTTGAATTATCAACATGGCTCCTGTGAGTCCTTCCCCAGATATTAACAGCCTCAAGGAGCGGATGCAGCGTACCAGTAGTGGTTGTACCAGTGCACAGTGCAGAGGTAAAGCCCCCATTCTAGTCATTAATCTCTGTTTGTGTCTCCAGTGGTTATGCCAGCCCAGTTGGCTGCAGCCTCTCACTGGAAGCATAGGATCGGCTCCCTATCCTCCATGGCCTGTAGATCGTCAGAGTTGCTGCTTTCGATGGTAGCTCTTCAGACTGTAACCTAGATGTGGCTATATGTCACCATATTAAAAATGTATTGTTCACTTGGGCTCAGGTTACTGAGCAGTCCAGAACTGTCTGTGTCGGTGGTCTGTTGTCTTTATTATCTATCTGTCCCCCAGTTTTTGTCTTATCACTAAATTGTCAGCAAAGATTTTGTTTTCTTCCGTATGATTGATGAAAATGTTAACTCACATGGAGCTGATAAACAATTCTAGCAGCAATTCTAGGCATTACTAGATATGCATATGCTCTGATTCCCTCTGCATGGCTGCATTTTGAGACCTTGCCACTTTGCTAGTTTTTAATTCATTTAATGTATACCATGTTCATTTTTTATCCTTTTAGTTGCTTAATCAAAACGTAGTGTGATACCGAGTCAAATGCCTTGCAGAAGTCTGTCACATTAACTTCTTTCTCTTTATAAACCAAACTGATAATCTCATTAAAAAAGATCTTAAGCATGTTTGACAAAATCTATTTTCCGTAAACCCACGTTGTTTGGCTTTAATTGCGAAATTTAGAAGATACTATCATTAGTTATCTGCATTAACTGTTTGCTCCCTTCATTTAGATTTTCAAAGATGACTTGGCCAGCAACCGACTCCTACAACACCCAGTGTCCCCTTCCTTCCCCATGTAGTATATATTCATTTCTGGAACTCTTTTTGTTCGCAGGCCTTCAGTCCGTTTCAATCCAGTATGAATTCAGTTTCATGACACAGCGTCAGATGCTTTAAAAAAATCCAAATAAGCTAACAGCTATGGCTTTTTCCCTTCATTCTCTGGCTTTTACAATACTATCAAAAATGTAACAATTTGTCTGGCAAGATTTATTTTTACAAATCACAATCTTACCCTCCCACACTAGTAGCTGTTAATACCTTTTTTCTGTTTTTCAGTCCTCTGCATACTACCTGACATCCTCGCTGAAATGTACACATTGAGTTTTCATGTCCCCAGATTGGGGGAGATTTTCTGCATCTTAATAACTGCTCTAGGAGATGCTAAGGTTTGTGGTCCATTCGCATTATCTCTGTGAGTGAATTCCAGAGCCTTAGGCCAGTGGTTGAGTGTGCTTTCCTACTTTGAGATTGATAGTTCCATTTTCCCATCAGTTTCTAGTTCATACGCACAGTTACAGTCCTAGAGGTGGGGCATTTCCTAGGATAGGCCTCATCCACACGTTCAGCTTGCACTGATTTAACTGAAAAGTATTTTTAATTGATCTAGTTGAACTGATGGAAACCCAGGTGTGGATATATTTTAAAACAGCTTACATCTGTTAAATCCATTTAGAAGAGTGGGGGTAACTGTGGAGGTTTCAGTCATTTTCCAAGTGAATCTAATTTGATGTCAGCTACTTGTAAATACGTGGCCCCCTGAGCATGCACAAACTTAACTGAGCTGATTTATTAGGCTGGCTTTGGCATGATCTCATGCTAGCTGTATTAGTTGACGAGCCTTGTTGCTTCGAGACATGCTGAGGACTAGAGGCTCTGGCTTGACTACATGAGCTAGGAAATTGCATTATGTTCCGAGCAGGCTGGTATTTTAAATGAGGTGGGGATGTCTTAAGGTTAATATTTTCACCTCTGTGTTCTGTGCCTTAATTAAGCTTGAGCTCTGTAACATGTATTGCAGTGCCCATGTACAGCAGTGCAGGGCAAAGCTCGAGGCCCAGCCTGCGCAGGGAAGGATTTCTCGTAGCCCAGTGGTTCTCAGCAGGGATGCACTGCACTCGGTGGAACTGGCCTGTGCACCACCACCTTCACGAAGCACGTCAGAGCTGACCAGGCAGTGTGGCAGCAGAAGCCGCGTGCCTGCCTGCTTACTGGAAGGTGGCAGGTGGGGTGTTCTCCTGCAGCCGCTGCTCAGGCTGGCTTCACCTGGAAACAGGCATGCGAGCCGTTTCCATCTGCCCCGCGCACCTCTGTTTCCTGGAGACGCCAGGCAGGATCAGCTTGCAAAGGGCTGCAGCCAGAGCATGCTGCTTCCTTATTGCTGTGAATATCTGCCTCTCTGGTAGGCTGCAGTGCCAGCTGTCTACGGGCGGATTTGCTGGTCTGTGAACGAGATGACTTGGGGCAGGAAACGGTCTTTATGACCCAATAACTAACCAGGGGGGTCCTGGTTAGTTATTGGGGCTGATAGGCTCTACTGCAGTATATGAGTACTACTGTGTCACTGGCCGTCCCTCAATACAAGTAGGACAGGCTTCCAGTAAATAAGGGTTCAATGATGAGTCCAGAGCCAGCTGTAGAGACCAGTCCGGGATCCACTTGTTCCACTGCAGACATGGCAAATGGTTCTGGGAAAGAGGAGTGGATCCTGGTGTGGTCGAGTCACAGCTCTTTCCCTTCCTCTTGCTCATCTCTCTGTCTCAATAGTGATGCTGGTTTGCTCAGTGATCACCATCTTGCTACACAAGAGGGGTTCTTGTAGAGCTGCTTTGCTGGAAAACTTGAGGGGGGGAAAGGCCAGTGTAGAGTCCAGCAACGGGAGTCCCTTTCTTTCCAACTTGCGTGTGACCTACTTAAAGCCTACCTCTCTGGGTTGTGTCCTGGGACACTTCTGGTGCCAATTTCCTAAGCCTTGACTAGGATTTAAGTGTATTTTTAGCAGGTATTATTCTAACTAACACACCCTAGGCTTCAGCTTGGCTGGTTTAGCATGTATTAAAATCTGTGTTAGCTTTATAGAACATTAGCTAACAGCATCTTACCCCGCTCATCTTTGAATCCAAGTCAAGATAAACGAGTACAATCTTGGTTTGAAGGATTGCTCTCTCCTGTTTGTGATTTCCACAGTGATAGGCATGCAGGGTACAGACGGTTTCAGCTCTGGGTGTGAGAGCGAGTGGCTGGCAGTAATGGGAAGTCGGGGGTCTCAGTACCATCATGACTGGCTTGCGAAGCTGAGGTGTGCCATGCTAAAAACAAGGTAAAGAGTTTAGATACCACATTCACAGAAGCAATGAACTAATTGAGTTGGCCCCATATTAACTGATTAGATTTTATTGCCTCATGGTTTCGACACACACGGTATGATGAATCCAGTAATCTTTATGCTGGACTCTGCTGTCTAGCAGACGTTTCCTGCAACAAGAAGTGGCAGGAGAAGTGGTTCCTTTGGGTCCGGAGGTCTGCAGAGCTCTCAATGATATTTTGTTCTGTGCCAGTGTACTTGATGGGGTGAGCAAGTCTCTGGGGTAACGTTATTCAGGGTAACTTTAAAGTTCAACAGATGCGACTGTCCATGAGCCCTGCACCTGGAAGTCCACTAGTAGCATGTTCAGAGATTAGAGGTTCTGAGCCCACATCTGCCTTCCCCAGTGCTTTTAGCAGTGGCTGATGCTTTTCAGGGGTAGTCCCAAGGAGAGCACATCATAGTAATCTGTCCTGAGGTGACACAGCCAATCGTGATGCTGTAAGAACTGTGTTCAGGAGAAGTAGCTGAGGCCCCCTACTCCAAGGCAGCTGAGAGCAGAGTTGCAAGTTGTTGCTGCTGCGGGATCCAGGATTTCCAGTGGACAGTGTGGTCCTGCAGAGAATGGCATTAGCAAATTGAACAGATGCTCTGGCAGTTAAGTTGTACACCCCTTGCATCTTCATTCCCTTCCACTCTGTGCAGGTTCTCATGCCACACAACTGTCACTGTAGTAGCAGTGCCGTGAGCATCCAGACCAGGGTCTCCCGAAGTGTGGCCCATGGCCAAACGTGGCAGCAAACCCTTTTGATGTGGCCTGGTAGTTCTTTTTTGACCAGTTAAAGCAAAGTGTGTCCTCCAGGCCAAATGCAGTCCTCAAGCCCCTTTGATGCAGTACTGTCCCTTTGAAATGGCTTGCCAGGAGTGAAACTTTGGGACCCTCTGATTGAAACTCATCTGTCACTCGACTTCATCAGTTTACCTTGCTTCACTCTGGCCCAGATTAATGTTAGGCCTTCAAGTCTGGTCTGGAGAGTATTATCACATGGGCTTAGCATATAGAAGAGATGAATATCATCTGCTTCCTGGCAGTATTGCAGCCCATAAGGTCTCAGCATATACATATGGAAGAGGAAGGGTTACAGTACAGACCGTTCTGAGGCTCACTGCTCTGCTTTCTCGGCTGTCCCTTACTGGAGGGACTAGCTGTGGCACAGTGGCTTTGCTAGTTCCAAATGTCCTTATATGCCAGCTTTATTGTCACAGTGATGTGGACAGTGGTGGACAAAGCCAGCAGTTAGCGCTGGCTTCCGTGGCAGGGGAAAGTGAGAGCCGACAGTTCAGCCCCTGTGTCATCCCTGCATCTGAATTTGTGCTGTGCAGTTGCCCCGGTGCCATATCTCGGTAGCACAGAAGATTAATTATTCTCTTCTCTGCAGTCCATGTGATGTGATGGAGAAAGCTTTCTGCAGGGTGCCCTGTGAGCAGGGGAGGGGCCTGCCCCCATCTGAGGGAAAACAGAGATTGGCTGGAGCCCCGTGCAGATGAGGAAGGACGTGTTGGATGCAAAGGGCTGTCGATAGGGTGAGACCAGACTGAGCAGAAGAGAAATCCATACCCCTGAACAGATCTTGTTCTGAGAGAGGAGCCATGTCTCCTTTCAAGTGTGGCGCAGTTCTTCCATTTACCTTAACGGTTTGCCTGTCCTCTTTCCCCGGTCTGCAGACCACGTGCAGCCCCCAAGACCGCCTCCGCCCTCGCATCTTCAGCTCCATGCGCTTTCTCCCACAAGTCCCAGCACCTCTTCTCCAGCCGTCTCCACCTTGTGCCATTGCCTACCCCTGCCCCGGTACCTTCCTCGCGGGTGGGGGAGGTCTCGCAGTCCTCCCTGCCAGCCGGGTGGGCACCACAGCAGTGCGGTGCTGGGCGGCACGCTCTGGGGAGCGCTGGCACAGAGGTTGGGGCTTTACATCCCCAGGCCAATATAAAGATGGATTCTCCAGAGGGGGGAGTTTGTGGCTGGGTACTTGAAGAGTGCTGGCAGGAGGAATGCATCATGTGAAGAATGAGTTGGGACCTGTTGCAGTTGCACCAGCATTTCTAATAATTTACTACGGGTTCTGGGAATATTGGGTCCAGAAGCCGCACTGCAAATCTCTGATCCTGTTGATTTTAAAATAGCAAAGGGGTTATGATCTGTTTTTATAACAGTCTGAGTCTGAGCACTGACTGCAGTCTGTGGACAAGACTAGGCACCAGAAGTCCAATCAGCAGTATTAGGAAGAACTAAACAGCAGGCTTCTGCCTCCAAAAGGGCTGTGAGGCGATCACATACTCCTGCGGTGTACAGAGAGCAGCTTCCGTGAAGCAGGACATCGATGATGTCGGCAGTCATGGAGTTCATAGACATTAGGGCTGGAAGGGACCTCTCAAGATCATCCGGTCCAGCCGCCTGCGCCAGGGGCAGGAACTCGGCTGGGGTCAAGGGCTCAGTCATTAGCTGCTAGGTAGGAAGCAGACATCACCCCTTCTCAGCTTCTGTGCGATACCTGCATTGTATGATCTGGGTGAAGGATACATCTTTTATTTGTCCTACAAGCAACCTAGTGCACGTGTCACCGCCTCACGACTACAGACTGCTTCAGGGGTGCTGGGTCAGTTGGGTCCCTGGCGCTTGAGACCAAAAAAGAAAGGGGAGAGTGACTTGGCACACGGGGAAGGCACATGGCTCCTTTGTAGGGACATCCAGTAGATGCTGGCATCTGTCCTTAGGTTGGCAAGCCGCTTGTCCAGGTTCCAAACCTTCCTCAGGCATGTTTCGTGGCTCTGGCTTTCTGGTAGTCCCTATAGCCTAGCGTTGAAAAGGAATCACTGTGCTACAGGCACCAGAAAGACTGATAGCACGGGCAGTCAGGCGTGCACTGGTACTCTACGAGCCATGGGCTCATAGCTGACACAGTTTTCATTTTTGGTGCTGTATTTCCCCTTTGCTGGGTGAGAATATAGCAACAGCAGCATTGCTATGGGTCACGGCTTTTGAGCCTGCCTTTTCTCAGGCACCGGGTGGGTCAGTGCAAATCCTGGTAGCTGGATTCACTCTGCAGTCTTGGTTTAAGCTGTTTGGCCTCATTTGGGTGGAAACTGAACTGCAATGGAAGTTCTCCTCTTTGAAAAGGAGGATGTATTTAGCAGCGAAAACAGTGAGATTTTTGGAGAGGAGATGAGATGAGACCAGTTGACAGTCTCTAAATTTGAACCAGCCTAGCCAATGGAACTGGGAACCTCCTTTTCTGCCCTGTCGTAGGGGTAATATCTCCCTTCTGGCTCCTAAGTTTAAAAAAAAGATCACACCAGTAGCATAAGACCCAGGCACGTCCTGCGGCCCCAGGTCTGAACGGCTTGTTTCCCTGAATGCCCAGCTGGCCTCTGTGATGCTGGCTGCCTGTTTGCCTTTCTCAGCTGCCTCCCCTTCCCCTCCTTTCTAAGGCTGTCTGGTCCATTTCCCCATGGCATGGCATTACCGTGGACTGCTAAGTGCTGGAGAGAAGCCAGGTGTCTTCTATGCTGTGCCTCTACCCTTTATCCCACTGTAAGGATGCCTGTCGCAGGGTGTTGCTTGGAGCAGAGGTGGATCCATGTGGAAGTGCTGCGGTTGGGCAGAGGGGAGAGGTTTCCTTCCCCATACCCAGAGAGAGATGGCCTCAAGCCTAAGATTTAAAGGATCCTGAACACTGGGTTTCAAATCCCGCGTGCTGACACCAGCATTTTCTGTGCTTGCCTTCCCCTCTCAGGCTCCGTCAGGGCTGCCTGCTTAAGTGGCAGACTTGCCTGTTATCGTCAGACCGGCTCACCGAGAGGAGCCAGACTCTGCCTGCACCTGTTGCTACTGGGTTGAGCTTTGTCCATCGGCCTTTCCACAGCCCGGGAGTGTTTGCTGACTACCTGGCAGGATGGCGCCAGTGAGCAAGCGTGACTGTACCTGGACGGGCAGCTGCCAAGCCCCAAAGTATTCCCCAGTGCTTCAGTCCCCATGTACTCAGAGGAATGGTTATCTTTCATTTGAAAGAAGTCAAGGCTTTCCTTCCAGAGAAGGGGATCTGCTGTTGCGAGCAGATTGCCCCAGCACTCCCAGCACTTTCCCTGGCTCCAGGCCACGGTCTGTGCTCGCAGTCAGTGAAACGCAGCAGCGCCGTGCACTTCCTTAGGTTTGCATAAATACAAGCTAGACCAGGAGCTGGAACGCCGCTCTGGTTCCCTATAGTCCTTTGCTGCTTGGGTTTTGTGTCCTTCCAGTGCCCTTGCCGGCTTCATGCACGGCTCTGTTAGAGGCGCAGGTGCTACCTACACCTTCCTTGAGCAGTAACTTTTACGTCCTCGGGTGCGTTTGCCCACATAGGCATTGACTCTGTGCAGTGTTGTCCTTGGGGAAGCGTAGTGTTTTCACTGGTTTTGCTTGGATTTGCTGCAGAAACCTGGGTCCTGGTGCAGTGACCCTCGGGCCTAGGCCTGGGTTCTCCTGCCTGGCAGTGCGGTTTCTCCACGGCACTGGCCCGCAGCTGCGCTCGCTCCCGGAGTGATACGACTGTGACTCACCCTCTTGTTCTGAAAGGAGCCAATGGGGCCGCGGTGTTTCTCGTTCAACGGGCCTATCAGGGCATGATGTGATGTCTGACGTGGCTTGGCTGCTGGGAGTTGTAAGATGGGATTCAGGAAGCTTATGGCTCCCTGCATCATTCCCCTCTCTCAAGTGATCCACACAGATTTTGGGGGCTGGCCTCTCGTAGAGAGCAGCCTCGGTGGCCTGTTTGCAGATGATTCTTGCATTATGAGTACGTGACCCCAGTGCGCATGCAGCAAATGCAGGTATACTCTGAGCACAAATCAGGCTTCTGCCTGCTTTTTGCTGTGCTCCATCTCACTGGGAATGGGATTTGTTGGGGGTGGCGGGGAGGTTCATGAAAGGCCGTGGCAAGAGACGGCAGCTGTTACTAATCAGGTGCAAAAAGGAAGAACAGATTGAGGGTGTTAATCGGCGCTAAGCCTAGTTTGGGGAAGTAGCATTATTGGCCCGTTGGCAAAGCGGCTCATTTCAGGTTATGACAGGGCCGTCCGGGGCACTTGAACAAGAAGCAGAGGTGGTGACTGTGCATCTTACTGGGTAGAAAGCTGCTTGCTTCCCGTGTGCCTAAGGTGCCGGGGGAAGGTGTGTCAGGGAAGCCACACGTGTCCTCCAAACTAACAGAAATGCAACACGCTGTTCCCTCCCCACCCCGGCAGGTTTCCCCATGTCCGTGACGTGTTGGCGAGGCTCTGCGGCTCCTCTCCGCCCTTGGAGCGGCTGGTCGCTACCCTTTGGACTCCGTGATCCCTGACGGACGTCATGAGCATTGCAATCCCTCTGGGAGTCACCACACCAGATACATCCTACTCAGATATGGCTGCAGGATCTGAGTAAGTGTCGCATCCCCTGCGTATGCGCTAGTACGGGGGCTTCTCAGGCTCCGCATGTTTGGCCAGATCTGAATCGAGGGAACAGATGAGGAAGCAGCCAGAGGAAGTGGGGGGTCACAAGGTCTCGAGCACTTCCAGCCAGAGTTGTTCCAAAAGCTAGATTATGCCCTCTCCCCTGAGCAGGCGTCAGGAAGAGCATCCTTGTGGGAAATCCTCGAGTGTCCCCTTCACAGGAACCGGGGTGTGGGACCTGACTTTCTCACCGTGGTGCGATCTCTGCGCAGTGTTGGTGGGACTTTGCATCTCTTGACTCTGATTAATGGGTGTCTGCTAAAATTTGGAACCCCTCACAGACTTTTCCCTCCTCTTTAAAGTCCCTGCTCCCCGGTGCTGTCGGCTCAGCGGCTGTGATGTTGTTTCCCAGAGGGGTGGGTGGGTGAAGTGTTCCCTTTACGGCTCTAGCTTTTTTCGTCCTGCACCTTTCAAGATAGTCCTGAGATCACATCGCCTCTCTCCCTGAATTGGCCCATTTGTCTCTTGCTGTTTTTCCTGATACCTTCTGTCCAGGATTCTCACATCTTAGTTTTGTACCTCCCCATGCAAGACTGGGCTCTTCTAATTCTGCTGGTTTGACCCATAAGAGCATTGTGTTATGGTGTGGACTGCTGCGTTTCCCCCACATCTGACTGCCCCCCTTAAATTCTATTATGGTGGGTCAGAAGGCTCCCCTCAGGACCACGTTGGTCCTGCTCTTTGCCTTGCTCTGTGTCCATCTGCGTTGGGCATCCTTTTCTCTTTGTGGCATTTTGTCCCTTGTCTAGTGGTTCTTAGGATGAGCATTCTTCACTGGTGACCTAACATTTGACTGCTGCTCTGCTTTGGCCTCAGAAGGCACCTGAATCCTGGGCTGGTCTTTAATTGCTAGCCGTGTAACCATCAGTACCTCTTGTCCCAATGCCTCTTTTTGCCTTTACTGTCAAGAGCTTCAAACTATCTGTGACTTGCTATCATACAGTCATTGTGTTTTCTGCCTGAGAATTAGCCACGGTAGGCAGGTGCTTACTAGCCAAGGCAAGTTAGATCTGACTGTGGAGATTATTTTGAGCACTGACACGTCAGGAAAAAGTGTCACTAGACTTTCTGCAAGGCCTGTGCTTCCTCCCTGACCCAGGAGACTTCAGTACCTTCAGTGTGTGACCATGCTGGAGCACTTTGAAAGAGACCTTCTCAAAACAAGCCCAAGTTGTCTTCAGTTGCTGTGTGCGACAGTTTTGGAGTGGTGCCACCTGGCAGGATAGTTTCACCCTGAAGCGTTTTGCACCCCCAAACCTTGAAACTCTCCAGATCTTGGCACCTGGTGTTGACAGTAGCTTATTGGATGAAGCACTGCCTTTGAATAATCTACATCAGCCAGAGGCATGGAAGGAAAGTAGACTCTTACTGACGAAGCCTCCAAGGTCAGGCAGCTCTGTGTAGCTCGGGCCTTTAGCACTGCTGTTCTTCAGCTTTAGCAAGCAGGAAGAAGTCCTGAGCAGCAGGGTGACTGTTTCAGGATCTCTAAAGCTTCAGCAGTTACTTCCCCCTCGTCCGATGTTGGGAGCTGTTGAAGCTCAGAACTTAGCGTCTTGTGGCCCACCACTGAAGCGTGGCGGGGAGGGTCTGCACCGGAGGGAGCCTCTTGCCCTAAAGGTCTTGATGCATCGTTACTGCTTCCTGAAGTGGTGTCAGTGCTCCATGCCCAGCCTTGCTTTGTGTTCTGTTGCTTGGGTGGTGTGTACGGGGGGTGGGTTAGGCTGAGGACAGATTCTGTCTGTCGGGTTTCGGGAGTCTGAAGGAGCCTGACAGCGTTTGAGATGGGCCAGTGCAGGCATCCTGAGGAGGTGCGAGCAAAAAGGACCAACAGGGCTGCATCAGCTGGTGAAGATGCGACAGACTCTGCACGCGCTGCGAGGAGAAATACAGCCTTCCCCAGGACGTGACCCACTCTGTCTGTTCCCCTCAACAGCAGAGACAGCTAGCTATGATGAAGACTATTCATGCTTATAATGTCATGTCCCAGATCCTGAGCTACAGCATAACGAAAGGTTTGGCAGTCTGGGCCTTCAGCCCTTTGCGTCTTGGTCCGTAGCTCCTCCATGACCAAATGGCAGGTCAGGTTTTGGAGAAAGGCTTTTGTTTGGCCCAAGTCCCTCCCCCACCACAAGCTAGGAGTTCACAGTGGTGGGCAAACCTAAATGCAGCACAGGTGTCAGAGACTAACTGCAGCTTCTATAAGGGAGAGGCTGGTGCCCTGGGCAGCGTGGCTCAAGCCCCAAGCTGTGACCAGAGCTGCTGGGGCCCTTCCTGGTGGGAGTGGTGCCTGATTCGCATGGGCCAAACGAGTCCCAAGAAGGAGAATCCTGGAAGACCCCTTCAGAAAAATACAATCCCTAGGTGGATTTACATTCCTGGGCTGTCTCTTGGCTCTGCCTCTCCCCATGCTATAATGTTTGAAGAAGACTGCAATTACACACAGGATGCAGCTCTTTCCTGTGTCATGTTCCCATAATTGTATGTACATAGTGGTGAGTGCTCTTCCATTTCTTATTTGGAAGCATCTCCTGGCAGAGAGTAAATTACCTTTCTGGTATTCTGTCCATGGCCTCATTACCTAACACTTGTCTGCACTGAATTGCAGCTTTCCTTCTTCTGAGTGGGGCTTCTTCTGCAGCCTTTTGCCAGCACAACGTTTTGCACTTGATTTTGAACTGCTGTTTTTCGCCACCGTGCGGTGGAAGTGTGCATCGTCACTTCAGGTTAGCAGGAGCTTCCCATGAGCGCATTGCTTTTTCAGTGTCTGCGCGTAGGAAACAAAAAGCCGATCTGATTTGCCCACACCCCTTGCCAGAGTTGGGAGTTTCATTGCCACATTTTTGTAATACAGAGTGCCCTGATTCCCTCAACTGTACCAGAAGTGTGCAGGACAGTTGGAGCTTCCCTGCATGCACCAGAATATACTTTGTGGAGCTGCCTAATGCTTAGCTGAGCGGGACAGAAATAGGCATCCAGGCAGGCAAGGTACATTCAGTTGCTATTTGGAAAAGAGATGAGAGAAGAAGGTGAAAGTGTGAGATGAGGTCACAGTTGCATCGACAGTTGCTGGGTACAAGGCCCCAGAAATGAAGGGAGAAGCTGGGCACAAGGAGCGTCATGGACCCAGAGAGGACTGTCATGGAAGGTTTTGAAACCCAGCAGGGAAAGGTGGTACTGGATTCAGTGTGAATGGAAAACTAGTGGAGGAGCTTGAGAATGGGCAGAGTGCGGTTGGGTGGCTCAGCATGTTTCTGACTCTTCTCCCCACCTTCCTCACACCCAGACCCTGCTTTGCATAAGGGGAGGCAGCGCCTGGGTTGGTACCCGCTCAGCTCTTCTGCCAACCACTGGTTTATCCTGCAACCCCAGACCTTGCATCCAGACCACCTAGTGAAATGGATGATGTACCTTGGTGCCCTGAGTCTTTTCATGCCGAGTTGAATTTGTTGAAGAAAGAGACTGCTGAGGTGTTGGCAGGTGCCTGACACGGGGAAGTTCATTGCTGTATTGATGGGTTTTACTTCTGGCCCTTTCTGCAGCCCAGAGTCTGTGGAAGCTAGTCCAGCTGTCAGCGAGAAGAATGTATACTCCAGTCATGGCTATGGGGCCACCCAAAGGCACAGCTATCGAGGGCTGCCATATGCAGTGAGTACTTTCTCTTTCATCTGCAGTGCCGCACCAGTCCCTTTCAATGCACTCTGCTCATCCTCTCCTGCTACAGCCCCTTCCCTGGCTGTTTGTCACAGAGCCTCTTCTCGGGCAGCAGCACTTGGTGGCATTCTGCTGTTCCGACTGCAGCTTGAGCAGTTGTTGCTCCCAAGGCCCCTTGCGTGCTGCTGCCAGCCCAGTGTAAGTTCTGTGGCCAGGTCCCCTGGTTCCTGTGATGTGTGCGAGGCAAGGGAGAGATTTGGTAGCACCACCTTTCAGGTTAGAAATGAATGAACTCTTAGTGCAGCACCTGTCACAGCGGACTGGCACTGTCTGATGCCAGGTTCCCCTTTGCACTCTATTGTCACCATTCAGCAGGGTTTGTGCTGACAATGCATAACTGACCACAAGTGGAGGAAGGCTGGGGGGAAAAGTGGGAGACAGCTTGAGATGGTAAAATAAGCGCACTGCTCCTCAGATGATCAGCAGTGAAATAATCAATGCTGACATTTCGATTGCTATCATCGATTTCAAACTTAATAACCTGCTTACACAATGGACTGTCATGCATGCCACTCATGTTGCTTCTGTCTGCATGCAGACTTAGGAGTTTAGGCCTCGGGCTCACGCTCGTTGCTCCTGGTGCAGCTAGGTGCTGAGCAGGCTGCGGATTTGGGCCCGAGGCTTCTGAGCTTTAATAAGAGTGTTCAGAATAGTACTGATGCAGGTGTTTATTTCCAGGATCATAACTATGGAGCCCCTCCTCCTCCGACTCCCCCAGCCTCTCCCCCCGTCCAGACCATCATCCCTCGTGCAGAACTAAATGGTCTGCACTCACCTGATGAGGAGAACTCTGGGGACAGTGAGAGCTCCTCAGAGGCAGAGTCTCTTCCGACTTGGTGTCACTGCAGTCTCTCCCAGGATGGCTTTCTCATCAAGTGTGAGAAGTGCAGGTAAGTTTTGGTGCAATGCAGAGCTGGACAGCTTCTCTAGTGTTGACTTCAACATCAAGTGAAGTATCATGTTTGGGTTGGGGGATGGACTTCCTGTTGGCAACCATTATTTTACCTGGTATTGACCTCCCCCTCTGTGCTCTCAGCCCAGCCCAGCCCAGCAAGTGCTAGTGGCATCAGGACTGGAGGCGGGGATGTTAAAGCAGTGTTATCATGCTGGGCTTCACTGGGGGCATACATCTTTTATCATCTGCTTGAATTGCAAGTGGCTTAATCCTTACAAAATCTGCTTCAATTGTACATCCTCCTTTGGCAGAGGAATGAACAGGGGGAAGGTGATTAGACTCCGTCGCCGGAAGCAGGACAATGTGTCAGGTAAGTTTGAGATTGTACTGGAAATATGAGTAGTCTGCAGGGTACTATCGTGCAACTGTTGTAGTCCCCTCTAACTGATCAGCACTCCCTGTTTCTTTTCCTAGCAGCAGGAGCATTACTTAAAGGTGGAGCTTGACATGTTTATGAAAAGATAATATAAGCCAGGACTGTTCATGTAGCAGTAATCAGTGTTATGTGAGGCAGATTCAAGTATTGGGTAACCCCACAGTAGTGTTGGAAGGAAATTCAGTCTCTGTGCGGGAGATGTTCAGTAGTCCCATGCTTCTGGGCTTCTCCTGAGCATCTGTAAGGGCCAAAAAGAAAAGTTATTCGCTGGATTTGTATCACAGCTAGAGTAGGAGTTGGCTGGGGTGTGCATGTGCTGCTGCAGGTACGTGTGCCTCCAGGTATCTAAGAGTCTTGCTTATGCATTCAGGGCTAAGCCAATTGTTAGATTTGGGGTCAGGGGTGAACCTTTCCTCCAGGTCAGGTTGGCAAGGTCTGTGGGCTTTTTTGCTTCCTCTTTAGAATGAGACATGGTTCTCGTTATAGGATTATTTGTACTTACGTTAACCTAAAATATTCCTTGTTGGCACCACTGTCTCCCTTGCTCTTTCTCTGTTGTACACTGTAGGCCTTGATTTCAGTAGGATGTCATGTGGCTGGGGGGTTGCAGGAGAGGCTTTGGATAGGGAGGTGATCAGATCACACAGACCCTTTTCTTCCCCTCTGTAAGGACTTAAGATGCAGTCAGTTCTGTTGGTACTAGAAAGACCAAGTGCATAACAGTGCCTTCCTCTGAGCTGTCAAGTTCGGTGAGCTGTGGCTGGACTTGTGTGCTCACTCACAAATGGGAGCTGTGCGCTGTTGTTGTCATCTTGGGCTGAGAGGACATGAAGACGAGCTGTGTTCTCTGGAGTAGAGAGAAGAGATGCTACTGACTCTTCTTTGTAGGTGGAGATAGCAGTGCAACTGAGAGTTGGGATGAGGAGCTGTCGCCCTCCACAGTGCTGTACACTGCTACACAGCACACACCCACAAGCATCACCCTGACTGTCAACCGGGTTCGCAGAACTAAATCTAAGAAGAGGAAGAGGAGCACAGAAAAGGCTCGCACTGCACCAAAGGCCAAAAAGATCAAGGTACGTGAGACAAGGCTGAAGCGATCCAAACCAGATGCTCAAGAGAAGTATTGAGAGCAGGCTGCACCATTCTCCAGTTGCTGGAGACCAAGCATCAGTGAGCCTCCCCTGATTATGCTTGGGCCAGGGATGGCCAACCTGTGGCACATATGGCACAAGTAACATGGGCAGCCTGTGTGTGTGGCACGTGGTAGGTTGGGGAGAGGAAGGGCAGCACAAGGAGCTAAAAGCAGAGCAGCAGATCAGGCAGGGGAACAGGGTAAGAGTGATGCTTGGTGGGGGCAGGGCTACTAGATGGCATACCTGCTAAGAAGGTTGTTCCCCAGTGGTGCAGGCAGTGCCTGTCGGAGTGGGGAGTTCTCATCCCACCACTTACTCTTTATAAACTGCTTGAGGACACCCCCTCAACCCCCACTTCAGCCTTTACAGGTAGGTTTATTGGTGATTCCCAGCCTATTTCCCAGAACTGCTGGTTGGTTGTCTGAGGCTTTTGGCTCAGCTCTGAATTGTTTCCCCATTCTTCTTGCTGTCTTCTCAAAGTTTAGGAGAGTCTGTGTCTGCCTGTGGCCGAGAGGTTACTGGTGGCAATGGGATGAGGATTTAGGGCTGCAGCACCTGGTAGGGTTGGGCAAGGTTCTTCAGGACTGAGTTGATTCCCCCAGGGGTGGTGAAATGCAGTTACTTACAGTGCATTTGTGGGGCAGCTTTGTTGCGGTGGTGCAAAGCAGTTATTTGTGTCTTTATCACCAGCAGCTACATGCTACATAATTTGCTCCCAGATGAGGCTTGGAATTGATCTGGAAGCCACAGCAATTATAGAAATAAATGTATTAGCTAGTATAGAGTGGCTGGCAGCCCTGGCCCCTTGTGATCTTTAGTAGTTGTAGATTAGCAAGCTGATTCTGTTTTAAGTATTGCTGGTTATATAGCCTTTTCCAAGAGGCAGTTCTGGGCCTTCCTTCTGTCAGGGCAGTTTGGGCTGTTGAGAGTAGTCATAATGTGGACAGTAAGACTGGCTTTTTTGGGTCAGGAAGCCTGGTAGCAGAACTTCCTTCAAAGATCTGCTGTAATCCCTCTTTGGGACATTCTTGCTCTGCCTTAGCCCTGATGTAATCTCCCTGGGTTTCTGCCTCTTTGAAAAGCTGTGATCTCTGAGCACTTTGGTTGGGGTTGAGCGGAATGTTTTAAGCAGCACCTGACTGCAGTGGGATCCTGGGGCTCCCTGGTGCACAGAGCACTCAGCGTATCACTCTTGTTTTGTGGACAGGCCTTTCGAGAGGGCTCCCGGAAGTCTCTGCGGATGAAGGTGAGTAGAATGGGATGCTTGCATTGCGCGCTCGTTTCTGCTTGCAGGTTCCTTCTGGCCTTGTTTTGCCTGGGGGTCTGGTTCTAGCAGCGTGTGGTGAATAAGTCTTGCCCCTCCCTGCCACCACAAAGGGCCCTGTCTGGTATGAGTCTGAGAGGAATTTCCCATCAGCTGGTGAGCTGTGTTTTTGCCTGAGGGGACTCATCAGATCGTGCTCTAGGTGAACCCCTTGCTGTCCTCTAGGATGGGGCTGGTTAGTGGTAGCTGTGAGGGAAGAATTTTGAATCCAAGATGCAGAAATGGGTCGTGGTCCAGTGCCTGGGGAGTCAGCTGTCCTGTGGTATCAAAGGTTCTTCTGAACTTTTTCTCTGTTGGATGTTTGAGACCATACAAATGAGTAGTATTGGAATTCCCAACAGAAATGGTGTCATTACTCTCCATGCTCCATGGACAGGAATCGATCAGCATAGGCATTTCGACTTCCTGACACAGCACTGGCACTATAGCTGGGAAAAGCAGGGCAGGGGAGGACGGGGCTATCCTTGTATCTCAACAGTCTTAGAAACCTAGGGTTGCTCTAAAAGGCCAAACCAAGGGTCCCTCAAGTCAGCATCTCATCTCTTACCACAGCCTGATGATTCAAAGGAAGGTGCACAAAGTCTGGTACTGTCTCAGTTTGTCCTAAGCATTTAAACGATCCCTGTCCTGTCATTTCTGAGCTTCTTGCAAGCATAAAGTTAGAAATGAATCTTGATGCCCCTTATTGTGTGTCTGATCTAAATGGTATGTATGAGTTGGTGTTGTGGTATCTGAGGGCCAAAATGTCCCAGCCCATTATGAATCTTTGCAGTGAGCTCTGTAGACGAGTTGTATAACATAAGACTATTTCCATTTTATCCACGTTAAATCTATTGCCTTTCAGTTTCATTGTTTGGCTCCCTAACTACTATCTTACAGGAGTGGGTGAGCAGGACTACCTGACTATCACTTTTCATTCACTTGCCATATGCCTTTATCATGGCTTTGTTCATTCCCTCTCAGAACTTACAGTCCCAGTCTTCTGCATCTCCTCTCATGCAGGTCTCTCTTCCATGCCTCGGGTCACTTATTGGTTGCCCCTGTTGTTAATCCAGTTGTGTCTGGAGGCCTTGATGAGGATCAGGGCCTCCGCATGTATTGTAGAACACAGGGAGACTTGAGCGACGGTCTAGTTTAAGACCAGAGGCAAGAAGTCAGTCTGACAAGAGAGTGGAAGAGGGAAGGGTGACAGGGCAGCAGCAGCAAATTTGCCCCTTTCATAACTGGATGATGGACACAGTGGTGATGTTCCAAGCCAGAGTGAAGTGTTCGTTTGTATGTTATTATTTGAAAACGCCTGCCTATTTCTGACTCTAACCCTGTCTGTGCTGTTCTCCTTCTCGATTCCCTCTCTATGTTGAGCTCCCCTTTCTAAGCCTCTACCCAGCTATGCATTTTCACTAACCTGTTTCTCCTTATTGTAAACATTAACTCTTTTATGTCCTACTTGTTGTGGTTGTGGGAGACGCAATGAGGGCCAGGTGAGAGAGGATCTGGGCAAGCAAAGAGTGGGCAAGGGGAAGTTGTAGTCAGAAGACTGGCGAGGAGAACATGGCGTGCTGCACCTCATTGTCACCTATCTAGTTTCTGTCTCCATACAGGAAGACCCAGGGAGGGATCTGGCATCCCTTGATGTATTTAGTTTATTTGCTGGTATATGCTGATGGGGCTTTCTTCTCACTTCCACCCTTGGGTGGCCTGGGAATGCCTGCATGGATCGTAGGGCAAGACTGCAGAGTCATTCCCTCCTGCCTGTTTTTCCTGTCCTTCATCATGCTTCCCTCTGCTTTTGCAGCACCTAGTCAGTCAGCAAAGAATCACCCCAGTCGTAGTTTGCCCCGGCATAAAGTTATTGATAGTTCCCCATGCAGCAGTTTTATGGTCTTGGCTGGGGAAAGGTCTGGGACCAGTGCCCACCGAGTATTTGGGAAGGGCTTCAGGCTTCGTCATGGAGTTGCTTCCTAGCTCCAGATCAGTCTCCTTTCGGTATTTCTCCAGCAAGCCCACCAGAGCTCTTTACATAGGTCTGTCCCCAGCACATGCTGGTCATTCACCCTTTGTTGTTTGGTGCAGAATTCTCCTTCTGAAGCACATGCCCTGGATGAGAACACAGCTGAGGGCTGGGAGAACCGGATCCGGCTCTGGACAGATCAGTATGAAGAAGCCTTTACCAACCAGTACAGTGCTGATGTGCAGAACCTCCTGGAACGGCACCTGAGTTCTCACAAAGACTATGTGGGCAAAACTGCTTTGCTAGACACAATCAACAAGACGGAACTGGCCTGCAATAACACTGTTATCGGGTCCCAGATGCAGGTAAGAACCAGCCCGGATGCAGGAGGGGATGAGGCCAACATACAGGGACCTAGGTTCGGAGCAGGGCAGGGTGGGTCAGAGCACCAGAGCTGGCAGCGATACTATTTCAGGAGCAGATGCAGAGGAAGGCAGGTCTGAGTACAGACGGGAGAGGTCACGTGGCACTAGACTGAGGGTTTTACCTCTTGGTTCAGCCTTCCGAGGTCTGTTTGCCAGGGAATTGGAGCCCTCCGTGCAGATGGGTGCAAGCCTCTTCCTTGCTTGGCTGTGCCGCTGTTTGCTACCTGCCTGGGATGCGTCGTATTTTCTGCTTTGTGCCAAGGGCCACAGATCTGTTAGCAGGGGGATGTCAGCTGTGCACAGCTTGGGGACAGAACCAGACCTCTCAGTCGCTGGCAACTAGGGGAATCCCCTGCCTCCAGTTTTGTCCATCTCCACAACAGCTGGTGGCTCAGCCAGCCTTCCCTGACTGCACGGCATGTCTGCCGAAGAGTCCCAACCCACTGCAGATCTGTAGATTCTTGTGTGCCTCAGTCTGTCTCTGCAGTTTTTATCAGCCCCAGGCCCCCTTTGCTGTTTTGGATTGGGGGGACTGACCCCTTGAGAGTACTTTCCTCTTCTGAGAGGGTTCCAACGTCAGGTGGGGCTGGCTTGCTCTGCAGCCTTCTCCCCACAGGAGAGGAAATGGCAAGATTAGAACAGGACAGAGCCTGGAGCACACGGTTCTCTCTCCAGCCCCCCCTGAGGAGCGTCAAACCAGAAGGGCAGCATACCAAGGAGAAGGTCACTCCTTAGTCCCTCTAGCTTGTGTCGGCAGCCAGGCTTCTAACTGCAGAGCTGAGATGCTCCTCCTCCTCCACCTGCTTACCACTACCCATGGGAGGGGAGTTCAGGATGCAGCACAAATGCCACCTGCACCAGAGTGCAGGAAGAGAGACTTTCAGGGTACTGCCTCTAACAATCCCACCCCATCACCAGGATGGCCCATCGAGCCCAAGTGGGTCCTGTGAAGTAGAAAGGAGGAAAGTTCTGCTGAGACCATCCTGGAGAAGACTCCCACATGGGAGAAGGGGGAGATAGAAGTCCAGCCCATTGAAGGGCTTATTCTTTCAAAGCCGCCTTTGCCTCCAAATGCTCATTGCCCATTCCCTGAGTAGGGGTTTTAGTAAACACCAAATTAGTGCTGAAGGCAGGGCAAGGTGGCACCTGAGAGGCATACTGGTATGTCCTGATCAGTGCTGCTGCTTCACTTCCCATCACAGAGCGTAGCAGGACAGAGCAAAGCAGAAAACCCGAGGCTTTGGATGTTCTGATTCTGAAAAAGCATGTTTTTTTTCAGGCAAGAATACGTAGAATATTGTGACGCTCATCACTTGCAGCCTGGGCAGGTGTAACATGGGTGGAGCTTTGTTGCCAAAGATCAGGGTGTCTTCTCCAGTTGCTGCTAAGCCCCAGGATCCTGGTTACTGATCCCAGCTTCTGCTGAAGGTCCCATCCCTGCCTTCCCCGTCCTTCTCCCCGCAGAGTGGGGACAGCCACTTGCCTGGCATGGGTGAACTGTCAGGCAGAATTTCTTTCCACCATACCTTCCCTCCACATCCATTTTATAAGTCAAGAAAGTTCCTCTGTGTGCACCAGTTGCAGCATAACACAAGATCACTGCTCTCCCCAGCTATGAAACGTGAGGTTTGTGGCGATGGCTTTAAGCAGCAGCAGAGTAGATTTGGATCAGAGCTCAAGAAACTTGTTTCCCATGAGAGCAGTAAGACTGTGGAAAAAGCTGCCCAGAGAAGTCACGGAATCCCTTTAACTGGAGGCTTCCAGACAAGATTAGAGAGCCATCCATCTGGGGTGGTTTAAGAGCAGCTGATGCTGCATCACTGGTAGCAGTTGGACCAAAGAAGCCTCTTGGTTACTCTCAAGTCAGTGATTCTGTGATCACAACTGAAGGTATCTACAGCTGCTTCCCCCAGTGGTTAGGACTTATTGCTCCCAACTGAAGAGACTTGTAGAGCATTAAAAACTGCCATTCGCTAGGTCCATCTTGCTGTCACCGGATGGTGGTGCTAGTGTCAGAGGTGCTCTGGGTGCACCTGAAGATGGTCCTAGCCAACAGCACTTGTGCTAGAGACCTGCTGGACTATGCCAGGTGGGGGTGGGCAGATTCCTCTGCTCTGGCCCGGTGTATGGAGCTGCCTGTGCTGCATGCTCCCTCCACTTACTTCAGAAGGCAAAGGCTGCCCTACTACTCGCTGCCCTCACCTACATGGACCAGGTCCCGCACAAGTGTAGTCGCTGCATCCCAGTATCCCCAAGCCCTCCGGAGCTAGTCATGAGGCTGCTGCCTTGGCAGGCCCCCCATCTCAGCAGGCTGGGGGATACCAAGCTGCTCTGCCTCTGAACCACCCACTGCCACCAGCTCTACACGCTCTTGATCCACACTGTCCATCATCCCGTCCTTGAGTCCTGCCTTGTCAACAAGTGGTGGGGCATTCGGAGCGAGGGCAGGGGCACGGGTCCTTGGTGGACAGGTCTGTACTCCACCTTGATCCCGCAAGCAACCAGGGACCTCAGCTGGCACCTTTTGTACGGAGCAGTCTCCACAGGCGTGTAGCTGGTGCGCTTTACAGATACCCTTGACACCAAATTCCTTGTTATTAACCTGTGACCCCACTCCTGTCCCACTTTTCTTTTTTGTTGCCCCGTAATTAGTTGGTGTGTCCTCAGTGGTCTCCCTTAGTAAGGAAGGCTTATAATTTCCACGATGGGCAGAAGCCCCTGACGCCATGGCACCTGAAATAGGCCTGTGTTGCACAGGGGCCAAAGGCGGATGCTGGAAAGCACTGAACAGGGTCTGCCAAGGTGCTTTCCACTGTGTTTCTCCCGCTTGCAGCTTGCTCCATTTAGAGTCTAGGAAGTTCTGCTGCAGAGGCTGTACACTTAACTCCCATGCTCAGTAGCTACTGATAACCCTTTCCTCCAAGAATTGTCCAATCCTTTTGTGAATCTGGCTAAGTCTCAGCTTCCACAACATCTGCTGGCAGTGAATTGCACACCTCAGGTATGCCCTGTACGAAAAAGAGCTTCCTTTTGTTGACTTTAAACTTGCTACCTACTGATTTATTGTATTGGGGTAGGGAGTAAATAATAAATAAATCCCTAGTGACTTTTTCTTCCATTTAGTATTTTGTAAACCCTTCTCATGTCCCCCCTCAAGCATATCACCTAAGCTGAGCAGGCCTGGCCTCTGCAGTCTCTCCTCATATGAAAGCCCCTCCATACCACTCATCGTCCTTGTTGCTCTTCTCTGGACTTTCTCCAGTTCTTCTATATCTTTTTGGAGGTGTGGGGTCCAGAACTGGGTAGAGTATCCAAGGTGTGAATGCACCACAGATTTATAAAGGGGCATAATGACACTTTGTGTTTTCCTTATAGTTTCCTTCCTAATAATCCCTGATATGCTGCTTGTCTTTTTGATGTCCGCTGAGCTGATGTTTTTAGCAAACGGTCCACAGTGGCTCTCCAAACTCTTTCCTGTGAAAGAGTTCTCCTCTTTTACCTATAAGAGCGGGTAATCTCCAGTAATAAAGGCCTGTCACAGGTGGGCAAGCCAAGACATCATTGCAGCCTGCTCCTCTGAGCATGCAAACGCGTAGAAGACATCCGTTTGACTAAAATAGATAAGCAGACAAACTTGGCATGTCATCTGCCTCCATAAGTGCCCTGCATGGTTTCACTGCTCGGCTTCCATTGGTGGGTGGCATTGCAGGTATAGTCCCTCTGAGCCAGGTGCTTCACACAGGTGTGTTGATGCTCGGCCCCTGGGGTCAGGCGTTCAGACGGACCACGTTCTCAGTGGCACACCAGGCACCTTGTGGGTTGCAGAAACTTCAGAGTTGTCAGCGAAGTTGACTCATAGTCCTGGCTCCTAGCAGGAGTTATGGAAAGAGATGTAAGCCGTTTGACAAGTCAAAGTGGTCCATAAGTGACAAGAAGGAAAAATGCCTCCTTGCCAGGAGAGCAGACAGGGTTATTAGCTGCTTTCTGTTGTCCTGGCATGCACAGGCTTGCCAAGCAGGTCTCTGGTGTTAGACCACAGACCGAGAGAACAGAAGGTTAAGGTGTACCTCTGTAAGTGAATTTTGCAGGCAGCTTTGTCCTGTTCCCAGTGTCAGTAATCCATGAAGAAGCCACAACAGGAATTAAATCATCTCTCCTCCATTTCAAATCAGAGCATGACAACTGGCCACTACTCCCCTTCTGATTTCTAGCCTCAGAAAGCTGGGGACAAGCAGAGCTTTGAGACGGTGAACTGAATTTTGCAAAGTTGGTCAGGGTCTGTGTTGTGCGTCTTTCCTTTTCCAGTTCTCTCCAGGTGGGTGGAAGCGTGTGCAGGGATGCTGTGTGAGTGACAATTTGTGGCATTTGGGCCTGAATAACCCAGTGTTGCACAGAGGAGGTCTGCTATTGCAGGACCAGTCCTTCTGGAACCAGACAGGCTTCTAATAAATATTTGAAAAAATCGTGACTGTTCTCAGTTTGCATAAGAGAAGTCAGCAGGCCTCTGGTTGGGGCAGAGGCCATGGTTTAACTGCCATGCTTACCTGGGGAAACTCAGCCGCGAGCGCTTCCAGGAGAGATTTTTCTTAGTGTACGAGTGTGTTCAACGGGGAGAAGCATCTGTAATGAAGTGTTTTCAGCACGGTCAAGGAATGCTGCCATACACAACCCAACATGCCATGCTCTCTTGGGACATCGGCCTTCATCTCACCTTATTCTTTATACAGCAATAACTAGATTGAACTGGTGCAGAAGGCAGTGTGCTGCTGCTTAGCTATTGCAGTAGACCTTCCTAGGTCTACTTCCAATTGGGCGAGCTTTTATTAATAAGGAAAGTTCAGAGTTTTCTTCAGTAAGACCCAGTCTTGTGCTCTTTGTTTGGCTAGATACCCTTGACAGCTATCATGACATTTGTTCTCCTCATACATTGAAGCAAAGTTGTTGATTCAGTTGAGATCAAAGCCTAATCCTCAGGAGGACTGACAAACTGGGCAGGCAGGCACGTCTCCTGTATGGAGCTTGTCCAGACAGGGAGACAGCCCTCGGCCTGGAAAGTCACCAGAAATTCACCAGACTCTACCTGCAACCATCCTGCTTCCGATGGCCCTTCATTTCCCCACACCTTTGTGTCCCTTTGTAGGAAGGTGAAAGGGATGTTTAGGTGTATCCTATCTTGTAATGAAGTCCATGGATAAAGAAAGATTTTGCTTCTATATGTAAGAAGAGAAAGAGCTGCCATATACTGGGTCAGACCATAGGTCTACCTTGGCCAGTATCATCACCCAGTGGCAGGGACTGGGTGCTGGAAGGGAGAGTGAACAGGGTCTTTTTCCACTGTTCTTCTCCCACTTTCAGACTCTGGCATTTAGCGGCTGGGCAGTTCAGAGGCCACACGTAACCCTTTCTGAATCTGGCTAAATTCTCAGCTTCCAACGCGTCGGGTGGCAGCGAGTTCCAGACTTCGATTATGCATTGTGGGGGGGGAAAAAAACCCTTTCTTTTAGTTTTTTTACTTACTACCTACTAGTTTCATTTTAGGACTGCAAGCCCCTGCCAGAGGCCTGCTGTTGTGAATATCCCACAGTAATGGACCTGTGTACCTTGCCACTGAGACTGGTTAATGTTTCCAAAAAAAACCTCTTTCTTCAAGTACTAATGCCCACAGATCCAGCCTCACTGGAGACAAACAAACACTCCATAGCGAAGATAGAAACTGCCAGCCAAAGTGCTGGGCTTGTCAAGTGGAGTTGACCATGGTCTGCAGAAGGCATGGGTGTGCTTCTTCCTCTGAGCATGTTTAACATGATCTGTAATGTAGGAAAGACTTGAGGCATCCAGTCTGTGGAAGGGATCTCAGCCTCAGAGATGCTCAGAAGGTAGGGTGCTCTTCTGCCAGTGACTGGTAGCCCTGGTTCTGCCTCCAAGCCGCAAGCAGGCTGAAGTACTCTGTATAATGGACCTGCTTCGAGTGTGTCAGGTAAGCAAGGTTATGGTTCCCTCCTTGGCTGAGCAGCCGTTGTCTATAGGCAGGTGTCTGTTGGGATATCCTGTGTATTGTGGTGGTCAGAGCTCACGTGCTGGTACTGGCAACAGGGTTCTTCTCATGTGGATCATAGAGCAGCTGCAGGGCTGTGGCGTAGGGATCGTTCTGCATTCCCACGCGCTGTTCTGGTCTCCCTTGCAGTTGCAGCTGGGGAGAGTGACTCGAGTTCAGAAGCACCGGAAGATCTTGAGGGCAGCAAGAGACCTGGCACTAGACACACTGATCATTGAGTATCGTGGGAAGGTTATGTTACGGCAGCAATTCGAGGTCAATGGGCATTTCTTCAAAAAGTAAGAGTACGATGCGGTGACCAGTGGGGCACAATTCACTGGGCACCTCGGCAGGAGCGCACCCTGCATCAGACGTGGGTTCTACGGGGAGGGCTGGCGGTGGTACCACGATGCAGACAGGCCTGCCCATTTACAGAACGCGAGCCTCTTTGGGCAAGGTGCCTTGTGTCATGAGCTAGGAGCTGCATTGCCCCTGGATGAGCAAAGTGTTGGGAAGGGGTCCTCTGTGCAGTGCCTATGGGTGTGGACACACAGTACCTTTTGTCCCCTTGAAAAGAGGAAAGTTCCAGAAGGGCACACGCTGTTACGTGTGATGAACCAAGAACAATTCAAAGAAAACTGGTCCAACTCTAACACTGCTTTGTCCATGGCTAAAGCTGGCAGAGGTCCCAGTTTACCTGTGTCCACACCCTGTAAAGCAGGGGGTAGCGGCCACGGCTGTGGTGGGAATTGGGACTGAGGGGTTATGAGAATTTCTGCTGCTCCCCCAGGCCATACCCCTTCGTGCTGTTCTACTCCAAGTTCAACGGTGTTGAGATGTGTGTGGATGCCCGCACCTTTGGCAATGACGCCCGGTTCATCAGGCGTTCCTGCACACCAAATGCAGAGGTAAGCCTCCAGCTCCCCTGAGTGGAAGTGCGGTTCTGGAGTGCACAGACTTCATTGTTAGGCTTACTGGAATCACTTAGACAAGCATCTGGATTCTGAACAAATTCAGCAGTGCCAGTAAAAGAAAAGGAGGGTGAACACCCAGCCAAGGGCTACACCTCTCATGGTTCCTAAGCTGCAAGCTTGAAAAAAATAGGTTGGGGAATGCAGAGCCTTTCTCAGGAAGGAACAGCTCCCACTACAGCTTCCCCTGGCCAGGGCTTGGGAATTGGACTAAAACAGGAAAAGGTGGAGGATAAGTGAGGTCAAGGAAAGTGGTAATTGTACTGTGGCAGGCAGGAACTCTTCTTGGGAGGAGACCTCCACCTTCGGGACAAAGATCATATCTCTTGTGGAGACATCAGTCTCTCTTTGCTTTGTTTCTGAAGGTTCGTCATGTGATTGCTGATGGAATGATCCACCTGTGCATCTATGCCGTTGCCACCATTGCTAAGGATGCAGAGGTCACCATTGCCTTTGACTATGAGTACAACATCTGGTGAGTGCCTCCTCACCCAGAAGCTCTACACTGCTCTCTGGCCTGGATATCTTCCTCTTCCTTCAGCCCCTTCCTCACTTCCTACATTTTGCTCCATTTTCTACCAAGTTGCACTTTCCTGGGTTTGTATTTCACCTGGTTCTGCTGTGGTCTTCTGCAGCAGAGGCCGGAAGGTGGCAGGGTCTCTGCTTTGGAACAAGGTGTGACATGTGGTAGGGGATACTCTGAATATCCCTGTTAGGGTATGAGAAATGGAGTGATGCTGATATGTTTGTGTCTTTGGAGCAGCAACTATAAAGTGGACTGTGCATGTCACAAGGGGAACCGGAACTGCCCGGTACAGAAGCGAAGCCCGAATGCTGCGGAACACCTACCTCCACCCGTGCTAGGCACACTGCTTGGGGCAGAAACGCGGCGTCGAAAAGCCCGTCGGAAGGAGCTGGAGATGGAGCAGCAGGGCATCGCGTCTGATGAGAACAGCAGTCAGCAGGCTGAGGAGGTTCCAGAGGGACCCACTGCAGCCAGTGACACTGAGGTAAAATCCCTGACTCCTTAGCATGTCAGAGGCATGGTCACTTCCCAGGGAGGAGTCTGGTACCAGAGGCAGAGGTCTGTCCTTGTATCTTACCTTAGTGGGATACCAAAACCAATCCCTGTAGCTTTCATATGACCTTATTTTCATTTTGTGGTGGTGACTGATGCTGCTTTTCAGGCTGCAGACAAGGAAGAGAAGCAAGAGGAGAAAGAGGAAGCTGCAGATGAGCAGGGAGCCTTGGCACACAGCAGACGGGCAAGTACCTCTTCCACTCTGATCTGAGTCTTGCATTTTGGTGACAGTTGGAGCAGGTCCTCCTGTGAAGATGGATTGCTTCTCTTGGGTTGCATTTTTGAACTTGGAGCAACCCTTGCCCATTGACAGAACCAGATATACCCTCTGCATTCCCAGGATGCCCGTGCACATCAAGCAGGGGGACTGAGTTAGAGAGGCTGTTCCACCAGCAAACCCCTTTTATTTTTTTAAATTTAGTTTTGTCCCATTGTTCTTCATCTTCTTTTGAGCTAGTCCTCCTTCCTAGTACATGAGCACCTCAAATAAAAAAAAATGTAGGTGACTCTCACATTGTTCTTCTGCTTTCCTCCTTGGTTGTAGTCTAGCCAAGCATGCACACATTTAGCTATGTTAGTCTTCCCTCACATTTTAGTTCTTCCAGCGCCCTGAGCTCATCTTTTTCTCTAAATTCCCTCCAGCACAGCCCATATGAAGCTAGCTAACGCTCCAGGTTGAAGATTGCCCATACAGTCTTATCCATATACATTCAGATTATTCGTGCTGTATTGGGCATTATTGTGTTAAAGAAAATAATTTGAAGTGTCTCCCCTGGTACTTTTTGAGTCCTTAGGAATTCCCCATCTCTTTTAATAGTAGGTCCTGTTTTCTCACAAATACCTGTAAAAGGTCTTGGTTCCCCAAGACCTCGGCAATGCATCGTTCGTTTGCTGGTTTTGCTACCTTCTTATTGCAGCCTTCACTGATGTAATTTATGGCATGATTACTCTTAATCTTCAAATCTTTGAGGAACCCTTTGAATCAATGCTGAAGGCTACTTGTTTTCTTTGCCACTCTTCCAGAGAAGTGGTAGTCTGTTTGTTATAGCATTTGGGGTGGCTTTCTGGATCATAACGTTTTCTGCATAATGTAGAACTGTTTATTTTATGTATGGACATGGGATTGGACGTCTCCTGGGCTATATTCTTGCTGAGGACTAAAGAGAAAAAGAAATGTGTGTGTAGTCTGTAGTGGCTGTTTGCTTTCCACAGCCAGCAAACAGATTACAGTTCAAAAGCTTGGACTTCTCATGTGCCCCAAATGCAGCCTGCCTTGGCTGTTTACTCAAGCAGATGGGTTTTGTAGCAAGCTCAGAAGATCATTTTGTTAAACTGGGACTGCAGATACTGAATTCCAGGGTAAAGAGTCCTCCATGGCGAAAGACCTGTGACATATGGCCATGTCAAGTGATCAGTCAGAGATGCAGACAAAGTTTTAGGGATTAAAGAAAAGCTCCTCCTCTTCCTAGTATAAGGCTAGTTTTAAAGCCAGGATGTTGGTCTCTTAGGTGGAGACAATCATATTCAAGCAGTGTTCTCTCCTTGTGAAATATTTCAGTGTTCCAATCCCCTCTTCTCTAATCTGGTCTCCGAATCATTCTTGGCTTTCTTTGCTTGCACTTAACACCAGAAAAATCTTTGATTAACTTGTCTTTAGTACTCTCAAGTCATAAAACTTTTTTCCAGTGGTATCAGACTACTTGTCCATTTGGTCCTGACATGAGCAAACTCCTGGTGTCATAGTGTCATAGAGAAGCAAGGCTGGAAGGTCATCTAGTCCAAAGCCTTGCCTAAGATAGGATCAGCCCTGTCCAAACCATGGTCTAAACTCTACATAAAATTACCCTCAGCCCTGACACAACACAGACCTCACACCAATAGCTGCCACAAGTAAAGCAGGAGAGCCATGGCAGCCAACGTCCTTCACCGAAACGTCAATATATGCACCCCCCCGCAAGGTCCCAGGTAGAAGGCCATGCCCCCCACTGCTTCCTCCCACCCACAGGTCTGTACCTGTCTGACCATGGGGTAAAATTCCTTCCTGACTGCAAATGTGGTGATTGGTCTGACCCTGAGTGCAGGGGCAAGACTCTGGGTGTTATTTAAATATTGTTTCTCTTTCGGGGCCTACCTCATGTGCCCCTACCTTTTACTTATCTTCCATTGATGTGTCTTCCGTTTCTGCTCCTGATCCAGAAATGGTTGCATGTGGAAATAAGGCAACTTGGTAATGGAGCTTTTACCTTCTTTTCCACCTGTCTAATAAATATCACCCCCCTCCTTTGCTTTGGCCTTCCACTGCTGACCTAATTCCAGCTAACTCATGTCTCCATCTGCCCCTTGGAGTAGCAGCTGTTGTCTTCCTGTGCAGCATAAGTCTCTTGTCCTCTGGGAATCAAAGTATCTTCACTTTACTTAGGTCTTGTTGGTCCAGGCATCATTCCTTTGGGACACAAATATCACTTGTCCTTTCCTCTTTGTGTCTCCATCAGCCTCTGACACTTCTTCTTTTCTCTACCTTGCCTCCTCGGTCTGAGTCTTCTCCATCTCGTGCACTTTAGTTATTCAAACCAGCATGTGTGTCCCTGATAACTCTTGCGTTATGTTTCTGAAGCATAGGTGCCATGTAGCCTAATGTGGGCAAACAACCCTGTTGCCCCTGGTCACTATGCAGACATGTGAGGATGCTGTTCTTGCCCATGGAGCTGATCTGACTCTTCCTTTTGTGCCCTAGTCCCGGGAAGAGAGGAAAGTGGAAGCCATCATGCACATGTTTGAAAACTTGGAAAAGAGGAAGAGGAGACGAGAGCAGCCCTCAGACAGGAGCAGCACAGACACGGAGCTTCCTGCTAACCCTGAGGCCCCTGAGCTGGAAGAAATAAAAACAGAGACTCCTGAAATTGAAGACAGCATCCCAGTGTTGAGTGCAGCCCCTCCAAATGTTTCCAGCAGCAGCAGTGTTGGGGTGAACACACGGAGGTCTGCGCAGGCAGTGGTAAGAGGAGGGTATGGATGTTCTGTAGCTTCCACCAACCCCTGCCCCTTGAGGTCTTTTAAAGGGGTCATATCTGAGCACGGGGCTCTACCTTCTTTAATTCAGATAGTCCATGGGCTGGGAGTGGGGGTTTTGGTGACACAGGGTTTTACCCATGTGGCTGGGCAGCAGAGAGGAGCAGCAGCAGCAGCAGTGGCTGGGTGCTAAAGCCAGCCCACCTACGACCCAAATGTGTCATTACAACCTGCTGTGGGGAAACCCCGCGTCTGGCTGGAACAACAAAGTATTTGCCTGTAAATGCTCATTGGCCGCAGGTCTCCCATGTGGGAGCAGGAGACGCATCATCTGGGATTAGATCTCTGCCCGCAAGCCCACAGCTGGGCAGTTACCATGTAAAAGGAGGCAAGCCTCGTGTTGCTTTTTCCTGATGTGTCTCTGGCTGAGACTAAGATCGCTCCTAGCTATGTCAGTCCCTAAGTGCCCTTTCCTGCAGATGTGGGGAGTCAACTGAGGCACAAATGTGAATTTTTCCAGCCTTTCCTAGGTATTCTCAAAGCCATTGCCCTGCCTCAGTGCCATTAGGGACCACCTCATCGGTACTAGCGTGTAACCCCATCGTTCCTCACTTGTGTGTGCAGAAAGAAGGTGGGAGGGGGAAGGAGCCATAGAAGTGCTGCGACTGATGGCAGGTTCGTGTTGTAGGATGCAGTTCCAGAGAAGCTGGTTGCTAAACCAGCTCCAGCCAAACCTTCCAGGCCTCGTCCCAAAAGCCGCTTTTCCCGGTACCGGACCAGTTCGGCACAAAGGTTGAGAAGACAGAAGCAGGCCAGTTCCCAGCAAGCTGAGCTCTCCCAAGCTGTTCCTGAAGAGGGAAGCAATGTCAGCTCGTTAACCACAGCAGACATCAGCAACACAGAAGGTCCGGGAGAAAACAGGCACCTGGTGGGGCCTGACCCAACTGTGATCCTGCCTGTGGGTGCTCAGTCCAGCCGGGCCACAGGGAAATACCCCAAAACTAAAAAGGTAAGTGGGGAGCCAGACTCCTACGCTGGGAGGGGCTGGGTGCTGCAGGGCCCCTCAGGCGGACTGGGAAATGGAAAGCGAGTTGTGGGAGACTCGCAATTGATCTGATGCGCGGAATTATCCTTCTTGGTTGTATTACCATTGCAGCTGGGAGCTCCAGTCGTGGCCTAGGGCCCTGCTGTGCTGGGCGTTGTACGAACACGGGACAAAGACGTTCCCCTCCCCAGAGAGCTTATAATGGAAGTATCAGACAAGAATACGGAAAGATCGATGCAGACTGGAGCCCAAGAAAACAGCGACAGCTTGGGTCCACAGGATGGGCAGTGCCCTCAGCACACAGCAGCAGCCCAGCCTCTGTCAGGGTTTTTGTAGGCATCAAAGCAGAGGAGGGATTTGAAGGAAGACACTGAGACACCTTTGTGGGTGTTCACAGGGAGCTGCTTCCCAGGCGTGAGGGCAGCGTGGGAGAAAGTACTGAGTGGCGTGTTTACCAATGTGATGCCAAAGGCAGGAGGAGTAGATGCCTCACTGCTGGATAAAGTGATAAGTAGGGTTGGGGCAGGCTGTGAAGCGCTTCCAAAGTACATGCAGCATCTAGGAGAGAGCGAGAGAGAAAAGAGGGAGCCTGGGGGAGGGACTGAGACCTGCACACCTCCAAACTGGTGCTGCCAAGGTGCTTTTGTCAAGGCCAGGCCAGGGCCAGGGAGGTTTTGGTAATCGGTGAGATGCTGAAAGCCTGGAGGAAAGCTCTGGTGATGCAGCAGGACAGGAAAGGCTGTGCTGAAGTGGCTATGCAGAAAGCATCTCCAAGCCTTAAATGTAGCTGGAATGGGAGAACATCAGCAGAGGTCCAGACTGAAGAGTCCTGAGTCACAGGCTTGAATAACCGGAGGAAGTGATGGCCCATGAGGAGGGATTGAGGGGGTGCGGGGGCTCTTTTTGCCCTTTTGAGCTCAGATAGACACCTGCTCCTCCGTGAGATGCAAGAGGTGCCGTGTGGGTTCTGGTCTGGAGCAGAGGTCTGCGTCAGCCGCCTGGTAGTGGTAACTGAATGCATATTTACAAGTGAGATTGTCGAGAGATGAGGTAGGGGGAGAAGAGACGGGGACCAAGGACAGCCCCGTTGAGTGAGGAGGAGACCGGGAAGGAGGGGAGTTGCAGAGGCCAGGGCAGGTTGGAGGAGGAAGTTCGTGAAGAAGACTGGTCAGTTGTCAGAGGCAAGGTGAGGATGATGTACTGGTCCTGTGATTTGGCTGAGAAACCGCTGAAGACTTAAGTAAGAGCAGTGGAGCCTGAGGTCAGAAGCTGGGTCAGTGTCGAAAACAGGCTGGCAGAAAGGAGCTCCAGGCAAGGCTGTAGGCAGCTGATTCAGCACTGCTCAAAGTGGAGGGGCAGGGAGATGCAGCAGCAGGAAAGGAAACCAGGGTCAATGGGGGCTTTTGCCATGGGAAGAACCTGAATCGTGCTTGTGTTGAGAGGAAGGGGCCAGAGGAGAGGAGAGAAGGCCTGGAGGTGAGGGGTGAGGTCTCTGAGAAGATGGCGTGAGGCGATCAGGAGGGGAGTAGGCTGTGGGAGAGGAGAGGTGAACCTGGGGGGGGGGGCAGGAGGTCAGTATGGTGTCAGGTTTGTCTGGGAAAAAGCCAGATCCTGGTCAGAGATTTCCCCGCCTGTTCCCCAAGGCCTGTGTTGTCTGTGGTGAGACTATATCAGCGTGTCTCCCCCGTGCACTTGCCGCAGAGCCGAGCTGAAGTGTCCGGGGCAGCTTCCCCGCGCAGCCCCTTGCCTACCTGTCCTGCCACGTCTGTCATCGTCCCGGCCCGGCCCCCCTCCCCCCCACTCAGGACTATTCTCTGCTTCAGTATCTAGTTACAGAGTGGCTGAACGACAAGGCGGAGAAGCAGGAGTGCCCCATCGAGTGCCCTCTGCGCATTACCACGGATCCAACGGTTCTGGCAACAACCCTCAACATGCTCCCTGGTCTTTCCCACTCCCCGCTGATTTGTACCACCCCCAAACACTACATCCGCTTTGGCTCCCCCTTCAACCCCGAGAGACGCCGCAGGCCTCTGCTGCTGGACGGGATGTACAGTTCCTGTAAAAAGGTGTGTGTGCTTGCATCATCTCCCTTTGACCCTCTGGCACGTGCCCCCTTTCCTGTGTTCCTGCAGGCCTGTTGAGCCCAGTCCGGTGTAGTCAGTGTCTTCCTGGGTGAGTCAGCCCTGTCCTGAGCTTGGGCATGTAGGCCAAGGCTGGTGGGGCTGAGGAGGGGCTTGCTGTGCAATGGTGCATGTGCTTGGGCTCCCCGTGGGCAGTTTCCACCTCCCCAGAAAACTGAGTGGCAGCTGAGAAGGAAACTGAATGTGTCTGGGGTGTCCCCAGGACAGGGGAGTAGAGGAAGGGAGGGACACAGGGCTGAGGAGAAGCAGAGAAGAGCCTTCTTCCTTGCGTGCACTCGCAATGAGAAGCTGCCCTGGAAGCAGTCTGAGGGCAGGGGGCCTGGCTTCTCCAGCTCTGACCAGCGAATTGCTCTCTCTTCCTTCTGTCGCGCTGGAGCTCAGTCTCTGGAGCCTCCGAGCTGCAGCGGGAGCTGGCCAGTTCCACCCCGGGGTCAGGAGTAGGGGTGTGAGCGTCCGGTCCCAGGGTGCCTGCGCGGATATCGCTGCCTCCTCTCTGATGCTCAGGCGTCAGCCAGCTGAAAGGCCTGGCACCCCAGGCTGGCCCCACCTCTCCCTCCATGGCAGCGGGAAACAGGTGGCTTAGGCAGCTCTGCAGCAGCTGGAGTGCGTGGGTGTTTGATCCTTCAGGCCATGGCCCAGCAGAGAAAGATGGGTGTTGCCGGCCCTAAATACCAGACTGCGTTCTTACTTGCCTGCCTTAGGCTGGCACTGACCGCGGCAGTCCTGCCTCTGTTTGTGGGTCAGCCGATTGGATCAGGGGTGGGCAAAATGCGGCCCGGGGCCAGATGTGGCCCACCAGGCCATACTCTCCGACCCATGGAGCCACTACAAAATTTAGAAAATTAAGATTAATCTACCCTGGGCTGCCTGTCATGTGGTCCTCAATGGCTTTCCGAAACTCAGTAAGCAGCCGTTTGCCCAAAATAACTGCCTGCCCCTGGATTGGATAGATGGCTCTAGTGGACTGGCCTTCCCTAAGGGTTGGGTCTACGTCTGTGCTGGGAGTAGTTGCCACAAGCCTGCAGGCCTCTCCCAGGCAAGGGTTTGTGAAATGGGACTTGGTCCTGTTTGTCAGCATTGGTGATGCGCGCGGTCAGGGCTTCAGCAGCTGCCTGTTGCCCAGCGGGGTGATTCCAGTTGAGTTAGTGACTGTGGACGGGGCGAGCTCCTGTGCTGCCCTTGTTGGAATAGTGGCACAGTCTGCACAGTAGACATGTCCTCCACATCCTTAGTGCCACCGTCTCTTGAGAGAGCTGCGGCTGCTGCTGGCATCTCCCCTATAGCCGAGATTGGGCTCTCAGGCTGCAGCAAGTGAACGAATTCAGAGCCCGCTGTGAGGGTTGGCAACCTCATCTCTCCAGGGATGATACTCCACCCCTGCTTGTCTGCAGGGGAAGCCAGGCTGTGTATGCTAGTCAGCTGGGAAGCAGCAAGAGGTAGGGACCTTCAGGTAGACTGGCAGATTGCACCTCCTTTACAGTCCCTCTTAGCAGAACCCTGTTCTGTCCCCCAGTTTCTTTGGGATTTATTTTTGTCTCTCTGTGGGCATTTCAGTGCCTCCCTGGGGGTCCTCTCTGCTTTCCCAGTCTTGGTGCTCTTTAAAGGCTAGCACCAGCACTTAGTGGATGGTTTTTGGTCCTTTCCTTGGGGAATTTCCACTCTTTGGGTCCTTCAGAGAAGTTTTACCTCGCTGCTTCTGTCTTCAGTTAATCCCTTGTCACACACGTAGACCACCTGAAAAAGCAGCCATTACCTCTCTGAGGCACTCGGTTAAAGTTACCACTGAAATTACATGGGTTTGTCCTCTCCTGCTTGGTTGGGAATGACTTAACTGTCCAGTGCTTGATGATTAGTTCCTGGCTGGAGATCGCAGCACACTTGGCATCTTGACTGTGGAAGATCTGGTAATTTAACAAGGAGATGCACAGATTTCCAGTATGTTTCACAAGGACTCTCTGTCTACACCATCCAGTAGAGGTAGAGGCTTGTACTTGAAACTGGCTGTTGGTGGTATTGCAGCTAAGTTCATATTGTCTCCAGGAGTTTTCCTGGGACTGACGGTAATGCAATCCATGCCACTGGCAGTTGCTCAGATCCCTTTTCTAGGTAGTCGTCTGATGCTTCATGTTTTACTCCTGTCTGGGGTGGATGCTGGCTTGCACTCCGCTGACGAGCTAGAGCAGCATTTTCATTCCAGTGCGGCAGATCTGAAGAGGTTTCATCCTGGCCCTGCTGTCTGAGTGCTCTTCGGTTGGTTGAAAGATGCTTTAAGTTCTTGCAAGGCAACTTCCTTGCAAACTGTTACGTTCTTCCATCTTGCCTACGTTGCCGTAACTGATTTCTGTTTCCAGTGGAGGCCTTCCTAATAGGTAGTGATGGCTCTGTCTGTCTTTTATTTATTCTTTGGGGTAGTGGGGACGATTTCTTTTTTGCTTTTACTGCCGCTGGTAGTTGTGACCAGTCACCTGCAAGCGTTGCTTGGTAGAGTTTCATAACCCACTTGGTTTTTTTGTTTTGCTTGTTTTGACTGCCACATCCACCTCACAGCCCTGTCTCTTAATATGTTTGGTTCTTTCTTCCTTGAACATTTACCAGTTCTCTGTATTCTCCTTCCATTGGTTCCTCTCCTCTGGCCTCTTAGCACTGAAGCAGTTTACTTTTGCCTATTTCCACTCATCTTCCCACCCTTGGAGAATCCAAACATGTCCTCAGCTGCATCACCGTGTGCATTGCTGATAGGTCTCCAAGACTTCTCTGTCACCAAAGAGGGAATTCAATTCCCCTCCAGTCTGATAATGTTTATAAAGACAGCAAGCGGACGGATTCATGCGTGTTGTCCATGGAGGCTGTTCTGGTATTCCTGCACAGCGGGCTGGGGGCCAGGCAGACCTGTGGTTCTCCTAGGTTTCCCAGAACAGCAAAGTGACCTGAGGCAAGCTCCTAGCTGTGTCTCAATTCACACGTCTGGGCAATGGGGACACTCAGTACGTGTCTGTGCGGTGTGCACGTGCCTTGTGGCTGAGAGATTGGCATCTGTCAGGGCAGTTCAGGCACAGGGCACGTGTCTATCCCAGCGGACGTGGAGGTTCAGAGGATTCTGATTCTTAGTGCCCGTGCCCTCCTGCCAGGTCGTGCCAGTGCAGCCACTTAAAGAATCGTTACTGCAGAGCAGCGCGTCTGACACGTACACGAGGAGAACAATGAAGCTCCTGTCCCAGGCCCAGCCTGTCTGGTGCACGTGAACTCGGAGACTTTAGTGCAGGAGCCCACATGCACTGTGCAGTGTTGCAGAAGTCCCGTGAGAGGCCAGAGTGTGTAAGGGGCTGCATTCTGTCCCTCCAGGAGTCAGCAGCCATTTGATGGACTTCCTCAGCAAGCAGTCTGTCTGAGCACAAGGGGCAGCTGTAGAAATCCACCTGTAGGTCATCATCCCATCAGCGGGGACTCTGCTGCTTGACCTGCTTGTCATCCAGAATGACAGTGGATATCCACGGCCGTGTTCCAGAGAGGCCGTGAGCCTTGTTGCTTTTCTTCTGCAGTGGAACTGAAACCTCTTCTGCACCTTCTCAGGGTTCCCACTAATACCCACGGTGTCTGCTAGAGCCTGGAGAAGCCAGGTCAGACTTACCTGCCTGTCTCCCTGCTAACCAAGGCAGCAACTGCCACAGTGAGCTGTGGAAAGAGAGCTCCTCCTTTGCAGGTTCAGGACCTCCTGTGGCAGGTCTTCTGTCCTGGAGTTCTACAGGGCAAAATAGTCCAGCACGTTTGGTCTCGGGACCTATTAACTGCAGCTAAAATTCTCTAGACTTTAATGTAGCTCAGTGTGGGTCCATCTAGCAGCATTGAGCAGGTCACCCAGCACTGTAGTCAGACTAGTCTTCTCTAGTTTGGAGGACCCCACAAATGATTAAGGGCTTGGAGGACAAACCTTATGAGGAATGACTAAGGGATCTGGGACTGTTCATCCTGGGGAGGGAAAGACTGAGGTGGGACTTAGTGGCCATCTGTAAGTGTGTAAGGGGTGAATATCAGGAGCTGGGAGAAAAACCGTTTGCTAGGGTGCCCCAGGGGATGACAAGGAGCAATGGCCATAAACTGTTAGAGGATGGGTTTCAGGCTGGATGTAAGGAACAACTTCTTTATGGTAAGGGTGACCAAAATCTGGACTAGACTTCCCGGGGAGATGGTGCAGTCCCCAACCTTGGAAGCCTTCCAAGTGGAGACTGGACAGACAGCTTCCTGGGATCGTTTGATCTCAGCAGTATTCTTGCCCAGAGCAGGAGGGTTGGGCTCTTATCTTTTGAGGTCCCTTCCAGCCCTTAATTTCTATGATTCTTATCAGGTGGCACAACACTTCTGGAGAGCCTCAGTATACAGGCTCCGTTGTGGGACCACAGCCTCACCCCTTTGGCTTATGAGGAGCCCCTGTTGCATGCTCTTTCCGCTCTTGCTCTCCCAGTAGTAGCCATCTCCTTAGCCAGGAGAGAAGCAAACTTCAGGCTCTCGTGGTGGAGCTCCCACACACTATCCTGCACAGATCTGGTATCAAGACCTGCCAGAAAATTGCATCCCTGGGCAGTTCAGAACGACACTTGTAGCAGTGGGTGAGGTCCCCTGTGCTCTTCCCAAAGTGGTACTCTGTGCTGGGAAAGGAACAGCTCTGTGCTCTGCATACATCTAGAGC
Source organism: Caiman crocodilus (assembly GCA_030014935.1). Taxonomy (NCBI): domain Eukaryota; kingdom Metazoa; phylum Chordata; order Crocodylia; family Alligatoridae; genus Caiman; species Caiman crocodilus. The sequence goes on along the minus strand of JAGPOW010003182.1, from coordinate 15,310,393 downwards.
TCGACAGTACTGAAGTGACAGAACCATTTCTTTCAGACTCTGCTAATGCATATTTCTGGCTTCTCCAAGAGACAGATGTTTTCATCTCAAAGACAGTCAAGGTAGCACATTTTTCTGTCCCATTGTATTGCCAGGATTCCCCTCCTATACGTGAAGTAGGTCCTTGTCCAGAAGGCAGATTAAGGCAAATTCTAAATACTTACACTTCCATTAGCTCAATTTTTCAAATAACACCTGACCTTGAAACGCTCTAACTGCTGGGTTTCGTGCCTCCTACCTTCTGAAGAGGTCTTTGCCCTTCCATTGCAGACAGGTTTGTAACCTTTAGCACCTGTCTCATCGAGCATTCCTTTTCAAAGCCATTCATAAGTCTTTGGGCTCAGCCTTCACATCTCCATCGCACCAGTGTTCTTCCCAAATAGAAAATGGAGCCTGATGCTGCGCTCCTGTGCGAGTCCTGCAGCAATTCTTGTGAAGTGGCAGAGGGACTGCATAATGACATGGTCTTGTTCTGTTGCAGCGTTGGATGAAGCAAGCCCTGGAAGAAGGGATGACTCAAACCTCATCAGCTCCACAAGAAAACAGAACCCAGTGTCTATACCAAAGCAATGAGAGCAGCAACTCTTCCAGCATCTGCAAGGACAACACAGGTACGTGTCCAGCATGTGGTGAACTCATAGGCTGGTGTGGCTAGCTGATGCATGGATTGAAAGCAAGGCTTTGGAAGCTGTGTGCTGTAGCAGGGTGTACTCCCCTGGCAGATGCAGGAGCCCTTTTCCTCATCTCAACCAGACCCTTTATTATATCCCTTTGGCTTGTCTCCAGAGAACACAAAGCCTTTCACACGCAGGCAAACGAGAGCAGCTTCTCTTTACAGCAACCCAGTGAACATGTAGACCAGCTTCTGGCTCCTCTGCCCACCTCAGGCACAAAGTGTGCTCTGTCCCAGGCCACGGGCCTCAGCCTTGCGGCCTTCCTCTCTCTGTCTGCCCGTTTCTCTACAGACCCTGGGAGAGGGGCATCTCTGGTGTGGTGCGTGACCATCGGCTTCTGCACCTTCTCTCTCTCCTTCCTCTCCCCAGCCTCCCTTCCTGGGGAGCCTCTTATTTTCTGTGGCCAGCCAGTTACCCAGGTCAGCTGGCCAGCTTTCCTTAGCAGGCTTGCAGTCCCCTTGCTTGTCTGCAGCTGTGTGGCAGCTTCTGGACTAACTGCCTGGTGCAGCTCCTTGCCAGCAGGCTTGCAGCCTGCTTCATGCACTAGCACGTGCTGGCACAGGACAGTGGCTGGTGAGAAATGCTGCACTGCTGCATGTCCATTTCCCCAGGTCCCTTCTAGCTAGAGGCTGCCTGCACTGCTCCAACACCTTACGGTAGCAGGATGGTACCGAATCTTGCAAAATGATCATCAGGGTTGTATAGTACAGTTCCAAGGAGAACAGTGCCACCCTTCTGAGCATGATGCCATTAGAATGGCAGCTGGATAGTCTAATCTGTGCTGAGAGTTAACAGTTGGTAGAGGATTGTGCAGCAGGTACCTAAAATACTGGCTTTTAAATCTGAGAAAAGCAATAGCAGAGTTGTTAAATAGTTCACTTGCATCTGTCTTTACAGAGGAAGAGGGCGGAGATCTGCCCAAGTCAGGAATCAGTTTTCCAAGGACGACAGACGAGCAGTTAGACAGTGTACAATTAACAACAGAGTTGGTTATGAAAAGGTTAGATGCGTTTAATGTGAACAAAGCAGGAGATTTTGAACAGTGCACATCCCTGAGCAAGACCTGAATGGGGTGAGCAAGACCATTAGGGAAATTCTAAAGGGCAAAGCCGAGTGAATTGTTTCGTGTCAGAGCCTGACACTTGGGAAAGGTCAAACATAACAGCACGCCTTCACAAAAGTCACAAGACCAGCAGCCTGGGAGAGGCCAGTTCCTAGGATTTCCCCAGGGCTGGCATTCCTCTCTCTCAGGCCTGGTAGCTGAGGCCCTGTGGAGCCAGCTGGCAAGGGAGCGTCTGGACGTTCCCTTGTGAAGTGGCTGGAACATGAGGAGGGACTTGCTGCTTGGAGATGGTGTAGGTTGAGGTTGACAGGATTCGGTGGTGCAGGCAAATGGCTGTCGATTGAGCCCAGGGTCAGGGAAGTAGGAAGCTGGGAGCAGAAAATGGAGGGCAGCGGAGCTGTAGCCTGCCCCAGAGGGAAAGGGGTTGGGAGCAGTGTCCAGTGGATCAGAGACTTCGTGCAGGATGGCGCTGACCTGGCCAAGGGGCTGGGTGTAGAGGTGACCCTTGCATGGGACAGTGTGAGGGGCGAGGGACGTGCAGGCAGTTTCCAAAGGGAGGCGGGTGGGGGGTCACTGGGTCACAGTGGGAAAGGAGGTCAGTGGTGCGCGGTGTAACAGGCTGCTTGGACTGAGCCCGGTGCACCGAGGCCTGAGGTGAGGAAGCAGCAGAACTGGCAGCCCGAACACCTGTGCAAGAGCCTGGCGCTGAAGGAAGGGAAGGCCTGGGGGAACAGGGGAGACTCGCAGTCTCCAGGTCAGGACCTGTTCCAGCCAGGAAGGAGCTCAAAAGCCTGCAAGGAGAGTGAACGTGGGAGAGGTGCAGAGCACAGGGGAGCTGGGGGGGCCAGTGGGAGGCGTCTCAGGAGATGCGCGAGAGCAGAGGCTGGGTACAGCAGAGCCAACGAGGCAGCATGTGCCAGGCAGAGAAGTTGCCCGGGCAGGAGCTGTGGGCATAGCGTACTGAGGTTGGAGGGGAGATGGAGGCTGTGGTGGGAGGTGGTGCTGAGCTGACCAAAACCTTCCCTGGCCCGCGGCCTGGGCAGCTGTGCGGTTCCAGCAGCATCACAGCTTGCTTTTGCCTTCACCACACTGGTCTTAGACCCCCAAAGGCTGCCGGACACTTCCCAGAAAAGCGCAGCCCGGCTCTGTGCCCTGAGATGTTCACCAGCGGTGGGGTAAACGAAGAGGCCCTGCACCTCAGAGCAGTGTGGAGGGTCAGGGTCTTCTCAGTGGGAATGATCACTCCTGGGGCTGTATTTATCCGGGCTGCTGAGATCAGCTGGGGAGAACTGAGCTGCACCGTGGTTCATCTGCGATGTGCCAGCGTAGAGTTTTTTCTTGTCTTTTGTCAGGTGGAGGCCCTCAGAGGCAACCTCTCTCCTTGTTCCAGCCTCTCTGGCTCCTTCCCGCAGTGGGCTTTGACCTTTCTCGCATTCCACTTCTAGCACTCGGGCTGCTAGTCTTCCTTCGTGACACGCAGCTCTGATTCCCAGACTTGCGTAGCACCACCTCTTCTGGGGCTGGAGCGTGGGTGCTGGTGCCGCCTCGGCCGTAGGGGTCTGGAATGGGCGGGCTGCCGCCGGGGTGAGGGGCAGGGCGAGTGGCAGTGCAGCACGATGCTCCATGCAGTCCCTGTTCTGCAGACTTGCTGAGCCCCCTGAAGAAGTGGAAGTCCCGCTATCTGATGGAGCAGAATGTTACCAAGTTGCTGAGGCCTCTGTCTCCTGTCACGCCTCCGCCTCCTGTCCCTTCCGTTCCTGGCTCCGTGAGCCCACAGCTTCCCACACCCTGCTCGTCCGTGCCGGGAGAGGAGGAATGTCGCAATGGTTATGGCATGATGTTCTCGCCCATTCCCTCCCTGGCTGCGAGTCGCTGCAATACTCCACTACAGTTTGAGGTAAGTCTGGGTAGAGGACCGCCCACTCAGGACGTGGGTGGACGAGAGCATGTGCGTGTACCTGGGGCTGTGCTGGGGGCTCCTGCCTTCACTGGGTTCCTAGCTAAGACTCCCAGTGCCCCACTGCAGGGCAGCTGGTGCCTTTATTCTCTGTTCCACCTGTGGCTGTAGCCAATCTTGCTCCTGGAAGCTGTCAGAGATGTGTGGGCTCTTCTCTCTTCCCCCACTTACATGCCCCACTGCTGTGCAGCAGCCACTCACTCTCCCAGGACAACACCTTGGTTTCTGCTCCCTTTCTCTCTGGACGTGGCATGGCAGCAGTCGGGTTTTCCAGAGACCACCCACTCACCCTGCATCCTGCCCAGCTGCAGGCCCCTTTCCCATTGCAGCCTTCTGAAACACCATGGTTTCCCTCCCTGCCTTGTGAGACTCCACACCCCCAAGCTCCCTGCGAGCGTCAGGCATCCCTTCCTCTCTCCCTCCCTTCTGCATGTACCTTGCACTTACCCAGGCCTTGGGGGTATTGGAGATTCAGGTCCCAGCAGCTCCGGGACTGCCTGTAGTTCTCTGTGCCCAGTGCTGAGTGTCCCTTTGTATTTCCCCGCTCTATATATACCTTTGATTTTTGTGGTGGCTTCCATCTGCAGAATTGTAGGACGTGTTGGAGCCCAGCCGGGTAAGCGCCCATCCTGTCTGGAGCTTCCTCGTCCACTGTGTCACGTTCCACCCCTGTGGCCGTGACCAGCAGTAGTGCAGGAGGTGCCAGGGCTTTGGAGTTCTGTCCTTTCCAGTATTGCTTCTCCTTCAGCAGTGGGACTCCCCAAACCTGCCGCTGCCTCCAGCATGAGCCTCCAAACCCACCCAGCAGCACTCAGTGCAGTGAATGCCCACCTGCCCACTGGTGTGAGACTGCTCTGCAGAGATCCCTGCTCTACCCAGGAGCAGCACAGGCAGCCTCCGTTGCTGAAGTCTTGTTGCTTAGTGCTTGCATTTTCACTTTGAGAGCTCTTTCTTGGGAGCTGCTTTGGAGCGGGGTTTGCACAACTTAGCGGACAGCCTTGTTGAGCACTGCAGAGGGGTTGGAAGTGATTTGGAAATGGAACTGGAAACTGCTCATGGGCTCTGCTGTGCTTTGAGGTGGAAGTTGGGGGTGAGTGCCAGGCACTGGGCGTCTAGCTACAGACTTGCAGTCCTGTGTTCAGTGCTGTTGTCTCTTCCTGGTGCCGTGTGCAGCAGAAGTGTGCCCACAGGGATAGAAACCTTCCATCTTCTCAGGCCACCTCCTTCCCTCTGGGACAGGAGCATAGCAGCTTTTTAGACCGCAGTTGTCTATGTTCAGGCTTCAAAGGCCCACCCAGTGCTGCTCATTTATAACACTTTGTGTCATGTCTGTTCCACTCAGTTGTCACCAGTTCTAATGTGAGAGAATGCATCTTGCCATGTATACAGATTGTGTGCTTCAGTCCCATGACCACAGCTTCCAGGGGAAGAGAGCTGCAGGCAGGTCTTCAATCTGTTGTCAGTGGCACTGGTTCCTTGTGAGAGAGCTGATGGTGATGACGTGCCGTTGGTCTGGGGGAATCAGGTGCCTTTTTAAACCCTGGCGTGAGTCCTGAAGAGTTAGGCTAAAAGTGCCACTTTTGCAGAGCTACTTTCTGAATCAGTCAGCTGCAGCTGCTCCTCTGGGGAGCTTGTCCCACAAACTCCAGAAGCCACTAGCAGGTCAGGTGCTCAGAGGCAAGAGGCTGAGTTAACTAGACCAGCTGAGCCTAGAACAGCTGGGCAAAATGCGGCCCATGGGCTGGATGCGGCCTGCCAGGCCGTGCTGTCTGTTCCATGGGGCCACTAAAACAGTTAGAAAAAATAATATTTATCTGCCCCTGGCTGCCTGTCATGCAGCCCTCTGGCTTGCCAAAACTAAGCGTCCTTCTGCCTGAAATAATTGCCCACCCCGATCTAGAAGCATACCTCTCTGGGCTTCATTGGAATAGGGACTTTGAGAGCGGGGACCGGCACGTGGTCTGTCCCCATGGAATCCACCCGTCACGTTGTCGTAGCTGGCCAGCGAGTTCTGAGTTCACACCACTTGGTAGAGTATTCCTGGTTGCAAGGGTCAGGCCAGCCTTTCCCCGTGTCCCTGGTGGTGCCCGCCCCCTGAGAGCCTCCCTCTCTGCCCTTATTGCAGGCGTGCTCTGTAATGTCCTTGCATTAGGCAGATCGCTCTCCTTTGTTTGCACGCGGTGGCAGTCCTGGCAGTTGTCTCACTCAGTTGGCACCTGACCTAACCGAAGAGGAAGCTTGGGGTGACTGAAGGCACCGTCTTCATTTTCCTCCAGTGTGGAATCTCATTTCAGTTGCCTTTGGCTCAGGCAGGATCAAACCTTGCACACCAGCCTCCTCACGTCATTGGACTAAAGGCATACATGGATTGCTTTATATTTCCTGGTGCAACCCCCTTGGCAGCATCAGTGGGAATATAAGGAAGCAGATACTTCTCTGTCTAACATCTCTTCTGTTCTCTGGTTTGGATACTAAGTTGTGGCATGGAACGTGACAACCCCATCCTGTCTTTGCTTCCAGGAAGATTTAGAAACTCCCTAACCCACTGAGTTGCCCTCTAATCCCTGGGTAGGTCCCTCGGGGCAGCCTTCATGTAGAATAGCTGTGGCTAACCTCTGTGCTTATTTTTACTTTATTTTGCTTCTTGACTTTTTAAGTAGATGAATAACAAGATGCTTTTCCCTCCTCTAGAACGTATCCTCCCCTGAGAGTTCCCCTGCGCATAGGCCCCGTGCGCGCACATGCGCACAAGGGAGGGTGGAAGGAGGGTGAAGAGTCTGTGAAGGAGAATGAAAGGATGGGAGTGGGCCAGATGGGGCACAAGTCAGAGCAAAGCTGAGAAGAGACAACAGGGTTAATGGAGACAACAGGCAACCAGCTGGAATGGCTTGAGGAGCAGGCATGCATAGACCATCCTGCAGGTGGGGGCATGGAGGCACTGTGAAGAATTATTGTCTCGGTTATTGAGGTACAGGGCAGAGGGCTGGCCCCACAAACACCAGTCAGCATCCGTCTCCACTCCACAGATGTGGTTTGTGTAGTACCTGCACCCCTGGCGATAAAGGAGAGCAGTGTGGGTGCTGGAATGGGATGTCCCCTCACAGGCTTGAACTGAAGATCCCTGGAGCAATGGGAACTTTGCAGAGCCTTCTTCATTTTCATCGCTGGTGTTTTGATCAGCTTCTGAGCATGTGCCATTCTTGACCTGCTCTGTTCAGCATGAGCCAGTGCATGCACAATCCCAGGGAAAGGCAGTCCAGGTGTCTGCCCAGCAGTCCAAGGGCCAGAGGAGGGGAAGCAGTCATGGCCCCTCCTGCAGGCCTAGCAGCAGCAGGGGGTTGGCTAGTGCTGGAGCCCAGCTGGTCCTCCAGACACAGCACAGGGGCGGACTCCCGTCCTTATGCAGCAGGTTCTGGGAAGCTGTGAGTGCTTGGGGCTGTGATGCAGGAGGAAGGACACAGATGCACGTTGTCTTTCCTGTGCCCTGCAACATGGCAGAGGGGATGCAGTCAAGTCTCTGGCCAGGAGGTTCCTCAGAGGGGATGCACTGGGGCAGGGGGCGAGGGTGTTGTCTTGCGGGAGGGGACTGCCAGTTGCTGTGAATGGGGAGAAGGGGCCTCAGAGGCCAGATGTTGCTGTGGGCCAGCACAGAGCAAGTAGGAGGAAGCGAGCTTGGCGCTCCTAGGCAGGGCGCAGCTGGGGAGGGATTGGGACAGCAGAGAGGTGGCTGATAGGGCAGCCAGCGAGTTGTCAGGGCCCGTGACTCGGACTGTCCTTTCCAGAATGGAACTGGCAGATAGCACTGCATCTCCCCAGCGGTGCTGAAGGGCACAGGCAAATTGAAGATATTAGCAAGTACCTGGGGACAAGTGCTAGGGTCATCGCTCCGTTTACAGAAAGAGCAATTGAAGGGAAAGGGTTTTGCAGACTGGACAGCGCTCAGTTCGCCTCTCATCCTCAGTTCCCAGCTGGGTACATCTAGGAAGACTTCAGGGCAGTGCAGGGAAGGGCTGGGGCAGGCGAGGAGCTGAAAGCAGTGTTGTTATTGCATCAAGTGCTTTTGGACTTGACCTTTTTCTCTCCCACCTGTCTGCCCGTGTCCCCGATTTCCCCCTCCCCTTCACCCCTCTGTTCTCGTTGGATTTTCTAGCTCTGCCTTCGAATGGACATGGATTTGGCAAAGGGCGGATACCTGGATGCTGGTGCAAACACCTGCCCAGAAAGGTCGTCGCTGCTCAACTCTGGGCACTCTGACCTGGTTTCACAGGCCTCCATCAGCTCTGCTTCAGAGACCAGCTTCCCAGGGAAGAGCGGGGAAGCCCAGCTGCTGCTACGGAGCTCAGATCAGGCTTTTCGGACAGAGTTTAACTTAATGTATGCCTTCTCACCCTTGAACGCGATGCCCCGTGTAGATGGTTTGTTGCGGGGGTCTGCTCAGGTGGGGGAGAAAAAGCCTTCCAGTTCAGAAGCGGGTTGCTGCAACTCTCCTGCGGACGGATACTTCAGCAGACATGAGCCTGGGCTGCTTAAAGAAATGGTGCATGGATCCATGTCTCCCTGTGGCGAGAAGGCTTGCGAAGGAGTCAAATCTGCCCCACAGAACCCACCACAAAGGAAGAAGGCAAGTACCCCCTGCTGACCGTGTCTGCAGGCAACAGGCATTGAGAGAAGCAGTACATACCAGTGAGGGCAAAAAAAAACAGGCCAGAAGGGCTGAGAGAGCAGATCTGCAGACAGAATTCGGCTAAGTGAGATGAACTGAGGAGAAAAGGTGGAAAGGCCCTGGGGGAGGGGGTAGAAAATTAGGTGAGGGCTTTTTTTAATGAGTTGCAGATGGGCCCAGTGACATGATCACGCCCTGGAACAAAGAGGGAGGAAAGCCCCCTCTGTGATAAAGTAACAGAACATGGACAGCTTGGCTAGTGGTGATCGAACTGAATCTCAGCCCTGTAGGGATGTCTGGAGAGGGGAAACGGGAGCCAGAGTTACTGAGGAGAGAGGAAGGAGCTGGGCCGGAGCCAGCAGCCATGAGACAGTGTTCAGAGAGATGTAGGCTGCTTCTTTGGGATGCTTGTTGATATTGAAATCGAATGGTCTTCCCAGGGAAGGGATGGCACCCTCATCGCGTGGTCTTAGGGTACTCAGATCCACACTAATCAGTGTTACCGGCAAATGCTTCGCTGGGCGGTGGGTTAATGCCCACATGGGACTGAATCTGGCACGGTCGGGATGAAGTGAAAGGGGCATACCTAGGTGGGGGGCACTTTGTTTTTTTCGGAACGTATATTGATGGAGCATGCCTATACACATCTGCCAAGCCACAGCAGTGGCTCTTTCAGCAGTTACATCTTTTGCATGAAAGTAATTTCTGTTGCTCCTTCCAGCATCTATGCATTCTCCTGCACGGGGCTTATTTCCTGTTCTGGGATGCACTTGCTGTGTGATTTCTGCATAAGTCATTCAGTCTCTGCTTCTGCCCCCTTACGTAGACCAGGGCTTTTCCTGCTGGCTTCAGGAGGGGAAGCTTCAATCGTGCTTGCAAAGTGCTTTTGAGGTCCCTTGCAAATCATCACTTGTTTTCAGTGGGGCACTGTGCTACTAGCTCAACAGCCTATGTCCTGCAGGCCTCAGCGGCCAAGCCACGTGTATTTGGGTAGTTAGTCAATGCTTCTGGGATGGCGTCTGAGAGGGGTCAGGGGAATGCACCGTCGGGGGCCTGCCGGTTTCTTTGTTTCCCAGGCTCACAGCTGCGTCTGTCTCCCAGGTCTCTCTGCTGGAATACCGCAAGCGGAAACAAGAAGCCAAGGAGGGTGGTGACTCAGTGCGGTGCACAGGGACTCCTACCCGGCAAGGCGGCAGCTGTGTGACCGACACGGATGCCAGCAGCCTGCAGGGCTCAGCACGTCGGACCCCGTCCTCCCCTCAAAGCAGCTTCTCCCCTTCTCATCCCTCCCTCCCTCATGTCGAGGAGATCAGCCCGCCAGACCCAAGAGGAGCTAGTTCCTCGACATTGCTCTGCAAGTCCCAGGACAGCATCAGCAGCAGGTGGTGAGTGTTAGCTGTCTGTGCACAACTAGAGTTGCTTTGCAGGAAACAGGCCAGATTCTTTCCCAGGGTCTCTCCCATTGAGATGTGCATCAGGACCTGCAAGCTAAGTGCAGCCACAGAGGCAGAAGGCACGGCCTGTGTACCCCTGGGTTCAGCAGTTGGGCTGAAAGGCTCCAGGTATGTCCTGAGGCTTGATCACAGTGGCCACAGCACCCTTCTTGGGGCTGGTTTGGGCCCTTCTGCCAGCATTGTAGGAGGAGTTTGATTCTACATCACAAACTCACAGGAGCCTTTCAGCACTTTCTGCTTGTTGATGGTTCAGACACCAGAAAGTAAAAATGAGGTAGTATGAAGAGACCTTTCGTGTCCCCGTGTTCCCTGTGACCAGCCCATTCTCCACACTCCAGGACCCTGATTTTGCCAAAGGGCTTGTACCATAGCCCTTTGCTGCTGGGCCTCTGCCCTCAGAGTTCAGGCAGCCAGGACTCTGGCTCTTGCTGGAAAAGGAGACGAATGTAGCTCTCCGTAGCCCCACAGCAGGGACTTCTCCACAGGAAGTGGAGCTTCTGACAGGGGTTTTGGGCTGGCTGACTTGGGGGGGGGGGGGACTGCTCAGTTTACAACCTGTTTGGTAAACGTTTCAAGGCATACGCAGCCCCTCCAGACCACGTTCAGGGTGGGAGCACAGAGCCCCACATGGCAGCAAGCTCCAGGACGTTTCCTTCAGTTGCCCTGGAGTAGCTTCAGGCCTCGTTTCATAAACTCATCTTGGCCTCGGACTGGAGCGTGACATGTTACAGAGATACCAGATGTGGAAAGATGTGGGCAGTGGAGTTCCCCAAGCTTTGGTCCTAGACCAGTGCTGTTCAGTGTCTTCATCAGTGACTTGGATGAGGGTGTGGAGAGCGCTTTGTCCAAATCTGGATGACGCCAGATTATGAGGTAAAGCAAGCACTAGTGGGCAGGGAATGAATCCAGGCAGATCTGGACAGGTTGGACAAGTGGGCAGAGCAGAACAGGATGCAGTTCAACAAGGACAAATGCAAAGTGCTGCACCTAGGGAGAAGGAATCGCCAACACGCTTCCAGGCTGGGGGACGACCCTCTCAGCAGCACTGCAGCAGACAGGGAGCTCGAGTCGTAGTTGACTCCAAGATGAACACGAGTCGTCAATACGATGAAGAGATCAGCATAGCTACTGCACTTTGTCGTGCTTTAGCAGGTACATCGCGAACAGGTCCAGGGCGGTGATACTTCCCCTCTATGTGGCACTGGTCAAGCCACAGCTGGAGTACTGTGTCCAGTTTTGGGCGCCGTGCTTCAAGAGGGATGTGGCTAACTTTGAGAGGGTTCAGAGGAAGCCACTTGTATGGTTAGGGGCCTGCAGGCAAGGCACTACGAGGAGACACTGAGGGCCCTGAATCTCTTCAGCCTCCGCAAGAGAAGGCTGAGAGGGGATCTTGTGGCTGCCTGCAAATTCATCACGGGGGGCAGCAAGGGGTAAGAGATGCTGTGTTTAGCAAGGACACCTCTTGGAGTAACTAGAAATAACAGCCACAAACTATGCCGTTAGTGGAGAGCAGATTCAGGTGAGACATCAGGAAGAACTTCTTTATGGCAAGGGTTGCCAGAATGTGGTGCGGCCTTCCGAGGGAGGTGGTGCTGTCCCTTACCTGGGGGTCTTTAAGAAGGGACTGGGCAAGCACCTGGCTGGGTTGTCTGACCCCAGCCAGCGCTCTTCCCTGCCTAGGCAGGGGGTCGGACTCGATGATCTGCTGAGGTCCTGTCCGAACCTGGCATCTGTGAATCTATGAGATGTGAACTGTCACCTGTCTTGAGAAGGGGTCAGCCAATGTTTCTGCCTTTTCCTGTTATAAGTGAACATCCCATTTGACCTTTAAACAGCGTTACAAAGACTACTACTGAGTACTAGGGTGGTAAAACAGCTTCATCTCTAGAGCTCTTTCCCCTGCTCTCAACAATCCAGGACATTTCCAGGCATATATAATGGCACCCACAGTGGGAGCAGAATTGACTGGCCTTGGTTTTTAGGCCTCTCCAGAATTTTGCTGAATTCTACAATACCTGCAAACAGCTTCCATTAAAAATAAATAAATAAATCATCTGTCTTTCAGTTGCCAAGAAACAGCCATTACAGAATAAACAGATGTACTACTGCCCAGTTAACCCAGCCTTGCAGAAAACTGTCCCCAGCCAAGCAATAGCAGCAATGGAAGTGTGAATTCACCTCCAGGAGGTGTGAACTCTGCCCCTTTCTCTCACTCAGTCCAGCATTTGGACTGTAAAAATTCTCATGTCAAGTCTGGTTTTATTTATCTTCTAAGAAAGATGCTAACACTGTTACTATAACACTGAAAAGGTGTGGTTTAATTATTGCATCTCCCAGCTCTCTCTCACTGTTTGCTGTTAACTTGGCCATGCTACACATCTGTTTTATGCTACGTGTTTAGCATTAAAAAAGATACTGAAAGAAGGTAAGCTCTTTAGGGCATGGACTTGCTCTTTACCATGAACAGTCGGTAGCATAAGGCAGTGCTGAATCTAGGTGCTGCTACTTCATGTACAAGCATGAAGAGTAGGAGGCCAGATGGTCCAGTGTGGAAGTAGGTTTGTTCTGCTCCAGACCAGCTATTGACCTTGAGCATGGCCTTGGGAAGTCGCTCTGCCACTGGTTTCCATCTTCAGAGCAGGAACATTTCCATCGTTTTTTGGACAGCGTGTAACGTGATGGGGCAGCAGTTGTGTACAGTCTTGCAGTGTTTCTGTATTACGGATTGTTTTAAATTTGGCAAAGGAAAAGGATATAGAAAGGAGCATTAATGAGAGAAGCGGTCTAACTCCCTTATTCCAGAAACCTCGCATTTCTGGCACGTGGTCTAGCAGAGCCGCATGATGTTTCATCATCATAGTCTGTTGCATTTAGCTGCTTTTTCAGTACACAAGAAACTCATTTATGTCAAGTGACTGCATCTGGCCGTATGTATTCACACCTTCACACATGCTGTTAAGTCCTGAATCCCTTTCCTTGGAGAAGAAGGTTCAGTCTCACTAGGCCGTGTTTAACCTCTTCCAGTCACTTCTGCCAGCTACGAGGAGTGATGTTGTTGCCCCACGGCAGTGCCGTAGGAACTTCCTGACAGCAGTTGTGCTTGGCAGACCGGCTCGGACAGTGAAGTCCCCTGCAGATTGCTCGTGTTGCGGAAGCAGTGCGGATCCGTGCCCCTTGCAGCCTTTGCCTAGAGCATCGGTTCCCGATCTGTGGTACGGGTGCCACCAGTGGTACGCGTCAACAGATTGAGTATAGTTGCTTTATATGAGAGAACGTGCTGGTGGTACTTAAGGTTGAACTGAAAAATTTGCGGATGGTACTTAAGGTTGTATCATTTTAAATTCATCATCGGACCCCAGCAGTCTTCCCTGCCCAGGGCAGAGGGTCGGACTCGATGATCTACTGAGGTCCCTTCTCACCCTAAACATCTGTGAATCTATGAAATTGGTGGTGTGCAATCTGTCAGAGTTTGGGATCCGCTGGTCTGGAGATGCCATCCTTCAGGGCAGGGCCGTGCCGTGCGCTCCCGCGTGGACGTCGCACCAGAGGCTCTGAGCAGAACGCTGTGACGCATGCCACTCCCGTAGCGCCGGTCGGGGCCCGCAGGCCCTGCTGTCACTGTTCCCAGGTGGGTCTCATTGCTGACTGCTTTCTGTTGCAGGATGGTCCCCACATCAGTGGAGCGGCTGCGGGAGGGCCGTGGCATTCTTGAGAAGGTCCTGCGCAGTGGTGCGAAGGTATCCCAGAGAAGCGAGCCCTCGCCTTCTGGTGACGGTGTTGCCGAGAGAGACCCAGGTAAGCAGCTGAGCTTCTGGAGGGGACCTGCATTTCATCCTGGGAGCAGAATGGGTTTGGCTCTTAAGTACAAGTGGCATCTTCATGTTGAACATCACCGGCACCCTGAGAGCCCCATCCCAGGCATGCTTCCTCCTGAAGTGAGCAAGGCCCAGCACCTGTTTCCATCTCGTCTTGCATCTAACAAGTCTTGTAGTTGATCACGGGATTGGACCTAAGAACTAAATCTAGGCTCCACCACAGATGTACTGCCCTGGGATTTAGTTTTCCCCGTATCTCCAGGGCCCTTTGGGTTAATCTGGCTAAGCTCGGTGCAGTTCTCTGAGCCCAGTGGGTGGGGAGACTGCAGTAGACACAGTGTGCTTGGACTTGAGTAAGGCCTCAGCGGCCCACGTGACCTCAGAAGCAAACTGGAGAAGCACGGGCTTGATAAGACTAGTCAGGTGGGTACAGAGCGGTAACGGGATCGATAACTGCAGGCAGAGGGCAGTTGTAAACAGATCCATTTTAGAACGGCAGGAAGTCTGGAGCGGGATTCCTTGGGGGGCGGGGGTCTGTCGTGGGTCCGATGTTGTTTAACGTGTTTGATGGAGATTTGGATGCCAGAATTGAGAGCTTCCTGATCAGATCTGCAAGTGACCCAAGAAGGGGAGAAATGCAAACGCTTTGGAGGATAGAAGTAGAATTCACAAGACTCCGGGCAGGCTGGGGAGCTGAGCTAGGGACAACTGCACGACGTTGGGTGCAGACCAGCGTAAGGGAAGAATAGTGAAGTGCAGACAGGGTGGAAGATAGCTGGTAGGCAGTAGTACTGCTGAGGAGGATCTGGGAGTTTTAGTGCGTCTCGGGCTCAATGTGAGTCTGCAGTGCAAAATGGCCAGCTTGGAGAAAAGGAGATGGAGGGACAGAATAGCAGCTTTCAAATATCTGAAAGGCTGCCATAACGAAGGGAGAGAAATGGTTCTCCTTTATCACAGAGACCAGGACATGAAGCACTAGTTTTAAATTGTGGCAGAGCAGTTTTTAGATTAGATCTGTGGAAAAACCTCCTTACAGTTAAGGCAGTGGAGAAGGCTGCCCAGGGCTCGGAGGAGTCTCCTTCGGTAGAGGTTTTCCAGCAACGCTGGATGTGCATGGGACGCAGGTGGCTAAGGAGTCTCATTCTGCAGGGGGTTGGACCAGGTGGCCCTTGAGGTCCCTTCCAAACTTGCGACTGAGCTGCAAGAGTGGTGCTGAGGGAGTCTAGAAAGCGATGGCCCCAGTGTAGGGGGACAACAGGCTCTCTTGGTCAGCCTCTGCTTCTGACCTACGCTGCGTTTGCGCACACAGTGGAGCCTGCCTCTGAAGGGCCTTGCTCGCAGCTGCTGGGTAAAAAGCCCCCCATGTAGGAGCTCCCTTGCCTGGTCTTGCATGTAGGAAGCTCACGTGTGTGTACAGTAGGATCCACAGCTTGAAGAGCCCTGGAGACTGTGGGAGAGGTGGCAGCTCTTTGCCCATGATGGTGCTTCATGTGCTTTAGGACTAGGGTTTTCTGGGTTGCCACCATCTCAGGCTTCAGAGAGCCCACCTGTGCATCGCTGTCCACCGTCCTGTCCCAGGACTGCGAAACTCGGTGGCTGCAGGATGGCCAGGCAGCATGCTCTAGTGCAGAGGTGACGTAGGGTTTACTGTGATGTGCCTTCCAGATGCGGCAGAGGGGGACACGCCGGAAGCTCTCGGCTCCACACTCAAAGGACCAGCAGTGTACAGTCCTTCCAGATACAGCTACCAGGTGAGAAGAGCGTTGGTCCTGCCTGTGCTGGGCGGCGCGGGTAGCCTCAGGTCGTATCTGGCAGCTACTCGGGTGGGCTTCTAATCGCATGCAGCGTTGCTGACATGACGTGAGTGAGGCAGGTGGGAGCATGTTTGACCTGTCCTGTGTCTATACCCTCCAGCTGCTGCAGTCAGACAGCCCCCGGGCAGAGGCGCAGAGCTCCTCCCCCTACCGAGGGCATCCCGCGCCATCCCCAGGATACAGCTACCGAGTGGTGTCACAGAGGGCAGGACACGCCACCTCTCTCAGCTCCTCGGAAACCTCCTACTCCAGCCCTGCCCCCCCAGCTTCCACGGACTCCTCGGCGCTGTTCGCCGGGAACTCTGGCTATTACAGCAGCCAGCAGCACCCCGGCAGCAGTGGCGGTAGCAGCCTCCTGAAGAAGAGCTGTCCTGCTGCTGCCAGCCCCGCGCAGCCAAGTGCCGCGGACTCGCTGTCCTCTGAGCCCTGCACAGGCGCGTCGGGCCCCGCCTGCGCCCCCCAAAGTGCTCGAGCACTGCAGTCGGACTTGCGGACTATTGGTCCCCCCGGCCCTGGGCAGCCGGCCCTTCACCCAAGCTCCAGGGGGACCACGGTGCCCGGTGCACAGCACTACCCGCACCGTGGGGGAGGCAGTGTCCACCAGTACAGACTGCAGCAGCTGCAAGGCTCGGGCGTAAAGACTCAAACAGGGCTTTCCTAGGGCTGCCTGGACCTGCGGAGGACGGAGCTGCCTACAGCCCCTTCCAGCCCCCTCTGGAAGTGGCCCCGGGGCTGGTGTTAGAAGCTTGCACCTGATACTGGGGGTGCCGGGGGTCGGAGGCTGAGGTCTGGGACACCTGGGTGAGACTCGTATGCCACGTTGGCCTCTGGCTTGGAGAAGGAAGCAGATTTCTCTGAGGCAGAGACTGTAGCAAAGCTTCTCCCTAACATCTGGGTACATTACAGGAAAGCAAACGGTTCTAAGTGCAATGACTGACGCAGCCTCTGTCCCCTATCCATGCCCATAGCTGTAGTCACACGTGCAGTGAGGACATCTTCTGAATAAGAAACAGTTCAAGCAAAAATCGGGCAAGTTAAACTGATCCCAAAGCTCTCCTCGTAGGTCCGGCTCTGGTGGCTCCTGGGGGAGGGCTCGAATCCCTTACGATCATTCCAGTCACAAACAGACCAGCGTACGCAGCCTGCCCTGGGCTGGGCTGCGACTGCCACCATCAGGCCCCTTTCCAGTGATGGGGACGCCGCAGCCCGTAGGGGAGCTGGCACTGGGACGAGAGCAAGCGCTGCTGGGAGGAGGTGGGCACGCTGCCCGCTGGCGTGACGGGGCAGGTCACCGTGACAGCCGCTGTCCCAGGAGTCCGTGAGCACCCGGGACTGGCTGGGCAGTGCCTGTTGCAGCGCACCAGGGAGAGGAGCCTGTCTCTGGACATTGGCCCTTCGCGGTGGCTCTCACGAGAGGGTGCCAGGGCCCTCCCAGTGAGAGCGAGACCAGGGTGCCCTGGAGCTGCCTGCTGGCGCACGCCTGACTCGTGCTGGCCGCGGGGCCTTGGCTCGGCTGCCGCACGTCTCGGGCGTGGTGGGGACCCCAGGCCTCGCAGGGCCTGTGCAGGGTGCTCGCAGGCTGCCGGGGCTCCAGGGCGGCCCCTCGGTGGGATGCAGTCCATGCGATTCCATGCAATTGCCAGCTTCTTTCTCACTCGTTTACTGTACTCTTGGGCGTGTTTTTATTTATCTAATTTTATATTCAGTTATAACCATAGTAGGTTAGCGAGTATCCGACAAGTGTGACCCTGGTGCTGCCGTGGACCTTCTCCTTTGCTCCCGGACGCGCCGATGCTGAGTCCGTCTCCCTTGTCTCTCCAGTGCGCAGTCTTCCTCGTCCAGGGCTGTTGCAACTTTCTCCACCTTGCAGTTGAAATCAGGTGTTTGCTTAACCTAGGGGAGACTTGTAAAATCTCAAAACCATCAGTAACTTTCTCAAGCTGTCTGGCTGCGAGTGGGGCGGGGGGAGCTGCCACCCCAGAGCCGGGTGTCTGTGTGCTGTACAGAGTAGGTGTAAACTTCCCTGATCTCGCGCCTGAGGGTGCAGCCTCCCTTCTGGTGCTGCGTGCAGCATGGGGCAGGCAGGCTCTGCCCTGGGGCAGGGGCGCAGCACGCAGAGGTCCCAGCAGCTCCGCGCGCCGAGGGTGGCACCGTGGGAAGCTCTTGGAAAGGCAGGGGCTGCAGCGTCTCGCTCTGGTGGCGTTTTTACACCATGCTGTAACATTTGGACTTTCACAAGAGACGTAATAATTTTGATAATAAAAATACTTAACTTGAAGAGCGGCCTAGTGGTTTTCCCTCCCCCTTGTCCCAGCAGCACTGGTCCCTTCAGGCCGAGCACGAGCCACAGGAGGGGCTCTGTGCCGCTTCCCCGGGCAGGGGGAGCTGGCGGGAGAAACCGTTCCCCCAGCCCACCCTCCTCCCCAGGGAGCCCCGGGAGCTGGTCTAGTCGCCGACCCCGGCCCCGGCTGGGCCTCGGGCTCGGACACCTGTCAGCGTGCGCTGCCCCTTGCCGCACCCCTGAGGAGGTTGCTGGCCCGGGGCGTCTGCCCATGAGGCGCCGAGCTCAGCCATGCTGGCTTGTGGCTGGCCAAGGCCTGTGGCGCCTGGCCTGGCGTTGGTGCCCAGCGGGGCCGCTCCTGCCCGCGTCCCAGAGCGAAGCCGGGCTGAGCCCTGTGCTCCCAAGAGCCCGATGCTGGCGCCTGCATGGTGCCAGCTGCATCATCTCCATGGTTACGCCAGCCGCATTTCCATGGTAACGGTTTCAAAATGCTGCAACCCAACTCCTAGTCCAGGTGTGACCACAGCTGCCTGAGATGCCGCAGGGCTGCTGCAGCACCGAGCTCTGCCCTGGTTGTGGGGTGGGCTGAGTACAGGGCCCGAGCCTGTCGCCCTCGCACCCAAGGGCAGGCTTCTTTCTCCGCAGGGCCCCTGGATGTGTGCTGCTCCTCCCGCAGCCGGCCCCCCAGCGCCGCTCGCCGCCCCCGCACCCTGCCCTGCCCAGAGAGGAGCGGAGCCCGGCGCCCCTCCCGCCCCCACGATCGCCGGCTCGGCGAGCTGCCTGCCCTTGGCTGGTCCTGTTCCCGCTACAGCTCCGCCGTGTCCGCGGCGCAGCCCCCTGCCCCGTTGCGGCTGCAGGCTGCGTCCCCCTGGCAGCTTCCTCGCCGCGTGCAAGCGCGGGCTTCTCGCAAACGATCCCGGCCCAGCTGGGGGCTGGGGCACGTCCTTTGGAGAAGCACCACGCTGCGGTTTCTGCTCCACACAACAGGGTTCAGACCCAGTCCAGTTTGAATTATATTTTCCAATAAGGTTTGTGAAACACCGTATCAAACTTTGTACTAAAATACAGATATGTTACAGCCACGGCCCCCTCTCCATGGGCGCTGCATCTCAGTTGACAGACGCAGCCACGTCTGTGGCGCCATCAGCGATCGTGACCCCGCTGTCGTATCCGCCGGAGCGGACTGAGCTGCCGGGCGCGCGGCCGGGCAGCTCCTCTTCGGCCTTCGCTGCCGCGTGACTGAGAAGCGCATCCTTGCGCCCAGCGGTCTCCCGGCGTGACTCCCCCGGCTGGGCAGGGGCCGTGGTTGCTACAGGGGTGTCGCGATCACGGGGTGGGGGGACAGGACTCGTGACAATGCTGTGGCCCTCCCTGGAGGCGCTGCGTGGTTGTCGTGCTTGTGGCTCAATCCTCGCTCCTCTGCTCGAAGGGGACGGGCCCGGCTGGGCGGCGGGGGCCGGACCTGGCCGCTCTCCCATGCCGCCCCACGGTGTCTGCGCTGCCCCAGACCAGCCTGGCCCGGCCGCCCCGCCCCGCCCCGGTGCTATGTACAGCTCCGCTTCCTGGCTCGCCTTCTGCGCTCGCTCTCGGGAAGCAGCCGCGGCAGGATGCCCGGGTGCCTGCGTGCTGCAACCCCTGCCCGCCAGCCTGGCACAAGCCCTGGCCCCCGCAGCCCTGCCTCGCGCCATGCCAGCCCCTACCGCTTTCTCTTCCCACCTTTCGCCTCGTGCCCCCGAGCTCCCCGCCCTGACCGACTGCTGCCCACGGCCTGGGGCAGAGACGTCCCCTGGTGCCCTGCGGCTGGGCACTGGGATGCATTCAGTGCGAGCGCTCAGGACTTTATTGCGCCGCCGCGTGCTGCATGCATCCAGGCACTCGCCTGCAGCCTGTCTCTGCTGGGCACGGGCATGGGCTGCTCTGGCTTGTCCGGTCGCGGGGGCAGGGGCCGAACTGGCCGCGAGCTCCGTGCCAGCCAGGGGTCTGAGGGGCGGAGGGCCAGCTCTGTCCCTGCAGCAACGAGGCTCTGGGGACTCTCGCTGCCTCCTGGAGTCGTGGGTCTGCAATGAGCGGGGCGGCCTTGCTGTCGGCGGGGGCAGCCGCGGTGCCTCTCTCTCAGCAGCGCGGGGGTCCCCGCGGTGCGGGTCCTTACTGCTGTCCTGCCCCTGAGGCGTGGCTGTGGGCAGGAGCGGCAGGCATGGCCCCTCCAGGCTGCCCGCGGCGGGGGCCGGGGCGGCAGGGCTTCGTGGCCGCCCCCAGCAGGGAGGGGGGGGGTCTGTCTGGCGAGGGGTAAAGCACCGTGTGGGGGGCTGTGGCATTTGGCACCAGCATGAGACGCATGTGGTGGAGCAGGGGCAGGAGGGTGCTGGGCACTGGTCACAGCTTCAGCGGCCCCCAGCATCAAGGACCGGGCCAGGGGTTACATTCAGCATCTGGCACCGGCACGCCCCCACAGCTGGTCCCAGCAGGGGCAGGAGGCTCTGTGCCCAGGACGGAGTTTCAGCCAGAGCCCGGAAGCGCTGCGGGGCGCAGTCGTGGTCCCTGTGCAAAGATGAATGAATGCACAAGTGTCGGCCCGTCGGGCCGGGGCTAGGTCTAGGGCTGGGATCCCCCAGCAGCTTAGTCTGCTGCAGCCCGGCTGCTGCCCGGAGGCGTAGGGGTGGAGGCAGGGGCTCCTCCTGGCGCCGGCTCCGCCGCCAGGGCAGGGCATGGAGGGGCTGGGCAGGGGGCAACAGGGGCCTCGATGCTTCCCAGGGGCATCAAAATCCAGCCAAACCTCCGTGGTCGTCTCCGGGGCACGAAGCTGCGGTGCGTTGCTGTTCCTGAAGCAGGCGGCGGGCGGCCCCGGCAGGGCGGGGGGCCACGTGGCCGGCGGGTCCCCGGCGCGGCCGGCGGAGTTGGAGGCACAGAGCTGGCTGGGACCGGGTGCCGGCAGAGAAGGGAGGGCAGGGACGGGGAGGGTCCGGTCCGGGTGCCAGCGCTGCGAGGGCCCAGCTGCGCGCGCTACGTTATATCCTCTGCGGAGAGAACGTGGGCATCAGCGCGCCGGCCCCGCACCCTGCCCCGGAGCCCCCGGCCAGCCCTGCCGCTCAGCCTCCAGCACCCGGCACGCTCCAGCCAGCGGGCCCAGCGTCCCTCCGAGCCAGGCCCGGCACAGCTGCTGGCTCCTGCGAAGCATCACTGGTGGCCGGGGCCGTGGCCGTGGGAGTGCACGGGGGCTGTGGCCCAGCCGCAGGCGCCTGGGGCAGCGGGGAGTGACGCGCTCCCCTTGCAGCTGGAGCGGAGACGGCCACAGAGCTCCTGCCCTGCCCTGCGTGGCCGCCTTCCCACCCACCACCCCATGGGTCGGGGCACATGGAGCTGGGCCCCTTCCCGCCCCCCGTGCTCGGGCAAGACCGAGCTGTCCCCCTCCCCTGGCTTTCGCCACAGAGGAGCAGGGCAGATCCGGCAGGGAGGGGGCATGGGGACAACCGGGACGGGCAGACCCCGCTGCGCCTGGCCCAGCCCACGGACGGGGAACCGCGGGGGGACGCACAGAACTTACCGCAGTGCCAACAAAATCTGTCGGAGACAAAGAGAGAGCGTCAGGAGCCTGCAACTGCCCCCACCGCCGCCCTGCCAGCCACCCCCGGGCTGCTGTGCCAGCCTCGGCCGGGCCGCGCGCACACAGAGGCGATTCGCCGCTCCTGGCCCCGGCGCGCTGGGGGCAGCCCCGTTCCCTGCACGCGCGGCAGGGCCTTGGCCGCCGGGATCAGCAGGCCCCGGTGGGGGCAGCCCGCCTGGCACCCACCGCAGGGAACTCGGGCATCCCAGCCATCCGGGACCTGTCCCGCCACTGCCGGGCCGCGGCTGTCTCCGGACCTCGCTCGTGGCCTGCCGGGCTGAGCCTGGCCAGGCCGGGCTGGGCAGCCCCCGAGAGCGCAGCGCTGGCACGTCCTGCCCCGGGCAGGGCCGTGCTCACCTTTGCTCTCTGTCTTGAGCTCGTCGTGCAGCAGGTCGTTCTGCCGGTTGCCGAGGACGAAGGCCAGGAAGGAGAGTATGAGGGCGTTGAGGATGCCGATGATGGCCAGGATGTAGGCCCAGCGCACGGAGCAGTCGCCCAGCGCGTACTTCCCCGTCTTCTCCCCGCACATGTCCCGGATGGTCTCCGCGTCCCAGCCGTCCGGGAAGATCATGCAGCCCAGCACCAGGCAGAGGGCTGCACAGGGAGAGAGGGCGAGGGGGACAGCGATGGAGTTGCCAGCGCCGTCCGTGTTGCTCGCCCCGCTGGCCCAGCCCCCGCAGAGCCGCCGCTGCCCCCCGCTCCTTACTAGCGCGGCACAGGAGCCAGGAGGGCTCTGGGACGAGTCCGGACTAACGAGGGCACCGCATCGACGAGGGACAAGCCTGGTTGGCGCCCTGGGCCCCGAGGGGATCGCTGAGTGTTAGCCTTTGACTCCAGGCACGCGGTAGGGGCTGGGAACGGGTAAGCACCATGCGCAGCAGGGATCCCCCCCCCCCTCCCCGGGCCTGCACCGCACACGCGTGGCCCCTTCCAGCCCGTGGTCAGGGGCCGCTGCCTGGCCGCCGCCTTCCCGCCGGTGTGGGGCAGGCGTCCCAGGCACGACTGCAGCGACGGAGGTGCTACGTCCGGGTCCAGAGCACTCCTGCAGCATCTCGCTAGCAGCTGGCGTACCGACCCCTGCCCCGCCCCTGCCCCTGCCCCGCAGATAACAGCTGCACGTGTGCAGTCTGTGTGCAGTCAACACCCCCAGTGCGCGCGCACGCACACACACACACACCCACACCCTTTCTGTGCCATCCCCGCCCCCACCTTTGCTTCCTTTCTCCAGCAACAAGCAAAAGCCGCAGCGTGTAGAGCTGTCCCAGGACAAGCTGGCTGCCTGCATCCTGGACGACATCTCCCAGGACGCCCTGGGCCGGGGCAAGGGCTGAGCACCTGCTCAGGTACGAAGGCTGCAGCCCCCGCACCTGCCCCTCGCGGAGGGGCCTGCAGCGCTGCAGGACACGATCAGCCGCCCCAGCACCAGCTTCATCCCTGCAGCCAGGTCCTGGCCTGGGCCGATGCCCTGCCCCAGGGCACTGAGCTGGGGCCCTGGGGGCAAGGCGCAGAGCCCCTGGGGCGGCTCCTGGGACGGAGCTGCGCGGGGCCCTGCTGCAGTTGGGGTCTGTCGTGTGCGCTGCCGCAGGCCCAGCCTAGCCCTGCGCGTGGGGCCGGTGGGTCTCACGGGGACCGAGCGGTGACTTCAGCCTCCCCTCTGGGCCCATCCCTCCCTGCCCGTTCCAGCGGCCTCTGGCCTCGGCCAAGCGCCGGCCTCAGGACGCCTGCAGGCCCAGGCCCCCCAGGCCGTGGGCCCTCCCTGCTGCTGCTGCCCTGAGGCCGGGCCCGCGCCCGTGGGGGCAGCCGGCGCTCCCTGAACGAGAGCACCCCTGCCAGCTGCCTGCACCGCAGCGCGGCCCCCTTCCCCGCCACGTTGTCCAGCCACCTTCGGCGCGGCCTTGGCGTGGACCTTGCCGGCTAGGCCGGGGCCAGTGCCAGGCCCCAGAAGCCCCTTCACCCCCGCAGCAGCGAGCGCTGCGGAGCAAAGGGCAGGGTCGGGGCTGGGGCGGCGGGGACGCCTGGTGCCCTTGCCGTGCGCCTCGTTGTCCGGCTGCTCCCCGGTGCTGGGGGGGCCGGGCTCGGAGGCCCCCGGGCTGGGCGGCGGGAGCAGGGAGGTCCTGGCTGCGGCTCTCCTGCCGCCGCTGCGTCCTGGGACCCTGGCAGAGCCGGGCCGCTGTGCAGGAGATGGGCCGAGCGCCCCGGGCGGAGGGGTGGCCCGTGCCCCGATGCACGAGGCCGGGGAGCGCTCCTGGGGCGCGGCGCCGCGCAAGAAGGCCCAGGCCCGAGGCTGCGCGCGGCGGCCGGGGCGGCAGGGCCGGGGCCGCTCTCCCTCGGCGGGCGCGGCCGCAGCCACCGCGGGCACGAGGCGGAGGCCTCTGAATCCCTGTTGCCATGGCGACCGCGTGCCCCGCGGCTCTGCGGCGCCCCCCGCTCGCGCCCGCCGCCCCGGTCCCGGTCCCGGTCCCGGCTGTCTCGCTCGGCGCGGCGCGCGTCGGGGCCGCCCGGCCCGGGCCCTTGAGGCACGGCACGTCTCTCCAGGGCTTCCGCCCCGGGCCGGCTGTGACGGTGGAGCGCGGCTCCGGCGGGCGCGGACTGCCGGGAGGCAGGGGTCCGGGCAGGGCCGCGCCCCCGCCCCTGGCTTGCGAGCGCGCTGCACGTGGCGGGGCGGGCGGCCCTTTGAGCCCCGGCAGGCGGGCGGCTTTCCCGGCCTCCTGCTCCCCGCGAGGCGCGCGGAGCGGTTCTGTGCTAGGCTCCCCGCGCCTGCCCGGGGCCGCGTGCGCACCAGTGCGGCAGCCCGAGGGGCGCCGTCGGTCGCTGGGCAGCCCCCGTCGGCCGCGGCGCCGGATGGACGCGAGGGCCCTGCAGCCACCACCCTGCTGCCCGCCACCCAGGGGCGCCGTCCCGCGAGCTCTGCCCGCCGGCTGCTGGGCGCTGGAGCCAGAGCCGGCACCTGGCTCAGCCTGGGCAGCCCGTCGGCAAGGGCTCGGCCGAGCCACAGTCAGGTTGGACCGTCCTCCTAGCGCACGTGCTGGCTCTTCAGCCAGGCCAGGTGGCGGGAGCTGCACGTGCAGCCCCGTGACTCCGTATCCCCCCGGGAAGAGGCTGGAGCTGCGGTCCCTGTGCAATCTGCCCTCCTGGAGCAGGAAGGCGCTGGTCGGTGGGCACTGGCTGAACCCCTCCCCAAGGCAAGCACTGGCATCCGCGGCTCCTGGGAGCGTCAGGTCTGGTGGCCGTGGAGGGGCAGCTGCTGCTGGGACCAAAGCCGCTCAGACAACAGAGGAGCAAGGCACAGAGCCGGCTGGCCGGACCCCTGGCAGCCAGAAGCTTCGCAGCTCCTTGGCCTCCATCTTCCCTACCCAGAACAGGTCCTGTCTGAAGTGGTGACCGACTCTGTCCAGGTCTCATAGTTTCCATAGTTGGGTTGGAAGGGACCTGAGCAGATCAAGTCCAACCCCCATGTCATGGCAGAAAAGAGTACTGGGGGTCAAATGACCCCGGCAAGGTGTTCATCTAACCTCCTTTTGGAGACCCCCCCACCCCCAGGGTTGGGGCGAGCACCACTTCCCTAGGAAGTTGGTTCCAGCTCCTAGTCACCCCAAAGTCGCGTCTCCTGACATCCAGCCCGAACCTGCTCTCACCCAGTGCGTGGCTGTTATTCCTTGTTACGCCCGGTAGTGCTCGGGGGACAGGGGCTCGCCCACTGCCCGCTGGTCTTCCTTGGCCACTTTGTTGATCCCCCCTCGGCCTTCTCTTGTGATGCGGGGCCCATGGCCTCTCCTCGTAGGGGCTGCCCCGCTCTCTCCTTGCCAAGCACCCTGTGGTGAGCTGGCCCCGCGCTGAAGCAATGTGCAGAGACAGCAGCCCGGGTGCAGGCCAGCCTCACCTCCCTGCTGCGCCCACTCTGCTCCACGATGGGCTCCCGCTGCGCTGCATGCCTGGGCAGTGCCCGTGTGCTGGGCTCCAGCCTCCTGTGGCCCCAGGGCCATGGAGCCACACACCACAAAAACCAGTGCCTGGCTGGGCACAGGGCTGGGGTAGGCAGTGTGGCTGGAGCCGAGGGAGCACCTCTCTGGGCCCTCCCCAGGGCTAGGCCCAGCATGCCAGGCATGGAGAGCAGCTGGGCCAGGGGTGCAGAGCACTCCTGGATGGAGCCAGGGCTGCTTCCACCAGCCAAAAATGTGGGCAGAGAAGTGGGAGTGCATGGCAGGGCTGGGGCAGCGCGGCCACTTGCCCCATTGCAGCCCATGGAGGTGGCAGGTGGACAGAGGCAGGTCCAGACCAGACCCTACCTATTCCGACCAGGTTGGAGCAGGGATCAGGCCCTCCAGGTGCATCAGCACCATGAGCCTGGCTCTGGAGGCGAAGCAAAATGTGCAAGGGAGAGGGCAGAAGCCAGACAGCTGCCCCCCCCGCCCCTAAAGCAGAGGACCTGGCCCCTTCCTGCCCTCGCCCATCTGCCCCTTGGCCATGCAGAGGCTGATGCGTGCAGAGATGCACGCAGCACGCAGAGGGAGCCCCCGTCTGTGCTGTGACTTGGACCAGGCTATAAATAAACCTCCGCTTTCCAGTGTCGAGCCGCAGCCGCGGCCTCTACCTCCTGCAGGCACAGGCCGCTGGTGCGGATGGCCTCCCTCTACCCAGCCCCACTGCCTCCCAGCCACATCCCCGGGGAAAGGTACGGCCTATTTCTGGAGCCCCCGGGGGAAGCACAGCTGAGCTGCACAGCAAGGGCGGCCAGCGGATTTCTGCTGATCCAGGGATTGCTGCTGCCTGTAGTGCGAGCGCCTGCTGTGGTGGCTGGAGCCCACCCGGGACCCTGGCCAGCACGGCTGTGCAGCGCGCTGGCCGTTAGGGGGTTGTCACCCCCCCACGGCTGCACCACCCAACGGGGCTTCCCTGCCAGCTCAGTCCCGAGTGTGGGGGCTGGTTCTCTGCCGCTGGAAGGGGAGGCCTCCCCTGGGCCATGAACCAGCCCCAGGCCCAGTGGGAGCTTCCCCGTGCCCTTCTGGGCTGGCTGTGGGCACCGACCAGCCAGCTGCCAGCACACCTGCCTGGGACCTCGTGGGCTGCTGCATACCAGCTGCCGGCTAGTGAGCCCCACTGTACCCTACTGCCTGGCCCTGCCCTCACCCTGGCCCCTCCAGCCTGCCCTGGCTGCAGTGCCCAAGGGCAGTGCCTTGCCCCCTGCTACAGGAGGGCTCCCAGCTGCTGCAAGGGGGTCGCACAAGGTCATTCCTTCAATACCCGTGTTCCTGCAGGAACCTTTCAGCTTCGGCAAGATCCCTGTGGGACCAGAGAGAGATCCTGCTCCTGGGCCAGGAGAGCCAGGAGCCGGGTGTGGGGGCTCAGGCCTGGCCTGTCCATCCACGCTGCGGGCCCAGGGCTGCTAGCTGATCTGGGACAGTTTGCTCTGTTTCTCATCTCTGTTAAAGGTTTGGAGGGTTTCCGTCCCCGCCCCAGACGCAATGTGGACCTGCAAAGCCAGCTGGGTCTTCCAGCTGCCCTGAACCAGGCCGGCTTAGCCTCTGTGGTCTCCAAAGGGTCTGGCTTTGGCAGCAGGCATATGGGGCCTAGACAGCCCCCTTGCAACTGGGAGCCCCAAAGTATCCCGTGCTTGCAGGGACCAGACACAACAGAGGCCTGGCCTGAGCAGGATGTCCCAGAAAGCCTCTTCAGCGAGGAAGCAGGGGGCTGCAAGGGGCACAATGACACCAAGCCCCAGGCAGGCCTCAGCAGAGGGGACAGGCACTGGCACCTGCTCAGCCTGCAGGGAAGACATGGCCCAGGGAGGCCGAAGGACAGCAGAGAGGTCACTGAAGGGGGGGCCTGTGCAGAGCCTTGCTTGGGCAGACCTGCCCGTCCTGGCCCCTGCTACCACCGGTGCTGCACAGAGCCCGAGAGGTCTAAGCTGGCGCTGGTGCCCACAACGGCCACGGCCAGGTCCCTCTGACAGCCCCCCCCCACCTGCAGCATCTTGTGGCAGCAAGTTCCACAGGCCGGTTCCATCGGCTTGTTCCACACCCACCTCTCTGCCCACCCGGCTTCCCATGCCAGGAGGAGGCCCCGCTGGAGGATGAAGCTCCAGCCTCTGCCTGTGGGGAAGGGCAAGCTGGAGCTGTGCCTATGACTGCCAGCAACTGACACCACCATGTCAGCCTGTCCCAACAGCAGGTGCTGGCATTCAGGCAGGTGCCCCTGTGCTGCATGCAGGGCCTGGCCCAGGGACACGGGGTGCTGCAGCTCCCCTACAGCAAGGCCCAGAGGACGGGGCAGGCCAGGCCAGGCCTGGTGCTGAGGCCTTGCCTCCTGCCTGCCCCTGCTGCTGGTCAGCCAGGACAGTCATTAACCCCTGCCCTGCCCTGCCCCGCTCCACCGGCTGCACAACTCCCAGCACCAGGATGCTGCCACATCCCCCACAAGGTGCCAGGAGACCTGCCATGGACCGGCCCCATGCATGTGGCAGGCCTGTGTGTGCAGCACTGGGGGCCAGCTGGGTGGGGGGTACCCGTGTGAGTGGGTACATGAAGCTGGGGCCATAGGGGGGACAGGGCTTCCTGGTGTCTATCTCCACCCCAGGACTGGGAGAGGAGCTGCTGGGGCTGTCGTTCCACTTCTCCTGGGCAGCGCAGGGGTGTGTGCTGAAACCCAGGTGGGCTGGGGGGTCATGCCCAAGTGTTGGGGTGCTGGGAGCGTGTTGAGGCCTGGGTGAGCTGCAGGTGCTGGGGAGGTGTCCTCAGGCCTGGGGGGGAGCTTGAGGATGTGCACGGAGGCCTGGGTGGGCCAGGGGTGCTGGGGGTACATGCTCATGCCTGGGGGCACCAAACTGCGCGCTGAGGGCACAGGGTGCTAGGGGGTGCATGCTCCGGTCCAGATGGCCTGAAGGGTGTGTGTTCAGGCCTGGGGGTCTCTGGGGAGTCTGGGGGAGGTGTGCTTGGGAGCCAGGAGTGCTCAGGCTGGGGGGGGGGGCACTGGGTGCTCAGCCCCAGGGCTTGCTGGGGTTTCTAGTGGGTATGTGCTTGGGCCCTGGCGGTGATAGGGACAGATGCCGAGTCCTGGGGCGGGGCACGGGGCTGTGTGCTCAGGCCTGGAGATGCTGGGGGTGGGTGTTCAGGCCTAGTGGTGCTGGGGGGCTTGTGCTTGGGCCCAGGGGTGCTGGGGGTGCGTGGCCAGGCCCAGGGGTTGTTGGGGGCGTGTGCTTGGGCCCTGCGGGGGGTGGGGGCTCTGGCAGGCCTGGGATGCTGGGGGTGGGCGCTCAGACGCAGGGGGTGCTGGGGTGCATGTTCAGGCCTAGGAGTGCTGCGGGGGTTGCACTCAAGCTTGGCGGTGCTAGGGCGGGTGCTCAGGCCCAGGGGTGCTGGGGGCAGGTGCTTAGGGCCAGGGGCTTAGGGCCAGGCCTGGGGGCTCTAGGGGGTATATGGTTGGGCCCCAGGGGTGCTAGGGGTGGGTGCTGAGTCCGGGGGGGAGGCACAGGGGTGTGTGATCAGGCCTAGTGAGCTGGGGCTGCAGTTAGGCCTGGAGGTGCTGGGGTCGGGGCGGGGGGCGGCTGTCGCTCAGGCCTGGCAGTGCTGGGGCGCGCAGGCCCGGGGTTGTTGGGGGCGTGCTCCGGCAGCCCGGCGGGACCCGGGGTGCTCAGGCCCAGGGGCGGGGGCGGGCGGGACGGACCTGCCAGCAGCTGCATCCAGGCGCAGATCTTGTAGACCGTGGCCGTGTTGCAGAAGAAGAAGAGCGCGAAGCAGGCGATGCAGCCCAGCGTCAGCACCATGGAGAGCAGCACGAAGAAGGCGGCGGCCTGGAAGGCGCCCGACGGGATGGAGCCGAAGTCGGCGAAGGAGCCGCGGCAGGAGAGCTCGCGCCCGCCCGGCCCCGCGCCCCCGGGCCCCGCGCCCGGCCCCGCGCCCACGCACAGGTGGAAGAGGCCGAAGTGGCCGGGCCGCGGCGTGCTCACGCTGTCGCCCACCCAGTAGGGCTGGATGAAGACCACCACGTCGATGATGGCGAAGCAGATGGTGAAGATGGCCCAGAGCACGCCGATGGCGCGCGAGTTCCGCACGTACGTGTCGTGGTACAGGCGCGAGGCCTCCTGCGACGGCAGCATCGCGGCACCGGCCGGCCCGGCCCGGCCCCGGCC
>JAGPOW010003182.1:15243083-15280807 GCA_030014935.1 Caiman crocodilus | reverse complement strand
CCTGCAGCGCCGCCCGCGCCCGCCAGGGGCGCCCCGCTCCGCCCCCCGCGCCGCTCCGCCCCTGCAGCCCCGCCCGCTACCCCTCCCCTTCGCAGCCCCAGCCGGTGGCGAGACGCCGCGGCGAGCAGGCGCTGCCCGGGCCCCTTTGCTGCGGGCAGCCGGTGAGAGCGCGGGCGCTCGCTCAGTCAGCCCGGCCCCGGCCGCCCCCGGCCCCCCGACGTGCGACATGGCCCGGCGGCGGTCCCAACACAGCGCCGCTCCTCGGCCGAGGGAAACCCGCGCCCGCCGGCTTCGTCCCAGGCCCGTTCCCCGCACGGCTCCCGCTCGGAGGCCCCCTCGGAGCTGTTCAAGAACCGCGAGTGGCCGTCGGCACCCGCGCTCCCGGGCCCGAGCCCCTCCCGCTCCCCGGGTCGTGAGGGGCCGAGCCCTGCCCCGGGAGCCGGGCTGCGGGACCCCAGGGCGGAGTCGGGGGCGCCGCCTGGGCACGCGCTGGGCTCGGGGCGGGGGGCCTGCTGCAGCGCGGGCTCGTGTCGCTTCGCGGGCCGAGCACATGCTGCCGCGCACCCGGGCCTTCTCCGGGGGCGGCTTCTCCCGCCGCTCGGGCCGGGGCCGGGCACGGGCACGGGCACGGGCTGCGGGCGAGGTGCCCACGTGTCTGTTGTGAAGGCGCACTGACATCACCTAGCCAGAATGACGCAGCGAGCCCGCTGGTCACGTCACAGCGCGCCCCCGCCGCAGGGGGCATGGCAGCAGTCGGCCCCGCCCCCCGCCCGGCGCGTCTCCGCCTCCGGCTACGAAGGGGTGCCGAGGGGCGGGCCCTCCGGAAATTACGTCTATGCCAGGAGGCGTTGCCTATCCGCCGCCGCGTGATGGCATTTCGGCGGCTCCCGGAAGGGGCGGTGCCGCCTGTCCCTGCCACGGCCCGGATTGGCTGCTGGGGCTGCGGAAGTTCCGGCGCGCGCGGTGGCGGGAAGCGGAAGGGTCCGCGGGGGCGGGGCGGAACGGGAGTGGGGGGCCGCCCTGGGCCGGCGGCGCCGTGGGGGCGGGATGGCGGCGGCGGCCCGCGGCGGCCCCCAAGCGGGCTCCGGCGACCGCGCGCTCAGCGACCTGCTCCTCGAGTTCTCCCGCGCGCAGTACCGGGCCCGCGACGGCGGCGGCGGGGCGGGCGGCGGCGCCAGGGTGAGTATGAGTGGGGCGGGCCGGGGGCCGGGGCCGGTGTGGGGCGGGCCAAGCTGCAGCTGTGGCCGTTGCAGGTGGAGCGCATCGAGCGGCGCTGCCTAGAGCTGTTCGGCCGGGACTACTGCTACAGCCTGGTGCCCAACGCCAACGGCGAGATCTGCAGCCACTACCCGCGCCAGATCGTGCTGCTGGACTACGAGAGCCACGACCGCGAGCGCCACGCGTAAGAGCCCGGCCCCGCCTCACTCGCCACCCCTCCGCTGGCCCTGCCCTGTGCCCCGCGACGCTGGCCCAGCCCCAGCGTGCTGCACCTGCTCCCCGGCCCAGCGCTCGGGCCCCTGCGCCCCCCGACAGCGCTTCCCCGCGCCTGCTGCTGCAGCCGCTCTGGCCCTCCTGCGGCGCGGGGCCTGGCGTGGTGTTACTCAGCGGCTCTGCGTAAGGCCGTGCTGGCAGGGATGCTGCCGTTTCCAATGGAGACTTCCTGGTGGACGCACCCCGGCATGGCCCTATGGCTGCTTCTGTTCTGCACCGTGCGGCTGGCTCATATCCTGCGGTCGCTCGCTGCCCTCGAGCCTCCTTCCTCCTGACATGCATGCAGCTGTGGGGGCTGTTGCGTGACCGCAGCTCTGGTGGTTTCCCAAGCATGTGATTTGCATCTTGTGTTGCCGTATCTCATCATCTTTGGGGTCTCCCTGTGTCTTGGAAGGGCTCTTGGCACCCGCGAGAGGCTGCAATGCTGCTTCTGAGCCAGCTGTGTCACCTGCCGGGTGCCAAGTTCCTTTTGCTCCTTGCTGTTGGATTCTTTCTGCAGCTCGGGTGTTGCTGTGCCAGGGTTGGGACTGCTGTGCTTTGCTTTCCTAAGCTCTGGGATTTATCTGGTTTTTGGCCCTTCTAAAGTAGTTGTTGCTTGAAGCTCTCTCAAATGCTGTGAGAGAGGCGAGATAAGCGAGGTATCTCTGGGGGGGATGAAGACAGGAAGGAGTGTTGCAGACTGACCTCACACTCACAGAGGCTAAGGGTGGACTGGAGTCCAGGTGAAGTGCTGTGGCTTTGCTTTTCTGTAGGACTGAACATGCTTATTTACATGCTGCTTTTTTCAGTCTTTCTTGGGGGTGAAGTAACAGGCAAGGTCAGGAAGAGGAGTGGGACAGAGTGCAGAACAACACGCCAAGCTGCAGCATTCCCACTGCCTGGTAGTAAGAAATGTGCCGTTATAGCGCTGGCTTGAGTTGACAGAAGTGTTGGGTCTGTCTGTGGGGAGCTCAAGCGTGTGCTTCCCCCCCTGTGCTGAGGCAGGGTCAGGCAGACTCAGCCAGGCTTGCAGTGGAGAGGATTCCACGTCCTACTCTGCTTCACCGTCCTATAGACACTTACGTGGTCAGTTCTGCCTTCTCAGCATTGAGGGCCCCGAGCGTGACAGCTGTGAGGGTGAAAGCATATTGCTCCTATGGGTGCTTTCTTGCTGGTGCTGACATCCCAAGTTCCCCCTTGGTGTTTCTGCTCCTTTGCCTGTTAATGGGAAGCTGCTGCATAAATAGGAGCTCCAACTTTTGTAACTGTTCATATCTGAAGACTTGTTTTAAAAAAGAAGTTCCTGCCAACACTTATTGAATTTGGGGGTTTGTGAATGCCAGCTGGTGAGCCTTAGATGCATAAGCAATGCCATTGGTTGGCTCAGAGCAGCCTGGGCTGCACAAATCTTTCTACTGCCTAACCTGTTCCACATGTGTTCCCAGCAGTGCTTCTGTGTGAAGCCACTTCGAATTTGGAAACCACTGTCCTGAAGTTTGGAGGCTTTAAAAAGTTTCTGTGGCCTGTACAAGCATTGCCACAGCTGGGGGAGCAAGCACTTGGAGGGAGAAGTAGATGGTTTGGGAAGTGGCCGTTGTGTGGTGGAAGCAAGAGTGCTCGGGAAGAGTTAAGAGCATTGGCTGAATGATTTTTCTGCTAGACTGAGTCAGTTCCCTGTCTGAAAATAGTATGTTTCCTTGTTAATCCAGGAATCCACCCAGCCTTTTGGTTCTTCCCCTGCCCCCCCACATCATGACTTTCACATGGTGCCTCAGTCTGATAAGCAGCTAAATCTCAGGGTTGGGAGGGACCTCAGAGAGGGTCTCATCACAGATGTAGGAAGCACTAGTCCTTACCATCCTAGACAGCATCCCTCCAATGAAGAAGGTTCCCCAGCATCCCTGGACAGCTCCTTCTATTGTTCTGCTGCTCTTGCAGTTTGGAAGTTTCTGTGACACTCGATGTAAATCTCTTCTGCTGCAGTCTACCTCTGTGGCCTGCAGCTGACACCCCTGCTCTTCTTACCACTGTGTTTGCTCTTCGGTAACTGAGGGAGATCTAGCCCACCATGCCTTCCCACAGGCGCTGCAGTTGGGCATTGGCTGAGGAGCGCTGAGAAGAGCTTGATCCTGCAGGGCTGGAAGCGGAGCGAAGTAGGGAAGTTTTCAATGCATACTGAAGCCTGGGAGTAATTCAGTGAACTTCAGTGGAGCTGCTGGGATGCTGCTAGTTCTGGACATATTTGGATCCTTTCCTAGATCTTCATGCAGAAAGACTCCCTGGTTGGACTTTGTCTCCAAGTGTTACTGTAATGTTTTCTCTGAGGTCTTCTAAAGAATGCAGCTCTTTGCTCGTAACAAGAAGCACAGCCATCCAGACTGCTGTACTTGCCTTTTTCCCCACCATGGTGGTGGTGTGTTCCTTGTGTTGTACTCCATCATTTCCATGTATGCAACTGTGGTGTGTGTTTAAGACCCCTCACAGAATCTGGGCACTTGACAGTTTACAGGCTTGTAAAACAGTGGTCTTGCCAGAGTCTCAGGCCACTGGCTTATGTTCTCCAGCTCACTGTGCTAGTTCAGTATAACTTCTGCTTTCAAAAGGCCTTTAGCAAGATCTCTTTTAAAAGCAGCTCCTTTTAGGGAATGTAAGCAATCGTGGGAGGAGGCAAAGTGCTGACTGGGGCAGAAACACAGATGGGAACAGGATGGGCACACAAAGCCAATTTGTATCCTGTAAAGGCTTGTTGATGGAGCCTCAAAGTTCTGCTGCTGGCTCCAGCCACCCCTTTGCTAGATCATGTAGAAATCTGAGGCCCTCAACCCGTGAGTGTTCCCTCTCTTCGCAAGAGAAGGCTGAGGGGGGACCTGGTGGCCATCTGTAAACTCACCAGGGGGACCAGCAGGGTTTGGGAGAGACCCTGTTCCCCCTAGCACCGCCCGGGGTAACACAAGGAATAATGGCTACAAATTGTTTGAGAGTGGACGTCTAGTCTAAACCTAAAGTCACTACTTCATAGTCAGGATGGCTAGGATCTGGAACCAACTTCCAAGGGAAGTGGTGATGGCTCCTACCCTGGGGGTCTTTAAGAGGAGACTTGATGTCATGTCTACCTGACTGGGGTCATTTGAGCCCAGTTTTCTCTCCTGCCCAGGGCAGGGGGTCAGACTTGCTGATCTACAAGGTCCCTTCCGACCTCACTTCTGTGAATCGAGCATGTCAAGTCATGCGCAGTAGGAGACAGCATCTGAACTGCACATGCAGCTTCCTGGGCTCTAAGTTAACTCTGCCAGCCCAGGAAAGGCTCTGACCTGGGTGGCACAGAGCCAAGGTGTCTTTGACCGGCGCACAGCTGCCCCAGCAATAATCAAACTAGAATTCCCCTGCCTGGGTTCTGGTGCGTACAGATTGGGGAGGAACAGAGTGTTGCGACCCTTGTGGTCAGGAGCTGGTTTTGTCTGGCATGCTGTGTGCAGAAATGCCCACTCCATTTCCAATAATGTTGGTGAGGGACAGGAAGCTATTGGTAATCAGACAGCTGGAAAATTCCCTTCAAGTAAGCGAGGAGACCACAGTTGCTTGCCTTGTGGAGGTGGGGGAAGGACAAGTGGATAGCAAGCCATAGGAGACCTTGCATTTCTAAGGGGTATAGAGTGGCAGGAAGGTGAGAGCTTCTGTTGCCCTCGTCTCAAGCATACAAACAGGTACTGACAACTGCCAGGGGGCAAATTAAAGGTGAATAAGAAGGGTACACTTGTACAGTTGGCTTCCCCTGCTCTTGTGCGACTGGCACGGGACAGCTGTTGATGCACGCACCTTAAGTAGGAAGAAGATATGTAAAAACCACACTGGTAGGAGGATGTGGAGCAGGTGCATCTGTTGCCACCAGCTGTTGTGTTCTAAAATTACACCTGTCAAAGGGACAGCACTGGTCATGTAACAACATTTGCTGCATGCTTCTCAAGTCAGTGCGGTGGTCCAAGCACTGTCCTGTGTGTGCAAGGAACTGCTGTACCACAACATGTTGACTTGAGATGGTGAAGAACACGATTTTGCAAAGCAGTGCGACTGAGTTGTGGTGATCCAGGTTGGGTTCAAATGGTAGAGAATTACAGCTGACTTCCCAGGGTTTTGGGTGCTACTTTACTACCCCTAAGCAGCTTGCTCAAAAACAGCCGGAAAACATTGCTGGATGACAAAAGCAGATGAGCTAGAGCAGGTGTGGTCTGGTTTATGAGTAGCTCACCGGTGCCTGCAGCCAGGATGGAGGGCATTTCTTGTCCTTCACCCTCCAGCTGCTTGCATCTGGGAAGCTCCCAGCAGTCCTTGGCATTGTTCATGCTGATCAAATGGCAGCAGTGGAGAGGAGCCCTGTTGTGGCCTACTGCAGATTTCTCTGTACTGGTCTGGGGTTCCTCCACCACTCCCTGCCTGGGGGCCAGAAGCGTTGGCTTTGCTATGCTGTGTGGGGTCTCTCTGCCCCAGCATCTGCTGTAGGGAGGCCAGTGGGGTGCTTCTGAGTTTCCCCTCTGCTGCCTGTGAGAGTCAGAAATGGGGAACCCTGAAAGCACCCCAGAATGTAAACCTCAGATCCAAGAAATATGGAGCTAAGGTACAGACTGCCTCTCGTGGGGGAAGCCAGCCTGCCCTTGGAGGAAGGGGGCATGGGGTTATTTGGTGCATCACTAAGCTGTATAATGAAGGGAGGTTGCCTCTGCCTGTGCACATGCAGCACAGTGCAGAGCATTCCTGGGTGAATTGGTTGGGCCAATGCTGAGGGACCCCATGTCCTGTCTGCTCCATGCAGCCCATTGTAACTGGGCTCAGGTCCCAGGCACAGTTCCAGGACAAGGCTGGCTAAGGGTGGGGATGGGGTGCTGGTGGGCTCCCGCTGTTTTCCTCTGCCTCAGCTCTTCTTCACTTGGGAAGATAGAGTGAGTGCAGCAGACAATCTAGCAGGCTCTGACTGCCCCCTAGAAGGCAGTGCATTAGTGTGCTTGCTCCCCAGGCCTGGGCTTGCAGGACAGCAGTGAGAGGGTTGAGGAGAGAAGGGTGGCTTTGATAAGAGGTGGATGTTTGGGACAAGGGGTCCTATGGGTGGGATGCTCATTAACCCCTAGGCCCTGGTGTTCTAGGGTGCAAGGAGACCTGCTGCTCTGAGGGAGTGAGTCTGGAGCAGGGGTGGGATGTGCCCTCCGCCCCACTCCCTGCCATCCCTACCTGTGCTGGGGGTGCCCCTCTGCCCCAGTGTTAGCAAGCAGGTGGGGAAGCCCTGCTCCATACAGGTGGAGCTGAGGATAGACAAAACTAGTGAGCTGAGAATGAGCCCCATGGCACGCTGGGGTGGGGTGGAGTGGAGTGGAGTGGGGGATCAAAGGCATCTGCTGCAGCCAATGGAGCCTGCTTCCTGGAGCGTCTTGCTGCAGGTGCCGTCCCTATCTCCCCCTAATGGCATTGGGTCACTTCACCTCACAGAGAATCATTTCCTTGGGCTGACCATTGTGTGCTTGCCCTTGACAGGTCCCTTGAAAGATGGTGCCCCTGTGAGCAGGGGTAGAGGCAGCAGTTCTAGTCCAGATGGCTGGTTCTTTGGTCATATAAGTTGGTTTTTTTTAACCTTAACCTTGTATGGTGGATGAGTTCTCCCAACTTTGCATGCGCCTGGAGGATCAGACCAGGCTTCTTATGGTGACAGACTGCTTTACCTCAACTGTGCTCAGCACCTGTGTTGCTGTGGGAAAAAGACACCAGATGCTGGGTGCATGGGGTATCATTAAGTCTTCTGCTTTCCAGAAGCAGCCTGTGTTGGGAACGCAGCAGCAGAGGGCGCCCGCCACCCGCACCGGTTTCTGCGGCTGGCGGCTTCTGAGACTCCTGCCTTAATGACAGGGCAGCAGGAAGCAGCAGCAGGGACTGGCATGTGCCCCTCGTCCTTTCATGGTCGCGTAATAAAACCACTGCCCCGGGCATCCTTCATCCTCACTAGACCAGTTGTCACCTGGGCTTTCCCCCTTCCTGTCCTTTATCCTGATGAACTTCCAAATGATGTTGAATCACCTGGCTATGGACAGTGCCTGGTTTTATTTAAGTCCCTGCATTGTCTTTGCATTGAACGGAGCAATCTTATTCCTTCTGCAGCAGCTCTGCATCCTTCTTCCCTGGCATCGCCAGACTTCGAGGTTTTCCCTTAGTTTCTTCCCACTAGTGGGGTCTCCTTGCTCTGGAGGTTTCCCATGAAACCTCTCTGCATTCTCCCCCTCTGTGTCAGGACTTAGCATTCAAGCCATCTGGAGAAGAGCTCCCTCCCTCTTCTGATGTGAACTCAGCTTGCTCTGAGACTGCATTGTCAAAACCGATGCTGGTAGCCTGCAGGGCTGGTTTTGCAGCCTCCCTTCCTCTGGAGCCAATATCTTCAACCTTAATATCCTCTAAGGGATGTCAGTATCCGCCCTCTCCAGCATAAGACTAGCTGTCCTCTTCCTTCCTTGTCGGGGACATCAGAGACTTGAGCTCCATTTCTGTCCCCTCTCTCACTGGCCCTGATAGCAGCTACATGCTTCAAACATTTCTGTGCGCAATGATACTGTGGTTCCATCCAAAGAAAGCGTGGGGCAGGGATCAGCCTTTACCTAGCCATGGTACTGACCTCCTTGCAAACCTATATAATAGAAGCGCCTACGCGAGCACTGAGAAATGCTTCTCTTTTCATTAAAGAGAAGCAGCATGTAGGAAATGCAATACTGGAGAGCTTGTTAACATGGAGTGACTGCTGCCTCCAGCCCCTCCGCAACAGCAAAGCTTCCCAGCCTGGGAGATGGAGAGTCAGAGTATGCGTCCCAGCCCACCCCACACAGGCAAGCTTCCCTCTTGCTGCAGGGCAGCCTTGATGAACCCAGGCAAGGAGCAATGAGAACTTGTGCACTCATGTCTTAACTCTTGTGCCCAGGACTCTATGGACCTAGGTCGGACTAGATGATCTGCCCAGGTCCCTTCCGACTCTAGACACTATGAAACTATGACCTGGGCAGCTGAAACAGTGCTCGGCATAAGAAGAACCTAGTCTTAAGCTCCAGCCAGGCACCCAGGCCATCCTTTGTCTTCTAGTGTGTTAGCCACAGACTGGTGACCCAAAATGCTGTTGCCAGGCTCATGCAGGCCTTTCTTCCAGCTGCTGATGGGGCTCCTGCCACAAGCCTGGTATTGCTGCAGTGAGTAGTGGGCTCCTTTAGACCAGGAAAGACCCTGGTGTGCTTCTCTCACTTGTTGGCCTGTGTACTGTAGGAGGCCTGCCCCCTTGCTCTCAGGCTTCGCAGCTGGGCTGGAGGCTGATGGTCTGGGCTATGGCTGCTAGGGCAGAGGCCAGGCACACAGGCATCCCATTGGTCTGGGCTGTGTGGATGTGAGGCCTTGTGACCTGATCTCCCCTTCTCTTTGGCAGATTTGAGAGCACCGTGCAGGTGGGCAAGCTGCAGGACCTCATCCACCGCAGCAAGATGGCCAGGTGCAGAGGCCGCTTCGTCTGTCCGGTCATCCTGTACAAAGGCAAGGTAAGGTGGCCTGAGTGTGCCTGGCTGATGTGTGGGGCATCCCTCTCCCCATTTTCTGAGCTGACCTCATCATCTGACAGCATTAGTTTCTGCAGTCGGATCCTGCTCCTAGACACCAACTGAAGAGGCAGATGGGCTGCCTGGGAATAGAGGGGCACTGCAGTAGATTGCATCCACTCCCCAGCTGGGGAGTGCTGGGCCCCTGTGAGCTGGCATCAGGCTAAGACACTGCACTGGAGACCAATGGAAGGAGGGTTATGACAACTTGAACCACACAAGACCTGTTTCTCCCTAGGGTGCCCTGGGTATTCCCCACAGGCCTGCCTATCACCCTGCCAAGGTCTGGGTTCCTCCTGAAAGAGCTGTGGGATAGGATCCCTTCCTGTAGCCCCAAACCATCTGGCAGCTTGCTCTCGTTCTCCTGTTTTGTCCCTGAAGAGAAGCTGCCCAACTAAGTGAAGTGCCTTTTTTGCAGCCATGCAGGAAACAACCTGAGGTTGCTTAGATGGCTGAGCAGATCTGTGAGCATTTTATAAGGAGGGATGTAGGTGTGTTAATCTTGATTGACTTTACAGTGAATTAGTTGAGCTGCACTAAGTGTTGGTGTGGGCACTCCTCTGGAGAATTCAAGTGGCTGTAGTTCTGTGTAGCTTGGCTTCTTGGCAGCTGTGTGCGCCATGGTTGCTTGTCTCACCTGGAATCAATTAATGTGGCATGGTCAGGCACCCATGCAGGCTGAGACCCTGGCCCTCCATCAGGGCGGCTACTGGAGCCTCCATCAGGGCAGGAACTACTGAGACAGATATAGGGACAGTCCTTAGCCTTTGTGACAGCAGTTTGAAGGATGAGGGTCAACCTGAACATGAACACAGCTCAGATGCTGCTTGTTTTACCAGGCAGTGCAAAATTGATGCAGGTGAGGAGGGTGTGGGAAGCTAGAGGCCAGAACAGGGGTAGGAATTGCCCATTTGAGGGCAGGTAGGTAAACAGAGGCTGGGTACAAAGAGGTGGCAGCTGGGATGCCCGGAGGGGGCAGGAAGCTGGGCGTGGTTCCCTGTGTACAAGGGCAGCCCCTCTGAGACCTGCAAGAGGTTAACGATAGTTGCTTTCTCCAGCACATCTGCAGGTCAGCAACCCTGGCAGGGTGGGGGGAGCTGTACGGCCGTACCGGATACAACTACATCTTCTCAGGTGAGTAAGGGACCCTGTGTGGTCAGCTCAGCAGGATGCCTGTTTATGCATTGCTGCAGGCACTGGTCTGTGCCTTGGTGTGTGGAGGGCACATCACAGGCCAGCTGTAAATCAGCCTCAGGGCACCTTGTCCCTGAGGGATGTTGACCTGTTTGCGCATTCATCAAAGAGCAGTGTGGGAGGTGGGGGCATCCTCTGCAGGTACTCCAAGGATGTCATCCTAGGAGGGACATGGAACAAGAGCTAAATTCGCTGCCCAGGTCTGATAATTATAGTTGCTGACAGGGGTGGGAGACCAAGGGTGGGTCAGACCCCACTTGGGGCAGGTGGGAAGGAAGTTGCAGGCAGGATGACAACCCTGGTGTGTGTGGGCTGCAGCATGGGAGGGGCGTGAAGGCATTACACAAGCTTTGCCCCTGACATTGTGCTCTCCTTGCAGGGGGCTCTGATGATGCCTGGGCTGATACTGATGACCTTTCAGAGGAAGATCCTGCGTTCAGGTGTGTGTGCAGGATTTGGGTAGAGGAAGAGAGGAACTCAGATCTGACCAGCCAGTTCAACCCTTTGTCTCCAGTCTGAGCCATAGTAATGTCTTGGGGCCACTGGAGGCCATGAGCCCCTTCTTGCTCTCAAAAACAAGCCCCTCATGATCTCCCTGGTGTGGTTACGAAAAACAGAAACCACTGATGCTGACACCTGTCTGAGCCCAGTGTAACTGAAGTCTCCTGTTCCACTGCTGGGGGCAGGCAGATACCAGATGTTAGATGGTCCTTAGCTGTACAGAGTGGGTACGCGGTCCAGAAAGATAATGTGGATGGAAGGAATAATTCTGGATCTCTGTTCACAGAGAGCAGCATGCTGCATGCCTGACTCCCACGATCTGAGGGGGTGGGATGGGCCATGAGGGGACACTTTCCTCCCTGCCCAAAGGCAGCTGCTGTGTCTGAAGGGAGGGCAATGCTGGAGTGATATTCAGTCTATGGAGAAGCTGGTTGTATGCCGGTGGTGCTGCAACACCCATGGGAGATGGCAGCAGGACTGGTTGTCAGCCTGGTTTCAAGCTAATGTCTTAGTGCTGCAGTTTGAGGGATGTTGTGTGGCCTGTGCTACGCAGCCAGTTAGGCAGGTGGTCATGGTGTTGGGAAACTGCCAGGATTTTCTGGCACTCATTAGTCTTGTGGGCTTCCCACTTTGCAGCATGCTGGGGCTGGTACCTGCAGTCTGATCAGTGTGCATGTGTGGAGGCGGGTGCCCTGGGCATGTGCCAGGAGTGCAGGTGCTACCTTGCAGGGGGAAGGGACTGCAGGTGGCAGCTGGTGCTTAGTTGTCCAGGAGATCCTGCTGCCTCTAGCAGTGCCAGGGCTCCAGCCCCTAAAGCACTGAGACTTCCTTCTCTTGCTTGGTTGTTTGCTCTCCTGAAAGCGCTGCAGACAGGCTCCAAGAGCTCACCTCAGGTTCTGCTTGGCTCTTTGCCACAAAACCAGCCCCTGTGACCCTGCTGA
This sequence comes from Caiman crocodilus, assembly GCA_030014935.1. Taxonomy (NCBI): domain Eukaryota; kingdom Metazoa; phylum Chordata; order Crocodylia; family Alligatoridae; genus Caiman; species Caiman crocodilus. The sequence continues at coordinate 15,269,097 of JAGPOW010003182.1, read as the reverse complement.
GCACTGGGTGAACTGCTGTAGGAAGAACAGCACCGATGTGACATGGTGTCTTGACAGACATGCACAGGCAGGGCTGTGTTGTGGGGCCACAAGGCTCCTTGACAAGCAACTGTTCCAGGGCTGCCAATAGGGGGAGGTCCCCATGGGTGCAGTCTGGCCCCCAGCCCTGCCTGGGGACCAGCAGGTGTCTGCATTGACCCTGGGCTCTTGCCTCTCCTGCGCTTGTTGCAGAAATGCAGACTCCCAGTTGTTTGACAAGGTTAGAGGGCACGACATCAAGCTGCTGCGGTACCTGTCAGTCCGGTACATCTGTGACCTGATGGTGGAGAACAAGAAGGTGAAGTTTGGCCTGAAGTGAGTGTAGAACCTGTGCCTGCCCTTGGGCTGTGTGGAGGGTGGGGGTGGTGGGTCTGCACCTGCTGCCCAGAGTCATAAGCCAACCTGGGGTTTGGACCGCATTGACCTGCATGCAGTGTTGTCTTGTGGCAGGGTGCTGGAGAAGCCCCAGGAGGTATTCATCAGTGCTTTAAAGCAGTGGTTCTGAAACTCTGACAGGTTGTGCACCACCAACAAAGTAATTATAATAAATCTGTTAATGCATGCCACTGACAGGCTGTTTGCATACCACTGGTGGTACATGTACCACAGATTGGGAACCAGTGCCTTTAAAATGTAGCCCTGGGGGCACACGGCTGTATATCAGGTCCATTTGTCCTTGGCCAGTGCCACTGTGAAGGCTGTGGCAGCAGGTTGAAGGTTGGCTCAGCTCTACCACCCTTCTTGCAGCCAGGATGGGTTGCCTCAACTGGGGATGGAGGTTGGACACCCTGGTCCCTGTGACTGCAGGTGTAACGACTTTCTCAGCAGGGGCTGAGTAGGTGTGAGGAACCTGACTTCAGAGGAAGGGAGCAGAGGGTCAAGGAAGGTGGGCAACTCCCTGGGATGCATCTGGGCTAAGGGTGTGACTGTCCGTGGCCTGGAGCTTCCCTGTATTGTTTGGATCTGAGTGGGGCTCTAGGCTGCTGCTGGAGTCAGGACTGATCTGTCACCTGCATGCGCCTGGGCACCATGTAACCAGCCTGGGTGTCCCAGTGCCTGGGGCCGCGTCCTCTGAATACATACCCTGTTCTTTCATCCTCCTCAGTGTTACGTCTTCGGAGAAGGTGGACAAAGCACAGCGCTATGCTGACTTCACCCTTCTCTCCATCCCATACCCAGGTACAGGGCTGATGACTGAATGGGCTGCTGGGGATGGGGAGCTCCTTGTGTGTGGTGGACAGAGGCTGTGACTCCCTTCATGTTCCCTGGTCTCTGGAGCAGGAAGCTCTTTCGGCCAGCAGGAGCATGTACAGGTGTCTAGAAGGGGTCTACAGGGTGTGAGCCAGCACTAGGCAGCTTAGCTGCATCCTGTGAGGGCTGGCCAAGTTGCAGTGGGAGTAGCTGTGTTCACAGCCTTCGCTAAACTGCCAGTCCCAGGGGATTTAGGCCCTGGGCAGATATGTATGGATGGAACCTGAGTGCCCCACTGCTCCATGTCTTTTTTGGGGCCGGGGGGGGTCACTTGAGGAGTTCACGTCTGTCCCTCTGACCCTTCAAAGGAGAGGGAAGAGGGAGATTCATGCTTGCTGGTCACAAAAGACCAGCCCTCACTACTCCTCCTTGCCCTCCCCCTGGGAGAGCCCAGCCTGGCCCCAGACCTGCAGTGGGGAAGCATTGTTTTGATACCAAGAGAAGGCACAAAGCATCTTGTTCCACAGTGCAGGTCAGCATTGGATTCACTGTGGATAGCCAGTGTGCACAGCTGCTTGGCTAACAACAGGCCTCCACAGCTTGTGCCTGCCACATCAGAGTCGTGTGGCTGCCCGCGTGCAGCAGAACTCCGGCCTGTGCCACTGTCTAGGCCCGTTTCTACCCTAGGCAGCTGGTCCTATGAAGGGTTTGGGCAGAGGGGGATTCTGCAGTTGGCTGTTGGTGCTCCTATGGGCTGGAAGCTGCCAGCTCATAATGCACATGGCTACACCTGACTCCTGCATCGCTTAGTGCCTGTGCAGCTGCTGCCCGTGGCAGCTCCACTTGCCTCCTCTTGCCAGGGCAGAGCTTTGCTAGGCTCCCGAGCTCTCCAAGCACAGCCTGGTCACAGCAGGAGGGGGAGGAGGCCACGGTGTTATATTAAAGCAAGTGCAGCAGCTGTAATGGATGGAGCAGCGCAGTGGGAATGCTCTAATTACGGCTGGATCCAGGTTCACAGCATCAAGACTTCCTGTTTGGAACTGGGCTGTAAAATTGCTCCAAGCTGAAACTGCAGAGAACTTGCGGTTCTCAGAGCAAGGGGGTCACTTCCAAGGGGTGGAGAGCATTTGGGCTGGAGGTTGGTGTTAAAGGGGGAGGGGTGGACATTCATGCTCTTGCAGTTCTCGTGGCTTCCCTTTCCATGGCTGTCTGCAGTGTGCCCGCTGCTGGTGCAATGAGGTCCTGAGTTTGCTGCCCCAGTTCTTAAGGTTTTGTCTAGGCTCGCAATTGAAATAGGGGCTTGAGCAGTCACTTAGTATCTTGGACAGAGGCCTGTGGGAGCGTTTCCCTAATGGGGGTTGGGTTGGCTGTCTCCTGCTCCAGGTGACATTTCACATTTGAAAACCAAGGCCATCTTTTCCTCCTTCCTGAGTTCTGAGGCTCTGGGTTGTCCCTCTCTCCAACCCCTCCTTCCAAGTCCTGCTGCCACTGTGCATTGAGGCACTTGTGTACAGATGGTTGTGTGCATGGTGCAACCACCCATCTCCATGCACTCACGGTGGCGGCAGGGGGCGGATCCTGGTGCAGACTCCTAGTATCCAAAGAGAACTAGCTTCAGCTCTGCCAGAGCTACTGTCACGCTCTGCTGTGCTGCCTGCAACCCCAGGGCAGCACTGTAGGGAACACCTGGTGCATGCCCCTGTGATGTGAAGGGAATACCCCAGACGTGTGGTGATGCTGTCCCTGGGAGCTGGGGGAGGGTCACAACAGGGTTAGCGCCTTGGGAGCCTCCTCTACATTGCCACTGGCTGGCCAGGGGGGCACTCGAACCAGGCTGCACACTGCATTGATGGCTGCCCCTGACCTCCTACAGGCAGGCTGATTGTGGATTCACTCCATGTGCTGGAGTCCCAGCTGGCGCTGAGGCTGTCAGCTCCTTGTCCCCCTGGGGATTCCAGCAGTTAGCGATCAGTTGTCTACACAATCACTTGTTGCCTTGTCTCTTGCAGGCTGTGAATTTTTTAAGGAGTACAAAGATCGGGATTATACTGCTGAAGGCCTTGTGTTTAACTGGAAGCAGGTACAAGGATGTTGCTAACTGGAAAACTGCGGGCTTTGCTGCGCCTAATCCTTGATGCAAGACCTTGCAAACAGTTACATAACAGTGCATGTCCCTCCTTGCCACAGGGAGGGAACCCAGCAGGAAGGGGCTCTCTGCAGCAAGTCAGCATTCTGCACTCTGGGATGCTCTGGCTGCCTATGGGGAGCTGGACCTTGCTGTGGCTGGCCTAGTATCCTGGTCTTCACATACCTGTGACCTGAAGCTAGTACTTTGCAGGTGGCCTCTAGTCTCAGCTTTGCATTTATCTGGTCTGCCTGCTGGGGAAGTGGAGGGCCAGGGTCGTGCAGGGATCCTCACACAGAAGTGCCTTGTCCCCAGCTGCTTACTCTTCCTCTCAGGAGGAAGGGCCTCTCGTGGTGCACCAGCCTCTTCCCTCCAGCAACCCACTGTGTCCAGAAGTACCCCAAAGCCAGGCTAGAGGCAGCACTCAGTGCTTTCTGTGCCCAGTTCCATTGGAGCTGCTCCCCCTCCCGTCAACTGATCCATGGCTGACCTGTGTGTCTGTTTGCAGGATTATGTAGATGCTCCATTAAGTATCCCAGTCTCCCTGACTCAGGCTCTGAATATTGACTGGAGCGAATACCAGGTGAGCAGTGCTGGGGCTCCTGGGGAATTGGTAGGTCACAGGCAGATGGGAGCAGTCAGGTCACCTGGACTGACCACATGTATGATATCTCACACTCCTGGCAGCAGGAGCTGCTGTGCTGGGTCACTGGCTCTCCTGGGCTCCATGCTCCAACAGACCTGTGCTCGTAGCTCATGGGTGTTGCCCTGCAGCCTATCTCCTGAGGCTGCACTTCCCTCTGCCAGCAGGCAGCTGCACATGCAAAGCCAGCCTTGTTCCTTTTGGTGTCTGCAGCAGCAGCCTCTTGCCCTCTCTGCCTACCACGAGTGCTTCGCTGGGTTCTCCTGAGTGGCATGCTGAGTTTCACGTGGTCCCTGCATTATGGTGTGTGTCCTTTTGGATCCCCTCTGCCCTGCCTATGATGTCAGCCTGTACCCCTAAGGTCCTTTCTCTTCCAGCTTCTGGCTGTTTCCCTGCCCTAGGTGTCTGTCATTGGTGGTGGTGGAATTGCCCCTCTGCCTTTGTCCCAAATACCATATTTTTGCATTGTTTTCCTGGAAGGATGACTGTTTTGAGCTCCTGAGCCAGAGCGCTGGCTTCCTTGGTTGTGCTGCTGGTATTAATGCTTCTGTCACAAAACTCGGGGTGCAGCACCCCTGGGGTGAGGTAAATGGCTCCCTGTTCCAAGAATAGCCCCATTACCTGTGTCAGCTGTGAAAGAAAATGGGCTGGGTGAAAGAAATGGTGCTTTGGGTTTGAAATTGGCACATCTGTTCCACGCTTGCCAAGTAGCAGCAGTAAGGTGCAGGCCAGCTCAGGAGGGTGCATGGACACGTGTGCCAGGTGCATGTGCTTTCTACATTTAGGCAGCTGGAGTGATGATTTCTTGGGCTCCACGCAGGCTCCAGGGACAGGCAGGGGCTTGACTGTCCAGAGCAGCAGTAGCTTAGTTTGGACCTTTGACCCTCAAGGGCTTTTCTTAATGTAGGATGCAAGCTGCAGGGGGCTGTGGGGTGTAACTGGCTTCCCATGGTGGCAGCGCATCACGAGGGAAGAGCAGGGAGCACTGAAGCTCAGTGAATGGCAGTAGTGCTAGGTGTCGTTCCCTTCCCCCGTGCCTGCCTGCTCCCTGCAGCTCAAGCTGGCAGGTGCAGAAGGAGCATGCTGTTGCCATTGCCACTGCTGGGGTTTTGGACAGAGTTCCCCGCAGCTGGAAGGCCGAGATGGGGCCAGGCTTTCCTGTCACATGCTGCTGGGGGTTGGCAGGTGCTCTTAGACCTGTAGGAGAAGGCAGGAAATAGCAGCTCTGCTGTGCCCCCACGTCCTTCCCTTCCACAGCCCTGTGCTGATGTGGTGCCTCCGGTGCCCTGCTGCTCCTGCGGGCTGCAGGTGTCCTGCTGGCACGGCAAGGGGTGCTCCCTGGCAGGAGCAAGCTGTTCTGTCCTGCCTGCCTGATGCTGCCGGAGCCATCAATCCCTGGAATTTCCCTGGACAGGCTGCAGTGCTGGGTGTGGAGCAGTACACCCACCTCTGTAGCACACAGCAAGGAAGAGTCCACAAAAATTAATCTAAAGCTCCAGAATGAGCCAAGCCAAGCGGAGCCACCCGAGAGAAGGCAGCACCTGTGAGGCACGGGGCCCAGGACCAGCCAGCCTGCAGCAAGCACCTCATTCATTAAGTATCCTGAGTAGCCAGAGCTCCTGCAGCTGCCTGGGAAAGGATGTTGGAAGAGCAGATTGGGGGCCAGAAGGAGCCACAGAAACAACCAAAAGAAGCAGCAGAGCTTGGTTTGTTGGCCTGGGCAGGGCAAGCAAGCAGGGACTGAGTTAGGGGGCCAGCAATGCAGCTGGGACCATGTGCTCAATAAGGGCAGAGATGGAGGCTGGGGCCACGCAAACCCTAATGAGCACTGAGAGTGACTGACCATGCAGATCAACTACCGAGAGGGAGAGAGCTCCAGAGCAGCAGCCAGAGATGGGGAAGCTCTAGGTAAATGCCGGGTGCCAGGGTCCTGGCAGGGCCTCTGGCTGGTGGAATAGGATGCGCTATCTCTTCTGGCTTTTCCATGGACCTGCCTGTGAATCTCTTGGCTCGTGGACTGTGGCAAAGGCTGGGGAGTAGGAGGAGGTCCCAGGCTCACGTGCATCACTGTTCCCCACTTCTCAACCTGTGGCAGCTGTCCGGCAGGGAGTGTCACATCCCCACCTTGCCCCTGCAGGTGTGGTGCAGCAGTACAAGCTGGCAGTGGTCTGTTCTGCTGCCTCCGGAGGATGACGGCACCTGTTCTCTGCTTCAGGTCACTGCATGGAGGTTCAGGGGCTTGGTTGCCCGTCCTCTCCCTGTTCCCAGCACAGGTTGTGCTGCAGGTGGTTGCAGAGCCCTGGCCTGCTGTTTGTCACCATGTGGAGGCCTGGTACCGATGTGCTGTGTTCATGCAAATGGGGCACAGGAGGAAGGAAAAATACCTGCTTCCCCAGCCCCTGCCGCCTGTGAGCTTGAGACCTGGAGGCCTTCTGTGTGGGTGAACAGGAATCTGCTGCTGTCTGCAGAAAGTGGGTCAGCGCTCAGCAGGAGCCCCCGGGTCTCCAGCAGTCCAGTCCAAGATGAGGGAGCTCACTGCTACAATTGTAGGGCCAGTGCCCACCCCCCAATCTGGACCAACTGCACAGCTGCAGCGCTGCTGCAAAGTGCTTCCCAGCACCAACACCTGGGGCCACAGAACTGGGTCGGGGCTCAGCAGGGTGCATGGAGGCGCTGCTCAGCTTTTGGTGTATGGGCAGGCTGCCACGCCTGCAGCCCCCAGCTCTGCTAAGGCCGGGAAGCCAACTTACACCTTCCCTTGCCCCACATTGGGCCCCCACAGTCCAGGGGCTGGGCCCCTCCTGCCCAGTCTCTTCCTCACTGGGCAGTTTTTTCAGGTGAAGCTGTTGGGCCAACATCGGTGGGAGGCAAAGCAGGGCTGTGGCCTTGGCAATGCTCTGGGGGTTGTTTGTGCTGAGGGTCATGCATCCGCTGTGGCCTCTGGGCCTGGGCAGTTTCTCATGTCTCCTGTTCTCTGCAGAGCTGGGACCTGGTGCAGCAGACGCAGAACTACCTGAGGCTGCTGATCTCGCTCATCAACAGTGATGGTGAGGTTGCGCCCCCGGGGGTGGGACTTAGGGCTCATTTCCCTCCCCCTAAGCCCGGCAGGATGATCATGCAGCACCCAGTCTGGGCACAGTCTGCAGCCCTGTCTGAAGCATCGCTCCTCTGGGACTCTTCCCCCTGGGGCCACTCGTGGGGCCTCCATTTCCCCATGGCAGGGGGCTGTTGCAAGGAGCACACTTACCAGTCCCTCTGCCCCCTGTGAGGGCTAGAGTAAAAGTAGGAGAGACCGGGAGGCCCCAGGCAGGCACTGGGCCCAGAACCTCTAAATGCCTGGCTCAGCGTCAAGTGGGCAAGTAGCAGGCAGGACCCTGCTGCTCCCCTTCCTGTGGCCTGCCGCTGGTGTCTCAGAAATGTCCGTGTGTCCTGCAGGAGGGGGCAGTGTGTCTAGGCCTGGGCCAGTTACTGTCACGCTGCCTCTGGAGACAGGCAGCATTGTACTGCCCTCCATGCAGCTCCTTGTGGGCACGAGGGCCTCAGAGCTCGCTACCCCAGCAGCAGGCTGTGTTGCTGCTGCTGGCCTGTCTAACATGGCGGTGGGGGGCTCAGTGGCCCTGTTGGCAGGAGGGGGGGGACCTGCTCCTCCAGGGCTGACAGCTGAGTCTCGGCCTCCAGTGAGGAAAGAGCTCTGATGGGGCAGGCTGGGATGGGCAGTACTGCTGCCATGCCACTCCCCTTCGTGAGCTGAGGTTCCTGCTCCAGGATGGCTGCAGGTGTGGGAGACGTGGGTCGCCACATCCCCAGCACTTGGCTGCCTGGGCTGTGTTCCCTCCTATGCATGCAGAGTTGGGGGAGCTTTCACTGCAGATCTGTCCCTAGTAAGGGGCTCTGTTCCCACTATAAAGCATTCTCTTCTCCCCCTCAAGCAGATGACAGTGGGCTCCTGGTGCACTGCATCTCTGGCTGGGATCGGACCCCCCTCTTCATTTCTCTCCTCCGTCTCTCGCTGTGGGCTGTGAGTACCCAGTCCACGCGCTCTGGCTTAGGGGTGACAGCTGGGGTGGCTGGCGGCATGGGATGAAGGACAGCTGGATGTGCTGCCCTGCTGGCTTGGCGGGTGGAGTAGGCAAGGTATGCTGTTTTCGGGGTGCTGAGCTGGGCACCTGTGCCTGCACCAGCTGAGCATTGACATGGTGGCCTGGCACGTTCTCTGGCTGCATGTGCATGAGACGCAGGGAAAAAGCAGGGTGAACACCTGGCTGGCCCAGCCTGTGGCACTGAGCCTTGCCTGTCTCTTTGCAGGATGGGCTGATTCATGGATCCCTGGAGCCTGCCGAGATCCTCTACCTGACTGTGGCCTACGACTGGTTCCTCTTCGGGTAGGAGCCAGAGGTCTGCTGAGCAGTGGCTGGTCCCCTCCAGGGCCAGCTCTAGCCTGTGACCAGGCCAGCTGCCTGAGGCCAGAGGATTATAGGAAGATGATGGGGGAGGCAGGGTAGTCTGTTGGCCTGGAGGTGCTGCCTCTGTAGCGGGAGGGGCTTGCTTACGTCCCGCTCAACACTGCCAATGACCCTGTCCTGCTCTTGCCTGGGTCCCCGCCACATCACAGCCTTCCCTTGCTCTTTCTAGGCACATGCTGGCAGATCGGCTCAGCAAAGGAGAGGAGGTGAGCATATACTTCAGGCTGGGGGGCAGCTGCCAAGCACAGTGCTTGCTCTGCCCACACAGCATCCTTCTGTGGAGCAGCCTCCATTACCCCTTGGGCTATTTGGCACTACGAGGTTGTGCCCACAAGGCGGGGGGCTGCCTCAGCACAGGGACTGCATCTCAGGGAGTTGGTGCTCATGTTCTCTTTGTGCCCTGGCACAGATGCTCTGAGATGCTGTACAACTTGGCTCAGGGACATTTCGGGTTCTGGCATCCTCTGAGCCCTGGAGTGGATTGGTCGAGCACTGCCTGGGTTAGCCAAGGCGGCAGTGCTTCAGAGTTATGGTCATGCAGGGCAGCAGCTTCAGGGACACCGTGCTCAGCCAGAGAGTATGGGACCCTTGGGTCACTCTAGCGCATGTGGGAACTTCCTCCCTCCCTCCCCCTGTCAGGTGGGGAGGTCAGGGAGTCTGAACCAGCCTGGCTGGCGTGCAGGGGTGGGCTCCTGCTTTATCAGAACCTCTAAATCTTAGCAAGCTGCTGCTGGGTGTGACATAGCCCCTAGCCCATGAGACTTGTGCAGCTGGATGTCCTGAGAACAGGCACATCCCCTGGCTGGGTGAAGTGTGGCAGGAACGTGTTGGGACGTCTTCTGCAGCAGTGACTCAGGAGGCCCCAGAAGAGGCCATGGCTGATGTTGAGGTTGGGAGGGTCTGATTACTGCCGGTGTCTTGCAGTCGCCCACCCCCGGAGCAGGGCGGGGGTGTGGGTGGCCCCAAGCCCATAGGTCCCCCTCACCTGCTCTTCCTCCTCCTCCAGATTTTCTTCTTCTGCTTCAATTTTCTGAAGCACATCACCTCGCAGGAGTTCTCAGCTGCACCGCCGCCCAGGTGAGGGACCCGCGCCTGACGGAAGAGCTCATTAGTGCTGCTGCTGCAGGGAGATGCAAACCCTGGTGTCCTGGCCCACTTTCCCTTAATGTATTCTGTGCTCAGAAGGCTGCAAAATGGGGCCGAGGCCTGGGAGGTGCTGAAGCTGCCTGGGCTGGGAGGAGCTCTCTGCTTCATGCCGCATCCAGAGGCTCCCTGAGCGTAGAGGGCCTTGGAGCACGAGGGCTCTGGGCTGCTTGGGCCACCGGGTGCTGTGTGAGCCAGGAGGTTGGGGCCTATTGTACTGCTGAGCATGGGTTGAGCAGTGTTCCCTGCAGCTCTGCTAGCTCTGTCTGCTCTGGGGCAGCCACTGTCTGGTGTTCTGTTTCCCCTGCTCCAGCCCTCCAGCATGCTGGGGTTGCGGCTGGGTCCCTTCCAATTCAAGCCCCATCTTGGGCTGGGGGTGAACCAGGAAGCCTGGTGTCCCTGCCCCTCGAAGGGACAGTGGGTCTCACAGCAGCTCTGAGGAGAGCCCCAGACCATGTTGGGCCGCTCTCCCTGGCCTGGTGGGTGGCAGCAGAGGTCTCCATCATTCCAAGCCTGGCAGAGGCATGAGGATCCAGCTCAGGCCAGTCCCTCTCTGGGTCTACACTGTGTTGCTGACTGTCCTTCTGTCCCCAGGCGGAAAAGCTTGCCCCCTGGCTTCACTCTGGAGGAGATCTGCATGCTCCGTGAGTACTACCACAGTGCTGGCTGGGTCCCTCAGGGCAGGCCCCTTGGTGCCCAGCATGTTGGGTCACATTCATGGCATTCATAGTTTTAGAGCATTGGGTTTGGCAGGGACCTGCAGAGGTCACAGCTAGTCCAACCCGCAGCCTGCGGCAGGATCAGCCCTGTCCAAACCAGCTTGGACAAATCTGTTGCCAGCAGCTGAGCAAAACAACAGAGTCAGCCTGACAGCACCAGGCATCACAGCCAAACCTGCTGCAGGTAGAACATGGGGACCATAGTGGCCAATGTCCTGCTGCTGCTGCAGAGGTAACTAATGTATGTTCAAGAGATCCAAGGAAGCAGCTGTGGCCCCCACTACAGATGAAGGCAAAAGCCCCATGGTCTGTACCAGTCCAGTCACTGGGTGAAATTCCTTCCTGACCCCAAATATGGCATTTGGCCTGAACCTGAGCAGAGGGGCAAGGCCCTCCAGCTTTCTCCCAAAAGAATCATTGGTGTAGCCCAGTTCCCATCCCCAGCCTAGGCAGCAGCCAATGCCCTCTGTGCCATGGGGAGACTCAAAAACCCTGACATGTAGCAGCAAAGGCGGGGGGGGGGGGCAGGGAGAGCAATTCCCTCCATCCCATGCTGCAACCAGCAGAGCCCAGAAGCCTTGGAAATACCCATAGTAGAGCACAAGCATTGCCAAACCTAGATCACCCTGCCCAGTGTCTGTCCAGCCTCCTCTTGGACACCTCCCGTGTTGGAGAATCCACAGCTTCCCTAGGCCTGTATTCTGCTGCCTCACTGCTCTGACAGTGAAGGAGTGTTTCCAGATATCCAGTCTAAACCTGCCTTGATGCAACTGCCAGCCACTGGTCCACGTCTTGCTCTGCAGCAAGAGAGAAATGGTGCTATCCCTCTTCGGTATGGCTGCCCTTCAGGTGGCATTCCCTTCTGCTTTTTACTCGCCCCGGGTCTGGCTCTGGCCAGCAGAAGTGATGGCAGAGCGGGGTGAGAGGCATGCATTCCTCTGCTCCTCATCGGGACTCAGTTGTTCATGTCTCCCTTTCTCAGAGCAGAGGGACCGGGGCAGCACAACGAGCCTGAGCAGTGACTTCTCCCTGGGTGTGGAGAGCTCTCCCGGAGTGGTTGGGAGCTTCACCTACGAGGCTGTGGAGCTGATGCCAGCAGGAGCCCAGGCCCAGGCAGCCTGGTAAGAAGCTGGCCTTGTGCATAGGCCTCACACGTGGCCAGAACAGGGCTGAGCACCGAGGGAGGCAGGTGTCGCATGCCACTTGCCCCTGCTGTGCCCTGCTTGTGCAGTGCAGCTGATGGCTGGTTGCTGCAGCTCTCAGCTCTGGGCAAGAGTTAGAGTTAGGGTTAGGGTGACCATCTGCAAGCAGTATGAATACTATCAGCATTACAGAACACTGGGGACTGACAGAAAAGGCAGGAGATCCCTACCTGGGGGCTGGCTCCTGCTTCTGGGGTAGCCCTGCGTCCATGGTCAGGGCAGAGCCTCTGTTCACACTGGTTGCTGGCCTGGTTCCTAGATGCTCTAGGATTGGGGACATTCTCTGGAGCAGAGCTGGGTACTGGTGCCCCACTGGCAGCCCATGCTATGCACCCTTCCCTGCTCATCAGGCCCACTGCTCCCAGTGACTTGAGAAGAATGTGCGTGGTGGAAGGAAGATGAGCAGCAGTTGACTCCCTTCCCCCACTCCTCTGAGGTGCTGGAGATGCCAGCTGGGTGCAGGGGGATTAATCAGGAATGTAGGTTACCCAAGCAAGCCGCACTCTGCTGTCAACAAGAACGAGGATAAAGCAGCTGGGAATCGATGCAGTCTGGGAGCTAGAAGATGCCTGCCCCTGGGCCATCCTCCCCACCTGGCCCTGCTAGCCTTTGCTGTGTGGCTGGACCCACTCATGGGACGGGTGACCTGGAAGGCCAGGTCTGGACTTGAGGTCCAGAGCTCCCTGCTGGGGCAGTACTCAGCTGGCCACTCCTTGGAGCTTTCTAGAGGAGGGTCTGAGCAAAGGACCCCCTGTGTGGCATTGCTAAGATCAGCATGGAGCTGTCCTGGCCGTGCTGGCCTGAGCCCCGGTCAGGTGGTGTCTCTGGCAGCCTGCCTGGCGAGCCTGACACTGAGCTGGGCTGGGGATTTCAGAGCCTTTCTCTGGGCTTGCCCCGCTCAGTTTAATTTTGCCTCTCCTCTCCCTGAACACAAGCGCTGAGGCCGTTTTATACTGCAGTTAGTTTCAATTAAATCTGGGCCGTGCTGGGAGGCACCTGAGCTCCTCTGGGTGAGAGGAAGTTGCAGCTGCTGGCGTTGTGGCCTTCTGAAAGCCTATTGCAGTGCAACAAGGGGGGGGGGGGGAGGGAGCTAGCCTTGTCAGGTTGTGGGGAGGGGACCACATTAGTGCCTGGGCTGACACAGGTGTGGTGGCCAGTTTGCAGCCACAGCCACACTGCTGCTCCTGCCATGATCTGTAGCCCTGCCCGTCACCAGGGGCATGGAAGCAGTAACAGAGCAGTCAGGATCTTGGTGTGGGAGACTGCACAGGGCACCAGGAGGCATCTGGGCTTGTGCTTTGGGACATAACCCCCCTCCCATCCAAACCACTTGCCCAGGGTGATGCTCTCAGTGGCTGCACATCTGCTTTGGCGTTCTTTGAAGCAGGCCATGGACCAGCGTGGCCCTTCCCAGCAGGGCGCTTCTTGCTTGGGCCAGACTGATGCTGGATGGACCAGTGTGTCAGAGCATGCATGTGGGTGGATGGAGCCATTGGGTATCTTGCTTCTTCCTCATGTGGGTGCGGACTGGGAGCTCCAGCGGAGCAACAGGCTAGCTGGGCAGATCTTGGTGGGCGTTGATGGGCCTGGCAGGGTTGGAGGTTGTGATCTGAGCAGCTGTGCTTGAAGCACACAGGTGAGGCAGCTGTCTCACCCCAGGCTTGTATCTTCTGGGCAGGAAAAAGAACCGCTCCTCATCACCACACGCTGCTCTCTGGAGCCGGGCGCAGCTGTTTGAAGACGGGCCAGCTGCCATGGGGTCGCTTGAAGCCAAGTCCTCCAGCTCGTCCTCATCCAACCACTCTGACCACTTCCTGCGCATCGGGAGCAGCCCACTGGAGGTGCCCAGGCCCAGGTGAGCTGCACAAAAGAGCAAAGCTCGTCTTGGCCAAAAGGGAGGCAGTTGCATCTGTGCAGCTTGGAGCTGCTGTTTGGACAGTCCAATGGGGACTCGGGTCTTGTTTTTGGGCAAGGCAAAACAGGGCAGCAGGCTGGGGCTTGGGAAGCGGAGCTGTGAGGAGCCCGAGTGCTGAGCCTGCAGAGGAGGCTGGGCCTTCTTGCATGCCTCCAGCCCAGTGAGGGACAGTAGATGGCTTGCTGTAAGCTGCTGAGGCAGGGTCTCCAGGTTCCCGTCAGCTCATTGCTGGTGACTGCCATCCAAATGCACCCCATGAACACTGCTGAGCTTGGGTAGACATGCCATAAAGGGGAGAAAGGGAAAAGGTTTCCTTCCTGGTTTTCCTTGTTCTCTATCCCCTGTGGGGTGTTTACAGTGGGGCAGGCCACTGGGTGAGGGAGCCCTTGGCATGGTGTTCAGCCTTTGCTGCTGGAGTGTGATCCTGTTCTCTCCAAGATGAACTTGGAGGGGTGCCGGAAGAGGAGGGGTTGGAAGTAGAGAGGAAGTGCAGTCATGGAGATGGAAGCTGCTGTTGCCAGCACTTCGTGGCTGGAGAAACAGGCCCAGCTTCTGTAGTCTTGTCTTTGCCCTTTGAAGACCTGGGGAGCTATTCCTAGGCTGGTGAGTGAGAGCTGATCCCTGGTCATGGGTACACAGCATAAGAGGGAGAAGAGGGGGGGACCTGGCATGGGGAATGGAGGGAGGAGGCAAGGTGGGGAGGTTGAAATGGCTGGCGGGGGCGGGGGAGGGAGGGGGGTTGTGAGGGTGACAGCAGGAGCCTGGAACTTTGTGTCCCAGCGGCCAGGACTTGGCTCAAGCTGCTGCAGTTGGTCTCTGCTCCCCTCCCTCCCTGCCTGCATGCAGCTGGCCTGGAGGAGGATGGCCCAGCAGTGCCACCCTGAATACGGGCTCCCAGGAGGTGTCAGCAGCTTCAATGGTGACTCTTGTTCCTCCCCATCTGGAAGCCACAAAGTGCCCCACGTGGCTTGGGAGCACTGCGCCTCTGGCGGCGGCCGTGCAGGTCAGCATCTCATGAGGCCCACATGTGAACTGGCAGCAAGTGTCTCCAGCTGGAGCGCTCCATTTTGGAGAGAAGAGGAGGGGACACATTGGACTTCAGCACTGAGCTGGAGGGACATGGGGCAGACCAGAGAGGACAGGAGGATGCTGGCATGTGGGTGGAGCTGTCACTGGGACCCGTCAAGCAGCCACGTGGAGGAGCAGAGCACGTGGCGGGTGCTGCTGCCAGGACGCGCGTCTCTGTGGTGTGGTAGCTTCAGGGCAGCATCTGGGGAGGTTTTAAGCTGAGAAAACGACTGCACTTGACTTCTGATCCTGGTTGTGTGGCCATGGCAACAGAGCACTTAGCCACTGCCGCAGAGCAGGGAGGATGGTCCTTCCTGCCAGGCCAGCAGCCACTCGAGGCAGCTAAATATAGCCAGGCAGCATGGAGAGCCCACGGGGGGAGGGTGCTGGACGGGGGAAGCTGGCTGCACAGTCCCAGGAGAAGCTCCTGCTGGTGTTTCATCGGGACATCCGTGGGAGAGAACCACCAGCATCACCTGGTCAGCACGTTCCTGCGCCCAGCCGGACACAAGAAGCTTTGCGGTTGCTGTCTTCAGTGAGCCAGCTGGGCCCCTGGGCAAGGCAGCTTGAAAGCAGGCCAGTGTGCTGGGCCTCTGAGCTGCTCCCCCTCTGTCCCACCTCCACCGCATGCTGCTTTGCCAGACTGCTGCTGGGCACACCTCTGCAGAGTAGTGGTGGCAGCTGAGCAGGGCAGTCTGTGCACGTGGACACCCGTGTGTGGGCAGCAGTGGTGCTGGCCGTGACTCCTTGCTCTGGGGCCAGGGCTGATGGACAAGGCAGAGCCCCAGTCTGCGGTGTGTGCTAATGAGATCCGTGCCTGCATCAGGGCATTAGTGCACGCTGCTGACACTAATGTGGATTAGCAATGGGATCAGCTGCGCCTGAATGGGCTTTGCTAAGTCCTGTTAAACAGACCTGAGTGCGGCAGGGGCCCGACTACCAGAGATCTGTTGATGGCGGTGGTGGGAATTACAAGGGACTATTGTACTGGTTGCCTGTTCTGCAATGTTGCTGCGAATACAGAGCCAGGCCCAGTCCAGCTTGCGTCTGAGCCTTCTGTTGCTGCTGCTCTGGGGCCTGGTAGCTCCAGGCTTTTGGACTCCCGCTCAAGCAGTGTCAGCTAGCTTGCTCCTGTGGCCATATGTATGAGGGCAGGCAAAACCTGGGGGCATCTGAACCCCAAGCCTCTGGGCTTGGGCCTACACATAGGATACCTGCCAAAAGACTTTGGAAATATCTGAAGCCCCTCCCCGCTCTGGTGGGGGCAGACTGTTTGCCAGTTGTAGGGTCATTTATGGTTCTGGACTGACTCATGGATTTGGACTTGATTTGGCTTGGAACCTGGGGGGGAGGGGGTGGGTGGGAAAGCAGTGTCAGCAGCTGGGCCCCACGCTGGGCAGCAGCGGGCCTGGAACACCTGACTGCAGCTGGGGTGGATTACTTGAGGCTAGGAATGTTCTGTGGGCTTAGGGTTGGGGCTGCAGCTCTGGCAAGCCTCCCTCTGGCACCTGGGCCAGTGCTAGAGCTGCACCGTGGCCTAGCCAGTGCCCACAGAGCCTGGCATGGCTGAGAGTAGCCAGAGCCAAGTGCTGATTCCCAGCTGTTCCCAGGTGGATGCTGGTAGCACCCCCTCCCCCCCCCCCGGTGCACCAGGTGTCCAGTGTCTGCCTGCTCCGATGATGGGGACATCGGTGTCCAAGCTCCATTCCAGCACCTGTTAACCAGGCAGGGGGCTCCGTGCATGAGCATTGGTGGAGGGCGGGCAGCAGGCAGGGCAGCAAGGCGTGACTGGCAGGTATCCAGCTGCCGTGGGAAGGTGGGAAAGGATCTGTGACTGTGCTGACACCTGCTGCCTTGGATCCCTGCTTGTGGGCATGTGTCCATGCATTCAGCACTCTGCGGGGCATCCTGCGGAGGAGGCAGTGCCTGGGCAGGAGCAACCTACTTAACAGGCAGGAGCCGTGTTGGGCAGCAGCTGCCAGACCCCAGCCTGCCTGAGGAGCCCACAGGTGCTGTGGCCCATGCCTGCATGCAGGCTTGGTGCCGGGCTGCTCTTTGCTCGCCAGTCTCACACTAGCCTCTTACCTCTGCGCTGCTTCCTGCTCGTGGCCCGGCAACAGTCCCCATCCTGTCCCTATCCCTATCCCTGCCATAGACCTTGGTCTCCTCTGCCCACAACTGAGAGTGGATCTGCATGGCCCCCCCCCCCCCCATCATGCCCGGGCGCCTGCTGTCCTAGATCTGTGGTATTCGTGTCCCCAGGGCAGTTGCAGTTCTGATGTGGTTATGGGCACCTGGGTCCTTGGGGAGACAAGGGAAACAGCAGGCCCAGGCTGCTGGACACCCCTTGGGCTCATAGCTTGCAAATGGTGATGTGTTTACATGGAAAATATTGGCCCCACTGGAGGTCCAAGAAGCTGAAACTCTTGCTCTAGAATTGGGTGGGAGGGCTGCAACTCAGGAAAGGCAGCTCTTTGGGGAGGGGCTGCTCTAGGTGACTTGCAGCAAAATCAGCAGCACTTGATGCCTCAAACCTGGCACCTGCAAGTGAAGGCACTTCCCAAGGCCTTGGGAGCTTTGAGCCACTGCTGCTGGTCCCCTGAACTGTAAGTCCTCAGGAGCAGAGGCTCTTTGTGTCTCAGTCGTCTGGAGACATGGCATGTTGCAGGGCCTGTGCTGCCCAGAGCTTTCCTGTCTTCTCTGAGCTCTGCTGCTGTGGTTTAGCAGCAGCCAACAAGCCTTCAGCCAAGCCTGTGGAGGCCCCTGAACCTGGCAGGGAGGAGGAGGAGAGCTAGGAGCCAGGTAGGCTGGGTAGAAGCTGGGTTGTGGCTGCCTGGGGGCTGTTCAAGTGCAGTTGGTCTCGCCTCCTTGGCTTGCGTCTCCTGCCTCTTCCCTCGCACCATTTAGACGTCAGGGGTCTTCCCATGACTGAAGGGGTCCGTGGTCCCCAGCTGTAGCTGCCTCAAACTTGGCATGGAACGGACCTTGGCTCGTGCTGCTAACGCTTAGGGGAACTGGAGGTGTCCGTCTCCGGCCTCCTGCAGACAGATGGAGCATCCCCACCACGTGACCCTTCGGAACCCAGCATGGGCAGCTGTTGGCTGCAGCCCTGGAGATGCCAGCGGTCGTGGGCACAATGGAAAGGGAAAAGCCCAGGGACCTGCTACCATAGGTTTGCTTTGCCTCTGCGCTGCCCAGGTGTGGGTGGTACCACCAGATGCGCGCTGCTCTGCAGGCCCTGAAGGTTTCATTCGCTCCCCAGAGGCCAGGGACATGAGGACTCTCGGTCAGCACTGCCTTGGCTCTTCAAGGCTTTCACTTGCGTCTGCCTTTCCTGGTGGGAGACTGCATGCACAAAGCTACGTCCCTTCCCTCAGCTGCTGTTCCTGTCCTGATGGCCATCTTCCAGCTGGCTTCTGCCACACCACCCATCTGCCAGTGCATGGATGCGCAGCATCACTGGACAGGGCATGGGTGTAGCTGCTCCAACCCGTCCAGCTGTGGTGCCTCAAGGCTAACTTGCTTCCCAGTGGCGGCCAACGCGTGGATATTGAGATGTCTCCCAAGCCACCACCTGTGCTCTAAGGCACCAGAGTCACCACGCTGGTGCCTCTCCTTGGGGCCCTGCAACCACAGAAGGATGTGAGAGCAGTGGGCGCATGCCCTTTGCAGGGCGAACCCGTGCCTGGTATTCAGGCAGGATCTTGCTCGTGGCTTCACAGAGTCCTGCATGACCTCTGCTTCTTGCTAGCTTTGCCCATGTGGTTCACAGAAGGACTTGCTTCTTTGCAGGCCACAGCCAGCTTGGCTTCTCTTCTTGCTGTTGGAGGAAGGGTCTGACTTGTGCTCCGTGCTGGCACGGCTCATCGCTGGAGGCTGGATGCTTGTGGGCATGCCTCGCTGGCCAGCTGTGGAGCTAGAGGCTTGTGGTTACTGGCTTGACTGACTGCCCCATCTCCCCTCTCTCTGCCCCAGATCAGTGGACTGTTCCCTGCCCGGCTCCTCCGTTTCTACAGACTTTGGCAGCTGGCAGCTGGTGTCGGGGTGTGGCAGCATTCAGGAGCAGGCGGTCCTGAGCGCAGACGCCTCCCTCCCTCGCAGCCTCCTGGACGAGGTCCCTAGCAGCTGCCTGTAAGTGCACCAACAACACCCAAGGCCCTTGTGTGGCTGGGTCTGCGAATGTGGCCCGCAGGGCAGGAAAGAGCTGTTACCGCCCTACCCCCAGGTCCCTCTCTGCCCTAGCGCACACAGGAAGAGGCTTCTGCCAGGGAGCGGCCCACAGGGCGCTAAGGAAGGTGCGCGCCTGAACACTGAGAGCTACTGTGGCCTCTCCTATGGCTGCCGTCTGGTTGGAACCTTGGCTGGCAAGCGAGCTGGGCTGGTCGGCCTTTCCCCAGCCCCTCGCCTCCATTTCCTAGCCGCGGCCCAGACCTTGGAGGACTGGGGGTTCCCTGCTCCCGCTCTGCCTGGACTTGTCTGACCAGAGCAATGGCTGTGCCCTTGCAGGGGCTAGGCCAGGGTGCGGTGCTGAGTGCCCGGCACTTGTGGCCTGGAAGTGCTAGGAAGCAAGTGGTCCCTCAAGGGCGAGATCCTGCATGGGACTTCCAGGGATGTTCTCCTTCCTCATCGCGGGCTCACTGTCCACAGTGGTGCCTGGCCAGCTGCTGCAATCTGCCGCTGCCCTGTCAGCTTGTGCTGTCCCTGATGGCAGCACTGCCCCTCCTTTCACACAGGCTGAGCTCAGGCCTCAGTGAGCCTCCAGCAAGGGTGCGCAGATGAGAGCAGGAGATGTAGATAGCAATGGTCTCCCGGGAGTCCTGTCAGCACAGCCAAGCTGCTCGGCAAGAGTGACCCTCTGCTCCCTGGGCCACAGTCAGCTCCTGCACCTTGTTGAGCACCAGCACCCAGGCCCACCAGGAGTGGCTTTGGACATGGGCCAGAAGCCTAGCAAGTCACTGCTGCCCCAGCATGGGAATGAGGACGGAGCATGCCTGGTATGCAGCCTGGTAGGCTGGAGCCGTCTGCATGTGCTGCCTGGGCTTAGGGCACAAGTGAGAACAGCTGCAAGGGTCGGGGCCATGCTGCAGCTGCAAGGGCTGGTCACTGCTGGAGCACGGAGACCAGGAAGCACCGGCCACACCTGCTGCCAGGAAGAGGAAGACATCTCCTCCCCACCCTGCTCTTGACCTTATCAGCAACCCTGCTCCCTGGGAAGTCTTGACTGAGACTGGCCCACGTGCTGGGCCACCCCAGCTGCTGACGGCAGCCTGCCAGAGAGGAGTCCTGCAGGTGATGCCTCCCAGCTGGGTCCACGCTGCGGCCCCTCTGCTGCTGCAGGCTGTGGCCAGCTCTGAGCAGTGCTCGCTTGTGGTGTGGATGCCGCCTATCTCCACCCTATGCCACTTCCACCTCTGGCGAAGGTTTCCTAGCTGCTGTCGTGCTGAAGGTGCCTCTTTTTGGTCTCCATGTCCCATGCTGGTTCCTAGGAAACCAGGCTCTAGTCTGGGCTTGCAGCTTGCTCTGCACCTGTCACTGGCCTGGGGCTTCTGGGTGCCCTTAGTGCCTGTGTGGTACCCAAGTCCAGCAGGGCACAGAGCAGCAAGCAGCTGAGGGCCTGGAGCAACTTGTGAGTGGTGCCAGGGCAAGGTCAGGCACTCAGGCTGCTGGCCATGGAGGGCAGCCACCCCTCAAAGACCAGCCGACCGGGCAGCCTCAGGGGGGAAGCAGCCTAGGATCCAGGGCTGGGTAAACAGAGTCCCCAGTGCTGCCTGGGCATTGCTTCTCAAGCCTCCCACTGTCTCCTCACTGCCGCTTCCAGATGGAGCTGCTGGCAGTGGGTGGCTGACACTTCCCTTCAGACAAGCTGTGCCAGGTTGCAGCCCGGGAAGGGTTGCGTGCGCCCTTCGAGCAACCTCTGCCAAACATCTCCGGGGACGTGTGGCAGGGTGGGGTCAGCGCCGAGCAACACACTGGAGCCATGCTGTCCTCACCGCTGCACCATGTGGCCTTCCCCCTTAACCCCCAGGAAGTGGCCTTGTGGCCCTGCAGCCCTAGGCTGGGATGTATGTGTGTGTGTGGGAGGGGGCGTTATTCCTTCCCTGCTCCCCGTGGCTGGGGCAGGGGGGACCCCTGTGCTTGCAGAGGTCCAGCCCTGCCCCTAGAGGCAGACAGTCCCCTCCTGCTGCAGGAGGGGTCTGGGGGAGCTGGAGCCAGCAAGGCCAGGAGACTTCTCCCCAGCAGGCAGGGTTGGCTGCACAGGCAGACGGCCCCTGTGGGAGCTCAGAGCTGGACTCGGCCCTGACTGGGGATGAACGCACCTGGGGTTCTGGCCAGGGAGGGGCTGGGCCGTGTCCACACAAGCAGGGGGCAGCAGGAGCAGCCGTGCCTGGTGCTTCCCTCGAGCTGGGCAGCTGAGCCTGCTGCAGGGGTGGTGGGGCAAAGTTCACTGCCCCCCTGTTGGCAGCTGCTGACCATCCCTCTCTATCCATCTGTCTTGCAGGCTGGGGTCCAGCAACGACCGTGCAGCACGACTGGAGGAGGTGCGCGCTGCCTTCCTGGCCGCCTACAGCCGCACGCTGGGCCTGCGCTCGGCCGCACCCAGCCCCGTGGGCACCGGCGGCATCGGCAGCCTCCTGGAGCAGCTTGCCCGCGGGGTCGGCCTGCGTGGGAGTGGCGGCAGCAGCACGTTGTGAGCGGGCCTGGGCCCCCTTGGACTGGCTCCTGTGGTCCCGTGCAGCCGAGGCACCCTGCCAGCCTCTGGGCCAGGCCCGCATCAGGCTGTGGCTCTAGGGCAATGGGTGTGGGCTCCTCCTAGGCCCCCTGTGTGCGGGCTGGGCTGTGCGGGGCAGTCGAGGCTCTGGGCCCAGCTGCAGGTGCTGGCACAGCTTTGATTAAAGTGTGTGCCCTGGCCTCAGCTTCTGCCTCTGGTTCAGGGGGTACAGCCCATGTGTGGGGGTGGGGGCTGCAGGGCACGGCCCGGGGGTTGTGGGGAAGGGCTGTGCCCCAGGGCTGTGGGCTGGGTGTAGAGGACTGGTGCTTAGGCTCCCGTGGTGCGGCGGTGGGTGACAGCCTCCGGAGCCGGGGGTGCCCTGTGCTACCTGGATGGGGTAAGGCCCGGGGTGCGGGACCGAGCGGGGAGGGCAGTCTATACTTCCGGCGCTGTGGGGCGGGATAGCCCGTGCTCCGGGCGCCCCGCACGTGCCCCGCGGAGCCCGGCCCGACCGCTAGACGGTGCGAGCGGGAGCGGGAGCGGGCGGCGGCGCACGGAGCTGCCCGGGGGGGGCCGCTGGGTCCCCGCCCGCGGAGCGCGCCCCGCACCCGCCCTAGCGCCGCCTGCCCGGAGCAGCCCCGCAGCAGCGGCACCGGCGGAGCGGAGCGGAGCGGGCGGAATGGCGGCGCCGGGGGGGCGCGGCGGCGCGGTGCCGGCCACCAAGGTGGAGCTCAGCGTCTGCTGCAGGTGAGGGCGCCAGCCCCGCGCGGGGCGAGCCCCGGGGGTGCGGGGGCGAAGTGCGGGCCGGGCAGCTCCTGAACTCGTCGGCGGTCCCGAGCTGCGCGGCGCGTGGCGGCCGACCCCCGGCGGGGCGGGCCGGGGCGGCAGGAGGCGCGGAGTCCGCTCGGGGTCGGGGCGGGGGCAGCGCAGGGACCCGGCGGCCGGGGCTAAAAATAGCCCTGTCCGCGCTGCCGCCGCCGCCGGGCTGGGGGCGGGCTCCGGGACCCCGGGGCCGCCGGCCTCTTTCGGGGAGCAGCCGAGAACACGCTCCGGCGGGGACCCCCGACACGGCCGGAGCCCCGTGCGCCCGTCCCCAGCCGGTGGCCCCGTGGCTAGACGGGGTCGGGGCAGAGCCGGGGTCCTCCAGAGCTCGCGCATGGGGCAGGGGCTTGGGGAAGCCGGCCCCGCGGGACGGAGCCCCCCGCACCACCCCGAGAGCAGCCCCGGGCGCAGCTCCGCCGGCGCCGCGCTCCCGGGGTCCCGCCTGCCCTGCTCGGCCCCGCTCAGCGCCGGCCCCCACGAGCGCTCGGGCCCCTCCAGCCTGGTGGCAGTGGCCACCTCGGGCGGGGGCAGCTCCCCTGCTCTGTCCTGGTGTCACGAGGCTGCAAGGCAGCAGGGAGGGTGCCAGAGAAGCACCGGGCCCCTGCCAGCTGCCCCCAACCTTCCCCAGGGACAGCCGTGTCTCTGCAGGCTGCCTATGGCTGGACTGGTCAGCCGGGCCTGGGCTAGCTGCAGGGGTGGGTGGCTGGGCAGGGCCCCGGAGGGCCAGGTCAGAGGCCAAGCTATCCTTCCAGAGGAGCCTCCAGCCTGGCTCAGGCAAGCCTCCATCTGTCCCCAGGAACCTGCTGGACATGGACACCTTCTCCAAGTCCGACCCTGGTATGTGTCCGCAGCCACAGGCCATGGCCAGGGATGCTGGGGCCTAGGCACGGAGATGCTGTCCTCCAGACCCCTGCGTGGTAGGCAGGAGGCTGCGGCCTGCGAGTCCCTGGCACCAGCGCCATCCCCAGCTGATGCGGCCTCTGGGCTGGTCTCCCTGGTGCCCTGCCCCAGCCAGGGGCAGCTGGCAGGAGGGCGAGGGGCAACTGCACTGTCGCGGGAGCCTGCAGGGCACCTAGGTCAGCTGTGCTCTCCTCCTGGCAGTGGTGGTGCTGTACGTGCAGGGCACTGGGGACAAGGATTGGAGGGAGGTGAGTGACCCCTAAGGCTGGTGGCTCAGGCCCCCCTGGCCGGGCCTGGCCCAGCCCTGGGGCTGCTTTGCTTGGGGACCCCCTGCTCCCTCCCCACGGCTTTGCCCTGCCCCTGTGCCCGGCACAGCCCACCCAGGCCCCTGCAGCCCCTGTGCCTCTCCCAGGACTGGGCTGGGAGGTGTCGCAAAGGGCTAGGCCGGGGGGGCCCTCCGCAGCGCAGCGCAGCTATTCACCTTGTCAAACAGGCCCATATGCTCCGCTGCTAATGACCCCACTCTGTTGCGGGCACTAATCCCAGGGGATCCGGATTACAGTCCGGTAGCTGCGGCAATTAGTGCTGTGGCTCAGCTGCCCTCGGGCACGCAGGGGCTGCAGCGGGGGCCCTGCTAGGCGGTGCCAAGGTGGGCCAGGCTGCACTGCCCACACCCCCTCACCTGCAGTTCGGTCGCACTGAAGTCATTGACAACACCCTGAACCCCGACTTCGTCCGCAAGTTCGTGCTGGACTACTACTTCGAGGAGAAGCAGAACCTGCGCTTCGACGTGTGAGCACAGCCGGCCCCGCTCCTCTGCCCCTGCCAGCCCCAGCTGTTGCCCTGCCCTGCCACTCTCCTCCCAGCCTGCTCGTGCAGCCCCAGCTCGGGGCTGGGCCCTGGGACCTCACAGCCCCCACCGCTGACGGGCTCTGGAGCGGGGTCCAGGCCACAGAGAGGAGGTGTCCTGGGGCCGTCAGGGGGGCCAGGTGCTCAGAGGGGTGGGCAGGGCAACGTAGCCCTCATCCTCTGGCCCTGGGAGTTGGGCGCTGCAAGCCCAAGGCTCTGGGGCGCAAATGTGAGGGGGACACAGCCTGCGCCTACCTATTCCTACTGCGGCATTCACGGCTTTCCTCTCCCACTCCCAAGCTACAACGTGGACTCCAGGAGCTGCAACATCTATAAACACGTGAGTGCAGCCCTGTCTCCAGCCCTGTGGCATGTCCCACCACGTCCCAGCTCACCTTGCAGGGGAGGGGCAGCCCTGACCTTGCTGCCCCAGGCCCAGGGGCAAGCCTGGCGTTGGGGGGTCATGGTGCCTGGGCTGAGCGCTGGTTGCTGCACGGTCCACACAGACACAACTGCCCCAGGCTGGGGCCACGGCTGCTCCCTTAGCTCTGCCAGAGCCCACGTGGGGTCCTGCCCATCACTGACAGGTCTGTCCTGGGGGCTGCTGTGGGGGGAGCCCGACCTCCCCACGGTACAGCTCAAACCTGCTCTGTCTCTCTCTGCTGCCTGGCGCCGGGACCCACAGAAGGTACGTGCCTGCAGCGGGCAGGTGGGGACAGACTGCGAGGGCAGGGGTGGCCCTGCAGGAAACAGCCAGGCCCAGGCTCAGATTGGGCCCCCCGTCTCTGCCAGGGAGGGAGGGGTGGGAGTGGGGTCCCTCGGGGACAGGACAGGGTCCTGCGGCAGGGCCCGGGGGCGGCTGCACGCAGTGCTCAGCCCTGAGCCATGTTTGGCACAGGACTTCCTGGGACAGGCCTTTGTGGCGCTGGGCGAAGTCATCGGGTCCCGCAGAGGCCGCCTGGAGAAAGCCCTGACGTGAGTCACGGAGCCCAGGAGCCTGTGGGTGGTGGCGGTGGGAGTGCCCAGGGGGTCGGGCCTGCCGGGGGCTCGGTGGATGTGAGCAGATGGCAGCCGCGCCTTGTCCTGTTCTTGGCCCGTTCAAGACCTTCCTCTCCCTGCCCAGTGGGGTGCCGGGCAAGAAGTGCGGGACCATCGTGGTGCTGGCAGAGGAGCTGAGTAACTGCCGGGTAAGTATGAATGCCCCCAGCCCCTTGCTGTCCTGCACAGCCCCCACCTTGGCCCAGCTGGAGGGGCCAGACCTCGAGGGCAGGGCCTGGGGAAGCCCAGGTGTGCCGGGGCCAAGGTGGGCGGGGGGCGGGCTGGACTGGGGGGCTCCCCTCGCAGCTGCTCTCGGCCCACCCTTCTGCTGCTTCTACAGGTTCACCATCTGCCACAAGACGGAGGTGGTGAAGAACACACTCAACCCCGTGTGGCAGCCGTTCACCATCCCCGTGCGAGCCCTGTGCAACGGGGACTACGACAGGTAGGTCAGGGCCTGCACCTCCCACCCTCGTGCCCCAGCAGCACGTGCTCCCTGCGGCTTGCGCCAGGCCCAGTGAGCACCCGCAGTTGTGCAGACGCAGCCCTGCCCGGGCGGGATGGGTGCGCGGTGCCCAGGGCTGAGAGGATGGACAACATTGTGCTGGGGGCCGATGCCCGCTCACCGTGGCTGGCTCCTCTCTTCCAGGACAGTGAAGATCGACGTATACGACTGGGACCGGGATGGCAGGTGAGGCGTCCCCGGGGCCCCGCTGTCTGCTAGGCTGCAAGTGGCTGCATGAGCCCTGCTCGTGCCCACCCGTGGCCCGTGGGTCTCCTGTTGGGAGCTGCCCTTGGCAGCATGTCCCAGCTCCAGCACCACAGCCCTGCCTGCTGAGCCTGGCCAGAGCAGCCTCCGCTTCCATCTCCCGGGGAGCACGGGGGGGGGCTGGGCGTCGAGGGCTCGTCTCACGTGGGGTGGAGAGGGGCTGCATGCAGAGCTGGGTCTGGCCTGGCCCAGGGACTGTGGGTCACTCCCCTTGCGCAACCGCTCTGCCCCCAGCCACGACTTCATTGGGGAGTTTGCCACCAGCTACCGGGAGCTCTCCCGCGCCCAGAGCCAGTTCACAGTCTACGAGGTGAGGCCATGGGCCCTGTCCTCCTCCCGCCGGCATGGGGCAAGGAGGCAGGCCGGGCTGGGGGTGGCTTTGGGGCAGGCCTGGGGGTGTGTGGACCTGGGTGGGGGGG
>JAGPOW010003182.1:15224969-15240255 GCA_030014935.1 Caiman crocodilus | reverse complement strand
CGCCACGCGCCGCGCCGCCAGCCCGTGAGTGCGCGCCGCGCCCCGTCTGCAGTGGGCGCCTCCCGCCCAGCGCGCGGGCCGGGGGCCTTGGCCGGGCAGGGCCGCGGGGCCGGGCCGGACCGGGGGCCCGTGGAGCCGCCGCCATGGGCGTGGACTTCGACGTGAAGACCTTCTGCCACAACCTGCGCGCCACCAAGCCGCCCTACGAGTGCCCGGTGGGCACCTGCCGCAAGATCTACAAGAGCTACAGCGGGATCGAGTACCACCTGTACCACTACGACCACGACAACCCGCCGCCGCCCCAGCACGCCCCGCTGCGCAAGCACAAGAAGAAGGGGCGTCAGGCGCGCGCCGCCAACAAGCAATCGCCCAGCCCCTCCGAGACCTCGCAGTCGCCGGGCCGCGAGGTGATGACCTACGCGCAGGCGCAGCGCATGGTGGAGGTGGACCTGCACGGCCGCGTGCACCGCATCAGCATCTTCGACAACCTGGACGTGGTGTCGGAGGACGAGGAGGCGCCCGAGGAGGCGCCCGAGAGTGGCAGCAACAAGGAGAATGCGGAGGCGCCGGCCGCTGCGCCCAAGGCTGCCAAGCACAAGAACAAGGAGAAGCGCAAGGACTCCAACCACCACCACCACAGCGCCGCGGCCGGCGCCACCCCCAAGCTGCCCGAGGCTGTGTACCGGGAGCTGGAGCAGGACACCCCTGACGCCCCGCCGCGCCCCACCTCCTACTACAGGTACGGTCTGCGCGGGGCCTGTGCGCTCCCGCCCTGCCCCGCCGCGCTCCCGCCTGCCCTGCCCTGTCCTGTCCTCCTGCAGCCTGGCAGCTGCGTCCCCCCCAGCCCCGCGCACTGCAGGTCTCTGCTCCGTGCAAGCCTTTCTCCTCCATTTGTGACGGAGCAGTCCAGAGATGACTGGCTGTGGCCGAGCGGGTGAACTGCCTCTGCACCTTGTGGAGGTCAGTGCTGCGAGCTGGTGGGAGCGCTTGCACAGCTACCCGGGCCCTGCCGTTTCCACTGCAGAGCACGATGTTGGTGCTGCTCCAGTGCTGCTGGCTGTAGGAGACGCCTCCCCAGCCACGTGTCTGTGCGTGCTGGCAGTTGCTGCGGTGGCAGACGGCTGCTGCTGGGCAAGGCACCAGGAGCTCAGACTTTGTGAATAAGTAAATAAATAAAAACACAAATAATGCTCTCCACCCGCAACTGGCAGGGGAGGAGCAGAGGCAGTTGCCTCTGCCTGGCCGTACATGGGAGCACCTCCTTTGTCCTCCCGAGTGCCAGGGACACCTGCTGCGCAAGTGCCAGGACACAAGAACTTGGCACTGCCATGCTGTGAAACTGAGCAGTGGCCTCAGAGCAGCAACTTTGAGGCTCGCGCAGGTTCCCCACGGTTGTCTTGTATCCGCGAGCGTTCCCTCCCTCGCAGCTCAGGGAGCGCCGTGTAGTCCAGCGCAGGCGGTGGTGCCGCATTGTGCCGCCACTCGGGTGGGTGCTGGAGAATGGGTTTGAGCTGCAGCACACCCTGCTTCCTGGGTCCCTCCTGCATCCCTGCTCTTCCTGGGTCATGGCTGCTTTGTGGCTGCCACGGTAAAACTCCCCTGGTCTAACCTCTCCCCTCCCTCCCTGAGGTAGACTGCGTGGGCCTGCACCCATGCTGGGTGCTCATTCCCTCTCCCCTTCTCTTCGAGGTACATTGAGAAGTCAGCCGAGGAGCTGGATGAGGAGGTAGAGTATGACATGGATGAGGAGGATTACATCTGGCTGGACATCATGAACGAGCGGCGGAAGACGGAGGGTGTGAGCCCCATCCCCCAGGAGATCTTTGAGTACCTGATGGACCGGCTGGAGAAGGAGTCTTATTTTGAGAGCCACAACAAGGGGGACCCCAACGCGCTGGTTGATGAGGACGCGGTCTGCTGTATCTGCAACGACGGGGAGTGTCAGAACAGCAACGTCATCCTCTTCTGTGACATGTGCAACCTGGCCGTGCACCAGGAGTGCTATGGCGTTCCCTACATTCCCGAGGGCCAGTGGCTGTGCAGGAGGTGCCTGCAGTCACCCTCCCGGGCTGTGGACTGTGCCCTCTGCCCCAACAAGGGTGGAGCTTTCAAACAGACGGACGATGGGCGCTGGGCACACGTGGTCTGTGCCCTCTGGATCCCGGAGGTGTGCTTTGCCAACACAGTGTTTCTAGAGCCCATTGACAGCATTGAGCACATCCCCCCAGCCCGCTGGAAGCTGACCTGCTACATCTGTAAGCAACGTGGCTCTGGGGCCTGCATCCAGTGTCACAAGGCCAACTGCTACACTGCCTTCCACGTGACCTGTGCCCAGCAGGCTGGACTCTACATGAAGATGGAGCCTGTCCGCGAAACAGGAGCAAACGGCACCTCCTTCAGCGTGCGCAAGACAGCCTACTGCGACATTCACACGCCCCCGGGCTCCATGCGCCGGCTCCCTGCCCTCTCTCACAGTGAAGGGGAGGAAGAAGATGAGGAGGAGGAAGAAGAGGGCAAAGGCTGGAGTTCGGAGAAGGTGAAGAAGGCAAAGGCCAAGTCCAGGATCAAAATGAAGAAGGCAAGGAAGATCCTGGCCGAGAAGCGAGCAGCAGCACCGGTGGTTTCCGTGCCCTGCATCCCCCCGCACAGGTACGGCCAGGTACCTCCCTCTCCACCCTCTGCCTTACTGCTTGCAGCTCAGGTGTAGCCCTTGCTTACAGGCAGCCTCACTGTCCCCAGCACTGCCTCTCCCCTCCTCCCCCCCACCTACCTTAGCAAGCCCCTGCTGGCTTTGTTCTTGGGTAAGAGCTCAGGGGCCTACGCCTCTGCTCTGCGCTGTGCTGCGGTGTCGTGGAGGTAGCTGGCCTGGAAGAGGCAGGAAGTTGGTAACGTTAGATCAGCGGCAGAGAGCGAGCCCAGCTGGATGTGCCAGGAAGCAGCTGGGGGTTCCCAGGGCTCCTTTCCTGTTATACCGATCTCAGGGACACAGGAACAAGCTGTTGTCAGAGAGGGGGAGTTGTTAGCTGTCAGGCTAGTTTCCCCTTTGCCTCTGTGGAGAGGTGGGGCTTCGTAACTGAGACTTCTTTGCTGGTGGCTGCAGTCTGGCCGAGCTGGCCAGGCTGGGACTTAGCTGACACTCTCCTCCAGCTGTCTTTTCATCCCAGCCCCAGAGGTCAGGGTTCCCAGCCCTGTCTGAACCTCCCTTCTTGAGCACGGCTGGAACCTGGCTTGCTCCTGGGAAACCCCAGCTCATGCCTGCACGTCTCACCATCTGTGGTGGCCCCAGTCAGCTGCCTCCTGCTGAGTCCCAGCCAGCCTTCCAATATCCATGCAGTTTGTGGGACCCAGTGTCCTAGGTTTGATCGCCTGCAGGGCTAGGGCAGCTGCTGGGGAATGCGAGAGTCGCAGTGAGGGAGAACTAGACTGGAGGCCCGTCCTGCCCAGCCCCAAGTGTTTCTGAGAGGGGAACAGGAGCAGCTGGGGAGTAATTTGATGTTAGATGTCCTGCGGTCTCCTGTACACAGGTTCTGGCCTAAGCCCTGGCATGGGACGTTTTAGTCCTTGTCAAGATGTGTAAGCATGGACTGTGAGAGCTCTGGGTGGTCTTTAGCCCTGAGCATACAGCAGCCCCTTTGGAGCCTGGTGAGTTCCCGGCCTTGGGAGATGCTGCGGCAATACTGCTGGCTGGCTCCTTTGAGTGTGATCTTGTCCCCCTTCGGTTTGTTGCGTGCTCCCTCATCTGGG
Organism: Caiman crocodilus; assembly: GCA_030014935.1. NCBI lineage: Eukaryota > Metazoa > Chordata > Crocodylia > Alligatoridae > Caiman > Caiman crocodilus. The sequence goes on along the minus strand of JAGPOW010003182.1, from coordinate 15,236,511 downwards.
GTAACAAGACGGGGAGCACAGAGGAGCCGAGCCCAGGGAGTGACCATGGCGCTTCTGGCCTGTCTGCCTCATGGCAGCATGTCTTCCATGGAGCACATGCTCAGGGCTGGGCTGGGTCTTTGAGCCTAGGTCCGGTCCCTGGGCAGAAGTGTGGGGCTTGCTTCCCAGAGATGAAGGCCGCTCAGCAGCAGGGCTGGGGCATGGCGTACAGTGGCGACAGGTCTCTGGCTGTGCCGCAGCCTCTCCCAGCTCAGCTGGCCTTGTGTTCTGTTGCTGGTCTGCAGCCTCCTTTCCTGCAGGCTTTGCTGCGGTGTGACATGCTGATGAGCTGCATGCATGCTGGTCTGCCTTGCTAGATGGCAGGATCATGGGAAAGCTGGGCTGAAAGGGGCCTTACAAGGGCAACTAGTCCAGCCCCTGCTCCAGGCAGGGTCCTCCCTAACTAAACCGTCCTGGCCCCATGTCTGTCTGGTCTGCCCTTGGAAACTTCCAAAGATGGAGATTCCACAGTGTCTCTAGGCAGCCTTTTCCAGCGCCTGCCCGCCCTCGGGGTCAGAACGGTCCTCCTCACCTCCAGCCTCACTTTCCTCTGCTGCTGCTTGTTGATGGGAATGTCATGGGAGACGGTGTCAGAAGCCTTGCTGAAGTCGAGGTATATCATATCTGGTGCCTCTCCCCTGTCCACAGAGCCTGTCACTTTATCATAGAAGGAATTAGGGTTGGTTGGGCATAGCTGGCTTTTGGTGAACCCAGACAGGCTGTTCCCAATCACCTGATTCTTCTCTAGGTGCTTCACAATAGAGTTCTTGAGGATCTGCTTCCTGAGCTTTGCAGATATTGAGGTCAGGCTGGCTGGTCTGTAGTTCCCCAGATCCTCCTCCTTTCCCTTCTTAAAGGTGGACACTGTATGTGCCTTTTTCCAGTGGTCTGGGACCTCACCCAACCTCCCCAAGTTCTCAAAGAGGAGAGCTAATGACTCTGACATTACCTCAGCCAGTTCCTTCAGTACCTTTGGGTGCATCCCACCCAGCCCTGCCAACTTGAAAGCATCTAACTTCTCTAAGTAATCCCCCAACCTGTTCTACTCAAGGCTGTTTGTCCCCTTCCCTATCTTTGCTGCCAATGACACCCATCAGCTGATAGCTGCCCCTATCTGTGAAATGTCAAGTAAAACTGGCATTAGATGCTTCAGCCTTCTCTGCATCCTCCATAGCTAGATTGCCTTCTGCATTCCATAGGGAGCCTGCGATTTCTCTGCTCTTCCTCTTCCTCTTGACATGTGGACCTGTTTCTATTGCCTTTTAAAGCCCTTGCTGGTTGCATCTCAAATCATGCCTTGACCTTCCTAAATTTCTCCCTGCCCGCCCATGCAGTGCTCTTGTACTCTTCCTTAGTGCTGTGACCAAGTTCTGTAGGCTTCCTCTGTGAGCTTCAGCTCACTCAAGATTGAAGAGAGCCTAGCCAGGCTGGCCTCCTTTGCCCTCCTGTTGTTCCATTGCATTGGGGTAGCTTGCTCCTGTGCCCTTCAGAGGGCCTCCTTGAAATCCACCCAGCTCTCCTGGACTCCTTTACCTCTCTGACTTGCCTCCCACGGGACCTGTCTGCCAGTTCCCTAAGTGTGCTATAGTCTGGAGCATGCAGAGCAGCCTGGGCCTGCCTGCCTGAGACGCTGCTAATTGGGGCTGGCGTTAAATGCTGCCTGCATGTCTGTGGCAACAGGAGGCAGACAGGGCAGCCCTGGCAGGTGCACCGGTGGGCTGGGTGTGGTGAGGATCCTGTATGGGCCTGTGCAGCAGGCATCGGCCGGCCCCAGAGGCAGAGCACACGACTCCCAGGAACCTCCTTCCCTCCCTGCCCTGCTCATTGCCCAACTCCTGCATCCCTGAGGGAGGAGCCGCAGAGTCTCCAGGCACTGGAAGCAGCTGCAGCAGGGACCTTTGGCCAGGCTGAATTACCTGTAGTCTGTGCTGAGTGGTCTCTGCCCTGTGCTGCAGGCTGTTTGCTCCAGCCCTTCCCCTGCACCTCTCCAGCTCAGCTCCCCCCGGGTGCCCCCTGTACCAGTGTCCTGCCCTGTCTGTCACCTACTCAGCTGGTTATCCTCCTAAATGCCTCCCCTACATGTGCATAACAATGTTTGCTCTCTGTTGTATTCACTTCCCTGCCCCGTAGTCTGCCTGGTGTGGCTGCAACAGCACTGCTGTGGAGGAGAGTCCTGCTGCCTCCCTGCTGCTGGTCAGCTCATGCTCGCTGACTGTACACTGCAGGCTCGCCCGAGGGGCGCCTTGTCTGAACCCAGCAGCAGGCGCAGGCACTACTGTGACATGTGTGATTCAAGGCTGCTGGATGCCTGGCTGCTTTGCTACTCTCGTGCATCATCCCCTGCCTGGTCCCCCGGGGAGGGTTTGTGGGGAAGAGGGTAACTGGCCCTCTGAACTCATGTGGCATCTGCCCCACCTCCAGAGAAGCAAGAGGGGAGCCCCTGCCTTTCTGAGGCTCTCCTGTGCTGCCAGCTCGCCTAGCATTGCAGCATTCCCCTTCTCCACATAGAGCAGCAGTGCAGGGCCTGCCAGTAGTACCTTTGGTAGCTCAGACTCTGCTGTGGCTGTCTGAATGTGTTTTCTCATTTCCCTCAGGCTCAGTAAGATCACCAACCGCTTAACTATCCAGAGGAAGAGCCAGTTCATGCAGAGGCTTCACAGCTATTGGACGCTGAAGAGGCAGTCCCGCAACGGGGTCCCTCTGCTGCGCCGGCTCCAGACACACTTGCAGTCTCAAAGGAACTGCGATCAGGTAGGGGCTTCCTGCCTGGTGAGGAGGCAGCCTGGGGCCCAGAGCATTTGCTGCATGTGGTGCTTGGAGTTTCCTGTGGGAAGGACAGCCCTGGGTGCCTGCCACTGCTGCTCCAGCGGCCTCTACAGCCCTTGGCATCACAGACTTGGCAGGCAGTGACCCCTGCCAAAGCCTGTGGGTGGGCGGCAGATGTGAGCACCCAGATGGGGCTGTCAGTAATGAAATGTGAACCCTAGTGGAAACGGTGTGTCAAGCCCCCCCGCACCCTTTGTCCCAGCTTGTTGACATGGGGGGGCTGTGTCCCTACCCATCCCATAGCCTCTGCTGTTCCTGCAGAGAGATACTGAGGATAAGAACTGGGCCCTCAAGGAGCAGCTGAAATCCTGGCAGCGCCTCCGCCATGACCTGGAGCGCGCACGCCTGCTGGTGGAACTGATCCGCAAGAGGGAGAAGCTCAAGAGAGAGACGGTAAGGACTGTGAGCCCTCCTGGGGGACCATCACCCTCAGCCCCTCTGCTCGCTGTGCTGTGCCCTGCATGTGGGGCATGGGGCTGGGGGAGACATTGCCTCCATTTCCCAGGGCAGTGCCAGGCAGAGCTGGAACCGTTTCTGCTGGTGCCAAGGCCCCTGTATGTGGCTATTGTGTAGGCAGGGTGATGCCTGCAGTGGCTTCTTCTTCCTGCATGGGTCTGTGGGGCCTGTGGCCCTGGCTGCCTGACCAGGACAGGCGCCATGAATGGGAGCAAAAGCTCCCGGCTCAGAGGCACCGTGTCTATGCGTTCCAGATCAAGGTCCAGCAGGTGGCACTGGAAATGCAGCTGACCCCTTTCCTCATTCTCCTCCGCAAGACTCTGGAGCAGCTGCAGGAGAAGGACACGGGCAACATCTTCAGCGAGCCGGTCCCTCTGTCTGAGGTAACAGAACTCTACGAAGTAAGAACCCCCTCCCCCAGCTTTCTGCTTCACTCGCACTCGACCCGGGCTCGTGCACGGGCACCCAGACCGCTGGTGTGGCCGGGGGGCAGCTGGGAGCAGGCCAGCTTGTCCCAGTGGCGGTTGTTGAGGGGATGCAGGGCAGAGATGCTGCCCTGCTGACCGGGCTGAGCTTGGCTGTGGCTCACACCCTGCGGGCTGGCAGCTGCTGCTGACAGAGAGCTGAAAGGCTCCGTGCTCTTTGTGCACGTCAGTGATCTCAGCGTGCGGCAGGCCAGGCTGGGGGAGCGGGATTTCCTGCCGGGAATGGTAGATGCTGGCAGCCGGCAAATGTCATACTTCGCACTGCCCCTCAGGTGCACCGCTGGTGGAGCCGGGAATGGATGCAACAGCGTCTGGCCTTAGAGCAGCCCCCGGCCCAGTGGGAAGCGTGGCTCAAGGCTATGAGTTACAGTCCGCTTGGGGGGAACCGTGCACAGCCAGCGGCTGCTAGTCTGGGCCCAGGTGCTGCAGCAGTGTCAGGGCGTCCCTGCCTGCGCTGCTGCCAGCTCCACCTTGTTGGTTTGTGTGTCACCCCCCCATGCCTCCGCCATCCCAGGAATGGAAGCAAACTGCTTCTCTGCCCCAGGGAATTAATTTTGGATGCTGTGGCCTGCAGGCCAGAGGACCCAGCTGGGTCAGGAACATGCTGGGGTTGGGGGCACCTCCACGTTGCTCTGCCTTGCGTTTCTGTGAGCTGCAGCACTTGGGCAGAGTGTGGAGCCAGATCCAAGATCTAGGAGCTCTGGGGCTTTGCCATTCCCTCTGGTCACACAGGGCAGGAGGCACATTTGGGATGGAGCACCAGTGAGCAGAGCCTCTAACAGCCACTTTCTTAGAGCAGGTGATCACGAGGTAGGGCTCCTGCCTCTGAGCTCTGGTGCCTTCCTTTGCAGGTCCCAGACTACCTGGACCACATCAAGAAGCCGATGGACTTCCAAACTATGAAACAGAACCTGGAGGCCTATCGCTACCTGAACTTCGATGATTTTGAGGAAGACTTCAACCTCATCATCAATAACTGCCTGAAGTACAACGCCAAGGACACCATCTTCTACCGGGCAGCCATCCGGCTGCGAGAGCAGGGGGGCGCTGTGTTGCGCCAGGCTCGCCGCCAGGCAGACAAGATGGGCATCGACTTTGAGACAGGCATGCACTTCCCTCACTGCATGCCTGTGGATGATGCTCAGTGCACGGGCATTGAGGATGGTGGGTACCAACTCCCAGTCCTGGGGATCAAAGGGTTGACCCAGGAGTTAGAGCTGGGGTTTTATCAGATTGTCAGGAGCCTGGGCAGGGCAGAAACAGTCCTGAACATGTGTTGTCCACCATCCCCATCCCTCTGGTGGGGTCTCTTCCTTGCACTGCTCCCTGCGAAGTGGGGGGCAGTGGTGAGCCCACTGAGGCTGTTGTACAGTAGGATGGGGCAGTGCTGCATTTCCAGTTGGGGCCAGAGAGTTGTTCTGGGCAGCTTCTGGCCCTGCAGTGGCCTGAGTTCCCCCCCAACCGATCCTCAGCATTGTCCCTATTGGCAATGTATGCTGAGCTGCCAGGCTGGAGGGGGTGCCCTTGCTGCCCCCCTGGGGGGACAGGTCAGTGTAGTGTTGTGCGCCTGGGTAGATTCTCTCTCTGGCTGGAACACAAGCCCCTTCTCATTCACCTGCATGCTACGGAGTGGTTCCTGCCCATGGATAGCTGCTGCTATGTGCCCCTTGGCCAGGCATCTCTTCCCTCCAGTCCCTGACTGTGGTCCCAGCATCTCTTGTAGCCTGCAATGAGTGTGTGGAGCAGAACCCCTGGCTGAGAGACGATCTTGTCTGCTGAGGTTCATTCCTGCCCTGCGACAGTCTAGCAGCCCAGTGGGGTGGAGAGGCCAGGAGCTAAGCGGGGACTAAGGGTGTGGGGATGTCCTTGTGCCTGGGAGGGGACTATCCTTTCCCTGCCCTGCAGTTGTCCAGGCTGTGCTGACTTCCTCCTTGCTGCACCCCAGTGCCCTGTTCTTGTCACTCCCTAGTGCCAGGTGGAAGCATGCTGTTGGCCCCACCAGTGTTGTGCTGCCCCTGAGCTTTTCATCCATCCTCTTGTGGGACCAGGAGAACTCCATGCCTCTCACCCATGTGCCTCTCTCTGCCCCCAGAGGATGCACGGCTGCTGCTGACAGAGAACCAGAAGCACCTGCCCTTGGAGGAGCAACTAAAGATCTTGCTGGAACGGCTGGATGAGGTCAACACAGGGAAGCAGAGCATTGGGCGCTCCCGCCGTGCCAAGATGATCAAGAAGGAGATCACCATCCTGCGCCGGAAGCTCGCGCACCCACGGGAGCTGGGCCGGGAGGTGCTGGATAGGCATGGGGGCTCTGCCAGGGGTATCCTGCAGCCCCACAACCCCTGTGAGAAGGACACACAGACTGACAGCGCAGCTGAGGAGAGCAGCAGCCAGGAAACTGGCAAAGGTAGTGGCTGCATGGGGGCCCAAGCCCCCGTGAGTTGGGGGCTGATGTGTGAGTAGGGGCATGGAGTGGAGAGCTACCCTTTGCTGTGTCCCTACAGCAAAAGAGGGGGCAGGGCAGCTCCCTGCAGAGAGTGGGGGTCACAGCCAGCGTGCTTGAAGTCTGGCCTGGAGTAGCCTGGTCCCCTCCAACAGGGGAGGCTGCAGTGGGTGGAGACAAAGGTCCCCACTTCTCTCTGGAGTGCAGCTGAGATCCCCTCCTCTCAAGCATAGTGGCAGAGCAGAATCAGTGCAAGCTGTTGCTACTGGTTTTTCTCTGTTGGCTTGCATGGGACCCGCTGCCTGGGAAAACAAGGGAGCAGCTGAAGCTGCACCTGCCAAAACAGAACCCAGCCACACCAGAGTGAGAGCCCTGCAAGGCAGCTCTCTGGAGGAGAAGTCCCAGGGCTGGCCCTCCTTTCTGTATGCTGGGCTCAGGTGGGCTTAACACCTGCTTCCCCTACACCTCTGTTTTAGGCCTAGGCCCCAACTCCTCCTCCACCCCAGCGCATGAGGTTGGCCGTAGAACCTCTGTGCTCTTCTCCAAGAAGAACCCCAAAACTGCAGGACCCCCAAAGCGGCCAGGGCGCCCTCCCAAGAATCGGGAGAGCCAGCTGGTCCCTGGACATGGGAGCAGTCCTATCGGGCCTCCGCAGCTCCCAATAATGGGAGGGTCACAGCGGCAGCGGAAGAGGGTAAGAAAGAGCCCGCACCAGAGCTCCAGCTCAGACAGCGACAGTGATAAATCTGCTGAGGAGCCTCCCATGGGTGAGTGTGGCAGCCCTGGCCCTGTGGGAGTCTGTTGTGGGAGTCAGGACTAGGGGCCACACATAGCTCACACTGCCCCTCTGTCTGCTGCAGACCTGCCTGCCAACGGCTTCAGCAGCGGAAACCAACCCGTGAAGAAGAGCTTCCTGGTGTACCGCAATGACTGCAACCTGCCCCGAAGCAGCTCTGACTCAGAATCCAGCAGCAGCAGCAGTAGCAGCGCCGCCTCCGATCGCACCAGGTGCAACACTTTGGCATGGCCAGGCAGCCTCCCACCTGGCCTAGAGCTCCCCCAGGGTGTGGGCTCCTCCAGCCTCTGGCAGCCCCCTCAAGCATTGCCCCTCCAGAGGCTGCAGTGCTGTGGGGTGCCATGCAGCCTACTCCCCCTTCTCACGTGACATGGGAGAAGGATCTTCCTCTCCCCAGTGGTGCTGACTTCAGCTGGAGCAGGAAGCCAGTGCCTACATAGCTTTGAGCAGCCTGCTAACTGCTCGCTCCCTCCCCCACAGCACCACACCCTCCAAGCAGGGCAGAGGGAAGCCCTCCTTCTCCCGTGTGAATTTCCCAGAGGACAGCAGCGAGGACACGTCTGGGACAGAGAATGAGTCCTACTCTGTCAGCACTGGGCGAGGTGTCGGGCACAGCAGTGAGTGTTTTGGGTTCTCGCGCAGCATTCCCAGCTCCTGCGGTGGCAGGGAGGGGCAGTGCTGACTCTCTCCCCCCCTTCTCCTTTGGCACAGTGGTGCGGAAGAGCATTGGCCGTGGGGCAGGGTGGTTGTCAGAAGACGAGGACTCCTCTCTGGATGCCTTGGACCTGGTGTGGGCCAAGTGCCGGGGATACCCATCATACCCAGCATTGGTGAGTATGGTGCATACTACTCCACCCAGGTGTGGGGCCTGGCCACAAACCATCCAGTGTAGGTGCTGGCTCTACAGGGAACCAGACTGCCTGGTCACCTGTTGGATAGGGCACAGGGACTCCCTTTCCAGCAGCACTGCACTGCCAGTTCCCTGCATACCTGGACCCTTGCAGTGTGCAGACTAGGGCTCTGCTCCCCAGCAACCTGGAGTGGGCCAGGAACTGCAGCCCCCTGTGCTTGCCCCAGAGAGCTCACAGTCAGGGCAAGACAGCACAGGATGCTGACACGGGCACTGTGGAGTAGGACACAACTGGCCAGGGGGCTAAGCACATGGTCTCATTGAGGGACAGTGGCACAAGGCCCACAGCTAACAGCAGAGGTTGCCCTGGGGCTGGCAGCTGTTGCTGAATAGATGGCTTGCAGGAGGCACTGCCTGTTCCTGTATTCCTGGCGCCATGGAGAGAGTGCCCGCTGCTGCCTGGCTCAGCCACCAGCAGACAAACAGAACCCGAGAATCACCGAGCACAGGGAGCGCTGGTCTGCCCTGGGTGCTCCCACATCTTGTGTCTCTACGCTCCCCCCAGCTGCCTAACAGACACCAGGGCACTGAGAATGGGGCAGAAAGGAAGATCAGGGTCTGGACCGGCTTCTAGATGGGGAGAGATCAGAGAGAGAACGTACAACAGAGGGCTGCAGAGCGTGGGCGGGTCAGTAGGGATTTCCTGTTTACCATCTCTCAGAACTAAGGGACGGGCCATGAACGTAGGAAGCGGGTTTCAGCCGTTCCTCTGCACGCAGCGTGTAGCTAACTTGTGGAGCACAGGGTTGTAGACCTGCCTGTTCAACCAGGGTCAGATCAGGATTAGACAGACTTGTGCTGGATGGGGTGGTGGGCACAACCCATTAGAGCTAGAGTTGCAGGCTCCGTTTCGGTCCTTCCTGGGCCTCTAAAGGCAGGAAACTGTAAGGGCAGGAACAGATCAGTCTGGTAGACCCTGTATGAATCCTGTTGCTCGTAACATCTGCTTTGTGGTGCTGCAATACAGCTGTGGGCTAGATGGACCTGTGGTCTGGCCCAGGACAGCAGCCCATCCATTCTTATGGGCAGAGACTGCAGCACAGAGCTACCCTAGGGGCCTAGAACCGACGATCCCATGTTTCTGGGTTACAGGTGCAACAGTCTGGAACAAAGGCCTGCACTCCATGCCCCATCTCCTACTGTGGGGATTTCCCAGGCTTCTGGGCTTCTCTCCCCCTCTCTGATCCAGGTGGCAGGAGGTTTTAAGCCTCCCCCAGGGGCGCTGCGGGCTGGGGCTGGGCCGATGCTCCTACTAGGCCCAGCCCCACAGGGTCCTGGCTGGAGGGTCTTGCCCTTGTGCCTGGGGTCAAACTGATGCCAGATCTGGGGTCAGTCCATACCACGGTTAGATTGGTACAGACGGGGGCTGCCTTGCTTTGCAGCGGGGGCATGGCCTCTCCCGGGGTGGGACCTCTTGACTGTGTATTGATGTTTGGTAGAAGCAGGGTGTTGGCTGCTGTGGGTTCCTGCTTGACCTGAGGCAGGTGCAAGCAGTAGGTCTGCCATCAGAGTTGAGGGTAGTTTTGCAAGGAGTGTTGTATAGGAAGGTTTGGACAGGGCTGGGGGTTGGACTAGACCTCTCCAGTCCCCATCACTATGAGCCGTAGTGGTATAAAGTGGGCTTCTGCTGGAGCACAAAGCTGCGCGGCGCCCCCGGCGGAGCCAGCAGCTCAACTGTCCAGTAGGGCTGACGTGGCCGACTCCAGCCCACGCCCGCTCACCCCAGCCTGGCTTTGTCTCCCTGCTGCATGGGCAGATCATCGACCCCAAAATGCCGCGGGAGGGCATGTTCCACCACGGTGTCCCCATCCCGGTGCCGCCCCTGGAGGTGCTGAAGCTGGGCGAGCAGATGACTCAGGAAGCGCGGGAGCACCTCTACCTGGTCCTCTTCTTCGACAACAAGCGGACCTGGTAAGGAGGAGGCCGGGCGCTGCCCAGGGGCAGGGGTGGGGCCGCGCTGTGACCCGGCTGCCTCTTTCCTCGCAGGCAGTGGCTGCCCCGGACCAAGCTGGTGCCTCTGGGCGTGAACCAGGACCTGGACAAGGAGAAGATGCTGGAGGGCCGGAAGTCCAACATCCGCAAGTCGGTGCAGATCGCCTACCACCGCGCCATGCAGCACCGCAACAAGGTGCAGGGCGAGCAGAGCAGCGACTCGAGCGAGAGCGACTAGGGCCCCGGCTGCTGCTGCTGCTGCTGCTGCTGCTGCTCGAGCCCGGCCCGGCCGCGGCTCCCCCATCTCAGGGCAAGGGGCACCCCGGCTCGCCCGCCCGCCCGGCCCTCGTGCAGCTGGTCTGCGCGGGAGGGGCCGGCCCGGCCCGGCCCGGACACAGCGGGCGGCTCCCGGCGGCCGGCCCAGCGGCGCTGCGCGGGAGGCGGCGTGGCCCCGCCCCGCCTGGCCCGGCCCCGCCCCGCGCCGCCGCTCTTTGTATTTATTTTGACGGAAGAAAAATCTATCGGTTCTTAGAAAATAAACGGTCTATTTGCACCGCGGCTCCGCCCGCCGCCGGGGGAACAGCCCGCTTCCGGCTTCCGGGCCACAGAGCGGCCGGCAGCGGCCTGGAGCGGCCCGTCCCGCCTTCCGGCCGCGGCAGCCATGCAGGCGCGCGCGCCCGGCCCGTGGCACGCTCTCCCCTGCGCTCGCTCCGAGCTGCGCCTCGACCTGGTGCTGAGCTGCGGCCAGGTCTTCCGGTCAGTGCGCCCGGGCTTCCGGGCGGGGGGCGGGCCGGGCCGGGCCGGGCCGGGAGCGCCCCCTCCCCGCTGACTGGGCACGCGCAGGTGGCGGGAGCGCAGCGCCGGGCACTGGACGGGCGAGCTGGGCGGCCGTGTGTGGACGCTGCGGCAGACGGAGGAGCAGCTCTGGTTCGCGGTGCACGCGGGGCCCGACCCGGACCCCGAGCCCGACCCCGGCCGCATCCTGCGCGACTACTTCCAGCTGGACGTGCCGCTGGCGCCGCTCTACGCGGCCTGGGCCGCCGCCGACCCCCGCTTCGAGCGCGCCGCCGCCGCCTGCCCGGGTAGGGGCGGGGCCGAGGCCGGGGGGCGGGGCCGGGGAGGCGGGGGCGGGGCTGAGCGGGTGCCGCCCGCAGGCGTGCGCGTGCTGCGCCAGGACCCGCTCGAGTGCCTCGTCGCCTTCATCTGCTCGGCCAACAACCGGCTGCCGCGCATCGCCGCCATGCTGCAGCGCCTGTGCCGCGCCTTCGGGCGCCGCCTGGCCCGGCTCGGCCGCGAGCCCTACCACGCCTTCTTCACCACGCTGCGCAACGACTTCATTAAGAATCTGCTCAGCTCGAAGACGGAGGCCGAGATCCTCGAAATGAAGTTTTCGATGGAATTTTTGCGCGAAACGCGCCGCAAAGAACAAGTTTTCGAGCGTAAGAAGATCATGATCTCCAACGCGGTTTTGAGCGACTCGCTGGTCGAGCGTCGGGCCTCAGAACAAGCGCCGCCCGTGCCCGCGGAGCACAGACCGAAGGATATCGGTCCGGACGAATTCGCTTTCTTGTCTGAGTTTCTAAGTAGGGTGAAGTCGGACATTTCAGTGTTGTCCTTCGTCATTGATCAGTCGGAAAAGGAAAACGTACGAGAAG
>JAGPOW010003182.1:15209690-15222159 GCA_030014935.1 Caiman crocodilus | reverse complement strand
GGGGGGGGGGGGGGGGGGCGCTGGCCACCACGAAATGCCCAAAGACAGTGCAGCCCGGAACATCACCAAATACAGGGCACCCGCCCCAGGCATCCCCTAACTAAAGGGCCAGACAACCTTCCCCCACCCACAGGGCAAGCTTGCCCCCCCCAGCCCCAAATACCCCCCCCAATTAAAGCTGAACAGCCCCTGACTCCCCAAAACACAGGACAGAATGGCCCCCTCCAACACCCCAGATGCAGGGCAGCCCCCCCCATGCCCCTATAGACAGGGCAGCACAGACCCCCCCCCAACACCCCCAAGGCAGAACGACCACCCCAGAACACAGGGCAAAATGCCCCCACCTCACCCTTGCCAAATGTAGAGCAGCACCCCCAAATACAAGGCAGACCCCCCCCCAGCACCCCAACTGCAGGGCTGAGCAACCACCCCAGCAGCCCCACATACTTGGCAGAACAGCCCCCCCCTTTGAAGCCCCCAGTACAGGGCAGCATGGCCCCCATGACACCCCCAGAAAGCAGGACTGCCCCCCAACACAGAAGAGCCCCCGGGGGGGCAGGACAGCCCCTGGACACCCCACCCAGGGCAGGACCCCAGCACCGCGCGGCAGGGCTGCCCCTCACCTTCCACCTGCTCTTGGCGAAGTTCTTCTTGATCTGCTCGCTGACAGACTGGTGGATGTTCTTGTCCAGCGCCGTGTCCCCGGCGATCCTGGGGGCAGGGGGGGTGGGGGCGGGTCAGGGCAGTCCTGAGGGCTGCCCCGGTGCAGGGACCCAGGGGCCCCGGCGCAGCGTCCCCCTTACCAGGGGTGCTGCAGGGCCTGCTCGCAGGTGAAGCGCTTGCCTGGGTCCTTTTCCATCAGCTGCTTGATGAAGTCCTTGGCTGCGGGGCAGCAAGCACGGATGGTCGGGCAGTGCAGGGGCCGCAGGGGTCGAGGCACCCAGCCAGGCGCTAGCCCCTGAGCCCCTCCAGCCCTGTGCCAGCAGGATGGGCAGGGCGGGGAGCAGCCGGGCCTGGCTGTGCTCACCCGAGTCGGAGATGTCGTCCCAGTAGGGTGAGTCGAACTCATACTCGGCCCGCAGGATCTGCTCGAAGAGCTTGGCATCGTTCTCATCGTAGAAGGGGGGGTAGCCGCACAGCCTGCGGAGACAGGGACGGTGGGCGCGGGCCGAGGGCAGGGCGGGGGGCAGGGGCTGCAGCCGGGCCCCGGCCCTGCGGTACGTACAGGATGTAGGCGATGACGCCGATGGACCAGCAATCCACCGCCTTGCTGTAGGGCTTCTGCGCCAGCACCTCCGGGGCTGCAGGGAGCAGGGCCGTCAGCAGGGGCAGACGCGACCCACGCCCCTCCCTGGCTCCCCCAGCCCAGCAGAAAGCCCAGTGTCTACCCAGGCCCCCGGCTGCATGGAGGGGGCGAGGGCGCTGCCCGGGGCACTCACCCACGTAGCCGGGCGTGCCGCATGCCGTAGACATGACGCTGTCAGAGCCCTCAATCTTGGACAGCCCAAAGTCACTGATCATGATCTTGGAGTCCTCGTCCAGGCTGTAATAGAGCAGGTTTTCGGGCTGCACAGGAGGGGGCAGGGGGGTCAGAGCGGGCACCCAGAGATCTGGCCCCCATGGGCGCAGCTGGCCTGGGCAGCCTTGCTCAGTTACCCTGGGCATCACATGTGCGTGCAATCCCAAACTGGCACCCCCATGCCCCTGCCTATGCAGCCAGGCATGACCCCTGCCCCTCACACACCTGGACCCATGCACACCGTGCACAGCTGCCCAGTTTGCCACAACTGGCCTTTCACCTGCACATTTCCCTGCCTTGCTCGGCAGCTGCCTCCGCCAGGGAACCAGTCCAGGCCCTGCAGCTCCGGCTGTGCCGGGCAATGGGGCGGGGGCACGGTGGAGCGGGGGCAGGACAGGGAGCCAGGGCAGAGCCCCCGAGGGCAGTGCCAGCTCACCTTGAGGTCGCGGTGCACGATGCCCATGTCATGCAGGTACTTGACGGCATCCAGGATCTGCCGGATGAGCTGGCTAGCATCGCGCTCTGTGTAGAAGCCCTTCTCCACTATGCGGTCAAACAGCTCCCCGCCCGACACCCTGTGCAGGGGCAGAGCGGTCAGCTGGGGGCAGGGCACCGCGGCCTGCCCCTGGATGGGGCATCCACACAATGCCCCTGCCCCGCAGCACCTGGACTCACAGCTGCATGATGAGGTAGAGGTGGCTGCTGCTTTCATAGATGTCATCCAGAGCAACGATGTTGGGGTGCTGGATCCTGCGGGGCAGATGTGAGGTGAAGGGCCCTGCTGCTGTCCCTACCCTGTGCCCCCAGCCCAGCAGCTACACACCAGGCCCGGGGCTGGCCTTGTGGGGAACCAGCACTCCCTGGGATGGGCCACGTGGGGGGTGGGCTGCCAGCATTGGCAGGCATGGGGCTGGGCTCTGGCAGCATGGCACTAGGATGCTGTGGCCCCTGCTGCGCCCTGCACCTGGGACAGGGCAGGTGGGGTGAGGTGCTTGAGCCCCCGGCATCCTGCAGCCCCCGGGCCACAAGGACCCAGGGCGGGGGGGGGCGGGCAGTGCCTACTTGTGCAGAACGTCGATCTCGTTCTCGATGCTGGTCTCCTTGCCCTCCAGTGCCTTCTTGGTGATGCACTTGATGGCCACCAGCTTGCGGGTCGTCCGCTCCTCTGCCAGCACCACCTCTGAGAAGGCGCCCCTGGGGGGTGGTGGGCATAAGATGGGGGCTGTCCTGGACATGGCCTTAGCAGGGACCCTGCTGGGGCTGGGGGCAGCACGGTGCTCTCTCGCAGGAGGCAGGATGGGGGCTGGTGAGCACATGGGAGGCTCAGGCCAGGCCAGGGATGCCTGGGAGCGGGGCTGGGCAGGGGTGAGGCTGAGGCCAGGCAGGGTGCAAAGTGCCAGGGCTGGGCTGGGCCTGGGGAGGGGGGGAAGGTGCCTGGGGCCAGGGTTGGGCTGGACAAGCTGGTGCCATTGCTGGGCAGAGGGTGCAAGGTGCTGAGGGCTGGGCAGGGGATGCAGGTGCCTGGAGCAGGAGCTAGGCATGGGATGCAGGGTACCCAGGGGTGGGTGGAGGGTGCAAGGCGCTCCGGGCCAGGCTGGGCAGGGCTGCATGGGGCTCGTCCAGGGGCTGGGCAGAGCTGTGCCCGAGCTGGTGCAGGGGACGAGTGGGCAGGGGAGGCTGGGGCCAGAGCTGAGGAGAGGCCTGGGGCCACGGCCGGCAGGGACTGGAAGTGCCTGGGGCTGGGACCAGGCCAGGCTGGACGGGCCTCATCCAGGGGCTGGGTAAAGCTGCAGGGTGCCTGGGACTGGGCATGGGTGGCTGGAGCCAGGGCTGGGCAGGGGCTGGAGGGGCCAGGGCCAGGGCCAGGGCCAGGGCCAGGCAGGGCTGTGCGAGCCTCATGCAGGGGCTGGGCAGAGCTGCGGGGTGCCCCGGGCCAGGCAGGGGTGGAGGTGTCTGCAGCTGAGCTGGGCCGGGGCCGGAGGTGCCTGGGGCCGGGGCCGGGCAGGCTGCCGCTGGCGGCGGGAACCCGGGCGCGGCGAGGCCTGCAGGGCTCCGCACCCGCCAGGAAATCGTGCCGTGCTGCTATCGCCATGACAACAGGCAGAAAGTCCAGCTATTTATAGGCAAGTGGGTGAGCCGCAGCGCGGGCCGGTGGCTGTGGCTGTGGCAAGGCCGGCTGCCCCGCGGGGGCCCCAGGGACCGGTCCCCACCGCGCAGCAGAGATGCCCTGGGGCGAAGGCACTGGCCCCAGGTGATGCCCTCCTGCCCTGGAGTGCCCCGCCACCGGCCCCGGCCTCGGCGCCCTGCTTATCTGCTGTGACAGCACCAGCGGTGCAGGCGCGTGGCAGCGCGGCTATGGCAGGCATCTGCTGCGTGCGTGACAAGGGGCACCGGCCAGGGCTGAGGGAGGCCTGCAAGGGAGGGGCTCGTGCCAGGCCTGGCCGGGGGCCGTGGCCGCATGGCTGGCTGGCAGGAGGCGGCTGTGTGGATGTTTCCAGGAGCTCCTCCGGCTGTGGCGTGGGAAGGGCTTGTTTGGAAACACAGCCATGCTGGCAGCGAGGCCGCCAGGCGGAGGCAGCTCAGCTGGGGGATGGGGATGGGGATGGGGGGATGCGCGGGGGCGGAAGGATCGGAGCAGCAGCCATCTGGACAGGCGACACCCGCCACGGGCTTTACGCGGGGAGAGGGCGCTGCCAGCCTGCACGGGCCAGCAGCACGGCCGGGGCTGAGGCAGTTGTGCATCTGGGCCTTGCTGGGGAGGCCTCGCAGAGGCCAAGCCCCGTGGGCAGCTGCAGCAGCTGCTGGGGCAGCACTGGGGACTCTAGCACAGCCAGAGCCAGAGCCAGAGCCAGGACCCCTCCCCAGCGGCCAGCTGCAGCCAGGAGGGGCCCTGCGCGGGGAGCCCAGGCTGCGAGGCGCGGGGCTCTGGCCCAGGACACCGCGCTCCTGCTCCGATGGCAACCCAGCACAGGGTCTCTGCCCCCTGCCCAGCCGCGAGGCCTGCACTCAGGGGTGCTGAGGCTGATCAGACCTGGTGGGCTCCCTCCAGGCGTCGTGGCCAGGGGCCTGTGCCCAGGCTCGGTGCAGGGGTGGGAACAGCTTGGGCGATCCCCAATCTCTCGTCCCCTCTGCAATTACACTAATCCCTCCTGAGCACCTTAGACAGCCACGCTGGTGGCACGCGCCTACTCGGCCTGATGCCCCGCGCCGCCAGCCCAGCACCCCTGCCCGGGGGACGCACAGCACAGCACAGCCCAGCCCCGCCACGGCCTGGCTCCTCTGCCCTGGCGCAGGTGCCGGCAGCTGACATGGCCACAGGCCCCAACCTGCCTCAGCGGCAGACATCCACGGAGCTCCCGCGCCAGGGCCAGCCCTGCAGGCGTGGGGGCTGAGGCAACACAGCCACGCCGGGGTAATGAGACCCGACCCCCGGCAAGGGCCGGGCGACGGGCTCGGCGCAGGGGTGCGCGGGCCGTGTGGCGGGAGTGGCCCCAGCCCCGGTGCTGCGGCAGGGCCCGGCAGCACCGCGTGACTCACGTGCCCAGGATCTCCCGGAACTCGTAGATGTCACGGATGTCCTGGGTCCTCTTCTTCCAGCTGGGGCCGTCCTCTCCCAGCGGCATCGTCCCTCCCGGGCCGCCTGCCTGTGCGTCCCAGGGCCGGCGCGGCCGAGCTCGGGGCCTGCGCGGGCGGCAGGCCGGGGTGTCACCCAGGGTGGGCCCGGGGCCCGACCAGGACCTCCAGCCCCCTGTGCTGCACGGGCATCGCAGCTCGGGCCACGGGCAGCCCGTCGGCTCCCGGCCCCGCCCTGCCCCGCGTCCACTCCGCAAACTTTGCGGCCTCACAAGGATCCCGGGCAGTTGCCATGACAACGACAGCTGCTGCGGGGCCGCGAGCGCGGGGGCAGCGCGCGGGACCGATCCCCGCCCCGCATCCCCGGCACGGACACACGCGGGCAGCGCCCCCCGCGCCGCCGCTTACCGGGCCGGGTGGGGCGGGGCGGGCTGCAGCGGAACGGGCCGGGGGTGCGGGCGGTGCTCGGCGCTGCACGATCCCGCGCCCGGCGCAGCGGCTCCCCCGCCGCCAGGGCCAGTCCGCGTGACGTCAAGAGGCGGGGCCAATACGGCGCGGCCAATCGGGGGGCGGCGGCGGGGGTGCCTGGAGACCGGGCCAAGCTAAAATTAGCGCGGGGGGGCGGGGCCCACTCACCGCCCCCGCCCCCCCTCCGCACCGCACCGCACCGCACCGCACCGCACAGGCTTCTCGCAGGGGCTTTATTGAGGGCAGGCGCGGGCCGCACACACCCGGGCCGCCGGGCACGGGGCCGCCCCCACATCCGTCCCCGTGTCCCAGCCAGGCTGGGGCAGCGCCAGGAGCAAGGGCCGCCCAGGGCAGGGAGCCACAGCAAGGGGTGCCCGGTGAGGGCGGGCAGCTCCTGCCTGGCCCTGGCAGACAAGCAGGCAGGGTGCGGGTGTGGACCCAGGCGCCCCGCTCCATGGCAGCACGCAAGGTCCCTCAGCACCCCCCAGCCCCAACCCCAGGGAGCTCGCCCCCACAGGCGCAGAGCCCCACGCTCAGCCAGTCTCCAGTGGGGAGGGCGGCATGGGCAAGGCCAGAGCCCCGCTAGCCGTCCAGTAGCTTGAGGATGCTCTCGCGCTCCTTCAGGGTCTTCCAGGCCTGGTCCTTCTCCTTCTTGGTGGGCGTGCGCTTCTTCTGGCGCGCGGCCATGATCTTGCGGAAGGCGTCCATGACCTCGTTGTCCGCCATGCGCACGCGCTGCCGCAGCTCCTGCCGGTGCAGCTCCTCCTTGGCCAGCCTGCCAGGGCAGAGCCATCAGCCCCACCAGGCCCGGCCCCAGCCCTGGCCCTGGCCCCCAGGCCGCCTGCGGTACCCACCGGAGCAGGTCGTGCTTCTTGGCGCGGTTGTGAGCGCTGAGCGCTTTGAGCTCCGCCTGCCGCTTGCGCAGCTCTGCCAGCACCTCATCCTCAGCATCCTCAGCCGGGCGGTCCTCCGAGTCCAGCAACCCCTGTGCGATCAGCTCCTCCTTGATGCGCCCCTCCAGTGACTTGGTGTGCGGCACGCTGCCAGGGACGAGGGCGGGCTGCCGTCACCCCACAGACCCTTTCAAGGCAGGCCGCAGGGAAGAAGGCAGCGGGGCCCCACGGCTGCTCACCTGAAGGGCTTGTTCTGGCTGCGAGGGGAGGTGCCAGCGCCATCAGCTCCCGAGTCCTTGCCTGCGATCTCGGGGATCGGGGAGTCCTCCACGGGGGAGATGATGTTTTCCTAACAACAGAGTGTGGAGATGGGTCAGCGCTGGGCAGCGGAGGCCAAGTGCGGCCCAGCCTGGCGCCCCACTAACCTCCACCAGTGCTTGTAGGAGGCGCTGCGTCAGGGGGCCAAAGGGGCAGCCGTCCTCGGGCTGCTCGTGCTGGGCCTCCGACTTCTTCAACAGCGCGTCCACATCTGCAGGGAGACAGGAAGGGGGCTATGAGCAGCACTGGGGAGATGGCCCCCCCATCCAGCTAAGCAGCGAGGGAACCCCCCTCCCACCTGCGACTCTTGGTCCCGCGGCTCACCCCACCTGCCCCCCCCCCCGTAGAGCACGCCCAGGCAGGCTGCAGAGCAAGGTGCCCGTGTGCTGGGCAGGGCTCTGGAGCCCAAAGGCCATCTGTGCTCCCCAGGCCTGGCTGAACCAGACCGTGCCCCACACCAGGTGCCCCTGTGCCCAGCTGCCAGGATGCAGGGCTGAGCCAGAGCCACCTTTCGTGTCCAGCTCAGTCAGTGGCCCCAGAACGCCTTTCTTCTTGTCTGCAGCTGCAGCCACGCGGGCACCATCTTTCTGCTCCTCCAGCAGGTCCTCCTGGGCCCAGCGCTGAGAGTAGTGCTTCCCCAGGGGCGGGATCTGCAACACAAGCCTTGTGAGCAGCACACAGCTGGGAGCCCTGAGCCACCGTCCCCTTCCGGGGAACAAGGCCTCAGGGAAGTGCCCCAGCCCCATGGCCCAGGGTGCAGCTGCCAGGCTCCTGCAGCGCTACAGGCCCTGCCTCCAGGAAGCCACAGGTCACCAGGCTCACAGCACATCTGCAGGCTCAGGGAGGGGCCACTTTAGTGTCCCTGCTTCGCTGCATCAAGACTGAGGGCTCCCATTGCACCCAGAGCCTGGCCCTGGGCTGCTGACCCAAGAGGCTGCTCCGGCGAACTGGCCTTGCCTCATGTGCCTGACTACGCCGGGAACCTGTGCCGAGGCCCCTGCAGGATCACCTCCAGCTCCTGCCCTGCGCTCCCTTGTGCTCTGCTGCTGCCAACCAGCCAGAGGCTGACGGCCGAGCTGCAAGCCCTGAGGGGCAGCAGAGACCGCTCGTCTGGTCGTGAGACCTGGACCCTGCCTGCCCGCAATGCGTGGGCATCCTTTGGTGCCCGAGATGCCGTTTGGTGACCAGTACAATGGCAGAGACCGCCCTCTCCTGGCTGCCGCCGGGTTGGACTCTCAGGCCCCCAACAGGCTTCCCCGGGGCCGACAGCAGCGGGAGGGACGGGATCAGCTCAGCATCGCCTGGCTGCAGCCCCCGTTCAGGCTCAGCCCGGGGGCAGCATACAGGGCGCGAGCTCAGCGGCAGCGCCGGGCACAGCTAGGCCCGCAGGCGCTCACCTTGTAGTGCTCGGCCTCGTCCTCAGGCGGCTTGAGCAGCTCCTCCAGCACGCGCAGCTCCTCGTTGGTGAGGTCGGCGCAGTACGGCTCCACCGAGTTCCAGAACCTGCGGGGAGGGAGGCGCAGAGCCGTGCTGCGAGGGGGCGGCCGTGCGGGGCGGGGTGGGGCGGGGCGGGCGGGCGGGGCCGGGCACGCACCTGTTGGGCGCATCGTTCTTGGGGATGCGCGGCACGTCCACGGGGTCGTCGGGGAACTCGTACTCCTGGATCTTGGGCTGCAGGTTCTTGGACTTGGGCCGCCCGGGGCCTGGCCCCGGCCCGTGGCCCCCCTTGCCCTCGAGCTTCTGCTTCTTGGGCTTGCCGTGCTTGACCGGGGCGCCCAGGTCGTGCTCCTTCAGCTTCAGGAACCGCCGGTCGCCCTTCTTGTCCTGCCAATCCGTCAGGATCTGCGGGCGACGCGGCGCGGCTCAGCCCCGGCCCGGCCCGGCCCGGTCCCGGTCCCGGCCCCCTCCCGCCCCGGCCCCCGCACCTGGGTCTCAGCCTCCAGCACGCGCAGGCGGCGGCTGGCGGACGACAGCAGCGTCTCGAGCTCCAGCTGCAGCGTGTCCAGCTCCTCGATGCCGATGCCGTCGTCCTCGGAGCGCGCCAGCACAGCCGTGTAGCGCGGGCACACCTTGCCGTGGTCCACCGACTTGAAGTCGTGGAACTGCAGCGGGCAGTCCTTCAGCTCGCTCATCGCGCCGGGCGCCGCGCACCGAGCGCTCCGCACGTGGTCGCCGCCGGCACCGGGCGCGAGGGGCGGGGGCGCTCTGCCAGGGTCTCGCCGCGACCGCACTCAGCCCTTTCCGGCCGCCGTAGCCAGAGTCAGTGCCCGCCCCGCTCGCTCCTGATTGGCCGGGTCACACCCAGCGGAGATCCCCATTGGCCACGCCGCCCGCTCGCTCTCCGTTGCCTAATATGGAGGCCGCGGCGGGGCCGTACCAAGTACGGCACGGGGGGAGGGAGGGTGCGGGTCCCGCAGGCGGGGGCGCGTGCTCAGGGCGCTCGGGGCCGCGGCGGCGGGAGGACCCCGGGCTCGGGGGTGAAGTCGGGGCCCCGGCGCGGGCGCTGTTACCGCGTGAGGGGGCGACTCCGGCTGCGGCTCCTGAAGGGCTCCGCCCCCCCGCCCCCAGAGCGCAATGGGCGGTGCCGCCCGTCCCGGAAGAGAGGAGCCGTCTGCACCGTTACTTCCGCTTCCGCTTCCCGGGACCAGACCGGAGCCGCCGTCAGCGCCGCCATGGTAGGGTCGGGTCGGGTCGGGTCGGGCCGGGCCGGGGGCGGGCGGGGAAACGGGGTGGGCCGGGGCCGGGGCCGGGGCCGGGGCGCGCTGACCCGTGCCTGCTGCCCGCAGACAGCTACGCTGCGTCCCTACCTGAGCGCGGTGCGCGCCACGCTGCAGGCCGCGCTCTGCCTGGAGAACTTCTCGTCACAGGTGGTGGAGCGGCACAACAAGCCTGAGGTGGAAGTCAGGTATGAGGCCCGGGCCCGGGCGGGGCAGCGCGCTGGGTGCCGCTGGCGTTGGGGGGCGCTGGCCGGGGGCGCGGGGAGTCGGAGCTGGCGCTGATGCTGACGCTGACGTGTGGGCGGCTGCTAGGAGCAGCAAAGAGCTGCTGCTGCAGCCCGTGATCATCAGCCGGAACGAGAAGGAGAAGGTGCTGATCGAGGGGTCCATCAACTCGGTGCGGGTCAGCATCGCTGTGAAGCAGGTGAGCCGGGGCCGGCTGGCGGGGCGGGGCGGGGCGGGGGGGCCAAGCCTGACTTCCTCCTCCCACCCACCCGCAGGCCGACGAGATCGAGAAGATCCTCTGCCACAAGTTCATGCGGTTCATGATGATGAGAGCCGAGAACTTCTTCATTCTGCGCAGGAAGCCTGTGGAGGTGAGGGGCGCTGGGCCGGGCCGGGCTGCTTCTCGCTGGGCCCTGGGCGCCCGCCGCATGGCAGGGCTGAGCGCTCACCCCTTTCTCTTCCCCCTAGGGCTACGACATCAGCTTCCTGATCACGAACTTCCACACGGAGCAGATGTACAAGCACAAGCTGGTGGACTTTGTGATACACTTCATGGAGGAGATTGATAAAGAGATCAGTGAAATGAAGTTGTCTGTCAACGCCAGAGCTCGCATCGTGGCGGAGGAGTTCCTCAAGAACGTGAGGCTCAAGGGTGGGGTGGAGCAGCAGGCACGGGGGGCAGCGGCACAGTTCTGTTAGAGGGCTCAGTGGAGGGGAGCAGAGCAGGCTGTTTGGGTTGTCTGACCCCCCCACATTGTTAGAAGAAACCCCTGCCCGCTGGCCCCTGCATGGGAGGCTGAGGATCCCAGTGTGCAGGCTGCCCGTGCAGGGAGAAGTGGTGGGTGCAGCAGCCCCTACAGGGCCGAGAGACCTGGGGCAGGCAGCTCACTGCAGGGAGGCTGGTGGCATCCACGGCAGCCTGTTGGGACCAAAAGCAGAAGCTGTGGGTTGGAGTGTCTTGGGATGGCAGTGGGGGGAGAAGGGATGTCTCTAGCGTGCGGCACTATGGGAGGGGCCTGAGTGCTGGCTTCCCAAGCTGATTGTTTCTATCCTGCCCCCATGTGCTCAGGCTGAGGCGGCTTGGCTGTGCAGGCAGAGGGGGGCTGGCAGGACACCAACCTGGCCCTGTGCAGCAGTGTGTGGCTGGGAAGCAGATCTGCAGCCATTAACGGGCTGTCTCTTCTTACCCCTGTCCAGTTTTAGACCATGGTGCTGGACTCCACAGCTTCACGTTCTCATTCTCTCCTGCGTCTCTGCACAGCTGCCCTGCCGGGCTGGGGGGCCGCAGCCTGGGCCTTGCTCTTGGGAAGAGAGATGAGAAGCAGCCAGATTTTATGGAGCTGTCCAGTGGAATGTACATTGCATTCTCCATCGTCCCCAGGGAAGGGAGGGAGGAGTTAATATTTGAAGCAAACCGTGCTTGTTTGAGACTGTGTCGACTCCATGTTCTTTTTTAAATGATTAATCATTTGCTGTAACGTCTTCGATTCTCCTAGCGGTGGGGGCACGGGGTTGGAGGGGAGCTTTGGCTGCTATGGCGCTGGACAGCACAAGCGATGCGCATCTCCTGCCCCGAGGCTGGCAGCAGCTGGCCACCCTGTCAGCTTCCAGCAGAGCCCCTCTGCAAAGGGGGTGCCCGCTAGCTGCCCAATGTGGCTTCTTGCCCCTAGTACTTGAGCTGCAGCTAGGATGCGCCTGGTGCCATCTGCGGGGGTTTAGCCCAGCAGCAGAGGGGCCTGCTTTGCTCTCAGGGCAGGACTGCAGCTCTCTCAGGCTGGTGCTGGGCCCTCCACCTCCCTGCTCCTGGGCAGTGCCTGCTCCAGTCTGCCTGGTCCCTGCAGGGGCGGATTGGGGAAGGCCGCAGCTTGTTCTCCCTGCTGGAACTGGGGGTCTGGGCACAGCGGCTGCGGCAGTTGCTGTGCCTGGGCACCCAGGGCAGCAAGCAGACCCCTCTCCTTCAACCCACCCCCAGGAACAGGGCATTCCCGGTGCAGCACTTCCTCTCGCCGCTGGCCTTCACCTCCACTCCCTCTGCCTGTGGTGGAGGGAGCTGGGGCTCTGCCCAGAGCAGGGCCTCCCCTGACGGAGCTGGAATCTGTAACTCTTGGTTCTTTTGCTTTTGCACTTGCTGTAACTTTTCTTACTCTGAAACCTTCCCTATTAAAGCCTTTTTTCATGCCTCCAGGGGCTGCATGCTTCCTCGCCGGGGGTCTGGGGGGGGGGGGGGGGATGCTGCGCTGAGAGCAGGGAATGAGTCACGGCTGGAACCGGCCCCTGGTTTCCCCTGCGGGTAGGAAGGCTATAAATAGCTGCGCTCCGGGCGCCGCGGCCGCCCTGCCTGCCCCGTGCGGGGGCGCGGCGGGGAGGGATCGTTGCGGCCGTCGCTGCCGGTCTCCATGGAGACGCCAAACAGGGCGGGGCGGGGCGGCCCGAGGCTCGTCCGAGTCCCCGCGGTCCCGCAGCGGCCGGCGGAGGAGCGAGACGGCGGCCCATGGAGGCGCGGGGGCGCGGGGCGGGCGCGGAGCGGGGCCGGCGGCGCCCCGCGCTCAAGCCCGAGCGCCTCCAGCAGGCCCGGCTGCACGTGGAGCGCGCCGCCAAGGTGCGGGGCGCGGGGCGCGGGGGCGAGCGGGCCGCCCGCCCCCCCACCCCGGCGCCAGCGCGGCCCGGTCCCCCCCCCCGAAGAAAATCTTCCGGGTGGCGGGGGCCGACCCGGTGTTCCGCAGCCACCTGCGCGCCCGCGGCGGGGGGGCGTAGCG
>JAGPOW010003182.1:15190573-15209590 GCA_030014935.1 Caiman crocodilus | reverse complement strand
CGCCCGCCGCCCCTGCCCGGCTCCAGCGCGGCGCTGTCCCCGCAGCAGAAGAAGATCTTCGTGGTGCAGGGGCCCTACCCGGTGATCCGCAGCCTGCTGCGCGCCCGCGGCTGGGTGGAGAAGCGCCTGCCCCGGCCCGGTCGCGACGCACGCCGGCGGGAGCGCGAGGCCGAGGCGGACGACAGCGCCGCGGCCCCGGAGGGCGAGCGGGCGGCCCGTGCCGTTACCTTCCGCTCTCGCTCTTCCCCTCCCCCGGCCGAGGAGGAGGGCGAGGGTGAGGGCGAGGAGGGGCAGGACGAGGACCCCGAGGGCACCTACAGCCTTATGGTGAGTGCAGGGCCTGGGCTCGGCGGGCTCCCGGCCTGGCACGGGGCAGGCCCTCACCTGCCGCCCCGCAGTCGCGGCTGGCTCGCAACCAGGTGCCCTACTTCATCTGGACCAACCGGCGCGACGTTGTCGACTGCCGCGCTCTGCGCAAGGAGCAGATCATGAACCACTACGCCCGGGCCGGCTCCTTCACCACCAAGGTGCGGGGCGCGGAGGCTGTGGGCACATGGGGCGGGGGGGGGAAGCCCCCCGGTGCTGCCTCGCCAGGCCCGGCTGCCGTCCCCACAGGTGGGGCTGTGCCTCAACCTCCGGAACCTGCCCTGGTTCGACCAGGCCGATGCTGACACCTTCTTCCCCCGCTGCTACCGGCTGGGCGCCGAAGACGACAAGCAGGCCTTCATTGGTGAGAGCCACTCCCAGGGCCAGCTGCCACCCCCTCACTGCCACCCATGCCAGCTGACACCTTCTCCCCCTGCTGCCACAGAGGACTTCCGGCTCACTGCTGCCCGCAGCCTGCTCAAGTTGGTGCTGAGCAGGGCCAGTGGCCCGCTCGCTTGGAAGACCGGGGCCAACTCCACACATGAGGGGCCCCCAGAGGTCAGCACATCCCCTGGTAGGTGGTGGACACGGGACCAGGGACATGACAATGCCAGGGCCAAGTTGACCCTCTCTTCCCTTGAAGCCAGCTGGGGGCAGCCACACAGTTGCCCCCACCCCCGGTACCCAGGAGGAGAGGACATGCAGGGGGTGCCTGGTCCTCTGGTGCCCTGCTATGCCCAGACAGCCCTGACAGCCTGGTTTAGCTGCCCCAGAGACCACTGAGCCCCCAACCAGCTCCACACGCCTCACTGACCTCCCTGCTCCATCATGGGCCTGGGAGGGGCAAGGCCTGCCAGACAAAGCAGGGAGCTCCCTCCCTGCTGCTCCCCCTTGCAGTGTCCCTGCGGGGGACTGCCCGGCGGCGGGGCAGCCTGCTCCCCAGGCGGCTGGTGGAGACGGCGCTGCAGGCCTGCGAGGAGCACCTGAACAGCCTGCGACACCAGGACATCGACAAGGCGGCAGAGCTGGCCCCAGCTAGGGCAGATGCTCACTGGGAGGAGTTCTTGCATGGCTACTACTGCGTGGTGCAGTAAGTGCTGAGGACCGGGGTGAGCTGGTCAGGTGGCTGCTCGGTCCCTGGCTCTGAGCGGCCATGTCTGACTGCAGCGAGGGGGCACCCCTGGAGCTGTCACCTGCCCACACTGAGCAGTGCCAAGACATGCTGAAGCGGCTGCAGGAGCTGCTGCCACAGCTGGAGATGGAGGGGGACCACAACATCTGGATCGTGAAGCCTGGAGCCAAGTCCCGTGGCAGAGGTAAGGGGCCCCTGCCCCAGGGACTGTGTCTGTTCCTCACCCAGTACCAGCCCCCTGGGCTGCGCAGCTCCAGATCCTTGAGCCCTGCTGCCCCCAAGCTCCTGGCTCCCAGTACCTGGAGCGTGTCCAGCGAGGAACGTCCTTGGCCAGGCAGCTGGTGCTCCCAGGCTTGGACAGCGTTCGGGCTGGGTGTCCCTACAAGGGTTCTGCAGCTGGAGCTGTTCCCGAGGAGGTAAAAGCAGGCTAGCTGGCCAGCCAGGATGGCATCAAGTGCTGGGTTGCTGCAGGGATCGTGTGCATGGCACGCCTGGAGGAGATGCTGAGGCTGGTGAACTGCGACCCCATTGTGGTGAAGGACGGGAAGTGGGTGGTGCAGAAGTACATTGAGAGGCCCCTGCTCATCTTCGGCACCAAGTTTGACCTGCGCCAGTGGTTCTTGGTGACAGACTGGAACCCGCTCACCATCTGGTTCTACCGCGACAGCTACCTGCGCTTCTCCACGCAGCCCTTCTCCCTGCACAACCTGGATGCGTAAGCAATGGCACTCCCTCGGGCCGGGGCTGTGCCAGCAGCAGGAAGCAAGGGCTGGTGCCAGCTGTGCTGTCTCTGCCCCAGTGCCGTCCACCTGTGCAACAACTCCATCCAGAAACACTACGAGGCCTCGCTCCAGCGCCACCCGCGCCTGCCCCCCAGCAACATGTGGTCATCGCAGCAGTTTCAGGAGCACCTGCAGCAAGCGGGGGCAGGGGCAGCCTGGCAGGATGTAATGGTGCCGGGCATGAAGGCGGCCATCATCCACGCTGCGCAGAGCGCACAGGATGTCGTGGAGCTGCGCAAGGGCAGCTTCGAGCTCTATGGCGCTGACTTCATCTTTGGGGAGGACTTTAAGCCCTGGCTCCTAGAGGTCAATGCCAGCCCCACCATGGCAGCCTCCACAGCCGTGACCAGTCGGCTGTGCGCCGATGTGCAGGCTGACACGTTGCGTGTCGTCATTGACCGCAGGCACGACCGCACCTGCCCCACCGGCGCCTTCGAACTCATTTACAAGCAGGTGAGCACTCCGCAGCACCCAGAGCACAACCAGCATGGCAGGGGACCTGCAGCCCTGGGGTCAGCAGGCAGTGTCAGGGGCCCTGGCTGGGACCTCCTGATGGGGGCAGCTTGCCACCCACAATAGGCCTTCCTGGCAGACACAGCCATGTCGAGGCAGCACGTCCCTTCCTTTTCCACCTGCTCGCAGCCATCCCCAGAGCCAGGGGCACAGCCCAGCCAGGCTGGGGAGCCTACTGGCACCACTTCCAGCTGCCCCACCCGAGAGGGGATGCAGACTTGGGCTTCCACACAGGAGCAGGGCAAGTGCAAAGCTCCCCATTGCTCCCCCCAGCTTGCTCTTATCTGCCCTCCCCCAGGCTGCCGTGGACGTGCCACAGTACGTGGGAATCAGTCTCCTGGTGGAAGGGTCCACAGTGAAGAAGCCATGGGCTTCAGCCCAAAGGAACTGCAGCAGCAGCCCCAGGCAGAGTCCCAGGCGCAGCCCCCTGGCCTCCACACTGGGCTGTCTGCACGGCTCCCAGCAGCACCCCAGCCCCCACTGGCCCAAAACTGCTGGGAGCCCCAGGGGTGTGGGACCCCCTGTGCGGCTCAGTGCTGGCATGAGCCAAGAGGGCAAGGCCCGGGAACAGGCAGTGGCCAGCAGGGCCTCTGCCCCCACTGATGCCAGGCTGAAGGCACCTGGCAGGCTGAGGCCAGAGCTAGGGCAGAAGCGGCGCTTGGTGCTGCCCAGCGTGGTCACCTCTCTGCCAGGGGACAAACAGCTGCTGCTGCCATCCCAGCCCCAGCCCTGCCCCAAGGGCAGCCCCCAGCTGCCAGCTGCCCGCTTGGGGGGGTCCTCCCACCGCCGCCTGCTGCAGTCCTCCTGGGGCAGCTGCAGAAAGACTCTGCAGAGGCCTGTTTGGCAACCAGGGCAGGAGCTGCAGCCCTGTGTGCAGGGCCTGGGCACCTTGGCAGCAGCTTACAGGCAGCTCCCCTGCCCTGCAGAGTCTCCTGGGCCAGAAGCCCAGCGGGGATGTAGCCAGGCCATCCCATGGGGCAGGGTGCCAGCTGCTCCTGCCCAAGACGGCAGCAGGGACAGGCATCCATGGGTCCTCTCGGCCCCTGAGCTGGGGCCCTCCCAGCCACGCCCTGTTAGGAGAAGGAAGAGGGACAGGCCACACAGGTAAGAAAGCAGCTGGGTCCGGGGACTGCAGACAGTGCCTGCTATGGTCCAGCCACCCAAACAGGATCATGTGCCAGGGTCCAATAAAGGACACTGAGGAAGGCGCTGGCCTGCATGTGATGTGAGCAGACACATGAAAGCAAGCAGGTCTCTGCTTTATTCAGTGCTCACAGTGGCTGCAGGGACAGCTGGGGGGTGCAGGCGATCACCTCCCTTCCCCATGCGCCCCCAAACAGCAGGTGTTGCCTGGGCTCAGCCCCACACCCAAGGGCCTTGGGAGGTAAGAGCAGGGGTCCAAGGATGCACAACAGAAAAGGCTGGGACAGCAGGTGGGGTGGGGCAAGGGGCCCGGAGCCCTCCCCTGCCTCCAAGACGAGGAGCAGGGAAACGTGTTCCTGGCTATACACTTCTAGGGCTCAGAGGCAGCATCCCAGAAACACCAGCCCCAGCCCAGGCAGCCCCCCTCTTCCACCACTGCCTAGGGCAGAAAGTCTCTGGGAGAAGGCAGGTCCCAGGCCATCATGGAGCCACTACTGCCTGCTGCCACCCTGCGGCTCCAGGTGTGTAGGCAGCCCCAGGCAGTGAAGCGTCCTCAGGAAGAAGGGTGGGGGAGGTGCAGCCAGGACCGCTGCCGGGAGCTGCAGCTGGTGCAGGTGGAGATGCAAGGGCAGAAGATGCACCTGCTGCTGTGTGAGGTGCAACCTGTCAAGCACCTGCTTAGGCAGGACCTGCCAAGAGAGACAGGCAGGGCTCAGGACCTGGGAGCCTGACACCGCCCACCCACAGGAGACCTCCCCTGCACTGCAGCCTCCGCTGCTGCTCCCTGTGCCAAGACAGGGATGGGCAGCAGGCACTGTGAGAGGGTTGGGAGGCAGACAAGACACTGCCTCAGAGGACAGAAGGACACCAAGGGATGCAGGCAAAGACAAGGCTAAGGATTCCCATCTCCCTGGGAGGGGAGGTGTGCTGGGAACCAGAGGTCCGGCACCCCACAGCACCAGAGCAGGGAATCTGCTCCCAGGCTGATAGCGAGACCAAGGGCCCAGAGTGTTGGATCCCAGGAAGCTGGAAGTCAGCACCTGGTCTTAATTCCCAGCAAGTGCCCCACCCCCCTGCCCGTACCCCAAAGTCATGCAGGGTCCAGAACCCAGGGCCTGGCCCCTTTGTTCACCGAGGCACCCAGCCACTGAGAGCAGAGGCGAGGGAAGGGCGCTCGTACCTGTGTGCAGGGAGGTGTGCTCTCTGCTGGCAGCAGGAAGGACTGCCCCAGGACTGCGCCCACCCGGGGCGAATACACGTGGTCACCCAGCGCAGGGCACAGCAGCAGCGTCAGGTGCACCGGGAGCTGACTAGAGAAGGCTGCAGCAATGAGCAGGATGGTTAGCCCTGGTGCTCAGCTCCTGCCCCTGCCCCCAGCCACACACCCGTCCCACCTGTCACTGGCTGGAGTTGCAGGAGGGAGCAGCCGTGTGCAGAGCCCAGCACAGCGTAGCATGTCCGGGTTTTCTTCACCTCCTTCCTCATCACGCTGCCCTGGGACGGTGCTGCCACCGGCACCACCTGGTATTGGAGCCGAGCCGTCAGCACTGCCTGCCGGCTATGCCCCAGGCCTGGCCAGCACCAGGCTGCATGGGGCCAAGGAGCAGGCTACAGCAGCGCTGCCAGACCTGCATCCCAGGTCCTGCGTCCTGCTGCCCTCGTACCCACCCTGCACTGCCAAGCTAACTCTTACCAGCCGTGCATCCCCAACTTGCGCCAGCTTCAGCCCTGTGCGGATTTCCCCCTGGGAGTCAGCTGGGACCCCGACCGTGACAGCACTGGTGTGGGGGAGGAAGAGGGAGGAGGTGTCAGGCTGCCTGGTCAGAGCTGGTACCAGCCCAGTCTCTCTGCAGGGCCAGGGCTCCCAACAGCCCTGTGCTGGGAGCAACCGTCTTGCAGGGGCAGATGAGAGGGGCCAGGAGCCGGGCTGCCCTCCCCATGGACTTGCCCCCGCATCCCCAGCTGCCTGGAGGCAGGAGGTGCCTCCACTCACCAGTACGTGGCGGGGGGGCGCCCCCTCCGTCGGGCCTGCACAAAGAACTCCTGGAGCCGCTGCGTGGTGGCGTGGCAGGTGGAGAGGAGCACGAGGCCGGAGCTCTCCCTGGGGGAAGCGGTGTCACGCTGTGCCTGGGCCCGGCCACCCCGCTCCGCCCCGCTCGCCCGCCCTCGCCAGGACACCTACTTCCCGGGGGCTCTGACGATGTGGAGCTCGGGTGACAGGGCCAGGCGCTGGCTCAGCTGCGGGAGCAGGGCCTCCAGGCTCAGCTGCCCCGGGTTGCCCGCAGCAGGGCTCGAGGTCAGGCCCCCGGCCCCGACCCGGGACCCTCCTGCCACGGGCAGCCCCGCCGGCTTGCTGAGAGCCACGAGCGCTCCTGAAAGGCAGACGGACGCGTCAGCCCGGGGCGGGGCGGGGCGGGGGGGGGCCGGGGGG
The DNA here is from genome assembly GCA_030014935.1 of Caiman crocodilus. Lineage (NCBI taxonomy): Eukaryota > Metazoa > Chordata > Crocodylia > Alligatoridae > Caiman > Caiman crocodilus. The sequence goes on along the minus strand of JAGPOW010003182.1, from coordinate 15,203,223 downwards.
AGGGGGGGCTACCTTCGCGGTGCACGACCGAGGCCTCCAGCAGCCGCAGCGCCTGCTCCGCGCTCCAGGGCCCGCCCGCGGCCCTCAGCGCCTTGGTCTCGGCCTGGGCCGACCCCCGCGCCTTTCCCCGCACCGCCGCCGCCTCGTACTTGCGGGGGCAGGCGCACAGGAGGCGGGCCCCAGCTGGGGCGAGCCAGGCTCTGCCCCCCGCCCGCAGCACGAGCCGGGCGGCCGCTCTGGGCGCCGCCATCTTGGGACCGGCGCATGCGCAGGGGCCACCGGGAGGAGTCGGCCGAGCGCCCGGAGCGACCATAGAGTCGGGGCCTCCGGCGGCGCAGACAGTCTGCGCGCCGTTTCCGGTCCGGTCCGGTCCGGTCCAGTCCGCCATGGCCTCCCGCGCCGGCCCCCGCGCTGCGGGCACCGATGGCAGCGACTTCCGGCACCGCGAGCGCGTGGCCGAGCACTACCAGATGAGGTGTGGGGTCCCGGGCCCGGTCCCGGGGGCTCCGGGAAGGGGGCTGGTCCTGATGCCGTGGGGCTGCCCCGTCACGCCTGGCTCAGGCGCGGACGGCTCAGCCGGTGCTCTGCCCGCCCCCCGCTCCAGTCCGGGGCAGGCGGGTCCCAGTGCGGTGCGGGGGGAGGCGGGCCCCGGTGCGGTGCGGGGGCGGGGGCCGGCGGGCAGGTGCGACCCGTGCCGTGTGCCCGCAGCGCGGCGCTGAAGGCGGAGGTGCGGAAGCTGACCTACGTGCACGTGGCTCTGTGGGCGCTGCTGGCGGCGCAGGCGGTCGCGGGGCACCTGAAGCTGGTGGCGCACGAGCGCGTGGCCATGCCGTACCGCTGGCAGTACCCGTACCTGCTGAGCATCCTGCCCTCGCTGCTGGGCCTGCTCGCCTTCCCGCGCAACAACATCAGCTACCTGGTGCTGTCCATGATCAGCACCGGGCTCTTCTCGGTGGCGCCGCTCATCTACGGCAGCATGGAGATGTTCCCTGTGGCGCAGCAGCTCTACCGCCACGGCAAGGCCTACCGCTTCATCTTCGGCTTCTCCGCCGTGTCCGTCATGTACCTGGTGGTGCTGGTGGCCGCGCAGGTGCATGGCTGGCAGCTCTACTACAGCAAGAAGCTGCTGGACTCCTGGTTCGCCAGCACGCAGGACAGGAAGAAGAAGTGAGCGGGCCGGGAGACCGGCCTGGCTGTCGGCAGGGCAGCGTCCGGCCCCAGCGCCGCGTGGACCCCGGCCGGGCGGCGGGGCTGGGGGCTGAGCCCCCGGCGGGTGTCGGCCGTGCCCCGCTCCTTCGCGCTCCGGCTGGCCAGAGGCGCCCCGGGGCATCGCAGGCTCATCCTCCCTTGCAGAGGTGCAGCCCGTGCCCCCGCCGTCTCTCACCTCCACCACCAGCCACTTCCTTCCCTGCTGCTGCCGCCCTGTTGTGACAGCCGCCCATGCCCCCCCCCCCACCACGGTGGCAGGGAGCGCCAGCCGGGCCACCCCTGGGCCCGGGCCCGCCCGCGCCGCAGCCCCCTGCACAGCTGGAAGTCAATAAAGAGCAGCCTCGCCCAGCACCGTCTGCAGCGCTTTGTGGGGCACGGGGGGCTCCAGCGGCTCCCCCTGACCTGTGGGGCCCCGCGGGGCCTGGCCACGAGACAGCCTGGGGGCCGCGCGGGCCGCCCCCGGACGGAAAGCGGAGCACGTGCGGGCGGCGGAGGGGAAACCAGGTCGGGGCGTCCCCGGCGCTCCGCCTCGGCCCGCCCCGCCTCGGCAGCAGGAATGCAGACGAGCCGGCGGGGCAGGGAAGGGCTGGGCCGGCGGGGAGGAGCCGGAGCCCGTGTGCTCCCGCGGGCCGAGCGCGCGTGTTCGTGACCCGGCCATGGGGCGCCCCGCGGGCAGCGCCGCGCTGCCGGCCCCGCTCCTGCTCCTGCTGCTGCCGCTGCTGCTGGCGGCCGCGCCGCGCCCGGACCCCGGCGCGCCCCGTCTGCGGGTCGCTGCCAACTTCGTAAGGAGCCGCTCGGGTCGGGTCGGGCCGGGCCGGGCCGGGCCGGGCCGCGCGCGGGGCGGGCCCGGGCAGGGGTGCGGGCCCGTTCGGGCGCCGCGGGGTGTAGCGGGCCGGGCCCGTCCCATCCCGTCGCGGCGCCAGGCGAGGCCCGGGAGCTGGGCGCTCGCTGCCCGGGGCTGCGGTTGCTGCCGGACTCCGGCCGGGGCGGGGCCAGGAGGGGGGAGCCCCGCGGGAGGCGCTGTCTGCCCGGGGCCAAGCTAGCGCCCTGCCCCCGCGTGTCACCTCAGGCCGTGGCATGCCCAGGCTGCGGGGCTGCCCGGGCCCGGCCCGGAGCTCGCCCCTGCTGCCGGGCCTGCCTGACACGTGCCCCTTCCTCCCGCAGGATTGCAGAGCCAGCGGTGAGTGCGGGGAGGAGGGGGAGGGTGGGGGCGGCAGGGACGGCCCCGTGGGGCTCAGTCCTGTTGCATGGCTGCAACCTGGCACTTCTCACCCGATGCTCTCGCCCTGCAGTGGACCACATGCTGCCCCGGCCCCGGTGCCAGCGGGGCCTGCCCAATGAGCCGCTCCTGCCCCCGCCAGCACTGGCCTTGAGCACGGCCCAACTGTGCCCAAACCAGCAGGACTGCCAGTCCTGCGTACGCGTGCGCCTGGCCCTGCATGCATCAGGTACAGCTGCCCCAGCAAGGGGTAGGAGCCCTGGGTCTGGGCAGGGCCTATAGCCGCAACTAGAGACGGTCCCTGGGCAGCAGGATACACCTGGGGTGCTTCCATGGGGCCTGTGGGGCAGGGCTCGGGGCAGTGACCCAGGGCTCCCACCTGCTCTCTCCCAGGCCTTGGGGGCATTCGGGGGTTGCAGCTGCATTTTCTGGAGCTGGGCTCTAACCGGGCGGGCTGGCTGCAAGTGTGGCGACGGCGGCAAGCGGCAGGGAGCACACTGGTAAGTGCCCAGGTGCTAGGCTGCCCCCTCCCCGTGGGGGCACTGGGGCTCAAGGCAGCTGGAGGCTGGTGGTCACCTGGCCTCGGGTTATCTGTCCTCTCCCTGCAGTGGCAGGTGCAGTTTGATTGCTACCCTGTGGAGAGCGGGCGCCGTGTCCTGGTCTCGCTGGGCACGGTCCCTGACCGGGGCCTGAGCCTCAACCAAACCCTCCTTGTTGCCACGGAGCCGGCAGGTAAGGGCAGGGGTCCCAGCTGGGAGCGGCAGGGGCTGCAGGCTGGCAGGGCCCTGCCTGGAGCTGGTCATGAGCCCAGGTGGGTGCTGGGTGGGCGAAGGGCTCTGCACATGCCCAACCCGTGCCCGTGGTCTCCAGGCCCCACGTTCTCCTACGAGTGGCTCCCAGCAGCACGGGCGATTGCAGTGTCAGTGCCTGAGGGCCCTGCCCTGATGGTTCGGCTTTGCCACCAGCTAACCCTGGAGTGCGAGGAGTTGCACCGCCCCTTCCACCAGCAGGTAATGACCCCCTGCCTTCCACGCGTCGGGCTGGAGCATCTGGCACTGCAGCCCTCATGCTGCTCTTCTCCTCCCCCCAGGTGCTGGTGCACGGGGGCCATCGTGCCGTGCTGCCCTACGAGTTCCTGCTGCCCTGTCTCTGCATCGAGGTGCGTGCCCTGCCGGGGCATGGGCAGGCTCAGGCTTTGCCACCCCGCAGGGAGCTGGGGAGAAAGGAAGGGGGCTGCCAGGACTGGGGTGGTGTGGGTGTGGGGAAGCTGGGGAGCCAGAGGGGCGGTTTGGTGGCCAGTTGTGTGGGGGTCTGTGTCCATGGGGAGGAGCCCAGCCAGGGCTTCCTGCTCCTGGCCGAGCCATGGCAGGGGATGGGGCGTAGGGGCCAGCCTTGGGGCTCTGGGGAGAGGGTCCATGGTGGCACCTGACCTCCCTGCTCCCCCAGGCCTCCTGGTTGCACCGTGACGGCCTGCGCACCAAGCGCTGTCCCTTCCGGGGCCATCCAGCAGCCTGTGAGTATCCTGGGGCTATGGGGGTGGCTCTGCTTGGGGCAGTTGGAGGGTCTGGCCCAGGCAACCGTGGGGCCAGCCTGTAGCCAGGGCCTTGGGGCTGCTGGTATCCCTGGCTGATGGCACGGCCGGTGTCCGCAGATGGGGCTGAGCTGTGGATGTCAGTGCAGTTCCATGACTACAGCGCCAGCGGCCGAGACCAGATGGCCATGGCGCTGAGCACCCGCTGCCCGCTCTGTGCCACTGCTGCCCTGTGCTGGAAAGAGCGGGATGCCAGCCCCATGGCCTGTCACGACGTCCCCAACTCCACAGCCACCGAGGATGAGCAGGTGAAGGCCAGGCTGGGGGCAGCATGGTCCAGACCCCGCCTGTACCCAGCACTCTCCAGGGACCTGCAGCTGCAGGGTGATGCGTCCTGGCCCTCGGAGCTGAGGGGCTGCCCCCCTTGGCTACCTGCAGCTGCAACTGGGGCAGGGGTGGGGACAGCCCAGCCTGGCCTCATAGGGCCACACCGCCTCGGAGCCCCTAGCGCATGGGACTCGGGCTGGAGCTGCTGTGCGCAGGTTCCCAGGACAGGCCAGGGTGGGTGGGAGCAGGCAGGACTGCTGCGTCCTGACGTGCCCTCTGTTCTGCCCAGACCTACACCCTGGAGGAGGTGGACGTGCACCCACAGCTCTGCTTCAAGGTGAGCCCACACCAGTCTCCACTACCGGCACATCCACAGAGACAGTCCGCACCCCTCCGCATGCCTGCTGGCAGGAGGTGCTCTCTGCTCCTGACAGTCCCTGTCCAGCACAGCCACCCCTGGGGCCCGTCTGTAGGTGCCCAGCTTGGGACAGGTGGCCCATGCTGTGATGCCCCATCCCAGTGCAGCAGGGTGGAGGGGACCTTGGCCTGAGCGTCAGCCTGGGCTGGAGCTGTGGGAGGCTCTAGGCCAGACTAGGCGCAGCATGAGGGGGGTGGGGGACCTTGCAGTGGAGCTCTCGCTGACCTCCCCGTCCTCCCCAGTTCTCCTATGCCAACAGCAGCCATGTGGAGTGCCCACACCGGAGCGGTGAGTCTGGGCAGAACGGGGCTCGGGGGCTGTGGCTCCTGGTGCTTGGGGCTTCCTGCCATGGGTATTCCCTGCCTGCCTGCCTGCCTCTGCTGCCCTCCCCTGGCAGCGGAGCCAGGGCTGGGGTCGGGGCTGCTCTGTGCATAGGAGCTCTGAGCCCCAAGGTGCAAAAGGGCCGGTTGTAGCCACTGCAGGAAATGTCTCCATGCCTTGTCCCTGCAGACACGGCCTGGAACGTGTCTGTGAGCCTCTGGCCCCTGCAGCTACTGCTGCACTTCACCTCCAGCATCCCAGCGGCCTTCAGCGCGGCCCTGTGCCAACAGCGTGCAGGGCGCTGCGACCCGGCGGCCCCCGTCTACACTGTCACGCACGTGAGTGCTGTGCCTTGTGCAAGGGTGGGGGTCCTGCCTTGCCTGTCAGGGCAAGGGCAAGCAGTGCAAGGGGTGGCTGCGGGACCAGGACAGGGGCTGCTTGTCCCATGCGTCCTTTCCCCACAGGCAGAGGGCTCGCGCCCCGGGGAGCTGGTCCTGCTCCTGCCAGTGCAGATCCTAGGCAGCTGCGTGCTGGTAAGGGTCCCATCCCTCCCCTACCCCATTCTGCCATGGGTACCCCTCACCCTGGCACCTGGCCATGCTGTGCCAACTCCAGCTCTCTCTGTGCCCCCAGGTGTGGCGCTCGGATGTGCGGTTTGCCCGAAAACAGCTCCTGTGCCCAGATGGTGAGTGCAGGGAAGCGGGGGGCCTGGGGATGGCACCGTGGACTCCTCTCATCTGCCAGTCATCTCAGTCTCTCACAGGCGCTTCGGGCTCCTGGCACTGGGGCTGGTGCTGGCACTGGTGCTGCTGGCTGCTGTGCTGCTGTGGAGCTGTCGTCGCCTCTGCAAGCTGCCCCCAGGTGAGGAACGGGCACCAGGTGGGGTCCTGGGTCCATGCGGGTGCCAGGGGCCAGGGCGTCCTGGGAACAGGGGCAGAGTGGGAGGCAGCTACCGAGACAAGCAAGGAACCAGGGACTGGGGCAGATGGGGGGCAGCTTGGGCACCCTGACCTTCCACCTGCGTCTGGAGCCGGGGCCGGGGCCGGGGCGAGACTGCATACCTGAAGAGGCTCTGAGCCACTGTTTGTCCATCCCGCAGCGGCCCCAGGGCAGCGGCCTGTGCTGCTGGTGTACTCGCCCGACTCGGAGCAGCACCGGCGCCTGGTGTGCGCCTTGGCCGACCTGCTGCACGCGGGGCTGGGCTGCGACGTGCGGCTGGACCTGTGGGACACACGGCACATGGGCCAGCTGGGTGCGCTGCCCTGGCTGCACGCCCAGCGTGAGCACGTGGGCCGTGAGCGCGGCACCGTGCTGTTGCTCTGGAGCCGTGGCAGCGCCCGGCTCTACCGCCTCTGGAGGGCAGGTGCCGGGGGCTGCGAGCCCCCTGACCTCTTCAGCGCAGCCATGGGCTGCCTGCTGGGTGAGCTGCAGCAGGCGCCAGGGGCCGGGGCCCCAGGGGACTGGGCACTGGCCTACTTCAGCGAGCTGTGCAGCCACCGGGACGTGCCACGGGCCCTGCGCCCCCTGCCCTGCTACCGCCTGCCGCAGGAGCTTCCCAGCCTGGCCGGAGTGCTGCAGGGCAGGCCCCTGTCCCACGGCTGGCTCCAGGCGGGCGCCAAGGCCCTGGTGTGCCAGCTGCTTGCGTCCGAGGTGAGCCAGGGCCTGCGGGGCCACTTGGAGCTGTGCCGCCAGCTGCAGCCCAAGGCAGCACCTGCAGTCCCGTGGAGACCCGGCGGCTCCTGAGAGCCCCTGCAGGACATGTGCCCGCGGGCCTGGCCTAGTGCTGCATGGAGAGCCAAGGTCCGAGCCTGGGAGCCTGGGGCCGGGGCCAGGCTGCCTTGGAGCCCTGCACTTAGCTGCGAGGTCGTGGATGAGCTGCAAGTCACCAGACGGGAACTGCTCAGGGCCGGTGTGGCTGCCTGGGGAACCCAGGTGCCGAAGACGGTGCGCCCTGCCAGCCAGGGCATGCCAGGAGCCAGGACCCTGGGCTGCAAGGATGGAGATGGCAGGTCTTGGCTCGTCCCTGGTGCTTTGGAGGAGGACAGATGTGGCAGAGGCAGGGGCTGCTGCAGGGCAGGAGTCTGCCCTAACGGGGTAGGTGCTGCTTGACTTCTACCTGCCGGGGCTGGGCAGAGCGGGCACCTCCGAGCTGTGCCCATGGGGCCAGGCCTGGGTGACCCGTGGACTGAATAAAAAAGCCTGTGAAGTACAGAGGGCCTGGCTCATCCGTGGGGCCAGATGCGCGGGGGGCGCAGTGGGGCTGCCCACATGGCACCAGGAGGGCCACAAGGACGAGGCCACAGGGCCCGTGGGCATTTGCTGGGTGTGGCTGTGCAGGGGGCCGAGCCGGGGGGGGGGGGGGCTGGGGCCGTGGGTTGCTGCAGGGCAGCCCTGGGAGCCTGGGTTGCAAGCAGCCCCGGAGCTCCCCAGCCCTGCGGCTGGGACTGAGCAAGCGACAAGGCTGTCTCCAGGCTGAGAAGCGCCGCGGGGGGGGAGCTGGACACGCCTGCTGCACCCCCCAGCTTCCCAGCACAGGGGCCTGCAACTGCCTGGGTGCCCGGGCCTCCAAGGGCCCTGGCTGGGGCCCGGGTGCAGCCAGGCTGAGCCCAGGGCACCGATGCCAGCCATCCCCAGGGGCTGCCAGGATCCCCACACAGCCTGGCCTGGGCCCTCCTGGGAGGTGGTGGGGGCTGGGAGAGCTCCAGGGCACCGGCCTGAGTGCTGGCTCACAGCCTTGCCCCGGGGCTGGGGGGAAGAGCGGTGGCCAGGCCAGGGAGCCCGGGCATGGGCCCGAGTGCCTGCGGGGAGCCTGGTGCGCCCAGCAGCCCTAGCCCTGACACAGCTGCGACCTGGTGCTCGACCCTGCCACGTCTGGGCTTGACACGTTCGCCGGCACGGACAGCTCCGGTCCAGCCAGGTGCCCCAGGCAGGAGTCCCAGCACCCGCGTCCCGGGGAGCAGAGCTGCCCGGAGACGGGCCAGGGCCAGGGGCTTTAGCCAGCGCGGGCACTGGGCTGCCGTGCCAGACCACCCGGATCAGCCCGCGGGCCCCTGGGTGCTGGCAGGCCGCAGCTCACAGCAGCCAGGCCCGCTCGCCGGTGCCTGCGCTAGGACCCAGGTGCAGCAGGAAGCTGGGAACACACCTGCCCTCTGACCTGCTTCCCGGGAAGGGGAAGGGAGCCGGGACGGGGAGGGACGGGCAGGCGGGCCGGACGTGCGCAGGCCCAGGCGCCGAGGCTGAGAGCCGGCTGCCCCAAGCCAGCTCTGCGCCACGGGCCCAGCCGGGACCCCGGCCCGGGGCTGCCCCTGCTCCAGGCCCGGGCCTGCCATGGTGGGGTGGCGCAGGCCCCAGGGCTGGCTCTGAGGCAGCGGGACCTGGCGATGCAGGCACTGCGCCTGGGGCTGCTCCTGGCACTGCTGCCCGTCGTGGAGCCCCGCGCAGCCTGGCCCTCTGTCAGCTGCTCCCAGGTGCGTGCAGGGGCCGCCGGGCCCCAGGGCCCTCGTGGGCCGGGCTGGGACGTGGGCTGGCTCCAGGCGGGGCTGCCCTCGCTGCCAGCCTGCCACCTCGGCACTCCCCCAGCCGGCAGGGCCTCCGCGCAGCTGTTTGCTCAGCTCAGTCAACAGACCTGCAGCCTGGCAGCGCTGGCACCGCTCCACAAGCCGCGGTGACGGTGACGCCGGGGCCCTGCCCGGGGCTGGGCCAGCTCTGGGCACCGGCCGGGCAGCAGGGCAGAGCCGGGCCAGGCACAAGGGATCCCACTCCTGCCTGCAGCCCTGTGCGTGCGGCACCCATGGACGGACGGGGTGCTGGACGGGGTGCTGCGGGGCTGCGGTGGGTGGCGAGGTGCTGTGGGGGGGGGGGGGGCTGCGTGGCCGCAGGGGCTGGGCTCTGACCTCTGCCTTCTCCCTGCAGGGCCTGTCCTGCCAGCTGCTGGGTGAGTGTCCCCCATCCCTGCCGGTGACCCGGGCGTGTTGCCTGGCTGCAGGGTGCTGCTCCAGCAGCCTGGGGCAGGGCTTACAGCTTGCTCCAGAGCGCAGCGGTACAGGCCCCCTCTCCACCCCCACAGAGGCTGACGTGCTGTGCAGCCCCGGCACCCAGGTGCAGCCTCGCGGCCCCGTGCTGGTGCCCACACAGCTGCAAACAGAGCCGGAGCTGCGCTGCGGGCATGGCCGCGCCTGCTCTGCCTGCCTCCGCGTGGACCTGCACCTGACTGTGCTGGGTGAGGGCCAGGCCAGGGTTGTCTGGGGGGCCATGCTCGGGTTTGCCCCGCGGCCCTGGGGGAAGGGGGCCATGCCCTCGAGGAGGTGCACAGCAAGGCCCTGGGTGGAAGAGGGCTGGTCAGGTAGAAACTCCCTTGGCCAGGCTGGGTGAGCTGGGGGGACACAGGTGCTCGTGGGGAGTTTGCAAACGGCCGCTGCTGTTGCAGGGCCCCAGGAGGTGGCAGCTGATGGCACAAGAGACATGCCTGGAGCAGCCCCTCTGCACCCCAAGGACGGTGGTAAGTGCCCCGTGGCCTGGCCCTGCCCAGCCCTGCCGGGGAGTCTGTGCTGCCCCACTCCTGTTGCCCCCTCTCCCCACAGGAGCCTTGCGGGTCTGGCTGGTGCTTTCGGCCCAGAGCCCCTTGTCCTCCCGCTGCGCTGCCATCGAGGTCCAGCTGCACAGGGCCGCCACGTACCCTGGCCGCACTGTGGTAGGTGGCAGGGCCCAGGGGTTGCAGCACTGTGCTGGTACCCAGGCACTCTGCTCCCAGCACAGGGCACAGGGAGGGGCAAGGTGGGTGCTGCGTGACCCCGCCACACGCCTGTCCACCCCCCAGGGTTCCTTGCGGTTCCACTGCTTCGAGGCTCCTCTGCAGGCAAAGGTGCTCGTCATGTCCTACACGCAGCCCCTCTACCACGAGGTGCTGAACAAAACCCACCACATGCCAAGTGAGTGTCCCATCCCCCTGGGCAGCCAGCCCCTGCCCCCTTGGCTGCCAGCCCTGCTGACCTGCACTTCCTCCCTGCAGACTGCTCCTGGCCGGCAGCGCAGGACACCATGCAGTTGTGCCAAGGTAGGTGCTAAGGGCACTGCCCGCCCTGCTCCCTGGCATCTAGAGGAGCCTGGGTAGAGGGACCGTTGGACAGACAGACAGCTCCACGCCAGCAAGCGGGGGCAGGGGTCCCAGCTTCACACTCTGTGCCTGCAGTGCCCAGGCTGCAGGTGTCCCCGAGACCAACGGAGGCAGTGGTACAGCTGCAAGTGGAGGTGCCAGTGGCTGTCCCTGCGTGGCTGAACTACACGCTGTGGATCTATCGCAACCAGACTCATGGGTGCACCAACCTCAGCAACAAGACCACGCTGGTGAGTGCAGGCTGGACCCTGGGCCCTCCCGGGGCAGCAGTGGCCCAGCGGTTAAGGCAGGGAGCAGCAGGCAGCTGGACTCCCATGTTCCAGGCCCAGCTCCTCCACCAGCACAGCCCTGGGGTGCCCTGTCCCTGGGGCTGTGCTGCCTGCAGGGGCCGGGGCTGGCTGGGCCCGGTTTGTCAGTGACCAGTGTCTCATTCCTGGGTGCAGAGTGCACCCCAGAACTACAGCCTGCCCGAGGCCCATGTGCTGCCCTGCGTCTGCCTGCAGGTAGGCCCAGCTGAGTGGCACTGGCAGGGGGCACCGGGGCATGGGGCTGGCAGGGGGTTCTGCTGGGCAGGGGGCTCTCCTCCTGCCCTGCTTCTCTCCTAGGTCTGGCCCGAGATCCCTGATCCGCCCAGGACCATCCTGTGCCCCTTCTCAAATGGTAGGGACCGCTGGACCAGCACTGAGTGGGGTGTGGCTTGGCTGAAGGGGCTCCAGGGATGCCCAGCAGGGCAGGGGCCAGGTTGGAGGCCCCAAGAGGTGCCTCATGTGGGCAGGGGGTGGGCAGGTGGGCAGACCAGATGCAAAGGCACTGCGTGGCTGCTGCCCAGACCCCCCCACTGCTTCCCTGCAGACACTGCTGCGTGGGCCCGGCTGTGGGCACAGACCCAGCTGAAGTTGTGTGTTAACAAGGGGACGCTGAGCTACAGGATATCTGCACCGTGTGACATCTCAGCCGAGCTCATGCCCTGCTGGCGACCAGACCCCGCCGGGCCCTGCACCGCGCTGCCTCAGCTGCGCCAGGCCACCCTGCCCGTGAGTGGGTCTGCCTGCCGTGGGGAGCTGAGCAGGGACAGCATCTCTCCTTGGAGCAGAGCACCCTGCAAGGGGGTGGGAGGGTGCCTGCCACGGGCACCCAGTGGCACAGAGCTGGGCCCTGCATGGCTGGGGACACACGTGACGCTGCCCCCTCCCCTCTCAGGGGTTACAGGAGCTGGACGCACTGCAGCCTCACCCGAACCTCTGCATCCAGGTAAGAGCCTCTGCAGGGCTCCAGGCCAGCCCCCTTTGTGGCTGAGGTCTGCCGCCCGCTCCTGCTGACCCCTCTCTCTGCCAGGTGAGGAGCGAGGGGCAGGTCCGACTCACACAGTGTCTGCAGGAGGGTGAGTACCTCCCCGGGATGGTACGGAGCCTGCCTGGGGGCGCTCCTGGGGCCATTCCTGGGGGGCTGGTGGAGGGGCTGTGGCCCTATAGGAAACCTGAGGCAGAGCTGAGGGCCCTGGGGGCAGCTTGCTGCCCTGCGCCTGGGAATGCTCGTTTGTCCTCTGTTCCCAGGCACCCTGCCTGTCCGCCCGGCCGACCTGCTCCTTGTGGAGACTGCAGACCCTTGGGGCAGCGCGACCCTCTGCGCTGTGGAGCGGGGCACCTGTGTCCCGCTCACCAGCTCCACCAGCATAGTAAGCTGCCCTGGCCAGCCCGGGGACCCCTGCCCTGCCCTGCCCTGCCCTGCTGGGTCGGACTCACACTGGGTCTCCTTGGTAGGGCACTGCTGACCCCGGGCTCCTGGAGCAACACCTGCGCCAGGACGTGCAGTCAGGGCAATGCCTACAGGTGAGCATGGGGCCCGGGCACGCACAGGGCGGTGGGCGCTGCGCCAGGCCTGGGCAGGAACAAGGATCTCTCCCCTCAGGTCTGGCGTGTGGAGGGCGGTGCCGTGGGCACAGGCTGGGCCTGCTCCCTGGACAAGTGTGAGTACGTGGGGGCGAGTCCTGCCTGCGGCTGTGCTCAGGGCTGCCCTGGCTCCTGCGCCGGGTGGGCTGCCAGGGCGGACCCAGCAGCCGTGCTTGTGCCCGCAGACGTGCGGTCCCGCTGGGGGCTGGCCTGGGCTGGGGGCCTGCTCTGCGCCGCCGGCGCCCTGCTGCTGCTGCTGCTCAACAAGGAGCATCTCAAAGGTGAGAGCGCGCCCGGCCGACGGGCAGCACCGCGGGCCTGTCCCGCGTGCGGGCCCTCACCCCCCGCTGTCCCCGCAGGCTGGCTGCGGCTGCTGAAGGCGGAGCCGGGCGCCGCGGGTGAGTGCGGGACCGGGGCGGGGCGGGGCGGGGCGGGGGGGGGAGCCCCCTGTCGCCTCCCGCCTGAGCGCCCTCCCCGCGCAGGGCGGCTGCGGGGCCGGCGTGTGCTGGTGCTGTACGCGGCGGCGGAGCAGGGCGCGGCGGCGGCGCTGGGCGCGGAGCTGCGGGCGCGGGGCGCGGCGGCGGCGCTGGAGCAGTGGAGCCGCGCGGAGCTGAGCGCGCGCG
>JAGPOW010003182.1:15168297-15190473 GCA_030014935.1 Caiman crocodilus | reverse complement strand
GCGTGTGCCGCCGCCACGCAGCGCAGGTGCGGGGGGCGCAGGGCGCGGGCCGCCGCCAGCCCCGCCAGCGCGCCCAGGCTGACCAGCGCAAAGAGGGCGCCGGCGCCGTAGACGTGCAGCGCCCAGGCTAGGCGCAGCGCCCGGGGCAGCTCGGTCCAGCGCGGCCGCGTGGCGTTGGGCGGCGCCGAGGTGGGGCCGGGCCGGGCGCGGGCCGAGTCCCGGTCCTGGTCCCAGTCCCGGTTCCGGTCCCGGTCGGGGGGCGGCGGCAGCGCCCGCTGCGTGCTCACGCGGATCAGGCCCCGGCGTGAGGTGCTGCGCGGCGGCGCGGGGCTGCGTCCTGCGGGAGGGAGCGGGAGCGGGCTGGCTGCAGGCGGGGCTGGCCGGCCTCCGCCTGCTCCAGCCCGCGGCAGATGCACGCCTTCCCCGCCGCCACCTGTCACCCGGCGCCGGGCGAGGGCGGCCTCCGGCTCCGCTGCCCGCCCGCTCCAGGCTGCCAGGGCGGCCGGGCCCAGCTGGGCACCGCGGCTAATCCGGGATTAGCACCGCCGCCGGGCCCGAGCCTGCCCGCCACTGTCTGCCCAGCCGGATCCAGGCCCGGGTCGCCACACCCGTCCCCGTCACCTGCGCGCGGGGTCCCCGGCGTGACGTCTGCGGCCGTCGTGACCGTGGCCGTGGCGTTCGCGGGAAGTCTCGGGCCCACGGCGCCGCGAACGCGCTGCGGGGAGCCAATGTCCTCGGCTGTCGCCGTGGTCGTGCCGATGCCTGGAAGTGAAGCGAGTGCGGGGCAGCTGCGGGGCCGCTGGAGCAAGCCCGACCCTGTGGACAAGGTCTCGCCGCGGGGCACCTACCTGGGAGGGGAGGCGCAGGGGCAGCTGAGCCTGAGCCGGTTGGCGCGAGGTCCGGCGTGGCCGGGCGGGTGTTAGGGCCGGGCCGAGCGTGGGGCTGCCCCGCGGAGGTGGCTCCCGGCGCGGGTGCTGGCGTGGCCGTGGCGTTGCGGGCCGGGGCTCCCCGGGTGCTGCGCGGGCGGGCGAAGAGCCCCTCTATCCAGGCCGGTGTCGGTGCCAGATCCGCGTGCGAGTCGAGTCCCGCGCCAGCCCCTTGCGGCTCGCGGGAAGTGCCCTCGGCTCCTCGCGGCGGCCCCCGCAGAGCCACGGTGGACACGCTGGGCCGCGGGGTCGGGGTCCGCGCTGCGGCCGGGCTGGGGTCCACGGCCCGCGGGGTCTCTGTCCAGGGGCTGGCGGTGCCCGGGCGCCCCTCCCGCGCTTGCCGAGAGTCTGCGGCGCCCAGGAGGTGGGCCCAGAGAGCGGAGCCCCCCGCGGGGGCCGTCACCTGCTGCTTGGCCTCGGGCTCGGCCTCAGGCTCGCCGGCGCCGCTGGAGCCGAGCAGGGCGGCGGGCGGGCCGGGCTGCACCAGGGCGGGCAGCAGCAGGCCCCAGGCCAGGAGCCGCGCCGCGGCCATAGCGAGCCCCGCGCTACAGCCTGCGGGAAGGAGAGGCCGCCTGGGTGCGGGTGCGGGATCGGCCCGCGGGGACGGCCCGGCGCGGCGGGAGCCGCTCGCCCGCCCCGCGCATCCCTCACCTGGCGGCGCCGGGCCGGGCCGCGCCGAGAGCGGCGGGGCCAGCGCGGCGCTGCGGAGGCAGGAAGCCGGTCACGCGCCGCGCCGCGCCGAGCAGCCGCACCGCAGCCGCCGGATTACCGGCCCACGTGGGCTGCAACCTGAGCGGCGCTGCGGCCCGCGCCCTGCTCCCGGCTCCGTCAGCCCGCCGCGGAAGGTCAGGGCCGGGGGTGAGGGACACCGGCAGGGCTTGGCCCCTCCGAGCTCCACCTCGCCTGGCCCGCGCCTGGCCCGGCCCAGCTGGTGCGGGATGCCCCGCAGCGCTGGAGCCAGCCGGCACACGGGCCGCGGGATTAGCGCGCGCCGGGCCGGGTGGTTTCAAAGGGGCAGGGAGGCGGCTCTGCTCCAGGCAAAGCCCAGAGGCCAGCCCCGGCACCCAGTATGCCTCCTCAGAGCCTGGGGCCCGCCCGGGCTGGGCCGAGGCGAAGTGCAGGTGGAGCCCAGCCAGCACCATCGTGACTGGGCCTGGCCCCACAACTGGCATCCGCAGCCCCTGGGGACCAGCCTCCGTCCCTGTCCCCAGTATCTGCACCAGGTTTGGCCCTACTGAGCTTCTCGGACGACAGGTCTGCCAGAGTCCAGAGCCCTGGGACTGGGCCAGCTCCAGCCACACTGCTGTGGGGGTGGCTCAGCTGCTCCTGTGCCAAGAGGTAGGCTGGGCAAGAGGAGCCTGGGGCCCCTGTGCCCCCACCAGTGTCACAGCAGCACAGGCAACTGCTCTGCAGCCCATACGCTGGTGCCCAAGCTTCACCTCTCAGCTAGACTGCATTCAGAGGGGACCCCACAGCACAAGATCCTCATTCTTCCCCTCCCAGTGGATTCTCCTGGGGGAGCTGCAGCCACACACACGCCAATGGCAGCAGATGGCAGCTCCTGCAAGACGCATGTCTGGCCAGCCAAGTGGAACCACGTGGAAAGGCTGCAAAAGCATCGAAAACTATGGCATGGGGAATGAGCACATCCCACTGGCTGCAACGGGGCATGGGGCCATGGCCTTGTCCACCAGCACACACAGCCCCTCTGAGAAGCATGCATCGCCCCTGGCCTGACAGGGGTGGGACCTGAGCAGCAGGCAGGCAGCTGGGCTCCTCAGGCCTTGTGCTTGCCGTGTGGGTCACAGCGCCAGTGCAGTGAGCAGCACCTAGCTGGCACCAGAGTCCCCGGTTCCCACCGCTCCCATGTCCGGCCACAGGGACTGCGTGGTGGTGCTGCGCCAGGACTGGGCTGCTCAGGCCAGGCAAGCAGGGGTCTGCAGGAAGCATGGGAGCCTTGCAGCAGAGGCTCAGGTAGGAAGCGCAGGGCCCAGGAAAATGCAGCTGTTTGCAGCACTCCTAGCACACATGGAGATGCTGACATGGACACATGCACACGTCCACTGGACAGCACAAAGGAACCGCCAGATGCACAGGCACGCAGGTATGCCCCTGCCAGCCAGGACTCATGCTCTGGTGCTGCTATGTGGCTGTGGCCACCAGTGATCCGGCTAAGACCCCTTCATTACATGCCAAAGTGGGAAGCTCTGAGGCTCAGTGGCATGTGGGGGCATCGCTGGCTTCTGTGAACCATGGGGGCTGGTCACAGCCATGAACAGTAGTTGCACCTGCAAGCGCGTGGTCAGAACACCACAGCAGGGCCAGCCGAGACCTGGTCTGGCTGCCCCACGCTGGCAGCTCCAGGAGTCCCCGTAGTGCTAGCAGACCCCACCCTCCTGCTCGCTTTATCTCCCCAGGCCGCTTGTCCCATCTCCCCTGGGGTGCTTGCCCCCTGCATCTGGGCATGTTCGGCGATCCCTTAAACTGAAGCAGCTGTACAGTCAGGAAAGACATTAGATACCTCCTGGGCACGAAGTGACCTTCCTTGGGTCTGGGGAAGAAGCAGGGCCAGCTGGGACTCAATGCCAGGCAGAACAACCACCTTCGGCTACCACGGGGGGCACACAGAAATACACTCTCAAAGCAGGGATGAGGGCAGTGGGCCTGTGGAGCCGGCAGGCCTGCAACTAACCCATGTGCCTTCTCTTTCCAGACTAGAGCCCCATGTCCTTTGCTTTGTTGCTTGTTCTTGCCTCTGCAGTGGAGCCTGGCTGCTGTTCCCCTGCTTTCGTGCTGCATGAGCCCTGCCAACCCCTCCCATGTCTCCTTCTCAGTGCACCCTTGCCCTAGCAATGCCTTCCTTTGCCCGCACCACAGCTTTCTGCCAGCTTGGTCCAGCTTTGGGCACAGGATACAAAATCAAGGCTCTAACATGCATGGAGCGTAACTTAAGTTCAGTTTCCTGGACGCTGGTAACAAGAAACCAACACAAGCTGTCATGGGCAGATGTCTGGCAGAAGTGAGAGGGCACAAGTGCTTTCACTTCCTGTCCTTTGATGAAGGCTGAAATGGTCTGAGTCACAGGATTGCAGGAGCTGGGGCTTTGGGAATAAGTCTGAGTCGGGCAGTTGGAGCCGGGAGGGACTGGAGTCACTTGAGGGTCAGTGAACAGCTGTTTGTTAGGGTTTGGGATCCTGTTTTGTGCACGTGGGCTCTGGGTTTGGTGAATCCTCAGTGTGATGAATCAGAAGATTGATGCATTAATGACGTTGCTCCCCGTGGGAATAACAGACCAGAGCGGGCTGCGACGTTGATCACTCAGCTCAAACCCGGGGCCTCGCCTGAAGACGCGTTTCGTGTGGACAGGTGCTGAGCCGCACCAGGCAGGCACGGCGGCTGAGCGAGAGGAGCTGTGGCCCAGCAGGTGGCAGCACGGGGCTGCAGGCCAGAGCCTGGGGCAGGGCCCCGGAGTCACCACTCCCCACCGTCCGGGAAGAGGCAGCAAAACACTTCTTGACCTACTCTCATCCAGGAGCCGCATCTGCCTGCCGGCCTCATTCCACTCGTCTCAAACGCATGCTCAGTCGCTGAGCCGGAGAGGAGGCTTGCTGGGTCCTGAGCCTACAGCACCAGGCACCAGCTGGGAGCCCCCTGCAAGGCTGGCAGGGGTGGGGGGCTGAGGAAAGGTCTCCATCGCTCCTTCCTGGAGCCACAGCAGCACGTTCCTCTGCTGCCTGAGGTCCTCTGCACTCCCCAGAAACTGGGCTGTCACAGGCTGTGCAGGTTAGAGGCCAGGTCCAGGGACTGGCCATGGGCTCACACAGCCACTGAAGAGCAGCCCAGGCCAGGCATGTATCGTTAGTGAAGAGCATGCACTCGTAGGCACCACTGCGGCAGGACACCAGGCTCCTGTAACCATGCAACAGGCTTAGGTGAGGCCGGCAGAAACAAAGCCCACACGCTCCCGCCTTCTCCAGGCAGCTGCCTGCCAGCTAGCAATCAACCCACTGAAGGTCCCGCACCGCCTCCAGCATGGCACAGCCCTGCTATTAGTGATGGTGCAGGGACGCCATGGCTGGGTTCCCACCCCAGCTCATCAGAGGGGCTCAGGCTCCTGGAAGGATCAGGCCTGGCTTCTCCTGGGCTGTGACATTGTTCCCCCAAGCACTGTCTCCTCCCAGGCAGCGCTTCACAAGAGCCTCAGTAGCTCTGCAAGCTGGGAGGGACAGCGGCGTCCCAGGGGCTGGTCCTCAGTCTGTTGCCAGGCCCTTCAGTGGGAACATGTGGCCTGTTGGTGCAACCTCAGTGTTGTGTGTGTGACTGCCCTTGCCTGGTGCAGGAGACCGCAGTAGGACCACTTGGACCCCACGGTGCACGTAACGTTCAACACTGACGCCCTTAAACATTTTTTTTGCATTGTGCCATTTTGTTTCCTTGTTTTACAGGAGTCCTTAGAATCAAAAGAATGGCCTTTATATGCATATTGCCATGGAAACATAATGGAGGTATGGCTGTGTTGGTCATCAGACAAAGCTGGGGGGAGCTCAGCAGGTATACTACAGCTCAGGGCACCAGCTGTGCACGTGCCTGTGCCCCGAGGCAGCAGGGCAGGCCCACACACGGCCCCTCTCCCAGGGTACCCCACACAGCTTGGTGCTGCATCATGCCGGGAAGTTACTGCGAAAGACCGGAACGAAAGGCAGTCCCTGGCACGAATGCACTTGCTGGTCAGAAGACCTGAACACCGATACCCTGATCTGAGCTCCCTGTCAGTGCAGGATCTGCTCCCTTCCATACAGCTATGCTCTTAGGAGGGGGCACCCCCGGAGGAGCTCCCCACAGAAGCAGTCTCTGTCATGCTCTGTCCCTTGGCAGTTTCCTTTGCCCCCCACCCTCTGACTCAGATGAGCCAGCTGGCAAACCATGCCTCTGCCCCCCCTGCTGCCAGCCTGCCCCAGTGGGTTCAGGCAAGTCAGGTCCTGAGGCCTCCTCACTGCTTTCAGCAATTCTGGGGTCTCACATCAGACCCAGCTCGCTGCTTTCTCTGGGAAGCCCAAGCTGGCTGCTCCATCCCATGGCTCAGGATCACATGTGACTAATTTGCTAAGGCAGGAGGGAGCTGGTTTTTAACTCTGAGCAAATGTGTGGAAACCATGATCCCAAAAGGGTCTGTAAACTCCTTTCACAGACATAGCAGCTCCTTCTGCAGAGGTTGGAGGGGAGCGAGGAAAATGCCCCTCACTCCTGTGGGAACAAATCCACCCTACAGAACTTTGTCAGTAGTTAAGTCACTGCCACTGTCAATTAATAAAGGAAGGATTATGTTTTCTAAGATTTAGGTTTCCTTCCTGGGCAAAAAGCATCTCCTGTGTGAGTCTAAATAATCCTGGATCCACAAGGAAGGCTGAAGGAGCTGTGTTTTCCACTGTCAGTTCTACCCCTCACTTAAAATGGCTTCTTTTGAATTAGGTACTACATGGCTGTTCCTATTTTCAAAAGGTGCTTTACCTTCTATACCGCCATCTCCTTTCTCTGTGCTAGCTAGAAGACCGTTCCAATAAAAACCCAGTGGCAACCTTCTGAATTAATAAACAATACTTTTGAATCACTGTTAATAAGAAATACTTGGACTTTTGAAAGAAGACTAGAGCTCAATTGTCTGTTTTGTGAATACTGTTTGTTCCTGGATGTTACTGTGTTGGGTTGTGCGAGACCCTGGTACAATGGGAAGTCATAATGCGATGTTCTCAACTAGCCCAGAAAAGGGGAATGAACAGGAAGGTAGATCAGTTCTAAAGCGGAAGGCTATAGGCTGGCTAGGTTGACATGAATCCCAGGCAAAACTGCGGAAAGGCTGGTTTGAGAAGCAAACAGCAGACAAGTAAAGAAACGAGGTTCGGAAGCTCTACCATTTGAAACATTTGCTATCTCTATAATATCTGCTATAGCCCTACATGAAGTCTGCTGACTTTATGCAAGCTCTTCTGAATGGAATTCACTTGCTGCCTTAAGCAGGTCAGGATAGGTACTCACAATGACCTTTCTCTCTGAAAACTCCTTGTATGAATAAGGAAAGGGTTTCCGAAGTGAGGAAAAAATGCTAATAAAACTGAAGCATAGAAGTAATTCAGGAAGAAAACCAGACACTAAGGCCTGAAAGCTATGATCAAAGAAGTCTACAGTATAAATAAATCCTGAATTACAAAGACAGAAATAAAAAAAAAAAAAGCCTGCAGAAAAAGTGGGAAAAACCATGCAGCGCCACTGTTGTGCAAGAGAGCATAAAAAATCAACATCATCCTTCATATGACCTGAATTTCAAGGACTGGTTCAAAAACAGGAGAATTTCTTCACTGCCAAGCATGGTTTGGGATAAAGCAACCTTTCCATGCTCTTGACCAGCCTGTTGGGGCACTGCCAGCCCCCACCACAGTCTTCCATCTTAACTGCGAGGCTGCAAAGGCAGGCATGTGTAGCAATGCACGTTGGCCAAGCCTGCCTGCTGGAACAGTGCACTCCAAAATGTGAATAAATAACATGAAACCTCCCAAGAAACAGTACCCTTCCTCAATCAGAGTCTGAGCAGCGATTCCACAGATTGGCCTACAAAAACTGGGTAGTCCAGGACAGTTAAAATGCACTGCCACACACAGGACTTATCTGGTCTCTTCTACTGTGGGGGAAAGACTAAGCAGTGTGATTGAGCTGTTTCTTTTTCACATCAGGGTGTAATCAAAAGATTCTTCCCACCCCAATGAACACCATGAACGGCTAAGAGACATTAAGAACAGATTGAGGCCTTTGGCACCATGTATCTGATGCAGCCCAGGGGCCTGAACAAATCTGGACCATCTCAGCCCCACCTTTCTGTTTTTCACTGTAAATCTTATTGCTAATGCTGTGGCACCTAAGGCCTTAGCCATGGGCAGGACCTTTTGTGCCAGGTGCTATACAAGCCTGGAACAAAAGTCAGTCCCTTTCTCATAATGTAAAAGAGCAGAGACAACAGATGGATGCAGACAGACCGGGAGGAGCACAAGGAAGCAAGGAGACAATATTAGTCAGCTTGACAGGCAGTGGGCTCAGCGCACCATCCACCCAGCTGCTGTCAAGTTTTTGAAGGCAACAAAGCAGCAGCAGGTTTTAAGAAGGCTTTTGGAGGAGGATGACAAGGCTTTGTGCATGTTTACAGGGAGCTTCTCCTAAGTGTGGGCGGAAGCGAGAAGGGCTTGTTTGGAAACATAGCCGGTGGGTGACAACGGCAGGGGCCCAAGCCAATCTGACATGGGGTTCAACATTTCAATATTGAATGCAAGGTGGCAGGGAGGGCCATGACAGGGAAGACAAGTAGCTTCTGCTGGTGGGCTGGAAAAGTGGGGAGGGATGCCTGGGGGACAGATGACATGGACCAAGTGGGGGGCCAGAAGAATGATTCTTGCAGCAGCAGTCTGGAGAGGCACCTGCAAGGTGAGATTCTAGGTGTCCAGCCTGGAGGAAAGGGTGCTGCAGTCACTGAGGTATGGGGTGATGAGCCAGCTGCGTGGCTGGGCAGGAAAGTCTGTGTCTTAGGGTTGAGTAGATGCAACCTGGAAGTGAGACCCCAGCAAGAGGTCTGCATCAAAGATGATGCGCAGATCGAATCCAAGACACAAGGTGGGACAGGGATGTTGCTTATAGTAATTAAAGGATGTGAGGCCTAAGATGAGGAGAAGTTAGAGGTCTGTTGTAGCCATGTTGAACTTGCACAGATTTCTAGCCTCCACAGGGAGACAACAAAGGCAGGCTCAAGTTTTAGTGCAGACAGAAGAGCAGCCAGGAGGCTTTGTGAGACATCTACATAGCAATGGTCGCATGTTTATGGATGACATTACCCAGAGATGATGTGTAGGCCATTCACAGAACAAAGAGGATGGGGGCAGGGGGCAGCACTGGTTCTGAGATCTGGCTAACAAAGTCAGTAGGGACTGGAAAGAACAGTTTCCACAGAGATGTCAGCTGCCCATGGTACCACTGTTCTGCTGACCACCACTAGGCAGCCTTGTGTGACTGCCTGTATGTGACTGACAGCAGTCACATGTGTGCACAGGCAGCGTGTTACAGGGGTGCTAGAGGCCCACCTCATAGCTACCATACCAACATTCCTTAGAACAGCCAAGAATTTGGAGACTCCCCCATCTGCTGATCCATGTTACTGTCTGTCACTTCCTAAGAAATAGAAGGCAGGGCACGGGGCACCTTATAGTCTTAACTTGCTCAGAGAATCATGAGCTTTCACAAGCTATAGCCTTTCTGAACAAAATGTATAAACGGAAAAAAGTGATGTTACCTCATTTCTTGAAATATCAGCTAAATAATAATGCTTGTAAATACATTAGCTAGACAACAACTGTTTTTTAATTCACAAAAATAGATCACTAGACTGTCCTCTGAAATCATTCTATAGAAACTAGCCAAAGTGAAGAAATATTGGACTTTATAATCAAGGCAAAGATAAGGAAGATCTTTTATTTTGGGATAGTAATATTAATCCATTTGTATTCATAAAAATAGATGATCACATTGATACCTTCTGACCTTTGAGCTACACATATTACAGTCCTGTTAATTAGAAATACTTAGATTTTTAAAAGATTACAAGACATAAATGATTTTTCTTTTGCGTCTTGTATGATTATAGGTGCCACCTTTTTAGGTTTTTTGTTGAGATGTTAACACACTAGATACCTGAAGGGTGAAGTTCTTGATTAGCTGGGAGATACAGCTGAGACAAATAAGGCTGAAATTCAGTAACATGACCAGAAAAAACTGCCTAGGAAAGGAAACGAAATGCTGGAGCTGGTGAATGTAACAAGATGTTAGGGTTCTGTTTTTCTCACACAATAGGTATTTACCCACAGTGATGCAAGAAGCCTTGTGCCAAATCTTAACTCTGTTGAAATCAATCATAAAATGCCCATTAACTTAAATAAGCCAAAGATCTGAACCATGGGCCACAGAAACTGGTACAAAAATAAAGTAAAGCCCCAGGCTGCAGACATCTTATTACATATATATATTTAATTTAAAAGTTTCAAATAGATTTAAATATTATAACAGACTTAGATATGCTCCTGTGCCCTGCTGGCACCGCTCTCTCCAACAACAATCTAGGCAAGCACCCACATATCTTCTTCTGTTAAAGATGAATGACAACTATTAGAAAACAATAGTATTTTTGCTAAGAGCAGAGAGATGAAATAATAATGAGCACATCCGCCTTCTCAGGCCAAAAGAAATCCTTCCCTCAGACCTCATTTTCAGCAGAATAAGCAGTGTATGATCTCTTCTACACACAAAACTTGGCAATAACATTTTAAAGCAAATTAGGCATGACTGCTTTTTGCCTACTGCCAGAAGGCTGCCATGTTCATGAAAAAAACTCATTGCTTCACATACAGCCCCCCAGTGCAGTTTGCACGGTTATATGCAACACCCAGAGTCAAATAAATCAAGGAACTAAAATGACAACAGACCTGAAGAATAAATTGTGATTGAAATAGCTACACTTGCATAACGTACCTGGAAAATCAACTGTAACATGTCAGTCGGAATAATCACTATCAAAAGCTAAGGAGCAAAATGTCATAGTCTTTTGCTGGGCTGGTGAAACGGAAAGACAGGACTTGGCAGAACCTGTGGAGCTTGGGAGACTGAACAAGTTCCTCTGCTTTTCATCTTTCAAGTTATACAGTGAAAATGAACTTTCTTGGGAGGAAGAATCCCACAAAGATGGATTCCTACTGGCACTGAAAATGCCCATGCTGTTCTTGCTTTCCAGCATCCCCTTTCTCCTGGCTGCAGGCAGTTCCATGTTTTCACGGGGGTGTAGCACTGGCAAACAATCCTCACTCTTCCTATGCGTGGCCCTGCTTAACTTTTGTTGGCTGGGAGCTGAGGACCCCTCAGCAGAGTTCTCTGACTGAAGAGTAACTGTATCTTGGGACTTGCCATTTTTTCCAGAGTCCTCCTGCTCCATGCCACCAGTTGTCATTTTTTTCTTCAGTCCATTGTCAGGACACTTGGAAAAGTCTCCTTTTTTCTTACTAAAATACATTCTTTTCCACACTGTTACTTTGCTCCGGTGGTTTTGTTTTAACTTCTCCTTTTTCAGCCTATTTCCTAGAGATGTCTTTTGCATCATGGCATGGCCTGTGGCCTCATCTGTTTGTTCAGCCATGTAGTTTTGTATGGGAGTGAAGCAAACATGGCTCTGATTCTCTTGTGCATGAGTCACAGCTTTGGTTCTCTTAAATTCTTTCCTGTCTGCCTTCCTCAGTGGTGTAGCACAGGATTTTTCTTGGGGAAGCAGCTGGTGTTTCTGGTGACTAGCCCTTGAAATGCCAGTGCTGCAGCAGCAGCAGGCACAAGGTGGTTTGTTAGCATAGGCATGCATTTCTAAAGCAGACTTTGACTCTTGAATAGTCACATTTTCTTTGTCTTGTAAAGCTGCAGTAATGGGACCAACCTTTCTTCCAGATCCTGTGTTTGAATCACTCCTGTGTGTATCATCTTCAGCTGTTTCCCTGTTGGAGTCGTCAGGCTGGTTCAGCATTGTCATGGTGTGCGGCTGAGTCTGAAAGGAAGCTATCCTGCAAACCCTCGTGGTTTGATAGCACTGCTGGCATGTTTTCTCCTGACTCAGGAAGAGATCCTGGAACATAGCTGGGGAGGTCTGAGAAGTGTTATCCTGTATGTGGCTTGGCAATCTGGAAGTGGAAATGAATGTCTGCAGTTCAGTCAAGATGTTGGGGAACTGTAGACAACCCAACTGCTTGCATAGCTTCATGTGCTGCTCATTCTGCTGAGCTGTTAATAGTTCCAGACTCTCCTTCAGTAACTGCCAATTCGATTTCATGTCTAAAATCTCCACATCCTTCTGGGGAAACCATTCAGCAGAGGAGAAATATTAGGCAACACATTATGAATAGTAACAATAGTATTCAAACTGGAACACCAGGAGAGCACACAAAACACCTGCAGTCTCCCTGTGCCTGAAGAAGGTATTTGTACCTGAAAGCTTGTACAGAACAATTTTTCCAACTATTTAGTTGGTCAAATAAAAGATACACATTTACCCAAAATGATACACTTAACCTTCATATTGACCCCCACATCAGCAGTCTACTAGATCTCTGTAGGGACAGTCTTTCCAACTGTTAGTCAAATGTGACACTGTGGGTGGTGGGCAGGCCCCACTGTCTCCTATCTTTGTACAAATGCCCTCTTTCTTCTTCCTGTAGCTTACCCCTAGCCAACAGACAAGGTCATATAGTGGACCTGCCCTGGAACCCAGATCCATCTAGACAGCCTAAGTTACAGATTTCAATCTTGCACCATTAGGACAAGCTAGATTCCACTCCCTTTAAGGCCTTTTCATTTCCCACTAGGGTCCATTTGGCCTGATGAGTTGCCGGACTGACGTTCTATGAGAAGCAAGCCCATCCCGCTTTACCAGGAAGGCACTGCCTCAGCATTTTCCATCCAGTCAGAATCCTGTCCCTTCCAGGGTACTGCTTCCTGCCATCATCAGGAAATGGGGCCACCACTGTGAAGACAACACCTGCTATCTGGGGTCCAAACATAATGATCAGTTCTCAGGCTTGGATCTCTGTATGGCAGCGTAATACACTATTAGTGCACCATGGGTTAGCCTCAAATTAGCATTTTAATATATAATTTTCCCTCAATTTAAATTGCAACCTTCACCTTTATAACCCATTATAGGAAGACATATTCTAATGCTGGGTTAGTATGTTTGAAGAAATAAAAGAATTTCAGGATGAAGATTGGACAATTGACTGCTCTCTGAACTTACAGCTGCAAGTCTCTGTTCCATCTCCAGTAACATCTGCTCCATCTGGCTTTTGTCTGCAAGAGCATTCAGCACCAATCCATAGTGGGACTGAGCAGTGTCTTGTACTGAACATGAAAATCAATAAAAAACTCCATTTAGTCTTTTAATTTGTAATTATGAATAAAACACTACCTGATACTTCCCCCTGGGTTTAGAATGGCATTGTCTTCCATGCTGTGTGATCACAGTGACCTCTGAACTGAAACCTCCTAGATCACCAGACTGGCAGACTACAGGGTGCAAAATTTAGTGCAAGTCACATACATTTTTAGGGCTCTACACCTAATTGCTGAACTTTGGGTATGTTACTTGACCATAGTCAATCATGCTGAAAACTTATCAAAAGCAGGAGCTTAATTAAAAACTTGCACAATGGGTTTGAGTTTCTTGGAAAATAATATAACCTCCCCCACACCACTCTCATTATTTTTACTATAATTACCATTATTAGTAATGACTAATACACTACAGCACAGGATTACAGACGAAAATCTGAAATAAGAATGCAGATGAAGATTCCTAGATAAGCTCACAGCAAAGCTGCATTCTCCTGGTAAAATCCTAAAGGGTGATGCACAAACAGATATTTCTGATTGATTCAGGAGGATGTATCTGAATGATTTTGCATGTAGAATGAAAAGCTTAGCTTATAAAAAAAGGAGAATTCAGAGCAGCAACTGCTAAAATTTGACATTCTCAAATCACCTGGCCTAGATAACTTTGACATCCAAGAGAAAGGAACTAGCTAAGGAACATTCTGAACTACAAATGTCAATTTCTAACAAATCTTGGAAACTGGGGAAATTCCAAATGACTGGAGGGCCAGCAACAACATAATTCTGAAATTCAAAGCTAGTCGGAGAGACGATCCAGGGAACTTCAGTCTAGTTAACCTAACACTCATGCCCCATAACATAGTGGAGAGGTTTATTGAGGACTCTATAAACACTGAATTGGAGGTTAAAATACAATGAATCCCATTCAAAATGGTCTTGTCAAACAAACCTTTCTTATTGGTTTTACACAATTATAGGTCTGTTTGATATAGGGAACTGTGCTGTTACAGTCTACTTGGATTTCTATATGATGTTTGACTTAGTACCATATGATACCACGATTAAAAACTTGCACGATATGAAACTAACGGAGCACATGTTATCTGGATTAAAAACTGGCCCACAAACATCTCAAAATGTAGCTGTTAGCACAGACATCAGTAAGCAGGGCTATTGCAAAAGGGATCCTTGCAGGGACTGGTTCTTGGTGCAACACTATTTAATGGTTGTATCAAAGAGCTAGGTGACACTATAGAATCCTTACTGCTTAATCTGGTGAGTAACAAAGCCTGGTCAGGGAGTAAATAATGAGGACACATTACTTTTACAGCACGATCTGAATTGCCTGGTCAAATGTTCACAATCCAACAGAGTATGTTTAAACGCAGCCAAAGGCACCTGGGAACAAAGAATGTGTTCTGTGTCTTCAGGATGGAACATTTTGATCTTGGAAATCAGTGACACAGAAAAGGGCATGGGATCATTGCAGACAGCTTCCTCAAATGAATTCTCAGAGTAAGGTTGTGGCTACTGTGATCCTTGGCTGTATAAGGGAGTACATGGGGTTGGAGTAGCTGACCTCCTGAGGTCCTTTCCAGCTCTATTTTTCTATTATTCTAAGGAAAGGGAGGTATCAAGGAAGGAAGTGACTGAACAAGTGTTAGTAAGACTGCTGCTAGAATACCGAACATGAAGATGCCCAGCTGGATCAGCCCAGGAGACTGTCTATTCCAGTGTCTTGTTTCCAGCAGTGGGCAAGACATTTCAAGGAGGCTTGTAGTAGGGAGTTATTGAATAATCACAGAAGCTGTGCCTTCCTATATTCTCTCAGTTAACAGCTGGCTTGTACCTGTAGCATAAGGACTGCTATCTCCTCTAAAGCTATTTCTACCTTACCTCACATTGCTATAGATGTGTTCATCCTCCATATAAACACTTTGAATTCTCTTAAGTTATGCTAATAGTGCACATGTCTATGAAATGAGTTGCCAGCACTGTAAGCATGGCAAGACTGTGGCATAGAGAAACAAGGCAACTGGACATGTTCCATTATAAGCTCTCTTTCAAAGAACTCATACAGATGTGGCAAAATCAGCTCTCTTTATCAAAATTTCTCTCTTTATCTGAGACCACATTCTGAAATACTATACTCAGCAGTTGTGGGATCACAGCATCATTTTTTCAACATAGTAAAAAAAATATACAATGATCTGTCTTCTGCTGCCTCCCTATCCATCACAGACACATATACAATTCTTTCTGGGATCAGCTCTGGTAGCCTATAGGCTTTTAAGTGTCAGTCTCTGTGGGAAACTTCTTTGTCCCTACCAAATTCAGAAGTAGAAGTATAAGGTGGTATAAATCTGCTGAGATTCAAGTGGTGACCGAGTACAGGAGAACAATACATTTTTCCTAGAGGCAATGAATGGGGACACCCCCGTATGCAAGAAAGAGGATGAACTGAAATTTATCACCTGAAATGAACCCCAGTGATATAGCCATAGGAATTACCAGACTGATCAGACCTGTGTTGCTTTGAGTCTGGTAATTCTTTTGATTTCCTTTCCAAGGTAACAATTTCAATCTTTTCAATCTCTTTTCATATAATTCCAATACCAACTGCAAACTGCCATGTCAGGCTGTGCGCCCATATAATTTAAATAATTCAAGACTGCAAATAGCATCTTGTCCTGAAAACTGCTTCTCTGCTTTTCTCTCTAACAAAGACTTGCAAGGATGTTCTGTTCTCTGTGGACAGTTTCCATACTATTACTCAGTGTAGTGCAAGTGACGCAACATTTATGCTCTAACTACTAGGCAATTATGCAAAAAGTAAGTAGTAACACCATGCTTCTAGTGAGTTAGGCTCCAGCCCTCAGAACAGGGAACAGGTCCTCTGGACCCAGATGGAAGAAATGTCTGGCAGCAGCTGCCTATGCTCTGGAGAGGGGCAAGAACTCAGGCACACCTCTGTGCCTAGCATTTCTTATCACTCAGTAGAGTAAGTACTAAGTAGGGGTGGGCAAGCAGGGCAATATAGGGTGCAAGGCTGGTGGTCACTGCCATTTCCCAGGACACAAAAACTGTCTGTATGCCTCTGTTTCTTATTGACCAGATCTAGACACTCTTCAGAGCCATGTACCTTTCCCCATTGACTGTACAGCCTGCCAGGAGGAAAACTCTTGGGGCCAGGCACCTACATTTTTGGCTTTGTGGCAGGTAAGGAAGGGAGCCTAGAAGAATAATCTGAATTCTGCCCTTCACCAAAGGCAAACTAGTTGTGGTGAACTAGTAGGCTGATTCTCATTTATGCTAAGATCCCTTCAGTACCTCTTCATGCTGACTAAGCAATGTGAAGGGATCAGTAAATTGAGAATCAAGTCCACAGTATTTTCAAACAGGAAATCTACTGTGCACTTTGCTCTGTAAAGAACTAATCAGAAACCATCTCATTCAATAGTACCCCCTCAGGTGAATAAGACAGAGCAAATTTCAGAACTCTGTCATGTTTGGTTCACATTTCACGCTACGGTAAAAGAAGCAATGCTCCTGCAAAAGCCTGTTACATCTAATGAATAAATCTTAAACACATTTCTACTTAGTAGTATGCAATAAGCTGGCTTCTTGTGCTTGCGTGGTAAAGCTCACTCTCTTTAGAACTCTGGCAGGCAATTGTTAAAAATATTGCTAGCATTAACATGCAATCCACATCATAATGTGGGGTTTTTTTCAAATGCTCAGGGCTCAACTAAATCTGACCCAACTTTCTCTGAAAACATTCAGAACCATCCTTCCTCAAGAAAAACTTTCTACAACTAACAGCTTCAGCACACAACTATTTTACAATGTTCAAGAAATTGTTATAACGGGCAATGTGCATCTCCTTTTTACTTGTCTCTTACTCAAGACTGCCTTTGCTGTTTTTGCTTAATCTAAAAATAAAACAAAACACCAGAGATCAACAGGTGAGGGTTTGAGGAAGTGTTGAAAATTGGAAAATGGATGCTCAGAATGTAAACATTTGGGTAACCTGAAACATACCTGTCAGTCTTGCTCCAAATAGTCTACTGTTTATCATGTCATATCATGAATCATGGATGTGCCTGATGTCTTAACCTTTCAGATCTTTGATGCAACAATAAATGACAATAAGCAGAGGGCTGGGAGGGTATGTATAGGTAGAAGAATAAAATCCGTCCACCTAAATGTTGTGTAAACCCCCTCTTTCCTTCCTCTGTTAAGAAAAGCCATTGACAGTGATCTTCCTGCCTTGCAGACAGCACACTAACATTCCGTAGCTTGACAATGCCCTCTGCTGTTAATAGAAATACATCCAGTGCTTACATGTCTTAGAAATGGCTTCCAACCCATCCAAAATGGATTTATTTCTTGAATTCAGAATTTCTTCAAACTTGTCCAAGCATGCTTGCATCTACAATAGCCAGTTCAAATGAGAAAAATAATGTATATAGACTGTCATCTATTCACATGCATTTCAGCATTTGCAAGAAGTTGTGAAAAATGAATGGAATAGTATCAACATTGTTTAAAATATTTGAATAAGGTAAATATTACATCAACTAGAAAATAAGAAAACTAGTATACTACAATGTTTCCAGCCTCTCTCTGTTTTGGACTTGGAATTTAGATTACTCACCCCTTGAAGGCTCTCTTTGACATGGGAAATAAAGCTGAGCAAAACCTCACTAAAACAGAAACACACAGCAAGCATCAAGTTGGCATGCAAAGCTGGAGTAGTCAAGACTGAACATACATCACAAGGCACAACACATAATAAGGGCTTAATATGCTTATTTCAAGGACCCCTCACCTCAACTTCATCAGCGGGAAAAAAAAACAACCTTTGTAAGCTTTGTCTATGATGGGCAGCTTTTGAATTCTCTCTCTTGGCCCAGTATAGGTGTAACTGCGAAGGTGCTTGCTTCTAGTGTAGAGAAGTCACTAGTATTTTTACCGCTGTGCTGTCTGCTTGGGACAGATCTGTTTGAGGTGATGGTGAAATGCCAGCAGTTGGTCTGCATTAGAATTACACCAGGACTATACAATTGCAGGAAAAAAAATCAGACAGTTTTCATTTAGACAAGGCCAATGTCAGGAAGACAGTAACAGAAGGTTACAGAGCTTTTTCCTGAAATGCTAACAGTGGTTCCTGTAAATTGATCCTCATCTTTGAGATGTACTAGCCAATCACAATTAATAGTCTCTTCAGAATAAAAGGCCTGTTGCTAAGCAAAGAAATAATCTGACTCCATTTCTGAGGATTCAGACTATTTTTTGACTGATTATTTAGTGATTCAAGCCACCATCACCACCAAACAGGGACAAGGGATACAGTGTAATTACAAATGGAAGGTAGGAAGAGGCAATAAAATATCTCTGTGGTCATGAAAAGGAGTATATTCCTTGTAATTCTCAAACTAGTAAGGAGACAGCTTGATATATAATTGTGAAGGTAAATACAATGATTTACGATTATTACTATAAAGAAGTGTTTAATTCTTGGAGTAACTTTTCCCCTTGCAGCATAGTTTCTGTGTCACTTGCTGACATCTCAGCTGGGAGAGGGAAGCAAATCGTTAAGAGGTTGCATAAGCAGTTAAACTGATTTTAGGGTGACAGGTGCTATAGCACAAATTACAATGAATTGTGCAGTCTTTGTAGGTCTTCCTTTCCTTTTACCAAAAAGTGACCTAGACATCTGATGAAAGCATTGTTGCAAAGTGAGTTTCTGTTCATTGCTAACTTCTTCTCCAGTGACAGAGGCCATGTGTTTGCTATCATATAATGGAGTGTCTTGAAATCCATGATACCGACAATGTTTCTGAGTCACTGATTTAATTTACAAAGGTCCTGAGATGATATCAGCCCTAAGCACAACATTGCACTTACTTCAAACTACTGTTGAACAAGAAGGAAAGATTTTTTGTGCCTTTCTGCCTTTCTGACATCTGACACCTCCAGGGATGAGACCAGCATTATCTGCACATCAAGGAGCAATTCACACAAAGGACTCTCACAGACCCAGGTGAACAGACATCCAGCCTCAACATTCCCCTGTGCAACATAAAGTTTATTTTCTACCTAAGAGGATTTTTGGATTTGGATTTGTCCTCAGCTTGAAGAAGGGCATGTGTGCCTGAAAGCTTGCAAGGAAAGATAACGTTTTTGTGATTTCTTAGTTGGTCTACTAAAAGGTATCATGTTTGAACCAAGAGTTTTAGAGTTTTGCAATACTCCCTAAAATGCTAAGACTCTGTATTTATCTGAACATGCTCTCTTTTCCAAAAACTACATACTTGGAAGTCAACTCTTGATTGCTGACCATAGTCAAGGAGGAAAGGAATAGGAGACTCTGGATGCTAAGGCAGTGACTTAAGCTAGGACTGTGCAACCAGGCAATAAAAGGAAGATCGAAGGTACACCTGAGCCTAGAGGCCAGTAGGCTAACATGGTTAAAGTACACAAGGGAATCATACAGCATCGCATACCTTTGACTCCCCAGGCTAGTGAACAGGTACCCATTTACAATAAAGGGAAGGCTCAAGTACAATTTACCACTCTTACCACTGTCTCAAAGGGTCAAACAACTTGTGCAAACACTGTCTTGCACTGGGAAGGCCCCAGACTAATACTTTGGTGCAGACGGCCTCTTTAAAAAGGATTTTCTTTAGAGCTTATAAAAAAAATTAAGATATGTTCATGAGAGAAACAAAAGAGAATTTTGAATTTTGCCTAACCATTTAAAATTAAATATCTGAATCTCCATTAGTTTAATCCTTATTCTCAAATAATAGGCACTAGAACATCAAATTGTGCATTACTGGAGACATATACAATATATATATATAGATATATATATATAGATATATATACACCCCCCCATATATTTGCATTTCTTTAATCAATGCAAATAGCTCAAAAGCAGGTATTGGCTGATGGGAGAATATGCCATCCTACACACTTGTGGTTGTTACTTGTTCAACCGTAGGATTTTCAGGCAAAGACTAATCATTAGTATACACTGAAAACCTTATTAGTTCACATCACACACATCCTCCATGTAAATAAAGTTAATGATAGGTATATACTTTTAAAGATGCAACTGAATGCAGATATATTCCTCTGTTGCACAGACATCTGCCTAGCAATCTCCTCCTTTATCTTACATGTAAATGCTGATAAAATGATGCCTTTGATCATATGCAACATAATCCTTTGAATCTGGAGAAAAAGGGGCCTTACCAGGGGATCTGCCTGGAACAGAATCTGTGGCTAGGGATGAAGGAGGATGAAGGTAAATTCAAGTGTAATTGTTGCTGTTCCTTGTAGTATATGGATAGAAGTGTTACATAAACCTATGCTCTAAGTAGAACGCTTTCTCTCAGCCTGTGATTCCTTCTGACTGGAGATTATCTATGACAGAAATGATTATTTCCTTGCAGGAATAAACAGCTGGGTCATGTTACTATTTTTTATTGCTGGGATTATTATGATGAGAATGTGCACTGCCTTCACAGTCATAATGTACAAAGAAAATTTGCATACCTGTTATGTTTGTCCTTTATTTTTGTCTTATTTATTTCAAACTGCTCCAAAACACTTTTCAGTTTTCCAGCACCAAAATTAAGTGAACTCTTTTCTTTTACATCTCCACCAAATAGCTGTGGTTTTGTCTGGTACTTAGTAAAAATACTAGGCTCACTCTGTTGTGAGAGAGAAACAATGACTGTATTTAAAGGCAGAAAAATAATGAGACAAGCAAACATAAACAAAATTCTTTGCAGACTACGAGGTAATCTTAAAACATATGGATCACAGAAATTGGATATGATAGCTTTAATTGGACAGGCATTAAGAATTTCTTAAGACTTGGTTCACCTGAGGTAGCTAGTCCAACTTCCTGCAGGCAGGACTGGAACCAGCTGCACTCCCAGCAGACTAAATTAGCTGAAACTTTACTTAGCTTGCACCTTTTAAAAAAGAAAGCTTCCCTTCATTTTGCTTGTGTTGAATTAGCTGTTATTACCACACACCTCAAGGAAAAAAATAGATGTCATATTGCTGAACATAGACATTGTCTATTGATGGAGTCTTGATGGATGACAAAAGCACAGCACATGCAAGAGGACAATCAGTGAATGAGTTCATACTCCCATGGGGAAGGACACTGTAAGACATTTAATTTAAACAGGTGTTGCTGAGCTTCCTGTTGGCTAAGTAATGACATCACCACAATATTCTTGGGGGTGAGGAGGGGTGCTCTTTATCTAAAGCTCATCCAAAGAGCTTTAGATAAAGCAGGCCTACCACCATTTTGAAGTGCAGGGATGCTGATACACAAGACACAGGAGGATGCTGGAGCGCAATATATGCCACACTCCAGCAGACTTGATTAATCATCCCCGCTTATACACGAGCCTCTTTACTAATGTGTAGGCACTCTCCATTGCGAGGTACTAGAAAAAGGCACATGAGCCTATTTTAATGCACATTAGCTAAAAAGCAAGGCTTTTTGTGATGCTCGAATGTGCATTAAAATAGGCTAATGCGCATTAAAGCGCTAGTGTAATGTGCACTGTGACCAAAGTAAAAACAGCTTTCCCTTAAAATTTAATTTAAAAAAAATGCAAATTATACCGCAGTGCCCTCTTTTATCTTGAAGAGTGAATGTCCTTTTCCATGTTTAATGAAAAGCTACTTCAGTCAATGGACAAAGACCATCGGCTTGCCTGCAGAAGGGGCCAGATAGGATCTAGAATTGAATTACTGTCTTTTACTAGGAACTGGCTCCTTACTCTTTTTTAATCTCTGCTATTGAGTGGCTCTATTTGGATCCTCTGATATGTACTAATGGTATAGGCAGTATTTTAGTGTAAATGAGAACATCATTTTAGATGATAAACTTTATAAAAGCAGGATAAATATTCATAGCTTGCAGACTCACACTCTGAAAGTCACTGAAGTGTTGGCCATACTATAATCAACAACAATGGGGCAAATTAATTTTCAGCCTACGGAAGTAAATGAGAACATCACTGGAAATCTCAGCTTACACAACAAATCTTACACCTGGTAAGAAAAACACAGCCTTTTCCACAGAAGAAGAAACTGTGAGAATTTAGCTTAAATGAGTAATTAAATACCTGTACATTTTATACTTGGAATAATTTCATGTAAATTCAGTAAATGAAGCAATGAGATAAAAATATCTACTCCACCAAGACAAAATCTAACTTAAATTTAGCTAATCAGGCACTTCTTTTGGATACCACTATTAAAT
>JAGPOW010003182.1:15143969-15156956 GCA_030014935.1 Caiman crocodilus | reverse complement strand
GTGCACCCGGGCACCATTCGGCTCCGCGAATCCTCCCCAGCGGGTCGAGTCTCCCGCTCCGCGGTCATTAAAGGAGCCGGCGCACGGGTCCTGACACGGCTATACCCAACGAAGCCATCACCAGAAATGCAATCTGGGCTGACAGCCTTAGTTAGCTCGCGAGGTAGAACAGGAGGTTTTGTGCACGCCTGTCATTTAGGAGATGTCTTCCAAGGGAGAGGCTCGTACGGGTGTACCGCCGCGCTGGCTCTGCTGCCCCGGTGCTAGCGGTCTACAGCAACATCCATAGCGCAGTCACTTCCTCGGCACCTGCACCTTAAACCACTTACCAGACTGTGGGGCACTCAAATAAAGAAAAATGTGACCCTTCCTATGTTCTCAAATATTGATCAAATTCCTTCTTTTAGATGGTCTGGTGGTTAAAAAACCAAAAAGCACAGCTTCCACCATCAGCTGTACCACGGCAGAAAAATGGCTCCTAAGACAGATGCTCAAGGCTGGAGAAAGAGAAGCCGGCGCTGCGCAGACGCCCACCTTCCCCTCCGACCACGGACATCCCAAAAAACACTGCGCAGAAAACTCAGATCTGCCCAGACACTTGTACTACTGCCGTCCCACTCGGCCCGCTGCTCCCTCCAGCGTGTCCCCAGCTGCAGCCCTCCCGGGATAGTACTACACAGCCATTTACATTTTCAAAGTGGTTCCCCCAAATTAGCTAGTTGGCAATAGCCTACTCTTTCAAGATGTTCCCAGCAAACTCCTTTTCTCATGACCTAAAGTGAGATTGTCCCCTCTGCCCTAGATAATACTGACTAGACACCAGACCAGACCCGCCCGAGGTGAAGGGAAGGAAGGAGGGAAACAACAACCTGTGTCCCCAGACGCGATTATCAACAGCCATTTCGTTATGTCCACAGCGCAGCGTGGTGGTCCTTCGACTCCCTAAGGGCAGCGACCGTCAGCCCCCATTAGTGGCACTCCCCCTGCGACCTGAACAACATTCACCTTTCTCTGGATCAGGTATGCCACAGCGCACCTGAAACCGACCTGGTTTTAAAGGTGCGCTGGAGCTGCTCATGAAAGGGTTCTGGACCCGATGCCCAGGGCTTCCCTCCCAGTCCCATGTCAACCACTTCTCTGTCCTTGGCCACCTCCTTCCAGGCCTCTAACCTCAGCCTCCTGAGCTCTCCTGGTACCCTTCTAGGCTGTGCAGCCATTGCATAGATCAGCCGTATTTCAGCAAACCTCCAGCTCTTTTATCAGGTTGACATGTGTCAGCATTTACACTGGGACAACCTGAAAGGAATGACCATGGGCAGAATTGCTTCACGGTGCTGGATAGATTTTCACTGATGTTTAGAAAACAAACAATGGACCTTTTCTAGCCCCAGTGAATTTTGGTCTAGATCTGCTAAAATTCCAAAGAACAAATATAAAAACCTCATCCGCGGGCAGAAACATTTCTTTCCTTCTGCAGCAATCCTTATCTTGTGCTGCCTCGCAGTCACGAGCCTCAGCACACAAAGAGACTCACAAAGAAAAATCATAGCCCTATATGGTATAACACAATGACAAAAGAAAAAGCAGCATGCCAAGGTTTTGTTTTCCATTTTCTCCTCGCTGGGGTCTTTCAGGATCAGATTTTCCTTTTTCTGCTCCCTTTGCTTAGAACGTGGTTCTGCACGTGGAAGTGGAACGAGGGGGGAGACATCCCTACTTGGAGGTCTGACAAGCAGGGAAGTTAAATCTCCTCTACGGTAGGTAGTCTTAAGAAGAATATGGTAACACTGTTCTTTTTTTCCATTTGAACTTTGCTGTATAAATGGCAAGTTACATTGGCTCTGGGTGCAGAGGCTGTGTGGTCTGTCATGTAAATACCATTTTCAGAAATTAATTCAGTGTGTAATGGGTAAATGTAGATCTCTCCAAACAACTCTTAGGTAAATAATCCACAAGATAAATATTCTCAAAAGGAAGCATTTCAAATATGGTTTTACAGTTTAAGTAGATTTTTTATACTGCAATTTTTTTATATCCTCCTTTTGTTTGGGGGTGGGGGTGGCATTCTTGTTTGCCTATTACTTCTTCCTTTCTTTTGATATTTTAATTTTCAAAGAGAATTTAATGCTGGTTAGAGATGCTGGGTTGTCAGTTTTGAAGGCACACTGTAAGCACTAAAACAATATGCATGATATAGAGGCATTGATGGAGAAAATGCATGAATTTTCTTTCTGCTCTTCTTATTTAGTGGAGCTTTCTCTAGAATTAAAGAAATTTCCAGCTCAGAGGTGTCAAACAGACATCCTGCTTAATATATTTATCTGGCTTTTTTGGCAAATTTTGCAGACCCTTTTAATCCAACTCAAACATTGCATTGTCTTAACTTGCAACTCTAAGATAGTTGTAAATAACCCCCCATTCATTTCACTGAGAGATTTAGCCTTGACCCTAATGATGGTTCAGCAAAGGATAGATTTTCTAAAGCCTTAGGCACTGCATTGTGTGTCATGAAGTAAATATGAAAGTTCTCCTAATGACCAAGTAATCAAAGACAGCTGTGGTCCTAAGAGCGCATCGTTCTTCCGCAACAAAGTAATCCTGACTGGAACAAAAATGTTTCTCTTGCTGCATTTAGTGTGTAAATGTGGGCCTTATTCTACCCTTGATCTTTGCACTCGCCTCCCTTTGGCACCCATAAGAGAGTCACTGTATATCTAGAAAAGTGTGTAGCACTATTTGCCTATGATTCATAATGATGGCAAATACAGTTTGGCATTCTCCTCAAAACAAATCTCAGGCTTCTGCTCTAGTTTACAATATTTTTACCATTATTAAAAATGGATTTGCCATGCTTCATGTAACTCTGAGTGGTGCATGCTTCGTATTTTATGCTAGGTTGTTATGCAGAGCTGTTTCAGTCTCTGATGCCACTATGGCTTCTGGTTTGGGTATTTGCTGAATCTCAGGGACACAGTAAATGAGATTTTATATTTCTGCCAGGCCTCTACAAGGGAGAGAAATTGCTATAAAGGAGGACATTTCCTTAATTATAGTTTTGACAGCTAACTCTGGTTTCTAGCCTCCCTCCCCCACCATCCACAGCACAACTCCTCTGAGATTAATAATACCTCTAAGCTCTGGCTTGTAGCCCTGCTCATATCTGGAGCAGCAGACTGTGCTTCTAACGTTACAGAGTGAGACCATGTATTTGGAGTCTTTCATTCATTTAGTAAATATTAGAAGATGCCAGACTGTATTTGGTATTCTATTTAGTATGCAGTCTTTAACACATTTCCTCATAGTACACATGATTCTGAGTTGTGCTATGTATAAAACATACTAATAATCAACTATGTCCAAGGCCATTTAAAAAACCTTTCCTTGACTGCTTTTCCCTGACCATCTTGAAATAACCTTGGTCTCTCGTGATGTGTTCATGATGGATTCTCTCTTCTTCCCCTCCACTGGGGAATAACCTGATCCTGGGGTTGCAGTGGTGATGGTTGAGAATGAGTAATCCAGACTTCCAGGGAAAATGACTAGTTTTGGCAAAATCTGCTTCCACAAGCTCAACACTGAAAAGCACTGTGCACAACAAGGCACCTCTCTCATCTTCCTGCAAGAGTGTCTTCAAGTGTCACCTACATCATGTGGCTGGCAATGGCTACAGCCAGCACTGATCCCTCTGATTCCTAACCTTTGCTGGCACATAAATGCACTACTATGGAGATCAGATCACCTATCGAATTTAGAAGCCCAAATACACAGTTGCTGTCAACATTTATCTCCCAAGTTTGAAAACAGAGACTTGTAGTTTTAACCCAGGTCAGACAAATGCTTGACCAAGAGATGTGCTTTGTGTTCTGCCTTGAAGATTAAAAAACAGAGCTCAAGTAGGGACAAACTGCGCACAGCTGAGAACACCTAATCTCAAGAATTCAAGCTCCCTAGCAGGGCTCAAACGTCTTAACAGAGCAGTCTCCTAAGTAGCTAGATCTCAAACCATGCAAAGTGGCAGAAGTGTGGTTTAACTTTAGAATTGCCTTTAGGATCTACAGAAAAGACTTATGTCCCCCGGGGAGATTGCGCAGCAGTTTGCATTCTGTTGCTGGTTGCACTAAAAGCTTTCCAAAGAAGAAGTGCCCTGCTCACCTGCTCCATACATCTGGAATAGCCCCACCGCTGTCCAAGGTCCCTTTCTCCTTTCCTTCAAAAGTGATCTAGCTGTTGGCTAACATAAGTCCAGCCTTCATACCTGGAAGCATCGGACCTAAGTGCAGGTAGGTTGGATTTAACACTCACCTAAGTCAAAAGAAGAGCTATTGTCGACTAAAGGGCCTGGCCTCATTTTCAGCTGTACCTTTTGGCTGTAAGTACTTTGAGTCAGGGGTCTGTTTTGTATTGGCCCACTGCATCCCCCTGCACAGCCCTATCAGCATTGTAACAACGAAACAGTGAGCAACACCAGAATTAACATACCAAAGCAAAGCCAGTCTGTGGCTTGTAAACCCACCCTGCCTTATGAAGTCGTGCTGAGCCCACTACAGGCCTGCATGGTCTCTGTGGTCCCCTAGCCACAAGTAAGGAAAAGCTGCAGTAAAGTACAAAATGGTGTGATCTTACCCACTCTGTATCAAACATTTCATTTCTTTCTCTCTTCTGAGTACCCTGTATGTAATACCCCAGGGAAAGCTGATCACCTAAGGCAAAAATCTTTAAAAACTCCTACACAATTTGGAAGCCCAAATCCCATTAACTTTTGATAAGCCTTCAGCTCTGCAAGTACCTAACAACTTGTGAAGAGGCATTAGACTTTTGAGGGACCGAGCCTGGGAAGTGTGCTTATTTTTGAAACTTTAACACAAGATGGTTAAAAGGTGGGTAGCCTGCCACATCACATTGAACAGAGTGATCAGAAGGGGAAGTACATCTGAGTAGTTTGTTATGTTATAGTCATATTTAATTCCTATAGAAGAAGGAATGCCCCAGCTGAAGGTAGCAGTAAGGGTCATTGAAAAAGTCCGAATTTGCTGTAATTCCCATAGAACTAAACGCTTTGCATCTTAAGTGGTTTGTAAATTTAGAAGACAAATTAGATTGGTCC
The DNA here is from genome assembly GCA_030014935.1 of Caiman crocodilus. NCBI lineage: Eukaryota > Metazoa > Chordata > Crocodylia > Alligatoridae > Caiman > Caiman crocodilus. The sequence goes on along the minus strand of JAGPOW010003182.1, from coordinate 15,151,852 downwards.
CCTCACAACTGCTGGATTTGTCTTATCACCGTAGTTCTGCACTGTTCCGGGGTCTGAACACTTGGGTACCTCCGACCATGTCTCACCAAGCTGGGCAGGGGGAGGCAGTCATTTAACTCTAAGCAATTTGTGCTTATGCAACTGATAAATTCCAAATCGCTGGGATAGCGCCAGCCAGAGCCCTTCAAAACCATCTCACCCTAGGCCTGCAGGCTCGCCCTTCATGTTCTCGCTCTGCCTTACTGCTGGCTGCAGCAGCTTGGCAAACCACGCTACACTCTGCAAGGGGATAAACATCCAGGATGAGCAAACCAAAAGCGCCCAACTGTCCACTTGGTTTTAGACATAAGTGGAAACCAGCTCCCAGAGACTCCTGTGCCATCTGCATCTTACCAAGGAGTTGCTTTTGTTTTCAGAGAGCAGCAGTCTCTTTTTAAAACCCTTCTTCAGACTTGGAAGCATACTGTGAACCACTGACCTTGTCAAGCTGCCAATATATTTTATTGTCTGCTGAGGTATTGCTCAATTACTAATTAGGAGCTCCCTGTTGATACTTCCTGCTACCACACCAGTGGTTTCTATGGCAACTTCAGAAGCAGATGTGGGAGTGACTTCACCCAGGGCATCACAAAGCAGCCCTTGCACCACCTCCTGGGTAATTTCTCCAGACAATGAAGCAAGTGACCAAGCACACTACCACGTCTGGACATCTCCCTGGTGTTTCAGTTGCTAGCACAAAGGTAGGAGGTGATGAAACAAGAACCTTTGCCCTCTGTAACCTGTTTCCACCAAGGAATTACAAGCACTTTACAGACATTCAAAAATCTCATGGACAGAGGGGACATTATGTTCATCGAGTCTATGAGCAATGCAGACCCCAGGACCACACCAGTCAATTGCATCAGTGAGCTCTGCCAATCCCTGGAAGAACATTCCAGTTCAGGCTAAGTGACCCAGCAAGCTTGGTTTGCAGTGGGATTGTCTTAACTGCCTGATTTCAGAGTTGCTGAAATCAGAACAAAATGGCTCAGCAGGTGGATGCTGATCTGCAGTAACTGTAGCTGTATGAGAGGCTAAGTGCAGCTGTGCCTCGTGCACAAAGTTGGAATCTAGGAACAACAGCATCCACATGCCCATGCATGTGCTCCTGTCCTCCCCCAAAAGGCTGGATGGGCAGAACAGCCTTGGCCCCCCTCTGCTCCCTCGCTAATTCAGCTGCTCATGCAACAAGGATGCTGGGGGCAGAGTGCAGGATCCACACCAGCCACCACATCATCTCCAAGAAGCAGTCACTGTCAAAGAGACTGTCCTCTCCAAGCGCATGTCTGTGTGGGTCATACTGTAGATGGCTAATAAGCCTGTCCCCATATAGAAAGCAGGATGGAGAAGTGCTGACTGCTGTTAAATAGCAAGTGACTGCAGCAGCCCTCTGCCAAATGCTGCCCTACAGATCTCGGTGATGGGATGCTTCTAAATCCTGCAGAGATGACAGCTTGGGTTTCTCAGCAGCATATGCAGCTATGCTTGGAGGATGGGTAGCGCCAGCCATGTGACAGCACATTGAGATTCACTGAACAGTCCATCTGGATAGCCCCTGGGAAGAAGTGGCCTCCTCCTTAATGAGTGAGCTGTGGCAATAAAAATGAACACAGCGCATGCCTTGAACATGCTATTGACATGATGGTGAAATGTAGGCATGACAACAAAGCTCTTCAGAAACCATACATGGTTGCTGGTGGGTTTTTGACTGAAGAAGCCTGCTCCAGGAAAATGGAGAGCATTTGGGGTGCTCACATTGTCAGCATGACCATAACTTGTTTGCACACTGGCATGGTGGGGGGTGATAACCATCTCCTTCCTTGTTTGTAGAACACTGTGACCCCCTTGACTGAAACTGTTAGCCAATATCCTGGGCCTTGTGGGCTGTTTCTATTAGGAGGAACGGCATCTCCTACTCTGAGGCAACCCCATTTATTTACAAGCTCTTGTTTCCCCAAACACAGTAGGCACCAAACAGCAGGAGAGCGCGCCCTTGCTTTACATGCCAAAACTCTATTGCCAGCCAGACTCTCCCAGTTTTCTTACAAGGTCACACTGCAAGTGTTTCTCTGGCTGTCCTGGGCATTCTGCTGCTGTGATCCTTTTGACGGACTCTCACACACACACATCCATCAAACAATGAATCATGTCCCTAAGGGAAGAGTTCCTTATATGCAGAGATGGCCCGAATGCATGCCCTGACTGTCTTTGCTGTATTTGTAATAAGTCTTTTGTTGTTGGAGGAGGTGTGGAGAGAAGGGGTCCCTTCCAAACATTCTTGGGGGCTGACCACCACCAGCTCAGTGATGGCAGAACTGGTTGAGCTGGGGTTACAACATACATGCTCTTCTGAGGCTCATGGTGTTACACAAATTGCCAATTGCTCAAATCATAAGCGAGACCTTATGAGGGAAGATAAGGCAAGGTGCTGCGTGTATTGATTAAATGCTTCATACATCCCTCCCCCCAATTCATATCCCAATTTCTGTTTTGTGCTGGTATATGTTACCAGTCTTATCAGTGGTCAGATCAACTTAGTGGCCAGCCAAGTTGATCATGAGTAGGAGCCAGACTCCTGCTGATCCATCTCATCAGATGAACCAATGCTCCAGGATGACATGCAGAACAAGATCCAAAATCAGTATGTCTCGCCCCATCTTTTATAGCCTTGTCAATTCACTCAGTCCTCTCGGCTTTTGCAATGTTATCTCTGTGTTCTTCCTTGAAGGTCAATTGCCATTATTTTCTCACTGTTCAGGGGTGGATTCTTCTTGTTTTGGTCTTTTATCTGTCTGTATTCTTCAGGCAGTTGCTAGCTGATCTTTTCCTTTTTCACAGACACACTCTCACCCATTCTCACACACATACAAAGGTTAAGCATTTATGTCAAGCTACAGAGCACTACAAAATGGAGCTTTTTAAGGCAATGCAAGACTCAAGAAAATTCATAAGATTAAAAGCAATAAGCAAAAAGTCTATTTATATAACAATGAGGTACTATGCCAACCTCAGCCAGCATTGCAAGGGGCTGGGTGACACTGGTTAGCAGTGTCATGTACATGCACACTAATTTGGGTCTAATTACATTTCTCTGGAGACAGCAAAATCTGTCCTTGGGAAGATATTCATTCACTGATTTGGAGCTGATTGAAGGATGGGTGATGGGGGTCAGAGATGATTTTTCATAATTCATCAGGAGACTCAGCAGTCTGAATAGATGAAAACATAATATAGTGCTGTGATAACCTTGTGATGAAATCTGCCCTCGATTAGCCAATTGTCTAGGTACAGATAGAGGAGCTGCTACCACAGCCGAGCATCTTGCTAAAGTTCTCAGACCAACTGATAGCATCTTGTACTGGCAATCTAATGCTCTGAATCACAAACACTTCTTGTCAACTGGTGAATTGGTGGAAAGTAGCATAGAAAACGTGTCTTGGAGGTCAAGAACTGCAAACCAGCCCTAAGCCTGAACAGAAAGGATGAGCAAGGCAAGTGCCACCACACTGAGCCCAAGATGGAGCATCTCTTTGTTCATTCTTCACTGGCCTGAGATAGGAGGAAGACTGCTATTTCTGGACAATGGGTATTTTGAGGTGCCATTGGTACTATTAGGCCAGAGATCCAGAGCACAGCACATCAGCACAGAGGATGCTGCCAGAAACCTAGCTGCTCCTGACATAGATTTCTAGAGTTGGAAGGGACCTGGTAGATCATCGGGTCCAACCCCTTGCTCCAGGCAGGAAAGAGCGCTGGGGTTAAGTAATCCCAGCCAGATGCCTGTCTAATCTCCTCTTGAACACCTCCAACGTAGGGCAAAGCACCACCTCCCTTGGAAGCCTATTCCATATTTTGGCAACCCTTACCATAAATAATTTCTTCCTTATGTCCAATCTAAATCTACTCTCCTTCAGTTTGTAGCCATTATTTCTGGTAAGGCACCCTGGTAAACAGAGTGTTTCCTATTCCCTCCTGACCCCCTGAGGAGTTTGTAGGCAGTCACAAGATTGCCTCTCAGCCTTCTCTTGCGGAGGCTAAGGCGATTCGGGTCCTGTAGTCTGTTTTCATAGGGTCTTACCTGCAGGCCCTCAACCATCCAAGTGGCCCTCCTCTGAACCGTCTCAAAATTATCCACATCCCTCCTGAAGTGCGGTGCCCAAAACTGGACGCACATCCAATCAGCCAGTTTGAACCAAGGCTTCTGTTGTCATTTCTGATGCCAGTGTTAGTGCTGCTGACTGGCAGCCTCCAAGACTGTCAGATGCAGGCGCACAAGGAGGGCCAGGGCTTGGGTACTGAGCTGGTATCTTTGTCCCTGCTGCATAAGCAAGACAAGACCTCCATTCCTGGGAGAAAAGAGGATTTAAGCTACTTCTTATGGAATAAGGAGGTCAGTTCTGGGATTTGCGTCTGGCCAAGCATGTGCTCTCCCTTGCCATGGTGCGGAGGTGGCCCTTCACAGTCTCATACCCATGCATTTCTTTGCCAGTAGTGATATTAAGCATCATTTGTTGTCTCCTGAGGCACTGGCTAGCAAGGACTTAGAAGTGGCTAGGCCCACTATGGAAGCTGATGACTGTTCTTCAGGATATGAAGTTTCTCTCATCAAATGCTTGGGAAGGCAGTAGTGCAATCAAATGTCCCTGGGTGGCCATCAAGCAGCTGGCTGGCATATGGCTCTCACCATGACAAAAAAGGGAGCAGCTTGGGCCACAGGAGTTGCAAGATATACAGGATTTGAAGCTGCTATTTCAGGTGAATGTACCGGGGGGAAAATATTGAGGACAAATTACATTTAACGCTACTTTTTGAGAGGGAAAATGACATGAAGAGGATGTAACTTGTATGAAGTTAATCCTCACTAACTAAAGGAAATTGCAATAAGATGAAGGTTTGCTTAAGTATGGGACAGCACTGGCTGTACCTTGCTGCGACAGGCAGTGAGCCAGGTCCCTCTGCGTTTTGTGCTCTGTGGGGAGAGGACAAGTAGGAGGACGTGACTGCAGCAGCCACCGTTCAGCTGATGCCACTGTTCAAAGACTTACACTTGCATACAGCCAGCCCTTTCAGTGTGCTACAGGTGTCTTGCACAAACTTTCACACTAATTATACACATGTAAAATACCTAATGTCTGGGTTCAAAGCTAGTTCCAGCCTCCTCTGCTCTGAGATGAACTGGCACCTGATTACACAAGGCATGGACAAATGTAACTGCTGCATGTTGTGGGCAGATGCTGCCTGCCAGGGAGAGCCCATTGCCCTTCCCAGGGACCATTAGTGTGTGCTGCACAAATGTCTCATAATACACTTCCCCCTGGGGTGCTGCAGCTCTGGCTGGGTGCCCTGTTCGTCTCTGCATGGTCCAGGCACTTGGAGCAGGGGCTTGGCATCTACCACTGACACAAGCTATCCTGGCTTCGAACGTTAGAAACCTGAGAATGGCAGCTGCCATTCTGTTGCCAGTTAGGCTCTGCAGCAGTTTCACAACAGGTACAATCAGAGCTGTCACCCCTCATGCGTCAGCTCCACCGTGCCCACAGCCCTGTCACCCCACAGAACAGCATGCATGGAAGCAAGCATGATATGCTGTGACAGAAGGTTTCTATCGCACGACAGATCAGTCAACGTGCATTTGCCTCATTTGACGCAGGTCTCCCTGGTCCCCATGGTCAGCTGGGACAATCTTCAGATGACAACCACCCCTGTCCCTGCAAAGCCAGAAACTGGGGAGCCACTTCTCACTACCAGGACCACGCAAAAGTGCCCAGACCATTGTCCCTCCAAGCCCCTGGTGTTGGATTTGGGGCCAGGTGTCAGCACTTCAGAGAGGCAATAAGCCAGCTCTGTGAGGGTCAGCACACCATCCACCATCTCCGCAGCCCGGAGTTTACACTGACACCCCTCCCCGCCCTACCCGAGCGCATCCCACACAAAACCAATAGCCACAAAGACCCTATGGGCCTCCATGGAGCCTTTGCTCCATCTCCCTTCTTGGGAGAGGAGATGGGCCAAGTAGCCCAGATGCAGCAGCAGCTTCTAGCCCAACTCAATCCTCACCTTGCTCTTGCAGGCTGCTCATGACTGTTTGCAAAGGAAGAAGCTAGCAGAGCAGAACAGAGCTGAGCGCTCCTCCAGCTTGTTAATCAGGAGCAAAGGGCCCCAGCTGGACATGTTCAGGCATCTGTAGCAGAGCTCAGTTAGATGAGGTGGGTGGATGTTCCCGCCAAGCTCATTAGAGACCGTTCTTCCTTTTCCTGAGTCTTTCTTGGAGGTGGATGGTAGAACGATCAGAACAGAGTTGGCTCAGGACTCCCGGGTTCTACACCCAGCTGTGCCACAGACCAGCTGCGCGGTCTTGCTGGGTCACTGATCCTCTCTGCATTCATGTGCCGAGTGGCGTTAGCAGCCACAGGCCACACAGGGAGTAGCCTATTAGGATACTGCCTCCCATATGGCCGTACAAAGCAGAGCAGGATGGGATCAGTCCAATAGTCTTGTCCTTCAGCGGGGCAGCTCAGAGAATAGCTTTCCCAGGTAAAAATCCCTTTGCAAGCCTTTTGCCTGCCCGTGCCCCCACACCCTCTGGAGAGATTCCAGCTTCCCCTGGGTGGGGCCAGTGCACTCAGGCCTTGCAGGCAAGACCCCAGGATTTCAGGACACGGGGGGGCATGTGAATCTCCTAGCCCAGGGCCAAAGATGAATGGAGGATGAAATCTCCCTTCTCTGTCCAAAGAGAACCCAGACAGGCACAGACTCTCCAACACACTGTGCCACAAGCAGCAAGAATCAGGTGACACAAACTCTCCAGGCACTTCCCGCTCTGCCGCCAGGGAGCTGGAGGATAAGTGCATCTGGAGCAGGCCTTGATTAGCATCATCATTTTCATTTCTAATGTAATTAGCTTTCCCCATGCGGCTCCATAGCCTGCACAGCTCCCTTGTTAGCGGAGGGCTCCATCTGGTAGCACGTGGGTGCATCAGTAAGGGCCCTGCCCTGGGTCACACTGCATAGCCTGGAAAGTGCTTACACTTCTGGTTAGCCACAGAAGAGGCAGTTCTGCGTTGAAGAGCTGCTGTTGCTTTGCAGTCCACAGGCAAACTTCCCCTGGGAGCCACTCAGAGCTCCTGACTTTAGCAACGCAGGGAAGAACGTATTCTGTTTAGGTCGAGAGTCAGTGCAATGTCAGAGGAAGGGAGCTGAGGCTTCTTTCCTTCTGCCATCCACCCACCTGAGTGACACAGCTGTTCTGCTGGGCTGCAGCCTAGAGACTGGAAGACACTAAACACTTAAAAAGGGTCTCCAGATACGAGGCGGATGCAGAGAGGGTCTGCAGAGGAAGGCTGGAGAAGCTGGGTGGGATACAGCTGCACAAGATGGCACAGATAAGCTGTGGGGAGAGACATACTGCCCAGGCAGTAAGCTGAATCCAAGCCAGCAGTGTGCCCTTGTTATCAGGAAGACTACCAGCATCCTGGGCTGCACTGGTAGGAGCGTTGCCAGCAGATAGAGGGCAGTGATTCTTCCTCTCTATTCTGCAATGGAGAGGCCACATCTGGAGTCCTGTGTCCAGTTGTGGGCCCCCCACTACAGAAAGGATGTGGACAAATTGGAGAGACCAACGGGGAGCAACAAAAATGGTTCGGGGGCTGCAGAACATAACTTGCAAGGAGAGGCTGAGGGAACTTGGTTTGTGATTAGTGTGGAGAAGAGAAGACTGAGGGGGATTTAACAACAGGAGGAGCTTTGCCTGGCGACTAGGATCAAGGACAACAGGAAGTCCTTTTTCAAATATGTGGGGAGCAAAAAGAGAGCCCCGGGAAATGTCGGGCCCCTGAGGGACTCGT
>JAGPOW010003182.1:15113782-15143869 GCA_030014935.1 Caiman crocodilus | reverse complement strand
TATGTGGGCAGCAGGACAGGCCTTATGAGGAGCGTCTGAGGGACCTGAACCTGTTCAGCCTCAGTAACCGGAGGCTGAGGGGGGACCTGTCTGGGGTCTTGTGAACCCAGCATTCATTCCTGCCTGTGGCAGGGGGTCAGGCTAGATGATCTGTTCACATCCCTCCTGACCCTAGCTACATGAAACTATGAAACAGGGGTCAGACTAGATGTGATCTCTTGAGGTCCTTTCAACCCCCATTTTCTGTGATTCTGTACTTCAGAAGGAGCTGACCCAGGGCTGCAGGCCTGCCAAGGGGATCCTGGGGAAGCACAGGGACCTGGTGCCTGACCTGAGATCAGGAGAAGCCCACCACACATAAGAACATGTGACAGCTGCGTGCCCCCGCTCAGAGCGGAGCCCCGATTCCCGTAGAGGCAGCAGAGCGTGCTCCCTTCCCCACAGCTGCTGGAGCCCCAGTGGCTGAGCCAGCCTGTTTCGCCTGCCTGGCCACCCTCCGGCGCTACCTGCAGATGCTCAGCAATGCATGGCTTCGGCATGGATAAAATCCACTTGTTGGTTTATTTGAGGTGCTACGTCACCTCCTAGGCACTGAGCTACAGGGCACCTGATGTGCTACATGAGACACAGACTGGGTCTACAATGACACAGCGCTTGCTATGAGCATATAGCCCCTCTCCTCCTCTCTCCTCACTGTGCGGCACACGATACAGCTGCAAAAGGACAGCACAGACACCCAAACTGGACAACAGGCAGCTTAGGCCAGCAAGGGCAGGATGCCAGCTTGCCTCTGCCGAGGACTGTCCCTCCCTGCTCCACTGAGGGGGTGGATGGAGCCAATTCTCCCCCATTCCCAGGCAAGACAGAGCCAGCGCCCACCACCGAGCTACTCTAGACTTGAAGAAGCTGAAATTAGTTTTCTAAACAGTGAAAGAAAATGTCACTGCTCCGGTGCCCGCCACAGCAACTACAGCTTTTGCTCCCCGCCGCCGTCTTCAGGCACTTGGTCCTCAGGCCTGCTGCTGGATGCTTGGTGGTGGAAGCTGCTGTCAGGCCCCCTCCCGCAGGCACAGTGCCTCCACAGCGCTGCTGGGCCCCTGCGCCACCCCACCGATCACAAAGAGCAGGTTTTGTGCCTGGAAGCTGGAGCAGGAGCAGCGGCCCGTGGGCATGGGTGGCAGCGGCTCCCACTTCTTCCTGCTCAAGCTAAATCCTTCCACCGAGTCGAGAGGGCACGGCTGGTTCCCTGCAGGAGAACACATACTCCGCTGAGCTCCTCAGCCCAGCCCAGCCCAGCCCAGCCCAGCGCCTGCCTGGTTCAGCGGGCTCCTCTGCCCAGCGGGGACTGCCTGCCATTTCAGGCCGGGCCCAGATGTCAATGCCTTGTCCCACACTCTCCCAGCCCTCTGCTTCTGCTCGGGAGGTCGCTGTTCACACCAAATCGGGCGGCCACGCTCTTGCCTACCCTGGCGGGATCTCAGGGTGGCTGCCATGAAGAGCAGCTGCCTGGATGGCAGTGGGAGCCCGGCAGTGAGCCCAGTCACAGGTGCTCAGCCGTGGGCCAGAGGAGACTTGCACACGGGTGCCAAGCAGCCTGCTGCTGGGACCCACAATGCCTGTGAAGGCCCATTCCTGGGGGAGCGCTGAATGCTCCAGCTGCATACAGGCACTTCCCTCCCTGCCTCCTGCCCGTACATAATTAAAGATATTTGTTCTGAAGCCAGAGTAATGCTAATAACCGGAGACAAAAGCCCCCCTAACAAACCCTGATGGTAACTTGTGCTGGCAGCTGGTCCCTCCTGGATTGCAGGAGACTCCCCCATGGCTCTCTTCACTCATGGGGAACCGTAAGCAGACTCCCTGCGGCTCTCAGCCGAGGCCTCCGGACTGCCCAGGGGTGGGGGAAGGCTGCCAGGGCTCTGCCAGGACTCCATGCGTCTGCCCAGTGTGAGCAAAGCACAGGCATCTGGCTGGGAATCGCCCTGGTCCCCGCAGGTCTCAGGCCCACCAGACCCTCCCCCCTCTCCCCCAAGCCTGCCCACAACTGCTCACTGGCAGCCAGAGCCAGGGAGGCACTGCTTCCCTCTGCCCACCCAGGAGCTGGCCAGAGCCCAGGCATCTCCCACCCAGGAAATTCACTGGGCTGCATTCACTGTCCTACTGGTCCGTGCTACTCCGGCCAGGGGTGCATGCTAGCTGGGCCCTGGGGACAGCTCCTCTCTTGCCTGCACAGCCGGTCGTGCCACTGACTGACAGCACTAACTTTTATCTGGCAGAGGTGGAGGAGTGGGTAGCCCTGCACAGCTGAGATCCTGAGCCCAGGGCAACGCGCAGGGCGGGGGCCTGACCCCAAATCTGGGACATGGCCCCTGTCCAGATCCAACGAGAGGCTAACTTTGCCTGCCCTGTCCCTGCAGCCCCCACAGCCTGCGGCCTCAGGCTCCTGTCGGCGCAGCAACGCAGAGGGCCATGCCCCGTAGCGTCTCAACAGGCCTTGGCAAGTCCAGGCTCTGCCATTCGGCCTGCTGTGCTCTCCCAGCACAGGTTCATTACCACTGCCACTTGGCCCAGATCCGTGCGACAAGAGAGAGGGGAGACAGAGGAGACGTGGCGGCTGGCACTAAAGGCTGCCTGGCAGCAACTGTCCGGCACTCTCTGAGACGCACAGGCGCGAAGGGGAGCCAGCAGCTAAGTGTGGCCCCAGCTGGTGGCCACCCGCCCCTGTCACAGAGGTAACTGGCTTCCCACAACGGAGCAGGGAACTGACCCGAATGGAATCGATTCTCCCGTTTGTCAGGTGCTTCCCCTGTGAGCAGGCATGGCTGCGCTGTGCTGACACGGGACGATGGGCCTGTGCTGCAGGGGTCTGCAGCTGGGCCCCCAGGGCTCCACAGCAGTGTCCCCTTCACGTGCCCCAGCTGGGAGCCCAGGAGGCCCAGCTGTGCCTGTCCTCGGGGCACTGTCCTGTGGTCCTGCCACCCCCACCCTTCTTGGCTCCACCGAGGTTTCACTGCCAGGTCCCAGCCCTACCCCAGCTTGAGAACCGCAGCACTCACCAAGGCCACCCACCGCCACTACTCGCCCACCAAGGCAGCCTGCCACGAAGTCAGCCCGCTTGTCCCGCATGCGGATGGTGCGGCTCGGCTTCACCCAGGCACCTGCCAGGGAAGAGGCAGCGTGAGGCCCTGTGCTGCTGCAGGATGCCCTCTTCCTTCCCACAGCCTGGGGCAGGGGCAGCCCAGCTAAGCATGCTGAGAAGAACACAGGCCTCCTCTATTCCTGCCCCCCAGCCCAGGCTGAGCCCAACACCCACGCGCTCACAGCCCCAAGGCCATGCATGACCCCATCCCCAGCTCACCCTGTTCAGGGTCAAACATCTCCACAGTGTTGACAAAGTGGGGCCGGGAGTAGAAGTTGTGGGGGCCAGGCTGCTGCAAGCCCCCAAGACTGAAGAAGCAGCCCTCAGCCATGGCGCAGCTGGAGAAGGCACGGCGGCTGGGCACACTGGGGAAGCGCGTCCAACTCCTCACCTCCAGGTCAAAGGCCTCGAAGGCTGTGACGGGCAGCTTGCCCTGCCGGCCCCCTGCCGAGAGAGGAGCGGCTGAGACAGCCTGCGGGCTCTGCCAGGATCCTACATGTGCAGCCTGCGGGGCTGGGGAGCAGAGGGGGACCCAGGGCTGGGGCCACACAGGTGTCAAAAGCCAGGCCATGTGGCTGTGCCCTGGCAAAGGGCCAGCATGGGGCTCAAGGCATCGGCTGGTGCCACTCACCCAAGATGAAGATCTTGCTGCCCTGCAGAAAGGCGGAGGCCCCGTAGCAGGGGGTGGGCATGGAGGGCAGGGGCTGCCAGAGGTCCTTGGCCGGCTCGTAGACCCGTGCCAGTGCTTGCGGGGAGGTGTCTGCACCCATGCCCCCGAGCGCGTAGACCGTACTGTCTGCAAGAGGAGGGACTGTCAGGCGTGCAGCCCGGGCCAGAGTGCTGGGGAGCTGAGCCAGTGCCCTCCCCATCTACGTGCAGCTTGGAGCCAGGCGTCCCTGGGCGACAAGCGCCAGGCTGAGTGCTCCCCTCCAGACCAGGGCAGGTGGCTCCCTGCACCTGGACTTCCCGGGGCCTGCTCCACCCCAGGGCCCCGCTGGCCCCCGTGCGGCCCCCACCCCGCGCACACGTTGAAAATAGAACAGAACACAAGGCCATCGCATCTAATTATACTCACTCGGCACCATCTCCCTGGAGACGCCATGGCAACCTAGCCATGCTACTGAGTGCTGCTCCCACCCGCCCGCCGCTGGCTGCCACCGGGGCGTCCAGCGCCCAGCGCCCAGCTCCAGCCAAGCAGCCCCAGGCCCAGCTCTGACCCGGGGCTGTGTTCAGGGGAGACCCCGAGGCACTGTACAGTTCTGGCTCTGTCCTGGAGCTAGGCAGGATCATGCCACTGCCCCATAGTCGCAGGGCAAAAGCCAGAGAGGCAACCTGCCTACAGCTGCACAGGGTGGCAATGGCATGCGAGCACTGACCCTAACCACTGGGTCATGCTGCCCCTGGGCATGGCAGCCAGAGCCAGTGGGGCAGGGCTGGGGACCCCAGTGCCTTTGCTCCAGGGAGGCAACCGCAGAGCAAAGCATTGTGCCCAGCGCCTGCAAGCTGTGGACAGGGACCCCAGGCCGGCTGTGCAGCACCCCTAGCACCACTGGGCCACGGTCAGGCCCCCCCAGCAGCACCCCCAGCCCATGGGCTCAGGCTCCTGGGCCAGGGAGCAGGCTCTAGGTGCTGACCCCAGGAGCAAGTCCCCACCAGGCTCCCCAGCTTCTCCCGCACCAGGCTCTGCCCCTCTAGGCCAAGCACCCACAGGTCTTGGCTGCGTAACCTGGGGGCAATGCTCAGTCGTGCTGTCACCCGTGAGAGGCACCCTGCGCCCAGCCTGCCAGGGACTGCCCCGCTCTGCCCTGCTCCCCTCGCACCTCTCCTGATGGCGGCGATACCCATGGACGGCTGGGCCAGCGAGGTCTTCCGCTCCCACTTGCCCTCGTCGGCATTGTAGGCTTCAACGGAGGCCAGGGGGCTCTGCTGCGAGTCCATGCCACCCACAACCAGGACCTGCTTGCCCAGAGCCACAGCAGTGGCGCCGGCCCGTGGCGTGGGCAGCGGGGGCAGCGCCACCCACTTCTGGGCCCGCAGGTCCAGCAGCTCGGCCGTGTCCAGGGGCAGCCCCGCCGTGCCGCAGCCGCCCAGCACCAGGAGCTGCCCGTCCTGGTAGAGCGGGCTGCAGTACACGCGCCGCGTGGGCATGGGCGGCAAGACCTCCCACGCGAAGGCCCGCGCGCTGGCCATGCCGCTCAGGACAGGGCCATGGCCGCGCCCTCACGCCCGGCCCCGGGGCTCCGGGGCTGCGCTCGGGCCGGGCGGCGGGCACAGCCGCTCAGCGCCCGGGGCTGCCGGCTCCATCGGCGCTCGGGCCCGGCCTCCCGTCGGCGGCTGGGAGCGGGCGCGGGTGCCGGAGGGGAGAGGCAGGGGCCGCCGGGCAGCGCCGGGGCGCGGGGCTCCGCTCCGCCTGTCCCGCGGACCAGGCTGCAGCCGCGCCGGGCTCGCCTGCCGGGCGCTGCCGCCGGACCCGCCGCGGCCGCAAACTTTCCCCGAGTCGGTGCCCGCCCGCGCCGAGCGGGCTGCGGCGCTCCCCTCCGCCCGGCCGGGCTCGGCGCTGCTCGGTTCTGGCTCCGGCAGCGCGGGCGCGGGGAAAACACACCCACTGCCGCTTAACTCTTCCGCCCCCGGCGCGGCTCGCGGGGCTCGGCTCCCCCTGCCCGGCCCCCGGCCGTCCCGGCGCGCTCGCTGCAGCCCGCGCTTGTGGCTCCCGCCCGGACCGCGACGCGCCGCCCCTGCTCTCCGCCCCGGGCCGCGGGAGCGGGCGTGCGAGCGGACGCCCCAGCCGGGGGCAGAGCGCCTCCCTGCAGAGCTGGCACGGCCCCAACGGGCGGTCCCACAGCCCGGCCGCGGGCCAGGAGCTGCGGGGCCGATGGCCACCTCCATCCCGCTGGGCTCTGGCCCAGCTGCGGCACCCTCCTGCGGGAAAGTCAGCTCCTGCGCCCCAAGCAGAGCCCGGCCGTGCTGCCTGACCCGCTGCGATAGCAGAGGGAGCCCCAGGGAGAGCGCCTGCCTGCACCGTCCGGAGCTGCCTGCTGTCACAGCCCACGCTGCCCTGCCAACAGCCCCCAGCGCTTCAGCCAGAGCCCTCATTAGCAGCAGAGACCTGCCTACCAGCTCCCTCGGGTGCCACAGGGCAACACGACTGCGGCCACCTCCCTCCGCTGCCAGCCTCTTTTGCTGCCACAGGGTTCCCAGGTGGCCTGTGCTCCCCAGGGATGGTTAAGAAGCCAGCTCCACTGCCCCTGCAGAGGAAGCAGCATCCCCCACTGCAGCCCAGCGCCAGCCCCAGAATCCACTGGGCGATGCCATCCCTGCTGCTGTGGCCCCCAGGCTGGGCTCCATGACAGTCTGCAGCCCTGACAATTGCCTCCAAGGCAGCTTCTGCCTAAGGGACCCATTACACTGGGAAGCACCCTGCCTACAGGTGCCCAGTGGGCAGCAGAAGAGCCTGGATGAGGCTCCTGGCTCCAGGCCAGTGCCCTGCTACCCTCTCCCAGCCCCAACCTCAACTGTAAAGAGCAGGATCCCTACCCCCAACAGGCGCTAGGATCCAACTCATGGCAGACACACACAAGATAAAAACACATTTAAGAATGCACAGGAGGGGCACAGGCTGCAGCACAGGCAGGGGGCAAGGGCAGCCATGCACAGTGTGGTCACACCAGGCAATAGGATTCACAGCAAGACAGCCATGCCAAGGCTGTGGCAGAGCCCCACTAGCACTACAGATACGGCCGCTGCAGCCGGAGTCCCACGCCCCTCCATGCCAAGCACTGTGCACATGTAACAGGAAGGTCCCTGTAGAAGCGCTCACAATCCTAGTGCAAGATCAGTGGCAGGTACCAGGTATGGCCCAGGGGCACTCTGCAGCAGGGCCCGCCCCAGCAGCCCTTCCGGAGGCCGAATGGCAATAAAGAAACACCCCTCTTGCTGCCAGGGCTCAGGGACTGCATCCATGTCCTGCAGATGCCAGCCAGGTGACCTCCTGGAGTACGGGCACCTCCGTGGAGGCCCATGCCTTGCCCTGGCTAGGGAGAAGGGAGAACCCAGTTGGAGGCAGCAGCTGTGAGGACTCATTGCCCTCACTGGCCATTCTGCAGCTGGTTCCCAGCACTGGCCAGGTAGTGCTCATAGTTCTCCTCGCATTGTCTCACGCAGCGGAGGAAGTAGTCTTCATCCGCGATGGCCTCCAGGAGGTTGGTCTGCACCAGGCACACACCATACAGCTCGGAGGTGGGTGCCAGCCTAGGGCAGCTGCCCCCTGGCTCTGAAAACACCTTTGGGGAAGAGAGCAGACATTAGAGCCAGGGGAGGGACAGCAGGAGCACAGCCCCCACCATGCATGCTGGCACGAAGCCTGGCAGTTATGTCCTGCCATGCCTCCAGCTGCATTGCCCACTCAGCCTTGTGCACCAGCAAGGGGCCACAGAGGCTCAACTGGGAAGCTCTCCCAGCCCTTGACCCTTCCCTCAAGGGCCAAGCCTTCCCCAGGGGAGGGGACATGCCTTCAAGCAGTCCCAGGAATGCCTGCAAGAGCGGCCCGCCATTGCTGAGGTCTGCTCTGCTCATTCAGATTCCTCTTTCCCACATGGTAGTTCCTGGGGCTTTGTAGCTAGACCATTGCAGAAGCAGCTGCCCCCCACCAGTAATGATAAGGACCCCTCCATGACCCAGCTGCTAATGAGTCTGAGCAAGATACATGAAAACTGCTGAAGGCCCAAAGCTGTCCTCCTAGCATTGGTTATGGCAGCCCAAGCAGGGGCCCTGGGCTGGTGGGTAGGCAGACAACAGGTTCCTGGCTCAGCACAAGGGACTCAGGCCAAAACCCAGAGGATGGGGGGTGAGGACCCTTGGGGCTACTGCCGCTGGGCATGCTCCGAGACCCCTTCCCTGGTGGCTGCAGCAAACATCAGAGAAGCCGGAGGCGGGCAGAGCCTCATGCTGCAGCCTCGCCTGGAGAGCTGCTACATTATTGATGTGCAAGCGCCACAGTCGCCCCCTTCCAGGGACATCGTGCCAACAGCGCTGTGTGGCGCCAACCAGACGCCAGCTATTCAGAGACGGTTGACCTCCCTTGGCCTGCCACTCTCCCAGCACCTACTCAGGGGGTGCAAGCCAGGGAGCTGGGCCACCTGGCAGGAGAGGGGACAGCTCCCTCCATACACCCCCGCCTGCATTGCACTCTGCTCTTGAGAGGGCATTAGTGCAAGAGCTGGCAGGCTGGAGCAGCTGCACAGATGGGGGGCAGCTGGCCCAGTACCTGGGGGCAGACAATGGTGTCCGAATCATCCAGCCGGATGTTGTCATCAATGCAGATGTGGTGGACGTCAGGGTCGTGGGGGTCAATCCACAGGGGCTTCCCACCCTGGCAGGAGAACTGGTTTCTGGCCCACCTGCAACGCAGGGCAGTGGGAGCAGTGCTGGCATGGGGCCGCTGCACAGGGAGCAGCCAGTGGGCAACATGGCTGGCCAGGCCAGGCCCATCACATGCAGCACTCTCAGGCTCTGCTCAGCCCTTAAAGCCCAGGACACTTGTGTTTGCGAAGTGCCTCCTGCAGTGGCAGAGGGTGGGCTGGGAAGACAGGAGCCCGGTGCCTGCACCAGGGCTGCAATCAGGGCAACCAACTCACGGGAAAGAGCAGAGAGGAGAAAAGCAGGGGCAGGAAGGAACGGCTCCAGGGGCAGAGGACAGGAGCAAGGCTGCCTAGCGCAAGTGGGGGAGACGGGGCAACATCTGAGCTACACCCCGCCCCCCCTGGTTCCTCACCAGTCAAAGTGGTCCTGGAAGCCACTGAGCCCTTCTGTGGCACTGAAGAAGCTGTACAATGCCCTCACGCTGTCCTGAGTCGAGAGCCGGGTGTGGCCCTGGCACAGCACCACCTCCTGCTCGCTGCAGCGGATCTGCCCCACGTTGGCGTCCACAGGGAGCTGCAAGACCACCGCGGGGACCGGAGTGACTGTGCCCAAAGGCACTGCGGCCACCCGGCGCCCCCAGACTGGGGCTGTCTTCCCCT
The DNA here is from genome assembly GCA_030014935.1 of Caiman crocodilus. Taxonomy (NCBI): domain Eukaryota; kingdom Metazoa; phylum Chordata; order Crocodylia; family Alligatoridae; genus Caiman; species Caiman crocodilus. The sequence continues at coordinate 15,134,713 of JAGPOW010003182.1, read as the reverse complement.
AGCCCAGCCCATGGGCACTCACTGGCAGGCCCCGCAGGGTCGGGAAGCCGGGGTGCTGCCCCTGCAGCGCGCAGCCCAGGGCGCGGAGCACACGGGGCAGGTCAGTGCCGAAGGTGCGGAAGATGACGGCGAAGCGGCGGCCGTCACGGTGCAGCTCGTCCAGCAGGTGCAGGAAAGCGGGCAGCACCAGGTGGTAGCGCCGCCCGCCCTCGCCACGCACCGACAGCCCCTCGTGGGGTGGCCCCGGCCACGCCAGCAGCCGCAGGTGCCGCCGCAGCGCGCCCCGGAACCGGCTGCCCTGCGGCGAGTCGGCGAAGTGCGGGTCACGCCCGTGCGCTGAGCTGTAGCTCGTGGCACCGGGGCAGGGCGGCAGCAGCGATGGCGCCTTGTTCAGCCACTGCCACGCGCCTGCCGTGCAGGGAGAGGGGGTTTGCACCAGCGCGGGCCTGAGGCTCCCCCCCTGCACCCCCACCGCTCCCCTCCCGTCCCCGCCAGGCAGACCGACCCCTCCCCGCGCTGACCGTCGGGCGCGCGGCGGCCCCAGGCGGCGGTGCTGAGGAAGGCGTTGAGGGCGGCGCGCGGGCCCTGTCCGGTCACAGCGTCCGCCACCACCACCGTGTTGTTCACGTCCACATGCAGCACCAGCTTCCGCCGCCGCTGCCCCGGCCCCACACCCGGGCTGCCCGCGCCCGCCTCGCCCATGGCCCGCGTGGGGGGGGGTCCCGAGCCGGGGGGAGCGGGGGTGGTGTCCGTTACTACGCGACAGTGAGTCCGCACCACTTCCGGCGCCGGCACCATCGAGCGCACGACCGGCCAGAGCGCTACTTCCGGCCCCGGGCACGTGGCCCCTCCCCTCGAGCCGCCGGGCGGGAGTCACGAGGTCACGAGGCCCCAGGGAGCGGCGGCGGGGAGGGGCTTGGACCGGAAGCGGAAGTGTCGCTTACTTCCGGCGCCGTAGATCAGCGGAGCCGGGCTCGGCGCGGGCTGCGGCTGCGCGGTCTCCCCCGGCCCGTGTCAGCCCGGGGCCGGGGCCGCGTCCCGCGGCTCGTGCTGGAGAAGGCCCTGGGCTGCCCGGCGCCGGGCCGTGCAGGGCTGTTGTTAGCGGGGATGCCCGGGGACTCGCTCTCGCGCTCTGGCCGGTTTCCCGTGGGATCCCCGGGCTCCCGACGCGGGCGGGGGACGTTGCTCGCCCGTGTCCATGTCCCCGACCAATAGCTGGAGCGACCGCGGGCCCTGCCTGTGCCAGCTGTGCCTCCAGCGCTGCGATGCCGGACAGGCGCCCTGCCCCCGGAGCCCCGCTGCCTCCCACTGCAGCGTATCCTCGCTCCCTGGCACGCTCCCTGCTGCTCCGCGCAGGCTCGCTTGCTCGCTTGCTCGCAGGGGCTTCTTCGCGTTGTCCAGGCCCGGTGCTGAGGTTGGATGAGGAGCTCACGGGGCCGGGACTGGCCTGTGGCCCTGTGCTTTCCCTGTGGCCTGCTCTGCTCTGCTTCTGGCGCCCGGGGCCGGGGGTGCGCTAGCTCTGGAGGGGGCTGAGCAGGGTACGGAGCTGATCTCTGAGTGCGTTTGTTTTCCTGTCCTCACCCTCTGTTCGCTGGGGGCAGAGTGACTACTTATCTCATGGCAGCCTTGGAGTGCAGTCGTGTCCCTGAGGGCCCAGGGAAACGCCAGAGGCGAGGATTGTTGTGGGTAGCGACTGCCTGTAGAGCTGGGCGAGGGGCATAGCTGAGCTCTTGGACTGCCGTACCCTTCTTCCGGTTCCTGCAGCACCCGGTTCTGCCTCCTGGCTCCCACTTGTAGTTGGCTGTTAATGCCTTGCCTGTGCAGGTGGTCGTGGGTCTGAAGGCAATGTGGCGTCATTCTTCTGGTCCACCCACCCCAGCTTCCAGGCACACAAGTGTCAGGCTTCCTCGCTCCCTGGCTGCTGCGGTTCATGCTTTGGGGGAAACCCATCTTGTGCTGCTTTGGCAGGCGAGCATCCTTGGCTTGGCAATGGTGTGCCCTGACAGAAAGTTGCAGATGCCTCCACAGATGGGAGCAGCCAGCAGGCATGAGGAACCCTGCAGAGTTCCACGGGTGCGTGCGTCAAACAGGAAGCTCTGGAGTTAGAGCAGGATAAGAGCCATGGGGTGATTCTGGGGCTGGAGGCAGAACGTGACCTACAGCAGCGGCGGTGGAGGGTTGAAGGGATGTGGTTGTGACCATGCACGCAGACGGGATCTCTGGTGACTGAGTGCCTCAGCAGACAGCCGGAGGCAAACATGGAGTTGGTGCTGGTCAGCAAGGTGCAGATATGCCCCTGGAGCAGCTTGAGTTCTGCGGTGCATTTGCCACTTAGGAAGTGGACATCCTGTAGTTGTTGACGCCATTGCAGGAGGTGCTCAGGGCACATCTGGCTCGCATGGCCCAGGCAGTCAGGAGGGTCCCCAGTGTCAGTCCTGCAGCACTGTGGTGCATCATGCCTGTGGTGTCAGCTAACTCTCTTCTCTCTTTCCCTTTGAGGTGTCCAGCATTGGCTTTCAAGTGATTCAAGCCCCCTGGAAGCTCCTGCTTGCCTAATGCCATGAATATTGCAGTGAACAATGTGGAAGAAAAAGCTGTACATTCCTGGTCACGAATCTCGTCTGCAGGACAGAAAGCCCTGGAGGAAGCCCTCCGCGTCTTCAACCCCATGTCCAAGGACCTCTCTGACACAGAGACCCAGCTGGTGGCCTTTCTCCAGGGCCTCAGGGAGGAGGGCTACCAGCCCACAATCCTGAGAAGCAAGGATGTGTACGGCTACAGCTCTTGCACAGCGGACACACCTGGGCAGACCGAAGAGAGCATACAGCATAGCTCTGGTGCGGCCATGGCACCCAACTCTGCCGATGCTCTTGCTATACCCACAGCAACCCCAACCAGGATGGCAGCTCCACTGGCCGGGATCTCGGTGAGCTCTTCCACAGTCTCCCCCAAGCCAGTCTCCAAAGGCAGTTCTACAAATCTCCTCTTGAACTCATTGAAACAGACCAGGTCGGGCACCTCGAAAGCCCCAGCCATGGCCTTTCCTGCTAACATGTACCCTGACGTGTACCCAGCCGTGAGGCTGTCTGTGGTGCTAGAAGCCCTGGTTCCCCTGAAAACTGCAGCCCCCTGCTTGGAATCGAAATACAAGCCAGGGCAACTAGGTCTCTCCCCCTCAGACCACAGGCTCCACAAGGCGTCCAGTGCGTCGGCCAGAACCGCTAAGGTAATGTCGGGCCCGCTGGATCCCAAAGGCTGCAAACACTTCGCTAAGAAAGTACCTGACTCCTCCAGCCTTGCTGCAGGGCTCCTGAAGGGACCGAAGGGTGGCGTGCTGCAGGAAAGCAATGCCTGCAAGGCGTCTGGGGTCCTGAATGGGCGCATCACAGGCAGCTCCTCGCAGAGCATTAGCGGCGGGCCACCAGCCAAGGCCTCCAAAGTCAAAGCCAGGGAGGTCCCTGGAGGACGAACAGAGTGGAGGGAGAGCAGCGGGCCCACGGAGACCACCGCGCAGAAGAGGAAGAGGGCTCTGGAGCCCAGAGACACGCCACAGAAGGCGACAGCTAACGCCATGCCGGCACCGCACAAGGCCGACCGGGCGCCGAGCGCCTGGAACCTGCTCAAGTTCCGGGTCATCAAGGTGGACGGTTCCTCTTCGGACGACGAAGTCCGGAGGAGAGCCCAGCAGATCCTGAGGGTCAACCTGTCCCCCGTGATCCGCATCCAGCCCCTCTCCCACGCCCACAGTGTTCCCTGAGGGGCCTTATTTTGCCACCTCTTTTAAGCAAGTGAGCGTGAGCTGAGGCCAGAACATGAAGATGTTTGAGTGCAGCTGCAGTCCTCTGGCGCCTGGGGACGATAGCAGAGCAACTGCCTGCAGCCGTGAGCCGCATGCCCTGTGCCCTTCGCGGTGGCTGCCCGGCGGCGTTGTGCAGCGCTGGACTGTGGCTGCACAGACCGTTTTTAGAGACGGAGAAGGATGCCTTCCGCCCCTGTACTGCCCTGGCCAGAGCCCTTGTCTCCTGCGGGAACTTCCCAATGAAGCAGTGGCACATACCCTGCACAGTGGGAGGACGTGGGAATGTCTCACCGTCAATGCACTGTGACGTTTTGCTCCCTTTCCAAGTTGTACATTTCCTGGGTTTATTTTAATCAAATTTTCTAAGGTTATTATCTATATCTGTACACGTGCAGACTGCCCAGGACGGTCAGGGACACTGGTCCTGCCTGCCCCCTCTGGAGCTTGGTTCCAGAGATGTTTACCCTCTCTCCTCTTCCCTCTGTCCATCATTCCTTTGAAGGTGCCACGTTTCTCCCCTCCTTACAGTGTTGTCATCAGCTGGCTCCGGGCTCCTGCTGAAGCAAGTAAAGTTGTTGCCCCTCCAGCCCCAGGAAGCACAATGCAGCTTGGGGGCATCCCAGCAAGGTGTCGAATGTCGGTCTCCTTGTGCTGTGCCTGTGACCACCATTGTGTGCCAGGGGAGCAGGGCTGAGCTGCTTCCCCAGGGCCTGCACAGCTTTTCTCATACGTCCTCCCTTTGTTGTCAGCTGCAGTGCTGAGCTCTAGCAGCAGCGTTGCCTCCTGTCAGCACTTCCACCCTGGGATCTGGGGTATGCCCCTGTGACACTGTGCTGGCAGTTGGCTGAGGCCTGGAACTGTCCCCTGGTAGTCACCTGACATTCTCTGGCCAGACTTGAACCACTTGGCTGTTGCGGAGGGTGCATGGGCAAGCCCAGAGGAGCAGCAGAAGGGTCTGGGGGGATGGTTGGTTGCGCCTGGTTTTTGAACATACGGACAGTCCTAAGGTTTGAGGTTGTGGTGCGGGGGGGAGGGGCTTTGTCACTACTTAAGTTTCTCACTGTGGGTTAAAGATTTGGCAGCTTATCTAGTGCCTAGCAGGGACTGGCTGCAGGGTGTCCGCCTGTCTGCCCTGGGCCTCTGTGCTCTGCCCCTCCTGGGCAGTCTGGGAACGCACATGCACCCCTACCGGTGCCAATGCTGCACGTTGGGTGAGGGCAGGTTCTACCTCCTGCTGCCAAGGGGTGGGCTGCGCCACAGGGGATACATAGTGCTGTTCGCAACATACCAGAAGGTGGAAAGCACTGTTGTCCTGTGGGATGGGACAACATCCCGTGGACCTCATGCCTGGTTGATCTGGCCCAGCTACCAGATACCAAATGCAGGGGGTTGTCACCCTGGGGCAAGCAGGGCCTGGCCTTGCTACCTAGCCGGCATAGTAGCCAGGGACTTGGGCCTCACAAGGCCTGTCCCTTTCCTGTCAGCACCAGGGCCAGCAGTCAGTGGCTCAGCCTTGGCTGCAGCTCAGTGCCCCATTGTCTGTACCAGCCGTCCCGGCCCCAGTGCAGCCATTTCCGTGCTGTGCAGCACAGCTAGCTGATGCAGGGCAAGGGGGTGGCTTGCTTCATGTCACTGAGCAGGCCAGGGGCTGGGCAGGGAGTGGACCCCAGTGCCCAGCACAGCAGGCCCCGCAGCACTTGTCCATGCAGCCCTCCCAGAGCCCTGGAGCAGCTGGCAGCTCACACTGGGGCTGGGCCATCCTTCCCTGTCTCCGACTTTTGATTGTGCTCTTACTTTGCCAAATGCCCTGGCCCTGAGTATTTGAGAAATTGTGGGGGTGTCCCAGGCAACTGTGGAAGTCACCACTTGGCCCCTTGTTGCAGGCCCCTGTGTTAATTTTCCCAATGTTCCCCTTTCATGGGCCCTTTGACCACTACTGCCCTGCCTGGACCCTTTGTCCTTGTTGCAACCACCCCCACCCCCCAGATACATCAGTCCCAGCTGTTCTCAGCAGGCCCAGGGTTCCTGCCAGGCTGCAGCACTTGCATACGCTGCAGTGCTCATGCTGGTGCGCTGTACTCGGGGTGCCCAGGTACGAACCCCTGGGCAGGTGTCTACACGGAGCTGTTTGGGCTCCAGCAGGCTGGCGTAGGTAGGTGCAGCCCCCTCTGGTAGGGAGCAGCTACCGGAGCATGTTCTGGAGCGCCGCATTTCGGATCCCTGTGCTGTGGGGCTGCCTCCGCCCTCGCCTGGCTGGTCCTGCAGCAATGCTCAGCCCCTCCCTGTGCTGATACTGGCAGAGGCAGGGGCAGGCAATGCTGGTGAGAGCTGTGGACCAGGTGCTCCTGGCTGACTCAGAGCCCAACAGCCCTTGGGGGCTATGCCTTCCCTCTGGTCCTGCAGGGTTTCACTGGGGGCCCAGGCAGGCCCAAGCCACTGTTCTCTGGTGTTTTCCCAGTTGTGGCCTGTGCAGTAAGCACTGCCCCCAGCTGTGGAGAGAAGCAGGGGCTAGGTTGAAGGAGACCAGAGATGTGATGGGCTGGGCTTGCTTCTGCCTGGCTCCTGCAGCAGGCCCTTCTCTGGCCTTTCACAGGACGCAGCACTCCTAGCACTTGCCAGACCCTTCTGGGATCTTGTCCCCTAGTGGGTGTCTTGCCCGTGCCCTCGATGCTGCTGGGGAGAGCGGTGGTCCCAGCCTTCTTTGTATAAGCAGAGAGGAGATCTGAGTGTCAGGCCTGTCCTTGTCCTAGCCCCTGAGAGCCTGGGGCAGGGGCAGCTCCTCCACATGCCTACGCCTGGGGCATGACCGCTTGGACGCAGCCCCACTGGCTGTGTCGTCTGCCTTAATTGGCCCTTCTGCTTCTGTTGCTCTGGGCGGCTGCCTGTGCCCATGCCACCTGCCTGGGGGTGCTGGCACTCGCCTGGCCAGAGAAGCGGTGTCAAGGGGAAGATGCTGTAGAGCTGCCCTCAGCCCTGACGGCAGGCCGAGGAGGACCCAGAGCACTTTGAAGCCTCTCGTCTGGCTGGGCTTCGTTGGCCTCTGGGCTCAGTGGGAGCCAGCGGTTCCTGTAGCACAACCAGCACATTCCTGCCCTGGTCTGCGGGGCTCTGGTTGCACTGCACAGCACAGCAGCTGTGTGGTCTGTTGCTGCCACCCACCCTGCTGTGGAGTTTCCTGCAGCTCCACAGCCTGCAACCACTCTGCCACGCGCAGGCTGCCCGCACCCTGGTCCACTGCAGGTGAGGCTCCCGTGCTGCGTGCCTGCACCAGGGTGTCAGGCTGCGGCCAGGCAGCCCCCGGCTCCTCCTCCTGATGCCCAGCTGCAGTGCTGGGACAAACTGTCTTTTCTTCAATGACATGACCATATGTTACGAGCCCCCGGCCTGGCCCATCCCCTCCAGTAAAATGGTGCTTCACAACCCAGCTACTACATCTGCGTTGTCTTTGCGCTGGCAGAGGGAGCTCAGGCCTCTGTCTCACCTGGGTGGGGACGGGGGCAGGTTTGGTAGCAGCTCTGGCTGCTGGGGCTGGAGCTGCTGCCACCGTGGTGGGATTGTGGGCAGCGCCTCTGCGCCATCTCCTCCTGGGTGCTGGTGTGTCCCTGTGGGGCAGTGCCTTGCCTCCACCTCGATTTGGGCCCTGGGCTATAGGAGCAGGGTTCTCTATCCACACCATGGACACGTCTCCTCTTCCCCTCCTGCCTGCCCTGGACCGTGGCAGGAAGCGATGCCTGGCGCAGCGCTCAAGCAGCACTGTGCAGCAGCCCCAGGCCCTGCCTGGGCTGTGGTGCTCGGGCTGGGGGTCTCCCTGGGCTCCTGCGGCTCAGGGCAGTGACCAGGTCTGGCAAAGGGAGTAGCTCTGCCCTGGGTCCTCTCCCAGCCGCCCGGGTGCAGGGGGCCAGGCCTGTGATGGGACTAGGAGCCAGAGGTCGCACCCAGGCTGTTTCCTCGCCTGCGCAGGTGAGCTGGGGTGGGGGGCCGGGGAGCTCTGGATGGGGGGCTGGGTTGGTGCAGTGAAGGGACGGGGGCCATCTCTGTCACAGCAGACCTGTGGGCCGGGGCAAGGCAGGGCACGACTCCCAGCCTCCCCTCCCCTCCCCTCCCGGCGGCTCCTGGCATGGCTGCACCTGGAGCCTGCCTCACCTGAGCAGCCAGCGGGTCCCTCCCTTCCCGGCTCAGCTCCGGGAGGAGGAGACGGGGGAGGGAGCCTGCTCCAGGAACAAACAGCCCGGCCCAGAGCCGAGCGGGGCGGAGGGCCGGACCCCTGCTGCCCGGGCAGGTGGCACCCTGGACCTGGGGCCGAGCAGGGACAGCCACCCAGGTACTGGCCCGGCCCAGCCGGGGCACCGCAAGCTCCCTGCTCCTGGGCCGCGCAGCCCCGGGCCCAGCAGGGCCTGCTCCTGGGCGTGTGGGCAGCCCGGACACCTGCACCGCTACGTGCCAGCTCCGCCGCTCCGGGCCTCGGCACGAGCCCCCTTGCCCCACTCCTCTGCGGGGAGCAGCCCGGCTGGTACCTGCCCAGGGATGATGGCAGGCGGGCGCGGCCGGGCAGGGGCCCTCGGCCTGCAGGGCAGGAGGTTACGGGGCCCGCGATGGTGGCAGGCAGCGGCTGTAGGAGGCGGCTGGGCCCCGCAGGTGACACACCTGCCTCATGGAGCCAGGGAGCGCCTGCCTGGGGCGCTGGGCTCTGCGGGGGCCCGGGTGCCCGCCCGCGGGTGTCAGCACATGCCCCGGCAACCGGTACGGGGGCCAGGGTCCTAGCGTGGGGAGCCCCGCGGGCGTGAGCTGCTGGGCCCTGCCAGGGCCAGCCCCAGCCCCAGGGCAGGAGAAGCTGCAGGGCCGGGCTCCTCCCAACGGCACCAGCCCTGCTGCTCCCGCATCCCTCCCCTCCCTGGCGGCCTGGGAACAGGGGCCTGGGCCGCTTCCCAGGCTGGAGGGAGGGAGCGCAGGAGGAGAGGCTGCCCACCCCTGTGTCCTGGGGGCCTGGGGCCAGCACCGCATTCCTGCCTGGCTGCTGCGGGCACCCGGGGAACGCGGCTGCCCCTTTGTTCCCTCCGGCTCCCGCGCCCGCTCCCCCGCGCGCTAGGCGCTGTGCTGTCCGCGATGGCCACGGCGCCCCGTGCTCGTCCTGCACACAGGACCGCTCCTGTCGCGCCCCGGAGGTGGCTGAGGCTGCGGGCTCTTCCATGGCCGGCAGTCCGGGCAGGTGGGCAGGGGCAGGCCCCAACCCGGGCGCCCCTGTGCCCCACGCAGGCCTGGACCGGGGCAGCCAGGAGCTGCGGTGCAGGCCGCGGGATGCTCCTGCCTGCCCGGCACGGCCCGGGTGCGTGTGTGTCCGTGCGTGCGCGAGCGAGCGAGCCGCCAAGCAGAAAGAATCGGCTGTGACATTCCCGTAGCCTGGCGACGGCCGGGCCTTTCAGCGCCAGGCCCCAATTTGAATAAGAATCACGCTCCATCCCCCCGCTCCCGGAGGGCGGGCGGCTGGGCCGAGGCCGGGGCCAGGCTGGGCTGAGCGGGGTCGGACTCTCACTGGGCTGGGCTGAGCCGCCGCGTTGCGTTTGCTCATTGCCGCCCTGCCGGGCAGTGCGTTTCTGCACGGCCGGGGTTCTGCTGCCCTCGGCACCGTCCGGCCCGTCCTGTCCCGCTGGGCTGCGGGCAGCCTGTGAGTACTGGGCGCGCGCCTCTGGGCAGCGGCAGGGGAAAAGGAGCCACAGCTATGCCATGCCCTGCAGAGCCAACCCCGGTGCTGGGAGCTGCAGGGCAGGGGCTTGGCCGGTGCCTGGATCGGAGGGTCCCCGAGGCACCGTCGAGAGCGAGCCCAGGGGGAGAAGCGGGCAGGGCTGGGGGCACAGGGCACCAGGCCCTGCACTGATTGTCTGCCCACCTGCCTGCTCCAGGCTTTTGCTTTCCTGCCCCAACCTGCCCCCGGGGCTGAGGTGGGGACCGGCGGAGGGAGCCCTCCTGGGTGCAGCCGCCCAGCCCTGCTCTCCTCCAGGTTTGCAAAGGGGTGGGGGCCAGTGCACCCCCGCCCCAGCCCAGCTGGGAGGCACGCGGTCCCGGCGTGTCTGGGCCCTGCCAGCTGTGACATGCTTTGCCCCCCTCTCCCCAGGCTGGACCCGCTGCTGCGCATGGAGCTGCTGCTCGCCCTCCTGCTGCTGGGTAAGCACCGGCGCTCCCGGGGCCGCTGGGCTGGGGGCCCTGGGCAGGCGGGGGGCTGGGGCAAAGCAGGGCCGTGTCTGCCCTGGCATGGCCATGCTGAGCTGTGCGGGTGCTGGGGCCCCGGGCAGCCCCTGGCTTGGCAGGGCCGAGTGGCCGAGCTCCCAGCGCCGGCCCCAGGATTATCCCTAAATCCCGGCTCGCCGGCCCAGCTGGATTAGGCAGCGCCTGACTGTGGACGGCGCCTCCCAGGGCTGTGCAACCCCTGCCCCACAGCCTGGCCTCCCCACCCTTTTTGGCTGCTGCCCACGGGCATGGCCCCTGCCCAAGCTTGTGAGCAGCCCCACCAGGCAGGTGCCCATGTCCCGCCCCATGCACCAGGCTCTGCTGGGGGTGGGCAGGGATTTGGGAGCCCGCTGTGCAGCCAGGGCAGCTCTGGGCACCTCCGTTGCCCCGCCAGGCCTCGCAGACAGGCCGCAGGCGGGTGCGATGCCAGCCCGGGGGTGCAGGGAGCCACGGGCGGGGAGCGCAGGGCAGCTCTCTCACCCCAGCTCTGTCTGCAGCCCAAGCGCCGGCCGCCAGCAGCCAGGAGGAGCCCGATCTGCCAGCAGAGGCCCAGGGCTGCGCCGAGGGCAGCTGCTACCCAGCCACGGGGAACCTGCTGGTGGGCCGGGCCGGGAGCCTGAGTGCCACGTCCACATGCGGGCTGGCCGGCCCCCAGGAGTACTGCATCGTCAGCCACCTCCAGGTATCACCCTGCCGCTGCCTGGGCCGCACTGGCATGCGTGCAGGGGCCCGGCACGATCGCCACGCTTGTGGCTGCCCTGCCTGTCCTCGGTGCTGCACACCTGGCTGCATCTGGCCGCGTGCCCATGCGTTCTCCGCATGCTGATGAGAACGGGCCCGGCTGTGGTGGAGCGGGGCAGGGATGCAACTTGCACGTTGGCTGTGTGCATGTGCAGTCACCTGGAGCAAGGCAGTGGTGTGCATACGTGTGCGTGGGTGGCACGGGACGGGGCAGCGATGTGTGGGGGTGACATGGGATGGGGTGCTGTGTGCCCAGGACTCGGAGAAATGTTTCATCTGTGACTCGCGGGCGCCGTGGGGGCGCGAGAGCCACCGCATCCAGAACATCATCTACCTGCAGGGCCCCGGCGGCCAGCGCTCCTGGTGGCAGTCGGAGAACGGTGAGGCCAGGGCACGGCACCAGGCAGGGGGCTCCTGTGGGCTCCTGTGGGCACCTGGGATAGCCCGGCCTCAGGGTACCAGGAGCCAGAGCCCGGGCATTCCTGTCCCGTACCCCCATGCCAGCCCCTGGGACGGCTGCTCACCCAGCGCCTCTGCAGGGATGAGGAAAGGGGCAAGGGCAGGGAGGGCGAGCTGGCCGGGGAGAGGGCTGCCCCGTACGTGCCCCCCTGCCCCGGGTGAGAGGGGCTGGGGTGACCCCTCGTGCTCCCCAGGGGTGGAGCAGGTCAGCATCCGCCTGGACCTGGAGGCCGAGTTCCACTTCACCCACCTCATCATGAAGTTCAAGGTGACCAGGATACCAGGGGGGTGGGGGGCGCTGGAGCATCCCTGCACCGGGGTGCCAGTGCCCGCGGCTGGGCCGGGCCGGGCCCCGTGACCGCGCCGCGGCCCATGTGCTGGCTCCCCGCAGACTTTCCGCCCGGCCGCCATGCTGGTGGAGCGCTCGGCTGACTTCGGCCGCACGTGGCGGGTTTACCGCTACTTCGCCTACGACTGCGCCCGGCTCTTCCCCGGCGTCCCCGTCCAGCCCTCGGGCCGCATCGACGAGGTGCTCTGCGACCAGCGCTACTCTGAGATCGAGCCCTCCAGCCAAGGCGAGGTCAGTGCAGCCGCAGGGCCGGGGCAGCGGGGCGCGGGCTCACGGCGCTTACGCTCCAACCCCCCATCCCGTGGCCCAGGTGATCTTCAAGGTGCTGGACCCGTCCATCCCGGTGGAAGACCCGTACAGCCAGGACAGCCAGGGTACGGGGTACAGGGCCTGGGGCAGGGCGGGCGCAGCCGCAGGGGTGAGGCGACAGGGCCAGGACGGCCGGGGTAGCGCTGAGCAGGACGGTGCCCCCAGACTTGCTGCGCGTGACCAACCTGCGGGTGAACCTGAGCAAGCTGCACACGCTGGGCGACGAGCTGCTGGACGCGCGCCGCGCCGTGCTGCACAAGTACTACTACGCCGTGGACGAGCTGGTGCTGCGTGGCAGCTGCCTCTGCTACGGCCACGCCGCCCAGTGTGCCCCTGCTGCTGGGGGCCCCGCCACCACCGATGGCATGGTACGGCGCCGGGGCTGGGCCGGGCACGCGTGGGACTGAGGCAGCGCCCCGTGCCCCGGGCTCAGCACCACCCGCTCCCGCGCAGATCCATGGAGGCTGCCAGTGCCGGCACCGCACCGCGGGCCCCAACTGCGAGCGCTGCCAGGACTTCTACCAGGACCTGCCCTGGCAGCCGGCCCAGCCCTCCGACCCGCACGCCTGCCGCGGTGAGAGCCCCCGGCCCCGCCATAGGCCAGGCCAGGCGCCTCCTTGCCCCGGTGCCCACGGCTGCCCTGGGCCCAGGGTCTGGACCGGGCAATGGGAGCCGGTGCCTGGGGGCAGCACAGCGTCATGGTGCCTGGAGGCACCTGTGCGGGGAGGCACTGCCCGTGTGCACCGGTGACGGCCGCGCCCCTGCCTCATACAGCCTGCGAGTGCAATGGGCACGCGAGCCGGTGCCACTTCGACATGGCCGTGTTCCTGGCCACGGGCAACACCAGCGGTGGCGTGTGCGACGACTGCCAGCACAACACCATGGGGCGGCGCTGCGAGCTCTGCAAGCCCTTCTACTACAAGGACCCCGGGCGCGACCTGCGGGACCCCAGCGCCTGCCTGCGTGAGTGCCCTGCCCTGGCCCCCGGCCCCCCGGGGCTCAGCTCTGCCCCTCCACCCGCGCAGCCCGATGCCCTCTGGCCCCAGCTGGGCTCGTGGTGGTGCCTGTCCCTGGAGACTGGTCTGGGTGCTGAGCCAGCTCCCCAGCTCTGTGCTGCCCCCCCGGCGCGGGCAGGGCTGCATTAGTGCTGCTGTGCCCGCACCTGCAGCCTGCGACTGCGACCCGGTGGGCTCGCTGGACGGGGGCGTGTGCGACGGCCACACGGACGTGGCGCTGGGCCTGATCGCGGGGCAGTGCCGCTGCAAGGAGCACGTCCGGGGCACCCGCTGCGACCGCTGCAAGGAGGCCTTCTACAGTCTGAGCCTCAACGACCCCCAGGGCTGCCAGCGTGAGTCCGAGGCGGGGTGCGGGCTCCTCGATGCTCCGCTGTGCCAGGTGCTGCAGGACCCACGGGTGGCATCACTGGGGGTCTGCGCCATGCATTTGCCACGTGGCAGCTGTGCCCCCATCCCAGCCCCGCACCTGCCAGCGCCCTGTGTCTTGGCCTTGCCACGCTCCTGGCCCTGGGGTCCCCACGCGCCCGTGTGGCCAAGGCCCGGGCATATGGAGGGGCCCTGCCACGCGGTCCCGGCAGCCAGTGCCTGCTAGCACCTGGGGCTGGGCCGGGCCACGGGGCTTGAGGCCCTGCTGTGACAGGTTACGCTGTGGTGGCAGGGCCCTGAGGGTGGGTGCTGGGTGCGGGGCCGTGGCGAGTGCACCGTGCTTCCCCCAGCCTGCAGGTGCGACCCGCGGGGCATCATTGCGGGCAGCGCGCCGTGCGACCACATCAGCGGGGACTGCTACTGCAAGCGCTTTGTCACGGGGCGGTACTGCAGCCAGTGCCTGGTGAGCGACCCCCGCCCCCCGCCCCGGCCCCGGCCCCGGCCCCGGCCCCGGCCCCGGCCCCGTCTGACCAGCTCTCTCCGCAGCCCGAGTTCTGGGGCCTGAGCTACGACGTTGCCGGCTGCCGGCCTTGCGCCTGCGACTTCGGGGGCGCCTACAGCAACAGGTAGGGTCCCCCGGGGGCAGCGGGGCCCTGCACCTGGCCCGGGCACGGCCGCCCTGCACCGCGGGCCCGCCTCCCCGAGTGGCGCGTGGACAGCTGGACAGAGCTGCCGTGCCCCCAGGTGCTCTGCAGAGGATGGGATGTGCCCCTGCCGCCCCCGGCTGATGGGGCGCGTGTGCGACGCGGTGCAACCCGGCGCCTTCTGCGCCCCCCTGGACCACTACACCTACGAGGCCGAGCAGGCCACGGGCCACGCGCCCGCCCACCCCCCGCTCCCGGTGAGTGTGTGATGGGGGAGGGGAGGTCACACCCACGCACCGGGTGCAGTCAGCTCTGGGTGCCCCCGTGGCTGTGGGCAACGCCCCGGGGACACGAACGGGCCACGGCAGCTGTTTGGCGCCAGCCCACGTCCGCCAGACCTGCTGCCTGGCAAGCGTGGGCGCAGCGGTGTCGTTGATTCAGAGTCACAGACATTCGGGCCGGGAGGGACCCGGGGGATCGTGCAGTCCGGCCCCCGCCCGGGGGCAGGGAGCCAGCCGGGCTGCGCGGATGCTCCTGCTGGGGCCAGCCCCGCGGGGTCCCGGTGGAGGGTCTTGCCCCCGCGCTCAGGCTCAGGCTCAGCCCCGCGCTGCGCTGGGGCAGGAAGGGATTTCCCCTGCTCACACTGGTTGCCCGGGGGGGTTTTGCCTTCCTCTGCAGCGGGGCACGGCCTGGGCCTGGGCTCCCTGCAGCGCCCGTGCCCCCCGGCAGCAGCAGGATGTTGGCCGCAGGCCCCCTGCATCCCGGGGCAGGGATGGGGGTGATGCCTGGGCTGTGTCGGGGTGACCGTGTTGTGTGGCTCTGAGGTTTGTGTGGGCGGGTTTGCACGGGCCTGATCCTGCTTCAGGCAGGGCTTGGACGGCAGGTGACTTCCGCGGGTTCGTGCCAGTCCCGCGGCTCTGGGGGGGTCTGTGACTTGGTGACCGGTGCCCCCGCACAGGGCGAGGTGCGGGCCGAGGCCCCCGGCGACTGCCTGGAGCAGCACAACGGGCTCCCGCACGGGCGGAGGGCGCGGCTCCGGCGCCAGCGCAGCACCTGGCGACCCCGGCTGCAGCGGGCGGCCCCGCGGCGCGGCCGGCAGCTCCCCAAGGTGAGCGGGGCGGGTCCTGCCGGCGCGGAGGGGATGAGGGTGGGCGCGGGGGCCCGGGCCGCTGACGTGTCTGTGCCAGCAGCCGGACGTGGAAGCCGTGGCGCGGGAGCCGGGGGGCCGCATGCTGACGTGGACGGGCCCCGGGTTTGCCCGTGTGCGGGACGGCGCCGGCCTGTCTTTCCTCGTGGGCGACGTGCCCCTGCCGCTGGAGTACGACCTGCTGCTGCGCTACGAGCCCCAGGTGCGTGCGGGGACAGCAGGGCAGGCAGTGGGGATCCCGCGGCGCGACGTCCCATCGGCTCCGGGCGCCGGCGCTGGGCTGCGTGGGGGGCAGCCCCAGCCCCCCTGACCTCACGTCCCCCCGCAGTCCACGGAGGACTGGGAAGCGGTGGTCAGTGTCCGCTCCCAGGCGCTGCCCTCGAGCCCCCGCTGCGGCAACGCGCTGCCCTCGGAGCAGCTGTACCGCCAGGGCCTGCCCCACACCCAGAGGTGAGCCGGGCCGGCGGGCGGGGGGCGGGCGGGGGGCACAGGCCTGCGCCCCGCCCCGGCGCCGCCCGGCTCAGCCCCTCCCCCCGCACAGGTACGTGCTGCTGTCCCGGCCCTTCTGCTTCGAGCCGGGCAACCGGTACGTGGTGGCCGTGCGGCTGCAGCGGGCGGGCGCGGCCCACCGGCACCCCGCTGCCTTCATCCTCGTCCCCCAGCTGCCCAGACACCAGTTTTGCCCCTGCCCCGCTCACACCAGGCTCTCCCCGCTGCGCAGGGGGCGGGGGACCCGGTTCCCCCATGGCAGCTCCGTGGCGGCGGGCGCTGGGGCTCCCCGTCAGCCAGGGCTTGCTCTCTCGGTCTCCCCCTCAGCTGGTCCTGCTGCCGCGGGTGATGGAGCTGCCCGGGTTCCACGGCAGCGAGCCGGCGGCGGCGCAGCGCCGGGAGGAGATGGAGCGCTACACCTGCCTGGAGGCCTTCCGCATGGCCACCATGCCCGCCCTGCCCGAGGCCTGTGCCCGCCTGCTCTGCAGCATCTCCGCCCTGCTGCACGACGGCGCCCTGCGTGAGTCCAAGGGACGGGCGCTGCAATGACCGCTGCCCCCGGCGCTGAGGTCCGTGGGGGCCGTGCCACAGTTTCCCCGTGGTGCAACGGGCCCGCTCTCCCCCCCAGGCTGCCAGTGTGACCCCCAGGGCTCCACCAGCAGCGTCTGCCAGCCGCTGGGCGGCCAGTGCCCCTGCAAGCCCCACGTAGCCGGCCGGCGCTGCGACCGCTGCGTCCCGGGCACCTACGGCTTCGGGCCCGCCGGCTGCAGCCGTGAGTACCAGGCCCCCGTCCGCCCACGTCCATCTGCCCGTCCCTCGGATAACGCCCTGTCCTGCCCCGCAGCCTGCGCCTGCTCCCCTGAGGGTGCGCTCTCCCACCTGTGCGACCCCGCCACCGGGCAGTGCCGATGCCAGCCCGGGGCCGTGGGGCGCCGCTGCGACCAGTGCCAGCCAGGCCAGTGGGGCTTCCCCGCCTGCCGGCCCTGCCACTGCAATGGGCACGCCGAGGACTGCGACCCCCACACGGGCGCCTGCCACCAGTGCCGAGACTTCACCGCCGGGCGCCACTGCGAGAGGTGGGCGTGGGGGCAGACCCTGGCCGGGGCGGCTCGGCGCGGTGGCCGCGGGCTGGCGGGGAGCTGGGGGCGGTGGGAGGCCGGCTGCGGGGGTGAGATCCGGGTCTGGGGCGCCTTGACCTGTGCACCCCCCACCGCTGGCAGGTGCCTGGATGGTTACTACGGTGACCCGGTGCTGGGCTCGGGGCAGCAGTGCCGGCCCTGCCCGTGCCCCGGGTATCCGGGAACACGCAGCTATCACGGCACCGCCTGCCACGCTGACAAGGAGACCCGCCACATCGTGTGCCTGTGCGCGCCGGGCTACGCGGGTGAGCTGCGGGGCCGGGCCGGGCGGTGGGGCCGCGGGCTGCCCCCGGGGCTCTGGCACCTGCTGAGACCTCGGTGTCTGCCGCAGGGCTGCGCTGCGACCGCTGCGCGCCGGGGTACTTCGGGGCGCTGGAGCAGGAGGGGGGCGCCTGCCGGCCCTGCCAGTGCAACAACAACATCGACCCCAGCGACCCCGAGGCCTGCGACCCGCGCACCGGGCACTGCCGGCGCTGCCTGCACCACACCGACGGGCCCCGCTGCGCCCAGTGCCAGCCCGGCTACTACGGCAACGCCCTGCAGCGTGGCTGCCGACGTGAGACCGGGCTGGGGTGGGGGACAGGGCAGCCTGCGCCCACGTCCAAGGGCGGGTGGTGCCCGGGGCCGGGCCGGCGTGGGCAAGAGGCAGCGAGGGCGTCCCCCAGCCAAGCCCTGCGCCCCTCCCTGCAGGCTGCACCTGTAACCAGCAGGGCACACTGCCCTCCCACTGCGCCGCCGGCACCTGTCACTGCGACCGGGCCACGGGCCACTGCGCCTGCCGCGCCCGCGTGGTGGGCAGGAACTGCGACCGCTGCGCCCCAGACTCCTGGAGCTTCGGCGGGGAGCATGGCTGCCAGCCCTGCGCCTGCCACCCCGAGCACGCCCTGCCGCGCGGCTGCAACCTGGTGAGTGCCGTGGGCGCCAGGCCAGCAGGGACGGTGCCAGGGAGCCCGCGCCTGGGCCGCACTGAGCGCTCTCTGCCCTCCGCAGTTCACGGGGCAGTGCGTCTGCCGGCCGGGCTTCGGGGGCCGCGTCTGCGCCCATTGCCAGGAGGACCATTGGGGCGACCCAGAGCGCGAGTGCCGGGGTAAGTGTGAACCGGTGCAGGGGCACGACTGCGGGCAGCTTCAGGTGCATGCTGACACACTGCTCCCCCGCAGCCTGCGACTGCGACACAGCCGGCGCGGAGAGCCCGCAATGCGACCGTGCCAGCGGGGGCTGCACCTGCCGCCCGGGCTTCACAGGGCCACGCTGTGACCAATGCCGCCGTGGTGCCCAGGATGACTTCCCACGCTGCTCCCCCTGCCACCCCTGCTTCGGGCCCTGGGACCAGGTGCTGGGGCAGCTGCAGGAGCAGCTGAGGTTGCTGCAGGAGCAGGCGCGGGCACTGCAGGAGGGCGGCCCCATGCCAGAGCACAGCAACAGCCGCCTGCGGGAGCTGGAGGAGAAGCTGCGGCGCGTGGAGCAGCTGGCCAGGGCGGGGGACAGTCCGGGCACCGCTGCCCTGCGCCAGCTGGACGCCCTGCTGGACAGCACCAGGCAAGGGGCACGCACCAGCGGGGCACGATCGGTCTGAATGTGGGTGGGCCGGGCCCCTCCCCTGGGCTGTGCAGCGAGTGTGCCAGGCCTCGGCCCGTGCGCAGGGCGTGCTCTCACTCAGCCCCTCTGGCATCACTGGTCCCTCACTAGCAGGGGCTATGGAGGCCCTGCCCTGGGTCAAGCTGGCCCAGGTCCCTTTCCCTTCCACCATCCTCCCAGCTCCTGGGCCTCAGCACCACCTGCCCCCTGGACCCTGGCTGCTGGTGGCTGCCCTGGCGCGGGGAGGGGGGCACTGAGTGTGCATCCCCCCAGGAGAGATCTGGATGAGTTCTGGCAGCAGCTGCAGGAGGTGGAGGGGCGGCTGGACGGGGCAGCGGGCAGCACCGCCGGGCAGAGGGGCCGCCTCGACCGCCTGAGCCAAGAGCTGCAGGAGCTGAACAGCACGGCCACCCGCCTGCAGGGGCAGCTGGGCACCGTGGTGGGCACCGGCTTTGGGGGTAAGGGACCACCTCCCTGCAGCTGCAGACATCCCTGTCCGGGCCAGCCTGGTGCACAGGCCTGGCTGACGGGGGTGCTCCCAGCCGCACCCTGACGCCTTCCTTGCACCCGCAGAGTCCTACCGCAGCCTCACGGCTGCTGCCCAGCGCTCCCGGCAGCAGCAGCAGCGGGCGCAGGATGCAGTGCAGGGCCCGGGCAGCCTGGTGGGGCAGGCCCAGGCAACGCGGCGGGTGGCAGAGCGGGCGCTGCGGGAGCGGGGCGATGCCTTCCGCAGGAGCGCGGCCGCGCAGGGGCGGGCACTGCGGGAAGCCCAGCGCCGGGCCGCAGCCCTGAGCATCGCCCGGATCAGCCAGCAGGTGAGGGCTGGGGCAGCACCCTGGGCGCAGGGCACACAGGGGCGCCCGGCACTCAAACAAACCCGCCTCTGCCCTGCAGATCTGTGGAGCCCCGGGGCACCAGGGCTGTGATGGTGCCCCCTGCGGAGGGGCATTGTGCCGGGACCAAATGGGCCAGCGCCACTGTGGGGGCCCGGGCTGTGTTGGGGCTCTGCCTGTGTCCGTGAGGGCACTGGGCCAGGCCAGGAACACCTCGCGGGAGCTGGAGAGTGTGGCCCAGCAGCTGGGCACCGTCGCCCTGCAGGTACTGGGACTGCAGGGGCAGGGAGGGGCCGCGGGACAGCCCCCAGGTGCCCCGTGCTCAGCGCTACTCCCCCTCGCAGCTGCAAGAGGCACACGAGCTGGCCCGCAGTGCCAGGACCCATGCACAGGAGACCCTGGGCCGGTCGCAGGCAGCCAGGACACACATGGAGGAGTCCACGGCTGGGCTGCGGGATTTCATCCGGCGGATCAAAGCTTTCCTGGCAGGTAGGTGTGGGTGCCGGGGCTGGGGCCGTGCCATGCAGGCCCTGGGCTGCACCGCCTGCACTGAGCGCTGCCGTGCCTTTGCAGAGGAGGGGGCCGACCCCGAGAGCATCGAGCTGGTGGCCCGGCAGGTGTTGAACATCTCGCTGCCCAGCAGCCCTGGCCGCATCCAGCACCTGCTGCAGGAGATCCGTGACAGCCTGAGCGGCCTGGACAGCGTGGATGCCATCCTCAATGGCACGGCCCGTGGGCTCGCCACCGCCCGCGACCTACTTGCCCAGGCCCGGCAGGCCCAGTGAGTCGCTCGGGGGAGGGCAGGGCAGCGTGGGCGTGGGGCAGGCTGGCGAGGGTCGGGTGTGGTGATGGCGCTGCCTCGTGTCTCCCCAGGGAGCGAGCGGAGGGCTTGCAAGGAGCCGTAGTGGAGACGCAGGGGGCTCTGGCGGCGGCAAGGGCCGAGGTGGCAGCAGCTGGGGCTGCACTGCAGGGTGCCAGGGAGGTGGTGCGGGGCATGGAGAGCCGGGTGAAGGAGGTGAGTGGGGCAGTGCAGGGCTGGCTTTGTGCCCAACCGGGCCTTATCTCTGAGGGCTGGGGCTGCCTGGGGCAGGAGGGGGCAGGCCTGGCCTCTGTGTGCAAGGCGCAGGTGGCGTGGGGGCTGCTCCTGTCACCCTGGCACCCCGACCCCGGGCAGGTGGAGCGGAGGCTGCAGGAGCTGGAGGGGATGGAGTCGCAGATGCTAAGCCGCCTGCAGGAGCTGGCCCACGCCACGGGCGCCGTGCAGAAGAAGACCGAGGCCACGCGCCAGCTGGCCACGCAGGCCCGGCAGGGCGCTGAGCGCGCCACGGCTGCCACAGGAGCACTGGAGCAGGTGAGGCAGCCCCAGCCCGACTCCAGGACCCGTGTGCAGGGTCTGGGCCAGGCAGCGGGGCCGCCTGACCGTGCCTGTCCGCAGGCGCTGGAGCGGGCGACCCAGCGCTACACCGAGCTGCACAGCCAGGTGGGCGACCGCGCCGGGGCTTCGGGCGATGCGCTGCTGCGGGCCACGCGCCTGGCGCAGGATGCGCGCCGGCTCCTGGACAAGGCCAGCAGCAGCCAGCGGCGGCTGGAAGGTACTGGGGGCGGGGGGACCGGGACCAGGACCGGGGCCCTGCGCTGTGCTGCGGCCGGCGCTGAGCTCCGTGTCCCGCAGAGCTGGAGCGGCGCTTCGAGGCCAACGAGGCGGCGCTGGAGGCCAAGGCCGAGCGGCTGCGGGAGCTGGAGCTGCGCGTCGCGGGGCTGCTGGAGGACATCCGCCACCGGGCCGGCGCCTACGCCACCTGCTAGCGGGGCCGGGGCGGGCCGGGGGCCGGGGGCCGGG
>JAGPOW010003182.1:15102492-15113682 GCA_030014935.1 Caiman crocodilus | reverse complement strand
GCCCTGCCCTGCCCTGCCCAGCCCTGCCGGACGCGGGTGCGGGCGCGGGCCTCGCGGTGCGGAGCGGGCAGGGCGCTGGCGGGACCCTCCCGTCCGGGCCGGCTCCTGCCCGAGGCGGCGTCTCGCGGGCGCAGGCCCCCCGCGCCGTCCCTGGCCGCGGGCCAGGCTGGAGGGGGGCTGCCCCGCACAGCTATTTCTGGCCCATTTCCGCCGGGCCCCGCCTGCCGGCTGCGTCCGGTCCCCACGGAGGGGCAGCAGCAGGTGGTCGGGGCAGGGGGCTCCTCGCCCTGCCTGCCGCAGCTCGGCACCGGACCCAGCCCCCATCGTGGACCCCTCCAGGGGCACAAACCGGTGCCCAGCACCCCTTTCCCTCCGGGATCCCCGGGTCAGGGGATGCCCCCGAGCCCCTGGATTGTGCTGATAGAGATGGTGCTGCGGCAGGGTCGCCTTGCCCCCCGCTGTGCCCAGGTCTCAGCCACAGCCTCTCCCCGCAGTGCTGGGGGCGGTGCAGTGCCAGGACCCTGAGCCCCTGCACGGCTGCTCCCTGGGCAGCTGCTACCCGGCCACCGGGGACCTGCTGGTCGGCCGTGCCCAGCGGCTCTCGGGTGCGGACACAGGCTGGGCACCACTGGGAAGGAGAAGGGGGGCGTGATTGTCTGGCCGACCGTAAGGTGTGCGCGGTTCCAGGATGAGAAGAAGTGCTTCACCTGCGACTCGCGCCGGCCCTACGACCCGCGCACCAACCCCCGCAGCCACCGCGTGGACAATGTCGTCACCACCTTCGCGCCCCACCGCAAGCAGGCCTGGTGGCAGTCGGAGAACGGTGCGCCCAGCCCCGCCACGCCCTGGCCCTCTCCCCACCCAGGCCACCCCCCATCACCTCCCAGCACGTGTCTCTGCCATGGGGCAGGCCCTGGCTCCTCCCGCGCTCCCCAGCCTGGCAGGGACTGGCCAGGGCGGGACCCGCCGCGGGGTCCCTGGGGCATCTCCTTCCCCTCACTCCCACGTGCAGGAAACAGTGACTCATCCGACAGCCCTGGCTCCGGCCTGGCTATTTCCAGCCTGGGCCCCTGCCAGGCCTGGCCCGGCCCTCGGCAGCCGCCGGGATGCTGGGGGGTCACCTCAGCTCTGCAGTGGTGCCCCAGGCAGCCCCTGCCTAGCATGTCCCCCACCGCCCTGGCCCAGCGTGCCCTCGCCCCACCCTGCCCCAGCCGTGCTGGCTGCTCCCCGCTGGGCTCAGGGCCGTCTCTGCCTCCCCAGGGGTGGAGCAGGTCAGCATCCACCTGGACCTGGAGGCTGAGTTCCACTTCACCCACCTCATCATGACCTTCAAGGTGAGCCCCGGCAGGCAGGCACGCCGGCGGGGGTGGGAAGCCTGGCCTGGCCTGGCCTGGCTGGCAGCAAGCCATGCAACTGCACAGAGCCCATCCCTTCAGGCCTCGTGCATCCCATCACCACGGCTCGTGCTGCCTCTGCCACCGTCTTCCCTGCTGCCACGCTGGGGGCAGGATGCGCTAGCCCTGTCTAGGCCACGCTGTGATGGACACGCCAGCTCCCGCGGCCACGCCGTGGCTGACGTGCTGGTTCTTGTGGCCATGCTGTGGGCAACGTGCCAGCTCTCGCGGCCATGCCATAGCGGATGTGCTAGTTCCCGTGACTGTGCCATGGCCAAAGTGTTGGCTCCTGCGGCCTTGCTATGGTGAACACACCATCTCCCACGGGCTTGCCATGGGCAGCCCATCTGCTCCTGGGGCCACGCTATGGCTGACGTGCTGGGTCCCATGGCCGAGCCCTGGCTCACGCGCCGGGTGCTCCTCGCAGACCTTCCGCCCGGCCGCCATGCTGGTGGAGCGCTCGGCCGACTTTGGCCGCACCTGGCGGGTTTACCGCTACTTCGCCTACGACTGCGCGGGCTCCTTCCCGGGCGTGTCACGTGGGCCCCTGCGCCACGTGGACGATGTCATCTGTGAGTCCCGCTACTCGGACATTGAGCCGTCCACAGAGGGCGAGGTGAGCAGTCCTGCGCAGCTCCCCCCGCCGCGGCCCCAGCTCGGAGGCAGGCAGGGCCCCGTGGGCTGAGCGCTGTGCTCTCGTGCTCCAGGTGATCTACAGGGTGCTGGACCCGGCCCTGCCCATCCGGGACCCCTACAGCCCCGACATCCAGAGTGAGTGGAGCCAGCGGGGCGGGGGCTGGGCTGGCACGCGCGGGGTCTGTGCAGCCCGGGAGACGCCCAGGTCGGCGCCCGGCTGTGCTGGCCTGGGGATCCCTGCCTGTCTGCCCGCACGTCTCCCAGCGCTGCTGGACCCTATTTTGGGCTGAGTTATTCTGGCTACTGCTGCTTTTAGCCCCGGGCTGCAGGGAGGGAGCATGCCCCCCCGCTCTGCGTCCTGTCCTGCCTGCAGAATGTGCCTGGCCCCCGGGAGCGGCGGGGAGGCGCAGGCCGGGGCTGGAGGCTGTGGGAAGAGCCAGCCAGCCCTCGCCAGGGGTCCTGCCAGCACGAGCACAGAGACCAAGGGGCAGCACTTGGGCCAGCTGGGACTAGGCATCGCGGGGCTGGCAGCCGGGGTGGGCACCCAGGGCTGGGGTGCAGCAGGTGGGGCAGCACCTGTGAGTGCTGCAAAGCTGGGGGCCTGCCCTGGCCCCTGCCCGTGGGGGCTGGCGGTAGCCTCCTGCCACCCACAGACCTGGTGCGCGTGACCAACCTGCGGGTGAACCTGACCAAGCTGCACACGCTGGGCGACGACCTGCTGGACTCGCGGCGGGAGATCAAGGAGAAGTACTACTACGCTGTGTACGAGATGGTGCTGCGCGGCAACTGCTTCTGCTACGGCCACGCGGCCCAGTGCGCCCCACTCCCCGGCAGCCCCGACCGCGAGGGCATGGTACGGCTGCCCGCCCTGGGCAGAGCTGGCTTCTGTCACTGGGCCGGGGCAGCTCATGCCCTGGCGCCCAAGCGGGGTGGGCCTGGGGATCTCGGCCCTGCTCCCCATGGCTAGGGCAGGCCCAAAGGTCCCTAGTCTTGTCCTTGGGGTCCTTCTGCCTCCCCATGCTGGGCCGGGCCCCCCTGGGCCCTGTGGCTGAACAGGGCTCAGGCTGTGGGGGTCTCATGGCTGCCCTCCTGGCAGGTGCACGGCCGCTGCGTCTGCCAGCACAACACGCAGGGCCTGAACTGCGAGACCTGCGCCGACTTTTACCATGACCTGCCCTGGCGCCCGGCCGAGGGGCACAGCACCAACGCCTGCCGCAGTGAGTGCCCGCAGGGCCCTGTGCCCGCGTGCTGCCAGGAGGGGTCTGGCTGGGCCGGGGGAGCAGGCAACACCCAGGGATGCCAGGTCGTGGTGCTGCAGGGGTGAAGCCGGTGCTGGCGTCTCTGCAGGGTGCGAGTGCAACGGGCACGCGAGCCGGTGCCACTTCGACATGGCCGTGTTCCTGGCCACGGGTAACACCAGCGGTGGCGTGTGCAACGACTGCCAGCACAACACCATGGGGTGGCGCTGCGAGCTCTGCAAGCCCTTCTACTACAAGGACCCCGGGCGCGACCTGCGGGACCCCAGCGCCTGCCGAGGTGAGGGGCCGCAGGGCAGGGCAGGGCAGGGCAGGGCAGCTACCCCCAGGGATGGACACACCGCGGTGACCTGCCGGCCGGCCTGCCTGCCTGCAGCCTGCGACTGCGACCCTGATGGGACCCTGGACGGGGGCCTGTGCGACAGCCACGATGACCCGGCGCTGGGGATGCTGGCTGGGCAATGCCGCTGCAAGGAGCACGTGCAGGGCCCCCGCTGCGACCGCTGCAAGATGGGCTTCTTTGGGCTGCGCGCAGACAACCCCCAGGGCTGCCAGCGTAGGTGCCTGGCCCTGCCGCCTGGGGGGGTGCTGGGGCAGGAACATGGGCGGGGGCCCCTCCAGCCCAGCCGGGGCACTGGGGGATGGGGCAGTGCTGGGGCCTGGCTCCTGCAGCCGTGCCACAAGGCAGGGCCTGGGGAGGGCCGTGCTGGGGGGCTCCCTGCCCTGCAGCCGTGCGCCCAGGTCAGGCGCAGGGGAGGGGTGCTGGGGGCCAGGGCAGGCTGCCATGCAGGTGCCCTCCGCCCCGCTCTTGCGGGCAGGCTGCCAGTGCGACTCCCGCGGGACCGTGTCGGAGGGGACGCCATGCAACCCCGTCAGCGGCGACTGCTTCTGTAAGCGCCTGGTGACCGGCCGCAGCTGCAGCCAGTGCCTGGTGAGTGCTGGGGGTTGGGGCCACGCGCGGCAGCCCCGGCGCTGAGGCCCTGATGGCGTGTCTCCCCCAGCCCGAGCACTGGGCCCTGAACCACGACCTGCCCGGCTGCCGTGCCTGCGACTGCGACGTGGGAGGTGCCTGGGACAACCAGTGAGTAGCGCTGGGGGAGCAGGGCTGGGGCAGCTCGGAGGTCCCCTGCGCTGCCCGGGTCCCTAAGGGTGCCCTGCGGCAGGTGCATGGCAGAGACGGGGCAGTGCCGCTGCCGTGCCCACATGCTGGGCCGCCAGTGCCACCAGGTGCAGCCTGGCTACTTCCGCATCCGCCTGGACCACTACACCTACGAGGCCGAAGATGCCCGGCTGCGACAGGTGAGGGGCCGCGAGCCCAGAAAGTCCTGCCCAGGGGCTGTGCCAGGGCGGGCCCCGTGCCACGCGTGTGCTGGGCTGCTGCAACTGAGTGCGATCCCCGCAGGGCTCGGCAGTGCCGCGCACAGCCCCTGATGGCCGCTCGCCCACGTGGACGGGCACGGGGTTCGCCCGCCTGCAGCAGGGCGGCGCGGTGGAGTTCCACGTTGCCGACGTGCCGGCCGCCATGGACTATGACATCGTGTTGCGGTACGAGCCCCAGGTGAGCAGTGTCCTGAGCCCCGGGGCTGCACCCCGCTCAGACCTCTGCACGCCCCCACTCCTCAGTGCCCATCACTGACTGCGCCCTGCTCTCAGCTGCCCGAGCCATGGGAGGAGGTGAAGCTGTCAGTGCTGCGGCCGGGCCCCATCCTCACCAGCAGCCCCTGCGGCAACACCATCCCCGCTGACGACCTGCTCGCTGCGGCCCTGCCGCCCGACGCCAGGTGAGGGCCCCGCCGCGAGGGCAGCTGCCTGTGGGTAACGAGCCGCTGTGTTACGCGCTGTGCTGTGCAGGCGCCGGTGCAGGGGAGCGGTGGCATCGCTGTGCCCCGTGTCCCGCCCCGCACCGGCCGCCCGGTCCTTACCGCCTTGTCCCACCTGCCTGCAGGCACGTGGTGCTGTCCCAGCCCGTCTGCCTGGAGCCGGGCGTCAGCTACACCATCCGCCTGGAGCTCGGGCGCTACTCGTCCCGCCAGCCAGAGCCTGGCGTCGCCATCCTCATCGACTCAGTGAGTGCCTGGAGCGGCGGGGGGACATGCCAGGGCCGTAGGGCTTGCTGGGGGCAGGGGTGCCCACGTGATGGAGGTGTGCTGGCAGGGGGGAGTCATACCAGGGGAGCTTGGTGCCCAGCCCGGACAGGACTCGGTGCCCAGCCGGGCGGGTGGATGCCCGACGGGGCCGGACACGGTGCCTGCCTCATGCCCTGCTCCGCAGCTGGTGCTGGTGCCGCGCTACTCCTCCATGGAGATGTTCATTGCGGGGGACGCCGCTGCGCTGGGGCGCAGAGAGACCTTCGAGCGGTACCGCTGCGCCCAGCACGCCTGGGCCGTGGGCCAGGCGCTGGCCGCCGAGGCGTGTGCTGCCCTGCTCACCAGCATGTCGGCCGTCCTGCACGGCGGGGCGCTGCGTAAGTCCCCTGCCCCCATCCCCTGCTGGCCGCCCGCCCGGCGCCCACGCTGACGCCGCTCTGTGCCCGCAGCCTGCCGCTGCGACCCCCAGGGCTCGCTGAGCTCCGAGTGCGACCCCCAGGGCGGGCAGTGCGCCTGCAAGGCCAACGTCATGGGGCGCCGCTGTCACCTCTGCACCCCGGGCACCTTCGGCTTCGGGCCCAGTGGATGCCGCTGTGAGTGCCCCCTGCCCCAGCGCCCCCAGCTGCTGCTCTGGGGGGTGCCTCTGCGGGATGCTCTTGGTCGGGGGTGGGCACTGCTGCTGGCTGGGGGGCTGTTTCCCATGGTGTATTGGGGTGGGGGCTGCGGGTCCCATCCTCGGGGGCACATTCGAGGCGTGGGGCCCCCGGTTCCAGGCGCGTTCTCGGGGTGGCGCCCGGGCTCGGCAGACCTAGGAGTGGGCAGGCTCGGCAGACAGTCCCATCACCCCACACGACAGGGCGGGTTTCTCTCCTGTTAACAAGGAACTGGCAGGTTTACCGACGTGTCAGGGGCTCTGCGCTGTACGCTCAGCTTAAAAGCAAAGCAAAAGCAAGCATAACAGTAGCAGCTGGCGTGTGAAAGTGCTGCTTGGCACGTTCAATTTAACACACACGACCAGCTAGACAGTCCAAAACCTTGTTGCATGTGCCTGGCAGCGGCTCTAGGTAAAGGAACATCTCTTACTCCCATTCACAAAACAAGATCCAACTTTGTGCGTCTGCACAGTGCGTCCAACACAGCGCCGCACCCAGTCAACTTTCCCTTCAGCTAACGTTACGGTGCCTGAGCTAAGGCTCTAGACGAGCCCGCAGGGCGTGCGCTGGGGGAGAACCGGGAGGAGCCGAGGCAGCAACATTGCACAAGAAAGGGTCACTTGATTAGTGGCCTGTCAAGGCCAGTAATGAGGACAGGGGATTGCTAGCACCGGTGGAGTGAAGAGAGATTAGCAAAAACAAGATAACAAGCCATGGAGCAAATAGATGCTCTGGCCTTGCCCAAATTGCGATGCTGCTGCCTCTCCGGGGCAGGTGGCTTTAGTGTTGGGGGAGACCTGGGGCGTGACTGCACGGGTGCACCCCCCCATCTGCCCTGGCTCCCAGGGGCCCCTCCTGCCGGCTGCAGCCGGTTCGGGGTGAGGGCGGGTGCGTCTCTGCCCCCCACTCACAGCCCTGCCCTTCCAGCCTGCCAGTGCAGCGGTGACGGGGCCCTGAACGGCGTCTGCGATGGTGCCACGGGGCAGTGCCCCTGCCGGCCGGGCGCCTTCGGGCCCCGCTGTGACCGCTGCCAGCCTGGCCACTGGGGCTTCCCCGCCTGCCAGCCCTGCCAGTGCAATGGGCACGCCGAGGAGTGCGACCTGCGGACTGGCTCCTGCCTGCACTGCCGGGACAACACGGACGGCGACCGCTGCCAGAGGTGACGGGCAGGGAGCCACCAGGCCAGCAGGCGCCTTTCGTTGGTGGGGGGTACAGGGTGGCAGCGGGGGCACCTCGAGGGTGCTGGGGGCAGGGGGTCCCCTTGCAGGGCTCCCGTGCAGCGCAGGGGCAGGGGTGCCCTCGCAGGGCCGGACTGGTGCCCTGCCCCCACGCTCTGCCTGCCCCGCAGGTGTGCGGCGGGTTACTTCGGGAACCCAGCGCTGGGCTCCGGTGAGCGGTGCCGGCCCTGCCCCTGCCCTGACGGCCCCGGCAGCACCCGCTACTTCGCCAGCTCCTGCCACCAGGACGCCCGCTCGGGGCAAGTGGTCTGCCACTGCCAGGCGGGCCACGCCGGTGAGTGCCACGGCGCGGAGTGGGCCACGAGCACGGGCACCCGGCCCCTCCTCTCCCAGTGGGGCAGGGGTCCAGCCGCCTCTTAGCCCCCTCTGGCCACCACAGGGCCCCGCTGCGAGGAGTGTGCGCCCGGGCACTTTGGGAGACCCCAGCAGGCGGGCGGGCACTGCCGGCCCTGCCAGTGCAGCGGCAACATCGACACAGCCGACCCGGGCGCCTGCGACCCACGCACCGGGCACTGCCAGCACTGCCTGTACCACACCGAGGGGACGCACTGCCAGCACTGCCAGCCTGGCTACTTCGGCAATGCTGCCCGGCGCTCCTGCAGGCGTGAGTGTGGGCCGGGGACACGGCAGGGGGCTTCCCTCCGGGGCGCGCCCCGGTCCCAGCGGGGCTGACGCTGTGTCTGCCGGCCGCAGGCTGCTCCTGCCATGCCCTGGGCACGCAGCACAGCCAGTGCCCGTCGCCAGATGCCTGCCAGTGCGAGCGGCGCAGCGGGCAGTGCCACTGCCTGCCCCACGTGCAGGGCCAGAGCTGCGACCGCTGCGCCCCCCACTTCTGGAACCTGGCCAGCGGCCGGGGCTGCGAGCCCTGCGGCTGCCACCCCCTGCATGCCAAGAGCCCCGCCTGCAACGAGGTGAGGTGCGGGGCCCGGGAGGGCATGGGGACCGGGGGGCAGGACGGTGTGGTGGGGGCAGGTCTGGGCGTGGGCGAGTCCAGCAGGATGCATAGACCCCAGTGCCAGCGAGCTGGGCAAGGCCCCACCACCTACCCCAGCAGGGTCCCCGCTGCTCCCCATCCCTCGTGGCAGGGAGGGCCCCTGCACTGCTCACAACAGCCGGGGGCTGGTCTCAGTTCACAGGGCAGTGCCCGTGCCAACCGGGCTTTGGAGGCCGCACCTGCAGCGACTGCCAGGAGAACCACTGGGGCGACCCCGGCCAGCAGTGCCGCGGTGAGTGCTGCGGGGCGGGGGGGGGCAGGGCACCGAGAGCCCCCCACTGACACCCCTGCCCTTCCACAGCCTGCGACTGTCACCCCCGCGGCATCGCCAGCCCCCAGTGTGACCGCACCACCGGGCACTGCGCCTGCCGTCCCGGCGTCTCAGGCGTGCGCTGTGACCAGTGCGCCCGTGGCTTCACTGGTGCCTTCCCCGACTGCCGGCCCTGCCACCAGTGCTTCGGGGACTGGGACCGGGCCGTGCAGGACCTGGCCGCCCGCACCCGCAGCCTGGCACAGCGTGCCCGCCACATCCAGCACACCGGCTTGGCTGGCGCCTTCGAGAAGCACTTCCGGCAACTGGAAGAGAAGCTGGGTGCAGTGCAGGCCATTGTTGCAGCCCGCAATGCCACCGTGGCCGCTGTTGCCCACCTGATGCGCACCATGGAAGAGCTGCGGTGAGCGGGCAGCTGGGACAGACCCCACACGGTGCCCAGGCACCTGCATGCGTTCCCCCATGGGCAGACCCCGCTACTAGTACCAGGGTGGTGGGTTGGTGTCCTCGGGCGTGCCTGAGGGCCCTTGGCAGGGGCAGGGCAGCTGGGGCCAGGGCTGCGGGAGCTCACCCAGTGCCCATGGCAGGCGGGGCATTGAGGAGGCCACAGAGGCACTGACACAGCTGGAGGGGCAGTTGACGGCCACGCAGGACAAGACCTTCAATGCCAGCCACATACTGGGCACGCTGGAGCGTGGTGCCCGTGGCCTCAACATCAGCCTGCACGGCCTGGCGCAGGAGCTCCATCGCCTCAAGGACTCCAACTTCCTGGGTGAGCAGCACCGGGGCCAGGGCCAGAGCTGGGGCAAGCCAGGGGCTTTCTGTGGCAGGGGACTCACGCCGTGGCCGCCTGTCCCCCGAGCAGGTGCCTACGACAGCGTGCGCCAGTCTCATGCCCAGTCTCAGGAGGCAGAGCGCCGCGCCAACGCCTCCAGCCTGGCCGTGCCCAGCCCCGTGCGGGACTCGGCAGCCATCCGGCGCCGGGCCGAGCAGCTGCTGACCCGGGGACGGGACGACTTCAACCGCAAGAACGCGGCCAGCCGGCGCGCCCTCATCGACCTGGAGGCCAAGGCCAGCGCCCTGCACCTGCACCGCATCAACGAGAAGGTGGGGCTGGGCTGCGGGAAAGCCTGGGGCGGGCGTGGGGCTGGGGAGACCCAGCACAGCCATGGCACGGCTCTCACCCATGGCTGCAGGTGTGCGGGGCGCCAGGGGACGCGCCCTGCTCCAGCAGCCCCTGCGGGGGGGCCGGCTGCCGGGATGAGGACGGCAGGCGTCACTGCGGAGGCCTGAGTTGCACTGGGGCAGCAGCCACGGCTGACAACGCGCTGGACCGGGCCCGGCACGCCGAGGACGAGCTGCGCCGAGCGCTGGGGGAGGCGGACGAGTTGGCCCACCAGGTGCGTGCTGGGGGGGGTGCAGGGCGGGAGGGGCTGGGCCAGGCACTGAGCACCTGTGCTCCATGGCAGGTGGCGCTGGCAAAGGGCAAGGCGGACGAGGCGCGGCTGCAGGCCCAGGCAGTGCTGGACAAAGCCAACGAGACGCGGGCACGCGTGGAGCGCTCCAACAAGGAGCTGCGGGAGCTCATCCAGCAGATCAAGAGCTTCCTGAACCGTGAGTGCCCAGGGGTCGGGGAAGGGCAGGGGGCTGTGGGCACGGTGGTGCCATGGGACAGGAGGGCTGCCTCCATGCATGGTGCCCGCGGTCTGTGCTGATGACGCTGCCCCTGCCCGCAGAGGAGGGGGCCGACCCCGACAGCATCGAGGCGGTGGCCAGCCGGGTGCTGGAGCTCTCCATCCCGGCCTCGCCTGCCCAGATCCGCCACCTGGCCGAGGAGATCAAGGAGCGGGTCAGCAGCCTGGCCAACGTCGATGCCATCCTGGAGCAGACGGCTGGTGACGTGCATCGAGCTGAGCAGCTGCTGCGCGATGCCCGCCGCGCCAAGTGAGTGCTGGGCCGCCGGCCGCGGGGGTGAGCTCGGCACTGCGTGGGGCGGAGGGGTCGGCTGCCCACACGCGTGCTGGTTGCAGGTCGCGGGCAGAGGGTGTGAAGAGCACGGCTGAGGGGGTGCAGCGCGCACTTGAGGACGCCAGGCAGGCCCAGAGCGCAGCCACGAGTGCCATCAACAGTGCCAGCGCCGACATCCGGCACACAGAGCAGGCCCTTGGCAAGGTACGCGCAGCTGCTGCCTGGTCCTGGCTCGGGGGGCTGGGACCCACAGTGGGGCGGGGGCACGGCCACCAGCTCCCCCGGAGAGGGTCCATCCTGGGCAGAGCCCAGCTGCGTCGGGCTGACGCTGTCCCTGCTCCGGGCACGGGCAGATCCAGGCGCAGACGGCGGGTGCGGAGCAGCAGCTGCAAGGTGCGCTGGCCCGGGCTAAGCAGCTGGATGGGCAGCTGGACATGCTGCGCAGGAAGTGGGCCAACAACAGCCTGGTGGCCACGCGGGCCCACGCCACGGCCAGCGCCACGCACCGCCGCGCCGAGGAGGCCAAGGAGGTGGGCAGGGCGCAGGGGCCGGGGGGTTTGCTCTCAGGCTCCCCCGACCAGGGGTCCCTGCAGGGTGGGGGGCCGAGGGAGCAGAGGATCTGCGCAGGGCCCGGGGGTGGGCCGGGGCCAGGCCGGCTGCCCCTCTGACCCTGCCCCCGGCCCCGGCCGCGGC
>JAGPOW010003182.1:15088040-15102392 GCA_030014935.1 Caiman crocodilus | reverse complement strand
CGGCCGCGGCGCAGCAGCTGGAGGGGCCCGTGAAGGACAAGTACGAGACGGTGCGGGACCTGGCGGAGGGCAGGGCGCAGAGCGTGGTGCGGGCCCGGGCGCGGGCGGAGCGGCTGCGCGACGAGGCCGAGGCGCTCCTGCGGGACGCCCAGAGCAAGCTGCAGCGCCTGCGCGGTAAGCGGGGGGGGGGCGGTTGGGGGCGGGACCGGGGCCGGCGCGGGGGGCCGGGCTGACCTGCCCCTCGCCCCCAGCGCTGGAGGAGTCGTACGAGGAGAACGAGCGGGTGCTGGAGGAGAAGGCGGCGCAGCTGGACGGGCTGGAGGCCAAGATGAAGGGCATCCTGGGCACCATCAACGAGCAGATCCAGATCTACAACACCTGCCAGTGACCCCGCCCGCCCCCCCGCGCCGCGCCCGGCGCAGCCGCTTGTGTGTGAATAAAGCCCGGCTAACGTTGCCCCTCGCCTCCGCGCCCTCGCTGCCGGGCTGGGCCGGGCCGGGCTGGGCTGGGCTGGCCGGGGGCTGCGCACCTGGGGGCGCCAGGCGCTGCCACCGCTCCGCTCCGCTCGCCGCCGGGCCGGGCCGGGCGCAGGCCGCACGCGGTGGCTCCGGCGGGGCCAAGGGCAGCGCCAAGGTCAGCGGCTGCCCGGGCGCAGTCCGCCCTATCGCCAGGGGGCGCGCTGGCCTCGCCTGGCTGTGACGTGACGTCAGGGGGCGGGGCGGACCGGACAGCGAGAGGGGGAGAGCGTCTCCGTCACGTGAGGGCGCCGGTCACGTGGCGCCCGGCGCGGCTTCCGGAAGTGCGTCACGGGCGGGTCCGCGTCCGCATCCGGCGGGTCGGGTCGGGTCGGGTCGGGCTGGGAGCGGAGGGGAGCGCGGCGTGACCCCAGCGGGGCCGAGCGGAGCGGACCGTCCCGAGCCGGCCGGGGCGGCGCCGCGGAGCCGCCAAGATAGCCGGGCCGGGCAGGAGGCGCCGCGCTGACCCCGCCTCCGTCAGCGCGCCCGGGCCCTGCGCCTCGCCCAAGCGGCCCAAGATGTCCGGCGGCGCCGGGCGGCGGGCGAGGGGCGCGGACGACGCTGCCTGCAAGAAGCGGCAGAAGGACCGCGCCAACCAGGAGAGCCGCGATGGTGAGAGTGCCGCCTGGCCCGGCCCCTTCCCGCGGGCTGAGCGCCGCCCCCGGATCCCGCGCCGAGCCCGCGGGCGGCGCCCTCGGCCGGGCCGGGCCAGGCTCGGTAACGGCGCGGGGGCTGCAGGCCAGAGTCCCCCGGGGCTGGCGGGGGACCTGTGTGCGGCCGGTGCCTGTGGGCACCACTTCCTGGTGTGTCCCCCAGCGTCTCATGCGGGGCCCTGGCCGCCCTCCCCTGGCTCTGCACGCAGTCGTGTGGGCCCCGGGGGGCAGGGCCCGCCCCGTAGCAGAGCAGCCCTGCAGCTGGGAGCGCTGCCCAACCTGTGCTCCCTCCAGCCGCCTGCTGCGCCCCGCCCCCCCGCGGCGCCTTCGTTTCCCTTCCCGCGCTCTCCCTGCCCCGGTGCTGCTCCACGCGGGGCAAGGGTGACGTCTCCCTTCCCTGCGCAGAGCTGCTGCCAGACTGGAAGCAGAACGCAGACGAGATCATCATCAAGCTGAACCTGGGCAGCAGTGCCCTGAAGGTGGAGGACATGGAGACCGTGTTCACGGACACTGACTGCATCGTCAAGCTGCCAGGTGTGGGCCGTGGGTGACCGGAGTGTGGGCCACGAATGCATGGTGCGATGGGGTCTCCCACGTGCTCCATTGGCTGTGTCTGAGCGAGCGGGTTGGGTGCGTGGAGGGGGCAGGGGGTCTCAGGGGTGTGATGGGACTGTCGGGGCCAAGGGAGGGCGAGAACGGGGCTCCCCAGTGGATATGTGGCTGGACTATCATGTCCCTTTTTGTGCAGATGGGCGGCAGTGGAGCTGCCAGTTTTACGAGGAGATCGAAAGTTCCTGCAGCCGTGTGCAGCACAAGAAGGGCAACTTTCTCCAGCTGGTGCTGCAGAAGAAGATCCCACTGCACACCTGGGCCTCGCTGGTGGTAAGGCTGGGGACATCTGGGGGGGCTGGGCAGTGCGAGGCTAGGCATCCCTGTTCCCACAAGAGCTAGCTGGGATGTGGGAGAAGCCCCTACCCCATCTTAGTGCTTCAGAGCAGGTGGAGACCTGTCTGTTGCCTTGGAGGCCCCCATTGGCAGCTGGGGGTTGGGAATCTCTGGTGAGCAGGTGGTGCCCAGGGATGCAGGCGTGGGTGGGATTGGCCAGTGCTGGACTAGGCAGCGTCCCCACCACACCTCTGCCCTCCACAGAAGAAGCGGAAGGACGGGCCCAAGGAGCCAGCGTGGGGCACGGCATGCTGGGAGAACGGCAAGGAAAAGGCCCCTCCTGCTGAGGTGGCCCCCACAGAGCCCCAGGCGGACAGCAGCCTAGAGCCACCCCGGGCTAAGCGGGATCCCTCCAACCCCAAGCGAGCTCCAGGCAGGAGCGAGGCCCTGGCAGGCAGGACCCCCCTGAGCCCTGGGCTGCTGAGTGGTCCCAGTGCAAAGCGGGCTGTGTACCTCAAAGCGGCACCATCGGAGGAGGAACCTAATGCCAGGGTCATGGGGGGCCCGGAGCCCGGCAAGGGACACGGTGGGAAAGCAGGCAGCCGGCGCAATGGCAGGGCTGGCCAGAGCGAGGCCCCTTCGCCTGCCACGGACCCCAGTCTGCCCCTGGAGAAGGTAATGGGGAGGGGCCCTCAACAGCCCCTGGTAGGTGGCGGGGGCTGCTTCTTTCCACCTGCCTTATGGGTGCTCCAGACATCTGGGGCTGGGGGGAGGAGAGCTGGGGGCTGGGCAGAGCTGTTTCCAGAGGGTTGGAACCTGTAGGCTGGAGGAGAGCTCACGCGCCAGCCGTGCTTCACCACGTGCCCCCATGCTGCCAGGTGGAACTGCTGGAGAAAGAGCCTGTGCCCGTGGAAATGCAGCCGCTTGTGGACCCCTCGGAGACGTTCCCCCTTCCTGCCACCGCCTGCCTGGAGAAGAGAGTCCTGCCCCCAGCTGAAGCTGCACGGGGCTGGGAGTGTGCGCCAGCCCCAGATGAGGGCCCCAAGCCAGCCCCAGTCATCGCTACTCCCGTGCTTCTGAGCAGAGACAATGAGAAGAGGGACTGGTCCAAGGACGAGGCAGCTCTGGAAGCCACTGTGGATGGTAAACGCAGGGAGCTTCATCAGAGCCCAGGCTTACCTGGGTGCTTGGAACCCGAGTGACCCCAGTGAAAGGTCACCAAGGGCAAGAGGTCCTTGCAGCCTGGCCTGGGAGCCCAGTGGCTCTGGTCTGTGGCTGGGCAGCCTGCTCTGGCTCCCTGGGTGGCCAACAGCCACTCCTTATGGGGCTCCCAGGGGTGGGGCTGGGACATCCCCACTGCCCCTGACCTGCGCTCGCACTCTGCAGAGCCAGAGCCGATGGTGAGCCTGACGTTTGTGAAGAACGACTCGTATGAGAAGGGGAACGACTTGGTGGTAGTGCACGTTTATGTGAAGGAGATCCACAAGGAGAGCTCCAAGGTGCTGTTCCGGGAGCAGGACTTCACACTGGTGTTTCAGACCAGGTACCATTGGCAGGGCAGGGGCTGGCAGGCTCCAGGGCTGGGGCTGCCATGTGTGTCTGACTGGGGGGCTGCAGCCCTTACTCTGATCCCTTTCTGCTCTGCCTGTAGCGACACAAATTTTTTGCGCCTTCACCCTGGCTGTGGCTCCCACACAGTGTTCCGGTGGCAGGTGAAACTCAGGTACAGTGTCTCTCCATAGCATTCCACACTCTCAGCTGGTGGTAGTCACCCTCACTGCCTTGGGCCTCCTGCAGGCTTTGTCAGTGGTGTTTTGGAATGGTGGCTAAGTGGAGCTCAGATGGTCCTAACATACAACTCGGGGCCACGGGGCACTGGGTGAGGCAGGCACCCTGTTCCAGCAGGTTATAGCTCTAGATGCAGAATCCTATCGCTCTGTGGGAGGTAGGGTGTGGGGTGGGCAGGAGCTGTGGTGTCCAGACAGAATGCTGCCTCCTGTCTGCTGGGCCCCTCTTGTGCCTTCAGCCAGGGGCTGCAATGCTGGGGCTCTCCCAGCCAGGAGAGCTGCGTTCGAGACCCAAGCCTTGCACTGGCTGGGGAGAGTTTTGGGGGTGGGGAGTCTCCAGACCCCAACCCCTGAGGTGGCTCTGGCATCATGCAGGAATCTCATCGAGCCGGAGCAGTGCACCTACAACTTCACCGTCTCCCGCATCAATATCTGCCTGAAGAAGCGCCAGAGCCAGCGCTGGGGTGGGCTGGAGGCTCCTGCCACACGAGGTCTGTACCCCTGCTGCCCCTTGGCCCCCACCCTGTACATGGTGCAACCTTTGCAGGGCAGGGCTGGTGCTCTGCAGGCTCCAGCTGGGCGCTGGGGTACAACTGCTGGGGTTGGGCAGGGGCTGCTTTTAGCCCACATAGCACTGGTAGGGGATGCAGAGCTGGAAGCAGGCTGCTGGGCTGCACGGGGGGGCTTGAGGGATCTGGTGAGCCAGGGATGGGGAGCTGTAGCTGCCTGGCTCAGCATGTGGGGCGTGCTGCAGTGCCTCAGCATGATGGTGACTCCGGGCCCCATACCAGCCTCCATACACACTGTGCTGCTAACCACAGGTTCACCCCTTCCCCCTGTTTAAGGTGCAGTGGGTGGTGCAAAGGTGGCCATGCCAACAGGCCCTACCCCCCTGGATAAAAGCCAGCCAGGCAACAACCAGCTCCCACTGTCCGCCAAGGAGGAAGCCCGAGCAGGCGAGAAGGAGAAGCCGCGGGTGGAGGACAGTGGCCTGGATGGCGTCACCACCCGCACCACTGCTGAGCACGTGGCCGTGAAGCCAGAGCCACACGTCCCCTCAGTGAGCACTTGTGGGGTTGGCCCCTGCCACACTGTGAGCCATGGGGTACTCTTGGGGTGGGCAGCACCAGCTGCAGGAGAGACCCTTATGGCTCCAAACCCCAGCACGGGGAGTGAAACTCCTGACACCTGTCCGTGTTTCCCCACCGGGTCACAGCCCAAGCCGACATGCATGGTGCCTCCAATGACACACAGCCCGGTGAGCAGCGAGAGCGTGGAGGAAGAGGAGGAGGAGGAGGAGAAAAAAGTGTGTCTACCTGGCTTCACAGGGCTGGTCAACCTAGGCAACACCTGCTTTATGAACAGTGTCATCCAGTCCCTGTCCAACACACGGGAGCTGCGGGATTACTTCCACGGTGAGTGGGGCTCCAGGGCTGTGGGTGGGGACACAGGTGGCACTGCCTTTCTCCTTCACCTCATCCTCACCCCTTTCTCACTGGCTTCTACCGTAGATTGCTCTTTCGAGTCTGAGATTAATTACAACAACCCGCTGGGCACAGGTGGGCGCCTGGCCATCGGCTTCGCTGTGCTGCTGCGGGCGCTCTGGAAGGGCACACACCATGCCTTTCAGCCCTCCAAGCTGAAGGTGAGGACTGTGCTGGTGGCAGTACCAGTCATCTGCTGGGCTGCTGTGGTGACCCCGTCTCCTGCTGTCCCTAGCAGCTGGCACTCTCCACCCTGGCACAGGCTCGAGTCCTGTGTGGTGAGGGCATCTGGTGTGTTGTGGCGGGGTCTGTGATTGTGACCATGATCATGACTTTGTCTGCCCGCAGGCGATCGTGGCCAGCAAGGCTAGCCAGTTCACAGGCTACGCCCAGCACGATGCACAGGAGTTCATGGCTTTCCTGCTGGATGGGCTGCACGAGGACCTGAACCGCATCCAGAACAAGCCCTACACGGAGACGGTGGACTCAGATGGGCGGCCTGATGAGGTGAATGCCCTGCCCCCAGCCCAACCCTGCCCCGGGGGGCACCTAGTGCCGGGCTGAACTCCCTTCTCTTTCCCTGCAGGTTGTGGCTGAGGAGGCATGGCAGCGGCACAAGATGCGCAATGACTCCTTCATCGTGGACTTGTTCCAGGGCCAGTACAAGTCCAAACTGGTGTGCCCTGTGTGCTCCAAGGTAGGGCGGGAGTGGGCCAAGCCCATGCTCACTGGTACCCGTGGCGCAGCGCAAGGGCCCCAGCTGTGACCCTCCGTGTCCACCTTCCCTTCACCCACCAGCTACCACGTGGAGGGAGCAAGGACTCCTTTCCCTGCCCCTGCCTGGCTGTCCTGCCTGCCCTGGGTAGAGCTGGGCCCTGGAGTTGTGCTCTGCTCGCTCTCTTTGCCCCTGAGGTCTTGGCATGTGAGGGCTGATTTTGTCTCCGCGTGCAGGTATCTATTACCTTTGATCCCTTCTTGTACCTGCCTGTGCCACTGCCGCAGAAGCAGAAGGTGCTGACGGTTTACTTCTTTGCCAAGGAGCCACACAAGAAGCCCATCAAGGTAGGAGGAGCCTCCCCAGCGCCAGAAGCTGTTGCCATTCCCATCCAGATAAGTGACTGGGCCAAGCTGGGCCTGTTGAGGCACCCTGACAGCCAGTGTCACGTGCACAGACCAAGGCTGCCAGGGAAGGCCTGGCCCCATGGGACTGGCTGACGTGGCCTTTCTTGTGGCAGTTCCTCGTGAGCATCAGTAAAGAGAACTCCAGTGCCATGGAGGTGCTAGACTCAGTGGCCCACAGCGTACACGTGAAGTCGGAGAACCTGCGCCTGGCGGAGGTGAGCAACAACTTTTGGGGCTCTGTGCCGAGTCTGGTGCGAGGCACTGCAGGCCCACTCCAGGCAGCCTCCTGCCAGCACATCCAAGTAGTCCCTTGGGTGCAGCATGGCCTTAATAGTTCTCCTTGTACAGGGAGACAAGCTGCAGCAGTTACAGCAGGGTTGACCAGACATGGAGGCTGGGCTGGGTGCCCTGCTTGCCTCAGGGCCTCTTTGCCACCGTAGGGTACTGGTGGCAAGGGAGGGGTAGGCTGCACTGTGTGATGGTGAGAATGGACCATGCCCTGTGCATGGAGGGAGGGGTGCTAGGCAAGGCTCACACCTGCTCCCCTGTAGGTGATCAAGAACCGCTTCCACCGCATGTTTCTGCCTTCCCATTCCCTGGACACTGTGTCCCCCACGGACCTGCTGCTGTGCTTTGAGGTGCTGTCCCCAGAGCTGGCCAAGGAACACGTGGTGGTGCTGCAGGTCCAGCAGGTACGGGGTGGGAGCAGGGATGCTGCTCCTGGCAGCTGGAGGAAAAGCTGCGGGCCCCACAAGGGGATTGGGGTCACAAGGGCGGGAGCTTCCTGAAAAAGCACTAATGCCTCCCCTTGCCTGCGAGAGAAGCCATGCCAGTAACCAGGCTGCCCAGTCGACCTTGCAGAAGCTACTCTCCATCGGCCAGCCATTCTCCCTTCCTGCATGTTGGGGCCTGCCCTGCCATGCCCCCCAGGAGGTTTGTTGTGCAGGGCCTGGCCTGCCCCCCAGTGTCTCCTGTCTTCCCCAGCGCCCCCAGGTGCCCAGCGTGCCCATCTCCAAGTGTGCGGCCTGCCAGAAGAAACAGCAGTCGGAGGATGAGAAGCTGCGGCGCTGCACGAGGTGCTACCGTGTGGGCTACTGCAATGTGTGAGTTGGGTGCCTGTGTTGGCAGTGGAGATGTAAAAGGTTCAACAGTTGATTAACCAATAAGTGCAGTCATAACTTGGTAGCTTACAGTTATCCTTTAGCTGGGACAGGCCCAGTCTAGCAGGAAAAGGGCAAAGGAAAGCCCCAGGGTGCCCCAGCAGGAAGTGGGGGGTGGTACTCCTAGAGTAAGAGGAAAGTAGCAAGAAGCTTATTGACTCATTAGTTAAGCAGTTGGCGCAAGGGTGGGCAAAATGCAGCCATTCTGTCCAGCTCACAGCCCCTAAAAAATTTAGAAAATAAAATATTATCTGCCTGGGCTGCCTGTCATGTGGCCCTCAATGGCTTGCCAAAACCCAGTAAGCATCCCTCTGCCCAAAATAATTGCCCGCCTTGAATTAGCTGGTGGTTCACAGGTGTGCCAGGAGCAGCTCCCAGCAGCAGCTGTGTGGAAGCCACTGTGCTATGGGTTAATCATTTAACTGATATAATTCAAGGAGACTAAATGTATTTCTTAAAGGATATTTATATGCCTGGTTGGAGTTGGGGCAGGGGAGCCTAGGCCCCAGGGGTGCAGTGCTGCCCACACTGGCCTAAGAGCATAGGACAGGAGCTCCCGCGTTGGAGCAGGGCCCAGCCTGCCGTGGGTAGAGCTGCTCAAACTGGAGGCAGACTCAGCCTCTCTTAGGGCTGGGTAAGGTTGGGGCTGCAGGCCCACATGGGACTCAATGGCCATGTGTTGCAGGCTCTGTCAGAAGACACACTGGCCGGACCACAAGACCTTGTGTCGCCCTGAGAACATCGGCTTCCCCTTCCTCGTCAGCGTGCCAGAGTCGCGCCTCACCTATGCCCGGCTGGCCCAGCTCCTGGAGGGCTATGCCAGGTATGGGCTCTGGCAAGCACAAGCATCTGGTCCCATTAGGGGTGCCCCTCCCCAGCCAGCCCAAGGCTCCAGGCCTGGCACTGGGCAGAGGCAGCACAGCCCTGGCCCAGCCTGCCCTGATGCCTCTCTGTCCCTCAGGTACTCAGTCAGTGTGTTCCAGCCACCCTTCCAGCTGGGCAGGATTTCACCAGAGCAGGGCCTACAGCCTCTGCTCCCCGAGAAGCCGGAGCCCCCAGCCAAGAGCAGCTGCACAGCAGCTGTCCCAGCCTCTGAGTCAGGAGATGGGGATCGGGTTTCCCACCTGCTGCCAGAGCCCCAGCCCTCACCCTCTGCACCAGAACTGCATCCTGAGCTGGGGGACACCAGCACCGTTCGGAGCAAGCTCCTTGCAGCCCGGAGCTCCTTGCTCAGCTTGGACTCTGACTTCTCTGAGCACCCTCTGGAGGCGCTAGGCGAGGGCCGTGGGGAGAAGGAGCCTTCCTATGAGAGAGCCCTCAAGCCCGAAGGTGAGCGCCTAGCCTCTCGCTGCTGCTCCTGCCCCAGCTATGAATCCCCTGGGCAGGGCCCGTGGGAGCCCACCCCTGCCCTTTGCTAGGGTGCCTGGTCCCAGTGCAGGGCTGAGTTGGGAAGCCTGCCTGTCCCACTCCCTGCTGGGGTGGGTGCCTTTGGCTTGACAGATCAGACCCAGCCCAGCATGGGGCAGGGAAGTGACATGGCAGGTCAGGGCTGAAGCTCCTGTTGGCTTGCAAGTTTTTTGTGCATTGGAACATGGCACAGAACTGGCTGGGAGCATTGCTGACATGCTGCCCTTGCCACCTCCAGCTGCTATCCCCGGGTACCAGCAGCCACCTGAGGTACTGAGTGCCCACGCCACACAGTTCTACATCAACAAGATCGATGCAGCCAACAAGGAGCACAAGCTGGAGGACAAAGGTGAGCCCAGCCGGCACCGTGGGATGGTGCAGCTGAGCACTGCACTGTGGAGAGCTTCTAGGGGTGGGGGGGCAGGCTGGCCTGGAGCCCTGCTGGCTATGTAGCACGTAGGGAAAGTGCCCAGCCAGCAGCCTGGACTCCTGGGTTCTTCTGGCTCTGCTGTGCCCTGGGTGGAGCTGCAGGGAGACATTGACCCAGGCATGACCAGGCTGTCCAAGCAGGAGGTCCAGCACCACTTGGGAGGGCAGCCAGTGCCCTGACTGGCATACCCTGCCAGGAGGAGCCAGTGTGCCCAAAGCCCTGTTGACCTACCGACCAATGGGGAAGTGCTTCATAGGCACCAGAGCTGGAGCCTACAGCCCTGGCTGGCCACGATGATCCTGTGGGCCCTGGAGTGGTGGAGACGGGGGTGCGGCAGGC
Organism: Caiman crocodilus; assembly: GCA_030014935.1. Taxonomy (NCBI): domain Eukaryota; kingdom Metazoa; phylum Chordata; order Crocodylia; family Alligatoridae; genus Caiman; species Caiman crocodilus. Next base: position 15,092,610 of record JAGPOW010003182.1, on the reverse strand, counting down.
AGTGCGCTAAACTCCCCCATGCCACAGGTGACTGCCCACTGGAGCTGGCTGATGACTGTTCCCTGGCCTTGGTGTGGAAGAATAATGAGCGGCTCAAGGAGTTTGTGCTGGTGCAGTCCAAGGAGCTGGAGTGTGTGGAGGACCCGGGCTCAGCCAGCGAGGCGGCCCGCACCGGGCACTTCACCCTGGAGCAGTGCCTCAACCTCTTCACCAAGCCCGAAGTGCTGGCTCCTGAGGAGGCATGGTGAGCAGTGGGCAGGGCCTAGAGTGCTGATACTGGGGGTGGGCAAACCCCCACCACCAGCAGTCTAGGCCCCACCCAGCCTGCTCCGTGACCAGCACCTCCTCCGTTTCCCCAGGTACTGCCCCAAGTGCAAGCAGCACCGCGAAGCCTCCAAGCAGCTGATGCTATGGCGCCTGCCCAATGTTCTCATCATCCAGCTCAAGCGCTTCTCCTTCCGCAGCTTTATCTGGCGGGACAAGATCAACGACATGGTCGACTTCCCAGTCAGGTGAGCAGCCCCTGGGGCTGGAGACGGGCCTTCCCAGGGTGCCGCGGCTCTCCCAGAGCCTGCTGAGAGCCTATGGCTCTTTGGGCATGACCTTGGGATGGGGGGGAGGGAGGAGTAGCAGCTGCACTGACAAACCTGCGCATCCCCAGGAGCCTGGACCTGAGCAAGTTCTGCATCGGGCAGAAAGAGGAGCAGCAGCTGCCCACGTACGACCTGTACGCAGTGATCAACCACTATGGGGGCATGATCGGCGGGCACTACACTGCCTATGCCCGCCTGCCCAGCGACAAGAACAGCCAGCGCAGTGATATGGGTGAGGGCCCCAGCCTGGCTGGCCCATGGCTGTCCCTTCCCCTCCCAGCTGGCTGGCTTTGCCATGGGCGGTGACTGATTCTTCTCTTCTCCCCACAGGCTGGCGGCTCTTTGACGACAGCACGGTCACCATGGTGGATGAGAGCCAGGTGGTGACGCGCTATGCCTATGTCCTCTTCTACCGCCGGCGGAACTCTCCTGTGGAGAGACCCCTGCAGGGCCGGGCCCCGGAGCGCCGCGCCGAGCGGGCCAGCTCTGCCGAGGCAGCTGCCAGCCAGGTGAGAGATGCGGGGAGCTGGGTCTGGAAGGGGGTGGGAGCAGCCTGCACTAGCACTTGACATGTGCCCACCTGCTGGGAGGGACAACTGGCACCCTGCACGCCCTGCATGGGTGTTGTTCACAGGAGGACGTACTAGGCCTGCTGCTCTCAGAGAGAGCAGGTGGGGCAGGCTGCATTGTAGCTAGTGTGTGGTGTGGGGACCAGCTGTGGGCATAGACCCATTGTGGCAGCCGAGGTGACTGGCAGCTGCACAGGTGGGCATCCCAGTAGGACCCCCACCACCTCAACCTGGGAGCAGCACAGAGAAACCTGGTGTCAAGGACCCAGAACCCTGGGGGAGGCCAGGCCCCGGGTTTGGTGGCTGCGCTGCTCTGAAAGTGCTGCTGGGGATCCTCAGATCCCCTCAGGCAGGATCTGGGGTCTTCGAACTGGAGCAGGGCCTGCGTTCAGGGGAGCTTGGCATGGGGCTCCATGGCCAGCTGGGTGGCAGAGTAAGTCTCGTCTTCAGCTGTGCTGATGCAGCCTGCAGCGGGCTGCCAGCAGGACTTGCCATGGGGTTAGTGCCGTGCCGAAAGCTGGGGGTGAGGGACCCGCCGCCTCCCGCCATCCCGGCCTGCCTGAGCCGCTACTCCCACCCCCGCAGTGGTCACTCAGGCCGTGACCTCTGGGAGAACAGCCCCTGCCCATAGGGCTGCTGGTCCTGTTCTCAGTACTCGCTGATCTCCGTCCATCCATCTGTCTTAGCTGCCCTTGCCCAGTGCCCTGCATGCCTGCCCGCCTGCCCGGGACTGGCGCTCCCAGCTGGAGCAGAGCGGCAGGCATGGAGGGAGCATGCAGGGGTCTGGGGCACCGCCAGCCCCCCTGCCCCTGAGCCAGGCCCCACCTGGGACTCCTGGAAGGGGCCTCTACAGTGTGAGGAACAATGCCCCTGCCTCCCCCGGTCAGGTCAGCACAGAGCCGAGGGCCAGCTGGTGCCCCTGGCCCGGGAGAGCAGCATGGCAAGCCGGCACAGGCCGGCACCGGGGTGCTGCGAGGCCAGGCCGTCAGGCTCCCTGCTACAGCCAGGGTGCCCATGGGCGTGCACTGCTCTGATTGGCTGTTCTCTCGCTGATCTGCCTGCGTTTGGAAAGCTGAGCTGCGATTGGCCGCACTGAATAATCCTCCTGTGCACTTGCAAAGCCTGGGCTGTGATTGGCTGTCGTCCACGTCCCCCCCAACCTGCAGAAGCTGAGCTGTGACTGGCTGTCCCATGAGTGAGCTTCGTGTCCCCGCCTGCAAAGCCTGGGCTGCGATTGGCTGCTGTCTGGAAGGTCCTGCATATGGAGCAGCTGGGCTGTGATTGGCTGGTGCCTGTGCCATGTACTCCTCTGGGAGCCGAGCCTCGAGGGCTGGGCGAAGCTGCGCTGCTGGACTGGGACCCCGCCTGCCAGGCACCCTCCTCCACCACCCGCACGGACCCTGCCCGGTGCCACCCGCCCAGCTCCTGCCTGCCCCGGGGTCGCCGCACAGACCACAGGCTGCCAGGAGCCGTGGGGCGGGCACGGCTGTGGGGCGCCAGGGCCGGCGGGCGCGGGTCGGGGATGGCAAGGGGTCCTGCCCGTTTACTCTCCAAGCGCTGACGCAGGTTTCCACATCGCAGGCTTCTCTGATCTGGCAGGAACTGGAGGCTGAAGAGCAAGAGGAACTGCCTGCGGCACCCTGGCAGGCCCACAGCCCACGGGTCAGGGCACAGGTGGCCACCCTCCCGGAGCACGCTGACGAGGGCTGCGTGCGGTACTTTGTCCTGGGCACTATGGCCGCCATCGTGGCCTTCTTCTTGAACATCTTCTACCCCCTCCTCTACCAGCCACGCTGGAGGTAGGCACTGGGCCTGCCCTGCACAAGCCTGCCCCTGGTGAGGGCTGCTCTGCACCTGGACAAGGACTCGCCTCCCCAGGTAGGCGCCGGCCAGGGCACAGGACTGGAGCCTCCAGGACCGACTTCACCTGCTGCCAGAACCAAGAACCCTGCTCCCCTGGGGAGAGGCCACCAGGCTCCCAGCTTGCCAACCTTTACGGGGGTGGACTCAGCCAGGATCCAGCAAAGGCCCTGTCTGCCCATGAGATACTCAGCGCCCACGTGGGGCCCCGGCGAGCAACTGGAATGGGGTTGGTCTGGATGCCAGGGGGGTAGGACAGGCAGGGACTGGGGAGGCTTCCCTAGCTCTTCACAACACCTCCCTTCTGCGTGCCAATGCCCCAGGCTGCTGCTTGCACCTGGCTGGATTCTGGCCTCTGCAAGGCTGGGGCGGGCACCAGGCCGTTCCTGGGACGCTGCCACAATGCTTATGCCGCAAGGGAGCATCTGGCTTGGGAGCCTGTGCAGCTGTTCGGACAGAGTGTGCCAGCCCATGGACCCTACAACCCAACGGATGCCCATGCTGCAGGGCCCTGGTGGCTGGACCAAGTGGGGATGGATCTTAGGGAAGCACTTAGCCCTGGGCCCAGGTTCAAAGGGCCCAGCCTGGTCCTAGTGCTGCCCCACTGTTGTGGGCAGCAGCTGCTGGCCACTGGTGCAGGGAGGGGGTCTAGGTGGAGGAAAGCTGCTCCCTCCCTTGCGCCGACTGCACTAATAAAGCCCAGCTGTTCTATGGTCCCTGGTGCCTGTTTCCTCTGTGCCTGCCTCGTGCTCCTCCTGTGGGCTCTGTGGTGGAGTGGGGCTGGGGCAAGGTTGGTGCCCAAGCACTGGGGGGCTGCAGCCATGCTAACAGGGCTTGCCACCGGGGCTTGTTCCCTGGCCCGGCCCGGCCCAGCCCAGCTGTGGGCGAGGGGCGCATGGTGCTGCAGGTGCCCACCCAGGAACAAGCCTGTGCGTCCGATCGCTGACCGCCTCCCATCGCCTCGTGGGGGCAGGGGCAGGACCTGCGGCAGCCCGGGGCTCTGGCGGAGCAGCAGGAGGGCAGCCCTGGCTGCAGCGGGCCCCGCGCCCCTCTAACGTGTGTTGTGTTCTGGTTGCAGGGGGTGACGGCGGGGCTCTTCGCACCGGGCGCAGCCCCCGAGGGGGGCCCGGACACGGTCCCCGACCACTTCGCCGGCGCGGCCGAGCGCCCTGCCCCGTCCTACAGCAACATGGAGGAGGTCGACTGAGGCGGGGCCGCCGCCGCGTCCCTTCCTCGAGCACTTTTGCACCCGCCCCGGCCCCAGCCCCGCGTGTCACGGCTGCGGGCGGGCGGCGGGGCCCGCCCGTTCTGTACAAAGTTGGTGTTTGTCTCCGGTGCCCGCATTAAACTGTACAACCGCGCCTGTCCGCCTGCTCCGTGCGCCGCGCCCGGCCCTGCCCGGCCCAGCCCTGCGCGCGGGGGCGGCGGCGGCGGACTGCATGTCCCGGCAGGCAGCGGGAGCCAATGGGCGCGGGGGGCGGCCCGGCCGCGGCGCGGTGGCGGCTGCCGTCGCTGCCGGCGGCGCAGAGCGATGGAGCGGCCGCCCGG
>JAGPOW010003182.1:15069802-15087940 GCA_030014935.1 Caiman crocodilus | reverse complement strand
GCCCCGGCCCCGGCCCCTGCGCCCGCTGGGACCGGCCCAGGTAAGGCCCCGCCGGCCCGCCTGCGCCGCCGACCCGCTCCGCTCGGCCGCCCTTATATGGAGACGCCGCCCGCTTTGTGCCCCGCGCCGCCCCCGGCCCGGCCCGCACGTGCCGCGCCTGAGTCACCGCTCTGCAGCCTGACGTCACGCCGCAGCCCGCACCTGCGACGTCACTCGCGGTCGGCGGCCCGCGCCTCTGTCCGGCCTGGGGGGGGGGGCGTCCCAGTGCCCCCAGTCCAGCCTGGTGGCAGGTTCCCAGTGCCCCCAGTCCAGCCTGGCAGCCCACGGGGCAGGACTCCTGTGACCGGGGCAGCGATGGCGCCGGGCCCCAGGCCCATGGGGGTCCCGGTTCCCACAGCCACCCGCCCGGCCCGGGCTTGTCTCCGCAGAGGGCAGCAGGTGCTCGGAGGCAGCCGAGGTGGAAGGCGCGGAGCCGGCGGGGCCGGGCGAGCCTGGCCCCGAGGAGCGGGCTGTCACCGCGCCGTTGGTGGTCCCCGCAGCACCTGTGAAGATCCCCGTGCCCGAGCGCGAGACCTGGACGCGGCAGATGGACTTCATCATGTCATGCGTGGGCTTCGCCGTGGGGCTGGGCAACGTCTGGCGCTTCCCCTACCTCTGCTACAAGAACGGCGGAGGTGAGGGCCGGCCACGGGCCACGCTCCCCGCACCGCCCCGGCCCTGCCTGCTCTCCCCGGGGGGGCAGCCAGCTGGGGCCAGACCCCTGGGCACGCGCCCGCTCCCGCGCCCCTGCCGGCTCTGACCGAGCTCCGCGAGCAGGGGAGCTGCCTGCCCACATCTCGGAGCCGGGAGCTGCCAGGCCTGGCGCCGGCCCCAGCCCTCTGCTTGTCCCAACGGTGCAGGTGTCCCCACAGGTGTCTTTCTGATCCCCTACCTCCTGATCGTCTTCGTGGGGGGCATCCCCGTCTTCTTCCTGGAGGTGGCCCTGGGCCAGTTCATGAAGCAGGGCGGGATCGCTGCCTGGAACATCGCCCCCCTCTTCAAAGGTGCGTGCGGGGGCACGCGCCCAGCCCAGCCCGTCAGAGCCAGCTCTGGCTCCGGCGCTGAGCCCTGCCGGCTCTGATGTGCCCCCCACACCTCCAGGTCTGGGCCTGGCCTCCATGGTCATCGTGTTCTTCTGCAACTCCTACTACATCATGATCCTGGTCTGGGGCCTCTTCTACCTGGCCCACTCGCTCACGGACACGCTGCCCTGGGCCACCTGCGGCCATGCCTGGAACACGGAGCGCTGCACCGAGCTCTTCGCCCTGGGCCTGTGCCCCAACGGCACCAACAGCAGCGCCGGCCCCGGCAACTTCAGCTGCGCCGAGCTGGCCGGCAAGCGCTCGCCTGTCATCGAGTTCTGGGAGTGAGTGCCCAGGCGGGGGTGGCGGGGGCCGGGGAGGTCGGGTGGGAGCCGCCTGCTGAGCTGGCCGTGCCGCGCTGTGCCCGCTGCAGGAACAAGGTGCTGCGGCTCTCGGGGGGCCTGGGCCAGCCAGGGGAGCTGCACTGGCAGATGGTGCTGTGCCTGCTGGCCACGTGGCTCATCGTCTACTTCTGCATCTGGAAGGGTGTCAAGTCCACCGGGAAGGTAACGGCCGTCCGGGCAGGCGGCAGGGACGTGGCCACGAGATCCGGCGTGAGGTCCGTGCTGCGCACACCCCGCCCCAAGGGGCTGTCAGTGCCGGGCACCAGCCAGTTGAGCTGCAGCATCCCCTGGGCTCCTGCTGGAGGTGGGGCTCTGCAGGGCTTGGCTGTGCTCCCGAGCGCTGCTGTGCCCCTCGGTCTCCCGCACCCCGACGCGGGCAGATGGCAGAGAGATGCCACTGGCGGGGACCAGAGTCCTAGCTCCTGGGTCAGCATTGCGCCTGGCTCAGAGGTAACCCTGGGACAGCCACTGGCTGGCACCGCACAGCTCCCAGCGCCTTGCCAGTGCCTGCTTGTCCTGGCCCCCGCTCTGCTGCCCAAGGGACCCAGCAGCCCCGCAAGGCTGAGGCATGGACTCCCGGAGTGAAGACAGCAGCGTGGGCTGAGCCCTGGGGATGTGGCTGGGGCTGTTGCGCCCCCAGGCCAGACAGCTGCAGCCGGCCTGACCCGCGCCTGCTCCGGCAGGTTGTGTACTTCACAGCGCTGTTCCCCTACGTGGTCCTGATTCTGCTGCTGGTGCACGGTGTCACACTGCCTGGGGCACTGGGGGGCATCATCTACTACCTGAAGCCCGACTGGTCCAAGCTGGCTGAAGCCCAGGTGAGGGGTGGCTGGCAGGGCTGGAGCGGGGCGGGGCAGGGCGGGGCAGAGCTGGGGGCACCCCTGGGCTGTGACCCTCCTGTGCGCCCAGGTGTGGATCGACGCGGGCACGCAGATCTTCTTCTCCTACGCCATCGGGCTGGGTGCCCTGACTGCGCTAGGCAGCTACAACCGGTTCCACAACAACTGCTACCGGTGAGGTCCGGCGCTGGGGGGGCCAGGCCACATGCGGCGCGTTCCCCACATGGCACTGACCTTCCCCTGCCTCCTGCAGGGACGCCTACGTCCTGGCCGTGATCAACAGCTCTACCAGCTTCTTTGCCGGCTTCGTGGTCTTCTCAGTGCTGGGCTTCATGGCGTCCGAACAGGGTGTCGACATCTCCAAAGTGGCCGAGTCGGGTGAGTGCTGGCTCCGGCCTGGTGCTGGGGCAGCTCCCAGCACGGGGGGCCATGCCAGGCCTGCCCCTGCCACCCCCTGACCTGGCCGTTTTCCACAGGCCCCGGACTGGCCTTCATTGCCTACCCCAAGGCTGTGACCCTGATGCCCCTGTCGCCGCTCTGGGCCACCCTCTTCTTCTTCATGCTGCTTGTGCTGGGACTCGACAGCCAGGTGCGGCCGGGAAAGGGGCTGTGGGCCAGGGTGAGCAGGAGCGGTGGGAACGTGGGGGCTCGGTGCCATGCTGACCCTTCTGCCCTGCCTGCGCAGTTTGTGGGTGTCGAGGGCTTCATCACGGGCATCCTGGACCTGTTCCCGCAGCTGGGCGCCGGCTCGCTGCGCCGGGAGTTCACGGCCGCGCTGTGCTGCCTGGTCTGCTGCCTCATCGACCTCTCCATGGTGACGGAGGTAGGGGCGCGAGCTGGGCGCAGGGCCGGGTGCCGTGCAGGGCCGGGTGGAGCTGGCGGTGATGGCTGTGCTGCCCCAGGGCGGCATGTACGTCTTTCAGCTCTTCGACTACTACTCGGCCAGCGGCATCACGCTGCTGTGGCAGGCCTTCTGGGAGTGTGTCGTCATCGCCTGGGTCTATGGTGAGGGCCGGGGGACCGAGTGCCAGGGGTGGGACAGAGTGCCCGGGGCACTGCACCAGGTCCCCACCGAACCCGCTGTGCTCGTCCCACAGGAGCCGACCGCTTCATGGATGACGTGGCCCGCATGATCGGCTACCGGCCCCTGCCCTTCATGAAGTGGTGCTGGGCCATCATCACTCCCCTGGTCTGCGTGGTGAGTGCACCCCCGCGGGGGCACATGTGCCAGTCTGGCCCGTGGCTGCAGGGAGGCAGCTGTCCTGCACCCACCTCATAGCGCAGGCAGGAGTCGCGGCCCTCACGCTCACCCTGCCACGGTCCTTGGGCTGCCCAGACTTCCCTGGGTCTCATGGCTGTCTCCTGCACCCCAGGGCATCTTCCTCTTCCATGTGGTGAACTACCAGCAGCTGACGTACAACCAGACCTACGTGTACCCCTGGTGGGGTGACGCCATCGGCTGGGCCCTGGCCCTCTCTTCCATGCTCTGCATCCCATGCACTGTTCTCTACAAACTGCTGCGCTGCAAGGGCTCCCTGCGAGAGGTGAGCGCCTGGGGCCCTGGCGCGGGCTGCATGGTGCACGCAGCCTGACAGGGACGGGGTGGGGGGCAGGAGGGGTTGGGCCCCCCAAGGCCAGGCTGGTGACCGGCAGCTTCGCTTGCAGCGCTGGCAGCTCCTGACGACGCCGATCTGGGGGCACCACCACCTCGAGTACTTGACGCCTGAGGCCGAGGCCAAGCTGCTGGCACCCGAAGCCCCCAAGGAGAAGGCAACGCTCTTTGAGACTGTGATCTGAGCGCCCGCCGGGGCGGTCCTGCCGCCCCACTCATAGCAATAACGCCACACGCCGCCGGCACCTCCCCGGCACCCGCTCTGCACTTGCCCGAGGCCTGGCTGGGCACTGGGGCCCTTCCGGACCTGAGGCTGCCTCAGGGTGCACAGTCAGCCCACGTGACCCCTCTGGCCTGGCCTGCCTGGGGGCAGCAGGGCACCTGCAGCTGGGGCAGACAGCCCAGGGGGGGCACTGGGGTTCCCCGGTCCCTGCACAGGCAGGTCTTCCTTCCGTCTGGCTGCAGGGTGGGGGAGATAGGGCCCATGCTTGGCCCCTCTGCTCTTCCAGGCCCCGGCTGCCCCATGGCCCCCGCTCTGGCCCCGGCGGTGACTCGCTGCCCTTGTGCTACTCCAGCCCTTGCATCGCCTGGGCAGGGGCTGCGTCCTGACCCCTTGCACCAGCCCCTGGCATCCAGTCCCGCCTCGGCCCCTGCGCCCTCGCCCCAGTCCCGGCCGAGCTGCCCCGTGTCGTGCCGTGTGTGTGTGCACCACGCCGCCCCTGGCTTTGCCCTCGGTGTCGCTCTGTATGGACCCATCCAACATCTGGCAATAAATGTGGGACACCCTAGGCCTGGCCCCAGTTCCGAGCCGCGCAGGGGCCGCGGGGGTGCGGGTGTGGGAGTAGGGCCAGGCCACTGCTGTCTCCCAGGCTGCTGGGCCCCAGGGTGGGCAGGAGCTCCAGGGCCCTCCACGACCTTGGCACAGATGCCTGGGGTCCCCCTGCCTGGCGCTGCATGCTCAATGGGGCAGGGCCTCCCCCTGGGAGCTGCCTCACCCCAGCCCAGCCGGTGCCGCCGTACCCCTGGGCTCTGGCCAGGGCAATGCCATTTGACACGTCCCTCAATACTGCATCACTCAGACACGGGGCAATGCCAGGGTCCGGCAGCTCACGGGCCGTGTCATACATCTGCTCCCCAGCCCCTTGCTCCTGCCGCACAGCCCTGCCAGGCTGACCCCTGCCCTCGCTGTGCCTGCTATGCTGCCCAGCTGCAAGGGGTGTCCACTGGCCTTATACCCAGGGTTGTGGCCATGGCCGGGGTGGGGCAGGCATCCGTGGGTGCCTGTCCCAGCCCTCGGCCCAGCCTTGCCCAGGGTGAGGGTTGCTTTGGGCTCACAGCCACGTGGTCCATGATAGTTGCTCACCACGGTGGGAAGCTATGGCTCGAGCGATCAATGGCTCCCAATCCCCGCAGGTCGGTGGTGTGGACATTGCGGGTTGCAGCACCAGTGGGAAAGGCCCGAGGCCCTGGTGTGGTCGTGGTGCAGGGCCGCCCCCAGGCCCAGCCGCAGGATCCCTGGCATGCGACCCATGGCCGTGGCTGGGCAGGGCCTGGAGGGAGGACGTGGCTGGCTCTCACTATCTGGCCTTGGCTTGCCTGGCCCAGGTCGTGGTATCCCTGGTCGGCTGGGGCTAGGACTAGGGCTTGAAAGCAAAGCGCCTGCCCAGCTCCCCTCATGGCAGCCTCCCCATGCGCCGGGGGCTGCAGCCTGGCTGGGGCGTTGCACTCGTTCCTGGTAGGCCTGGCGGCTCCTGGGCCAGGCAGGGGCTGGCAGCGCCCATGCAGTTGGGCTGCGTCTCCCGCTCCGACGAATGCTGCTCCCGGCGCCGCGGTGCCGCAGGCCTGGCCACCTGCCAACCCGAGCTGCCACGCAGGCAGGGAGCGGGGTCACCTTGCTCCCGGGGGCTCCACGTCCTCTTGGCCAGGGCCTGCCAGGGCAACTGGGGCAATGCTGTGCCCCACGCCCCTGCCGTCCACCCAGCTGCAGCAGCACGGCCACGGTGCTCTGGAGAGCAGGGGCCACTAATGGCCAGGGCCACGGAGACCCCTCCCCTGAAGGGCACCTGCATCACCCTTGCGTTGCCTGGGTCTTGGCCGGGGGCTGCGCCCAAGCGAGCAGGTTTTGCTGGAGCTGGGGCCGGCGGTGGAGCATGGCCTGACCTTGCATCGCCCTCGCAGCATGGCTCGGTGCTGTCTCCAGCCTGGCCCGCACCGAGCCGCCTGCCTGGCTGTGGCCCCCGCCCCGGCCTGCCACGTGCACACGCGCGCACGCACGCACGCGCAGCCGGGATGCTGCTGCCACCTTGTGGCCTGCTGAGTGCCACGGAGACACGGCACCAGCAGCAGTGAGACCGTGTCCGGGGGCCCCATGGTTTGGGGTGGCAGAGCTGGGGGGTGGGTTGGACCACGACCAATCTGGGGAGGGTTGGGGTGAGCGGGTCCTGGGGCCTACGCAGCCTGTGGGGAGCCCAGCAGAGCACCGTGGCAGCAGTCCTAGGCTCGAGATGTGGCTCCTCGGCCAGCTCTTTTACAACTTCTGGGCAGTGCCCAGGGGGCCTCGGCCAAGAACTGCCCAGACCGAGCACCCCACGCCTGGCCCTGCTGGGGCCTGGCTGGGCTCTGGCTGGCGTGGGGGCAGGTGCAGGTACTCAGCTCTCTCCAGGTGTCTCTGGGGGCAGGCCAGGGGTACACACAGAGGGCTGGGCCTGTCCCAGCCTGGCACCCCCCGCCAGGCGAGTGTGGCACAGATGGTGCCTACGGTGGGTCGGCCTGAAAGGGGGCTGTGCTGCCTGCGGGGAAGGGGCCATCAGAGCCCTGGGAGCGGGGGTCAGAGGGCCACACTGAGCTGGAAGTGCCCAGGCGGGGGCGGGACGGCCCATCCTGCACAGGGCCGGGAGCAGACAGAGTGGAGGCAGGGCAAGAGCTGCCCTGTGCACTGCCAGCTGGGCAAGGCCTCTCTGGCCAAGGACGGGAAGGGCTTCTTGTCCCAGTGACCAGGCACTGGTCTGGCCTCTGCCCACCTGCCTGGGCTCTGGGATGGAGCAGCTCTGCACATAAACCAGAGAGAAGTCACCGGGGTCTGAACCTCCTGCGCACAGCAGCACCCTCACAGGGCCCATGGGCAGGATGGGGCATCAGGCTCTGCAGGGAGCAGGACGCAGCCGTGGAGCTCATTCAGGGGCCCCCGAGTGCAGGGGCAGGGGGTACCTGTGCCAGGCAGGGCCGTGGCCTCAGCATCAGGGCAGCGCATTAGGAACTTGGGGTGCTGCTGCCCACTGGGAAGGGTGCGGAGCGGAGCCCGGCATCGCTCACGTGGCTGAGTAAGTGCCTGTCACCAGGTTGCCCAACCAGACTGTCCCGACGCACTGGCTCAGAGGCAGGATGGACTGGGCCAGACTGGCCATGCCAGTGGGGCGAGGCCCGGTGCTGCGTGGCCCTGTGCAGCACGCAGACACAGGGCGCGGTGGGTGGGGTCCGCTGCGTGGGTGCAGCGTTGTCATTGCTGGGTGCCGCAGGACCTGCAGCCCTGGGTGCAGGCCTCGACGTGCCTGGAGCCGTCCCCGCACCTATTAAAGCAGCCACAGCGCAGGGCTGCTGGCACCTGGGAAGTTTGCTGCAGCTGGGCCACACGAGTGAGGTGCAACCCCATCCAGGTGAGGCACCGCACGGCGCTGAGCTGGGAGCCAGGAGCTCCAGGGGCCTCCACCCCCAGTGCCCCGTGCCCTCCAGCCCTGGCACCAGGCCTGGATTTCCCACGGGACCCCAAGGTGTCTGGCAAGGGTGGGCAGCCCCTGCCCAGGCCTGTGGGCACAGCGGGGCTGGCAAGGGCAGCTGTGGGAGGCAGCAGAGATGGACTGGGGCCCCCGTGCTCCAGAAGCAGGGTGGTGCCAGCACGACTGGCAGGACGGCCTGGGCGGGGAGCCGTGGAGGGGAGCCAGGATCTCATTGGGGGTGGAGAAGGGGGAACGACTGACAGCTCCACAGGTGGACATGGGGCCCTTGGGCAGGAGCATCCCCAGAGCTGTAGAGAGCAGCAGCCTGGGGAGCGGCCCGAGGATGGAAGCTTGTCCCCGGGCCAAGGGGCAGGGCCAGGTTTCAGGCCGCTCCAAGCCCAGGCGCCCACATCTTGCCTCCTGCACCTGCAGAGCCGGTTCCTGCTGCCCCAGCGCAGACATGCTGCCAGGCGCCGAGACGGAGGCGCCCCCGGCAGAGCCCAGCGCCAACCGGATCGTGGTGTACGAGCGCCCCGGCTTCGAGGGGCTGCAGCGGGAGTTCACATGCGACGTGCCTGATCTGCACGAGCTGGACTTCGGGGACTGCATCAGCTCCCTGCGTGTGGTGGGGCAGCCCTGGGTGGCCTACACGAGCCCCAAGTACGAGGGTGACGCCTTCCCCTTCGAGGAGGGCGAGTACGCGGAGGTGGAGCCGCGCGGCAGCTTCTCCTCGCTGCGCCTCGTGCACCACGACCTGGACGAGCCGCAGATCACGCTGTACGAGGACGCCGGCTTCGCGGGCCGCAGCAAGGTGGTGACGGAGGAGACCAACCTGGCCTACGGCTACTTCGACGACCGCGTGTCCTCGCACGAGGTGCAGCGCGGCGTGTGGCTGCTCTACCAGGACCCAGGCCGCGGCGGCCGGCAGTACATCGCCTGGCCCGGCGAGCGCCTGGCCGACTACCGGCCTGGCCTGCGCTTCCACGACCGCCTCTCGCACCTGCGACCGCTGCGGCCCGGGCGGCCCCGCGTCAAGGCCCGCCTGCTCTGGGACCAGAAGCGCGTGGAGGAGGAGCGCGAGGTGCTGCTGGACGAGATGGTGGCGGTGAACGAGACGGAGACGGAGCAGGCGCTGAGCAGCAGCAGCAGCCGGGAGTACAGCACGGTCACGGCGCAGAGCTTCCACTTCAGCGCCACCACCCGCCTGCGCGCCGGCCTGGCCTTCACGCTGGCCCTGGAGGCGGCCGCCGAGTTCCACGTGGAGAAGGGCCGCAGCGAGAGCCGCACGGTGCGCGAGCGGGCCGAGGTGCTGCTGCCCGCCAAGGTGCCGCCGCGCACCCGCCTGGCCGTGCAGGTGGTGCGGCGCGAGGCGGCCGTGGTCGTGCCCGTGGAGCTCACGCTGCTGCAGAACGAGCGCGTCCGCACCGAGCGCGGCGAGTACCGCTGCCGCTCCGCCGCCAGCCTCTGCGCCCGCTACACCATGACCCCCATCGCCACCCCCGCCCCGGCCCAGCATGGTCCCGCGGCCCCGGCCCCGGCCCAGCCTTGAGCCCCGCGGGGAAGGGTCGTGGGCAGACCCCCGCACCGCTGCGGGTGCCGTGAGCGGGGGCTGTGCTGAGCCCGCGCCGGGCGTCAATAAAGCTGCTGCTGCCGCCGCGTGTCCGTGTCCGTGTCCGTGTCCGTGTAATGACGCAATCGTCAACGGCTCTGGCCCCGCCCTCGTGGGCCTCGCTGTTCCCCATTGGCTGCGCGGCCCGCGGCCCACCATTGGTCAGCGCGCCGTCGAGGGCTCCGATTGGCGTCGCGCCTCCCCTGCGCCCTCCTCCCGCGCGCTGATTGGGCGGCCGCAGCCACACCCCCAGCCAGGTGCTGGAAGTGGCGGCATGGCGGCGGCGGGGCCGGGCGAGGCGGTGGCGGAAGCGGAGGCGCTGCGGGTCTTCACCGCGCTCGGGCTCAGCGCGGACAAGGCGCGCGAGACCCTGAAGAACGAGGCGCTGAGCGCGCTGCTGCGCCAGGCCGCCGCCCAGGTGCGCGCCCCGGCCCCTGACCGCCGCTCCTTCGCCTAGTCCCCGCCCCCCCGTGAGCTCTGACCCCCCTCCCGGCCCCTCACCTGTGACCCATGGCCTGGCCCCGCCCCCTCCATGAACTCCGACCCCTGCCCCGCCCCCCGTGAGCTCTGACCCCTTCTGCTGCCCCTGCCCCGTGCCCCCCGCCCCTGCCCGCTGCGACGCGCCCTCGCCGTGTCTGCCGCAGGCTCAGGGCGCGCTGGGCCCCGCCATCGACCGGGCAACCGGGACGCTGCTGTACAACGTGGCATCGCGCCTCAAGGACCCCAAGCGCCTCGGCTTCCTCGTGGGCTGCGTCACCAGCAAGAAGATCGTCACGGACCTGCAGCTCAGCGGTGCGCCCCCGCCCGCCCCCTCCCGCCCTTTGCCCAGCTGCCCGGGGGCTGCGGCCGGCCCCGGCCCTGGCCCTGCTCCGGTCGGTGCAGGCACCTGCGGGTCCGTTGGTCGAGGGGTGGGAGCAGGGGCCGACCTTGCAAGCCCCGGCTCCAGGTCTTGGCTGGCGCCGCGCCCCTGCGCTCGTGTGGAGGAGCCCAGGGCAGGGGAAGGGGCTGGAGGCTGCAGGCAGGAGCTCTGGGGTTGAGGGCTGCTGGGCAGGGCCGGGCTCCGGGGGGAGCACGGGCGCCAGGGGTTTCCTGCCCCTGGGGCTGCTGCCTGCCACCCCCTGACCTGGCCTGGCCCCGCTCCCCCCCAGCCGCACTGGACTACGTGAAGAACCACCCACTTGACCCCATCGACGTGGCCGACTTCGAGCATGCCTGCGGCGTGGGTGTGGCTGTGACCCCCGAGCAGATAGAGGAGGCGGTGAGCACGGGCGCAGGGCGGGCAGCGCCAGTGTCGGGGGGCGCAGCCCTGTCCAAGTTGTCAGGGCAGTTCCTGCTGTCAGGCTGCTCTGCCCGGCCCTGGGGAGCTGGAGCGCTGTGTGGCAGATGACGGTGGGCACCCACGGGTGCCAGGGAGCAGCTCGCAGCCCAGCCCTGACAGACCCTGCCCATCTCTAGGTGGAGGCTGCCATCAGCAAGCACCGTGCAGAGCTGCTGGCCGAGCGCTATCGCTTCAACATGGGGCTGCTGATGGGTGAGTGCGAGGGCAGGCAGAGCCTGTTGTGGGGCCTGCACCTCCATGCTGTGTCCCCTCCTGGCCGCAGCCGTTCACCAGCGCCCTGCACGCTGTGCCCCTCAGTCTGCGTCCCCTCCCTGGCCTATGTCCCCAGCCACCCTTGTCTGCCCCTGCCCTGTTCTCCTGGTTGCTGCGATACAGCGCCGTGGCACTGGGGTGCCCCTGCCCTGGGGGTTCGCCTGGCCCGTCCAATCAGCTTCTTGGCCCTGGAGCCATAGCTGGGCCCATGCAGCCTGCCTGTCCCATGGCCAAGCCGTGCCCTGCTGGAGATGCTGTTGCTGCCCAAGGGAGTGCCACAGGACCCTAGTGCAGACAATGGGCTGTGGCAGAGGGACCTGGCCGTGCCTCCCAGAGTTTCTGCACACCATCCTCAGGTGGGCAGGGCCAGTGCTTGCGGGTGCCCATGTCCATGCCCATGTCCATGTCCATGCTTCCGGGCTGTGCCAGACAGGCCATGATTCTTACCTAAAGGGGCTGGCATGTGTCCCAGGGCCTGTTGGTGGGGAGCCCCCAAGTGAGTGCCCAGCACAGTTGCCTTCTGTTGCTTGTAGGGGAGGCACGCAGCAGGCTGAAGTGGGCAGACGGGAAGATCATCAAGAACGAGGTGGACTTGCAGGTGGGCTGGTGTTAGGGCTGGGGTGACAGTGCTGCCTGTGAGGGCCCTGATACCATGTCCAGGTGCAGAGGGCAGGACCCAGGGGCACTGGGGTGGGTGCCCTGCCACCCTGCCCATCCCTCCACACTCAGCTCCCTTTCCTGGCAGGTGCTGCACTTGCTGGGCCCCAAGACGGAGGCTGACCTGGAGAAGAAGCCAAAGGTAGTGGGGGAGGGCGGGTGGGCTCAGGCTTTGAGCCATGCAGTGACAGAGCTGCTTTTCTGTGGCTGTGCATGACATTGTGGGGCTGTGGGGGCTGGCAGCAGTGGACATTTTCTGTGCACCTCCCAACAAGCTCCTCATGTGACTGGCTGTGCTGCTGTGGCCCCTTTCCCCAGCTGCCCTTGGCTGTCAGCCTCCGCAGACCGTGCCATGGCTGGCAGGGAGTTCTGGTGCTCCGGTGGGGCAGGAGCTCCCAGCTCCATGCTGGGCAGCCCTGCCCAGAAAGGGGCTCTTGTGGCCGTGGGAGCTGACCAGCTTATGCTGCGGGCAGCTGGCAGGGACAGCTTTGCAGTGGGTAGTGATGGGAAGCCCCACAGCGCTGTTGCTGCTCCCTGTCCCCGCAGACTGCCAAGGCCAAGCCAGCCGAGGTGGAGAAGAGGCGTAAGGCAGCCGTAGTGGTGAATGGTGAGTGCCTCTGCCCTGGGGCTGGTGGTGAGGCAGCCTCAGTGGGCCTGGTTGTGCCTTAGGCGGTGGGGGGCAGCACTGGCAGGTCAGGGCTCGCTGCCCTCCTCCCTGTGGGGGTCTGCACATCCCAGAGACTGGCCTGTCTGCCCCATCAGCCGGGACGCCACTCGTCCTCGGTGAGGGCAGGGGCTCAGTCCAGCTCTCCCTGACCTAAGGAGCCTCATTTTCCCCCTGCAGGGGCTGAGAGCCTGGAGGAACGGTCGCTCATGGAGCAGCTACGTGGCGAGGCCCTCAAGTTTCACAAGCCAGGTGAGTGCAGGGCTGGGGTTACATCGTCAGGGTGGCTGGGCAGCTCCTGGGGCACTGGGGTCCTGCTCTGCCCGCTCACAGCCTCCTGCTTCCCTAGGTGAGAACTACAAGGCAGACGGTTACGTGACCACACCTCACACCATGGCCCTCCTGAAGCAGCACCTAGAGATCACCAGCGGGCAGGTGGGTCAGCCCTGCCACCAAATCATAGATTCACAGAGCAGTGGGGCGGCCAGGGACCTGCAAGGGTCACATCCAGCTGCAGCCATGCCAGAGTCAGGATCAGCCTTGGCTGGGGTCCTGTGACCCCAGCACTCGTTCCTGCCATTGGCGAGGGGTCAGACTAGATGGCCTGCTCTAGGCCCCTTCTGACCCTAGATACTATGTGCCCTTGCCACTGGAAAACAGGTCACAGCCACCAACATCCTGCTCCTGTACAAGGTTGTCAGTATACAGCCTGGACTGAGGCCATGCCCCTGCTGCAGAGGAAGGCAAAATCCCAGTACATACCAGTCTGAGCAGGGGGGAAATCCCTTCCTGCTTCAGTGCAGTGTGGGGCTGAGCCTGAGTGTAGGAGCAGGACCCTGCAGGGTTGGTGCCAGCAAGAGCATTGGCACAGCCCAGTCCCCATCCCCAGCCTGGGCTACAGAAGCACCAGTGCCTCTGGGGGAGGCTTAGAAACCCCTCTGACACATGGAGCAGAAAGCAGGTGGGGGGACAACTAGCACAGCCCAGAAGCCTGGGAGTTTGCACAATAGAGCCACCGGCACCAGTGCACCTAAATCATCCCAGAGGAACACCTGTCCAGCCTCTCGGACGCCTCCACTCCCTATGGCAAGGCAGGGCAGCACTAGGGTCATGCCAGGCAGGGAGATTTCTCCCTTCTTCTCCCAGGCTCCGAGATGCCTCCTCTCACTGGGCTGCTGGCCAGAACCTACAGAGGGACCTGGTCCTGTGCTCCCTGCCCTGGCAGCTGGCCCCTGAATGCTGTTCCTTACCTCCCCAAGGGCCAAGCACCCTCTGGCTCGCCAGGGAGGACCCTGGCGGTGCTGCTGAGCTTGGGGATATAGCCAGCCTGAGTAAGAGCTTGGGTGTTGGGGGCTGCTCTCAGGTGGAGAGCACTGATAGCTGGTTCTCCCACAGGTGCGGACGCGGTTCCCACCAGAGCCCAATGGCATCCTGCACATCGGCCACGCCAAGGCCATCAACTTCAACTTCGGCTATGCCAAGGTGAGGCCCTCTGGCCTGGCACCTGTTGCACATGCCATCTGGGTCCTGCCCCCTGTGCTGAGCGGCTCTGGGAAGCAGCGGGGGGCAGGGCGCTGGCACAGCAGGCTACGCAGGGTTGACCGGGCCGTGCCTCTCCCCAGGCCAACGATGGCATCTGCTTCCTGCGCTATGACGACACCAACCCCGAGAAGGAGGAGGAGAAGTACTTCACGGCCATCCGGGAGATGGTCGAGTGGCTGGGTACAGGGCATGGGGCTGTGGAGCACAACAGGGAGGGAGGGGCAGCA
This sequence comes from Caiman crocodilus, assembly GCA_030014935.1. Lineage (NCBI taxonomy): Eukaryota > Metazoa > Chordata > Crocodylia > Alligatoridae > Caiman > Caiman crocodilus. Next base: position 15,074,021 of record JAGPOW010003182.1, on the reverse strand, counting down.
CTGGGGCACAGGAGCTGCTGCAGTGTTGTGCCTGGCAGGGCTGGAGGGCAGGAGCAGGGCTCTGAGCTGTGAGCCAGGCCCTGCAGATCTGGGGAGGGCAGTTGGGGAAGATGCTGCTGACCTGGCCTGGTCCAGCCTGCTCCTCTGTTGCTGTGTGGGGCCCAGCGCTGAGGCAAGAGCCACCTGTGCCCCAGGCCTGGTGCTGAGCCTGGCACTTGGAAATGAGGGCCCTGGTGCTGCAGGGGCGCTGGCTTACAGGCTCTCTGCTCCCTGCAGGCTACGAGCCATATGCGGTGACGCATGCATCCGACTACTTTGACCAGCTCTACGCCTGGGCCATGGAGCTCATCCGGAGGTGACCCTGGGCCCAGGCAGAGCTGGGTGGAGGGGGCTGGGGTGGGCTGCACCAGCTGGAGGCAGGCAGGTGGGGGTCAGGCCCAAGCAGGGCAGGTGGGATGCGCTGCATCTCAGGTGGAGCGGCAGGCTCTGGTTGTCCAGCTTCCCTGGCGGTGGGCTAGGCGGGGGTGCTGGAGCTGGCTCTTACTCCGTCCCTGCCCCCCCACAGGGGCCATGCCTACGTCTGCCATCAGAAGGTGGAGGAGATCAAGGGCCACAACCCGCCACCCTCGCCATGGCGGGACCGACCGGCAGAGGAGTCGCTCCTGCTCTTTGAGGTACTGCGCTGTGCTGGGGCATCTGGGAGCGCCTTCCTCACCTGCTCTGGTCCCCCTGCTCTAGAGGTTGGGGCAGTAGCCAGCAGCCCCACTGCTAGCTCCTGCCCCATGGCACCTCTCCATGGGTGAGGCAGTGGTTGAGGTCCCCTGTCTTGGCAGGGTATGCGCAAGGGGAAGTTTGAGGAGGGCGAAGCCACACTTCGCATGAAGCTGGTGATGGAGGACGGGAAGATGGACCCCGTTGCTTACCGCATCAAGTACACACCGCACCACCGCAGCGGGGATGCCTGGTATGCTGTCTGCCACCTTCTGGCTTGGCATCAGGGCATGGGGGGCTGTCCCACACATTGGGGCTTGGGGTCATCCTGGGCTGACTGGGGCATTCTGGTACCTGCTAGGGCCCCGGGGGTGGCACTGGCAGGTGGAGCAGAGTCTGCTCCCCAAGGGTGGGTTGGGCTGGGCACATAGCCTGGGCTGTGTGTGCTGGACTCTGGTCCTGGGGGGCTGGCAGGGAGAAGCTAGGTGGTGCAAAGCATGGCACGTTGCATGGGTAGGCAGGGGGGTTATGGTGCTGGTCCCAGGTGCTCAGTCCCTGTTGCCTTCCAGGTGCATCTACCCCACATATGACTACACTCACTGTCTGTGCGACTCCATCGAACACATCACCCACTCGCTCTGCACCAAGGAGTTCCAGGCCAGGTGGGGAGGCTCCGGGGGTACTATAGGGCCAGGCCGGGCATTGCCGTGGGCAGGGGGATGCTTCTTCAGACTGGCTGCGTGGGGTCTGCAGGGCACAGGTTAGAGGGCACAGGGGCTGTGCCAGCTGCAGGCAGTGATGGGGTTCCCTGGCAGGCGCTCGTCCTACTTCTGGTTGTGCAACGCCCTGGACGTGTACTGCCCCGTGCAGTGGGAGTATGGGCGTCTGAACCTCCTCTACACTGTTGTTTCCAAGCGCAAGATCATCAGGCTGGTGGAGACGGGTGCTGTCAGGTGAGGGCCAGGCCCAGGCCTGGGGCCACTTGGGGCTGGGACTGGCCGTGCCCTGCCACTGACTGCATGTGCTGCCATTGTAGGGACTGGGACGACCCACGGCTCTTCACGCTGACCGCGCTGCGGCGCCGAGGCTTCCCCCCCGAGGCCATCAACAACTTCTGTGCCCGGGTAAGTGCTGCAAGGGGTGGACAGGACCGTGCCACCCTCCTGGGCAGGCAGGTAATGATGCAGTGTCCCTGCAGGTGGGGGTGACAGTGGCCCAAGCAACAATGGAGCCACACCTGCTGGAGGCCTGTGTGCGGGATGTGCTGAACGAGCAGGCGCCTCGTGCCATGGCTGTGCTGGACCCACTCAGAGTCACCATTACCAACTTCCCAGCTGCAAAGGTGAGGCTGCTGGGGATGGGGTAGAGGGCTCCGCACAGACCAACCCGCCGTGTCAGAGCTGCCCATCCCACCTGACCCCCACTCTCCTCCATAGACTTTGGAGGTCCCAGTGCCCAATTTCCCAGCTGATGAGACCAAGGGCTTCCACCATGTGCCCTTCCTGCCCACCCTCTACATCGAGCAGAGTGACTTTCGGGAGGTGAGCCAGGTGGCTGGGGGCTGCTGGGAGCTAGTACTGCCCAGGGGCTGAGCGGCTGTGCCAGTAGGCCAGGACAGCCATGGCCTGACTGCAATGTCCAGACCTGATGCAGCAGGTTTCCCGGCAGGTGTTGGAGAAAGGCTACAAGCGCCTGACTCCCGGGCAGCCGGTGGGGCTGAGACACACAGGCTACATCATCGCCGTCCAGAACATCATCAAGGTGAGTTTGGACAGCCTGGTCTGGCTTGGCACCAGATGTGGGGGGTGGAGCTCACTCCTGATGGCTCCCCTCCACCCCAGGATGCCAGTGGGCACGTGAAGGAACTGGAGGTGACCTGCACACGGTCGGACGCCACGGAGAAGCCCAAGGCCTTTATCCACTGGGTGTCAGAGCCACTGGTCTGTGAGGTTCGGCTCTATGAGCGCCTGTGAGTACCACCTGCCCCACGCCATCTTCACACACCTGTACACGTGGCAGTGCTGGGACAGAGCACCCTAGGGTCCACGCTTGCCCCTGCCATGGGAGGGCGCTGCACCAAGCGGGTGCCAGGAGCAGCGGCAAGTGGGGCTAACACAGCCGTGTCTGACTGCAGCTTCCTGCACAAGAACCCAGAGGACCCCACGGAGGTGCCGGGCGGATTCCTAAGTGACCTCAACCCTGTGAGTGGGCAGGGAGGGTGCAGCAGCTGGTGGGGGCCCTGGGAGGGTGACTGCTGGGGCAGGGGAGCCCTGGGCTGCAGGAGCCAAAGCTGTCCCCCTGGGCCTGGCAACTGTGGCGGAGGCAGGGAGCAGAGCCTGGGCTCCAGCCACTGTGTGGTGCTTCCCCCAGGACTCGATGCAGGTGGTGGAGGATGCCCTGGTGGATCGCTCTGTGCGGGCGGCACGGCCCTATGACAAGTTCCAGTTTGAGCGCCTGGGCTACTTCTCGGTGGATCCTGACAGCACGGAGGAGAAGGTCCGTGTGCCTCTTGCCCCCGCCAGCCCTGCTGGGCACTGCCTGCCACGGGGTCCAGGCTGTGCTCAGTGTCTCTCCCCCTCTCCAGGTGGTATTCAACCGCACCGTGACTCTCAAGGAGGACCCGGGCAAGGCCTGAGTGGCCGGAGTCACCGCTGCTGCCCTGGCGCTGGCGTCTGCACAGGAGTGGCCCCTTCTACTAGCCTGGGCAGGGGCAGGGGCAGGCGCTTGGCCAGACCCATGCCCTGCACAAGCGCGAGAGCCACAGCTGCCTTAATGCGGGGCCGCTTGCCGGTTCCAGCACCTCCCTCAATAAACCTGAGCACTGCAGCTACTGCCTCCTCCTCATTGGGGTGGGGGGGGGCACCAGTGCCCCACTGTACGTGTGCATGCGTGCACACCTGGATGTTCCATGCCTGTGCCCCAACACGTGTAGGTGCATGTGCCTCCGCATAGTATGTACTGCATTTGTCCTGGTGTGTGCACACAGTATGCGCCTATGTGTGTATGTCTGCATATGTCCTGATGGACGTGTTTGTGCTCTTGTGTGTGTGTGCACCTGCCTGACACAGCACAACACTCGCAGGCACGTACGTGTATGTGTGTATTTGTCTGGTACCTGCCTGTGCGTGTGCACCACTGTATCAGCGTGGGCCCTGGCACGTGCACGTGTATGTGGGCGGGCACGTGTGTGCGTGTGCAGGCCTGTAGCCTGCGGAGGCCCGGCGCGAAGAGGGCGGGACGCCAGCGAACGGCCCTCCCCAGCCGGTCCCGCGTGGAGCAGAGCAGGACGCGGGGCCCACCCAGACTGCAGCAACCCACCCCGGGCTCCGCTCGCAGCCCCCGCGTGGGCCCCGCCCCGGGCGTGGCCCCTTTAAGACAGCGGGCGGGCGGGGCCGGGGTTCACGCGAGACTTGGCGGTGGCGGCCTCGCGAGATCTGCGCGGCGCGCGGATTGGCTGCGGGGGGTTGAATGTAAGATGGCGCCCGGGGAGCTGTGAGGGGACGGCTCG
>JAGPOW010003182.1:15039066-15069702 GCA_030014935.1 Caiman crocodilus | reverse complement strand
CGCGCGCGCGCGCGCGCGACGCTAATTGTTTTAATTAAGCCCCCTCCCCCGCGGGGCTCCCGGCCTCGGCCCAGCCTTTGTTCCGGCACGGGCTCCGGCGCCGCCCCCAGCGCGGCCGGGACGGGGCTCCCCGCAGGGACGGGTCCCCACGCCGCTCCCGGGGGATGCTGCGCATCGCGCCTCTCGTACGGCATTTCCCGTGGATAGATTGCAGGCGCTTACAGGAACCCCTGTGTTTTTCTCTGCGGTCCCTGGAGACCTGGGCAGGGCAGGCTGGGCAGCATCGCCGCACCCCGCACCGGTTTGGTCTTTCTGTCCCACACGCATGGGGCTGCTTAGAAAGCTGCTGTCGCCAGGAAACGTCAGTGATACTGCAGCAAACTCTTACCTTTTCCGGTGTCTGTGGCTACACGGCAGCCTCTGCCTGGGGGGCTCTTCTCCACTTGGTTTGGCAGTGCGCTGGGTGTGGGCACGGCTCCAGGGATGCCTGTGCTGTAAATGCTCAGGGTCGCTCAAGAGGCCGCGTGCGGGTTAAGCAGCAGAAGTTTCTGAAGCTTGAACGTGTTGCCCTGCTCGGATTGCCCCGCTGTGGGGATCTGCACGCTGGCTGCCTCGTGCCTCGCAGCCACAACCCCTCATGCGTCAGTGGTCACGGCCATGTTCGGACCCTGTCCCTCAACGGGGAAGAGCAAGTCTGGCCTGGCCCTGTGCTCCTGGACTTCAGCTAGGGCTGCAGCTGGAGTCCTGTTTAAATCGCATATAGGCTGCTGCTGCACCTCTTTGCCCCTGAGCTCCATCTGCGGCGGCGCTCGATTAAGTGGGGCACTGCCTGGCTGTAGCAAGTCTCTTGCAGCCATTCGGGGTTGAAGCTATGGGATGATTTCCTTTTCCTGTATCTGTTTTGTGCTCAGCACCTGTTGCTATAGCTCACACAAGGCGCTGTCTGTGTCCCCCTTTCCTCCTCTTCCTCTTCACTAGCCCAAGGCTCCCAAAGTTCAGTGCTCTGGCCACTGTGGTTTAAACTCGGTCGCTATGTTGGACCTCATGACTGCGCCAGTGGTTGGAGGTTTAATGTCTAAATGTGTTTATCGTTTGTCAGGCTAATTAGAAACAGGAATAAACTCACCAGAGAAATAGTTCTCATAGTAAGGCAGGATAAGTCTGCAGTTCAGATGCTGCTTGCCTGAAAGCATATCCTTGATCTCACTATCCTTGAGCTCTCAAGTGGATTTTTTGCTCTGTTTTTCTCCTTGCCCTCACTCTTTTTCTGTTCTTCAGGTTTCTTTTTCTCTCTTCACCTCACATGCATGTCCTCCTCGCACAGGCTTGCTGCTGGTGTCCCCTTGTTTCCAGACCTCCTTTCCCTGTCTCCTGGAATCTTCTTGCTGCTGTTTTCTCTCCCCTCTCCTGTTGGTGGTCTGAAAACTCTGTTCAGACTTATCACAGTTAACAAAGGGCTAACTACTACCTAAAGAAATACAGTACCTTAACACTACTGCTCCTGCCTCGCCAGGCTTCAGAGTATGTGCGCTTCCCAGGCAGGGCTTCACTCCATGTGTGGTTTGCCACTGACTATGCTCATGTTCTTGTACAGTATAAGTATTAAAGTATTCAAATTTCTCTTTGTTAAGGAATCCTGAGGACCTTGCAATATGAATAATTCCCTGGAGAACACCATTTCCTTTGAAGAATACATCCGTGTGAAGGCACGAACAATCCCTCAGCACAGGATGAAGGAGTTCCTGGACTCCCTTGCTTCCAAGGGGCCTGAAGCTCTACAGGAGTTCCAGCAGACGGCCACTACCACGATGGTATATCAGCAGGGTGGCAACTGCATTTACACGGACAGCACAGAAGTAGCTGGGTCTTTGCTTGAACTTGCTTGTCCTGTTACAACCAGTGTCCAGCAGCAAACCCAGCAAGAGCAGCAGATACAGGTTCAACAGCCACAGCAGGTCCAGGTAAGCATCTCAGTCATCCCTTTCAATGTATGCATCTGGCAGGCAGGTGTTGCAGGAGCTTGTGCATCTAGAGCCACAGCTTAAACCGGTCCAGTCTTTTAAACCCCTGCTATCCAGATGCCAAGTGTTGTGTGTGCTAGTCTTATTTTTCTTTCCTGTAAGAAGCTTATCTGTGTCTTCATGAAGTTGCCCCCTGTTCCAGGAGAAGCTGTGGATGTAGTTGTATAACCCTTTGGAAGAATAGTAGTGGTTTTGGGATGCGCATTCCACAGGAAGCAGCTATAAATACCCCAGGTCCTTTTGCTCACTGCTTACTTCTGTGTATGTTCATTGGAGTAGTCACAGAACCAAGTGTGTGTTTTTCCCCACTGATAATTGTCAAGAAATCATTGCTAGAGGCAGAGGATTCACTTGACATCTTTGCTTTGTAGCTCCTTGGTTTGGTTTGAAATCTTTCTGATTTTGGGCTCCTTTTGGGCCCAAGGTGGTAAGATCAGTGTAAGAAAATGTTCTTGGTCATTCTCCTTGCTCGTTTTTTTTTCCCCTGCTTCTTATTGGGCCCAGGTAGTACTGCTTACCCCTTAAGGATGAATGTTGAGCCCATGGCTATGATGCCTGCAAGATGCTATCAAAAAAGGCCAAGGACTTCATTCTTGATAGCTTAGCGCATGAGTTCAGGAGACCTTTTTGAAAAGAGAACTCCCAGGTACAAGTAGGGTAGCCTCTGAGTCTCCTGTAGTGCAGCTTCCCAGGCTAGAGAGGATCGTCTCCAAAGCGGCCTCATAAGAACCCTTGAAGCTCTCTCCAGTGTCTAAAGATGAAACTAAGGAGAGCAATTCAGTGGTCCCGTAGAGCCACTGAAAGTAAAGAGGGAAGAGGTTTCTCCAGCAAGAATTCTGTACTTTGATCCAAGTGGACATGAAGCCAGTGGCTTCCCAAGATATTATTTATCCTAGTGAGTGTGAGGTTGTACCTGTGTTTAATAAATCATCTGTTCTTGCTAGACCCAGCTGGCAAGAGAACTAAGAGTAATCAGTGTTTTCTGACATCCCCCAGATCAGAGTCTGCACTTGATGCCATTATCAGCCCAGAGTCCAGAGACTGTGTTGAGTCAAACTCTTTCGCTTCTTTGTAATCCATCCTAATATCTTAACCACTTCCTGAGTGACACCAGGACCTTCTGGAACGCAAGTCTCACAGCTCTACCATTAGGGATTCCAGTACCAGCCTTGTGCAGAAATCATGTACACCTACATTTTGGAGAATCAAGAGGAAAGTAGTAATAGCTGTAAAAGGAGCCACCTTCTGCTGCCTTGATTTCTGGGAAACTGCTTTCTTTCTGTCTGGTCCAAAAGAAAAGATTAAACTTATTTTTCCAGCCTCATACCCCAGGAGCAAGTGATAGCTTTCTGTGTGGGGAGTGAACCTGCTTATACCTCTGTGCAAGGGTGCCAAATCTCCAGTTGTTGTAACAGCTGTTACAAGAATAGAGCTTTGACAAAGCAGGCTCATCAGAAGCACTTGAGGAGCAGAACACTCCAGTGCTTTGTCACAGTCTGACAAAACTGCATGGCCCAGTTAATTCCAAAAGACAAATTCCAGTTCAGTGTCCAAGGAAGGCCTAGTGATAGCCAGGTATTTGCTGAGGACCTCTTGTAATATACTCCAGTGTAGCTGCGAAGTGTCTGACAGCTGTAATTTTCATAGATGCTTGGCTGCAGATTTCAGGTCTCTCCATAGACTGAACCTAAAATAATAGGTTTTACCTTTCTACAACAAATGAGGATCTTGTTTCTTCAAAGCCGCAGAATTCACAGACAGATGGCTTGGTTTGAATCCAGGATCTCCATACAGTCATTTTTATGCTGCCTCTGGGTCCGCCCGCTAGCAAAGATGTAATGCAGGGATCTGCTTTATCTTCATGCTTACCTACCTTAGCAAGAGAAGGTGGGCTATGTCCAAAGAGCTGGTTTGAGTGAGCTGGGAGATCCCAAACAAGCTGGAAGATGGTTCCTTATCCTCCATCTTCTGCCACATCCCTTGAGAATGGTGTGTGCCAAAGCCTTCCAGTGGGACCTTGGAAATTCTTCACTGGGGATAACCCCTGTCCTTGCAGGAGAGGAGCCCTTGACTCCCTTGAAAATAGCAACAGCTTTGCAATAGATGCCAGAGGCTGATTCCCCCCACCTCCCCCCCAGTGAGGACATGTGCCTTGGGTGGGACCCCAGCAAGTGCAAGCAAATGGCATTATGTGTGGTTTTCTTTAGCTCCTGCACTCAGCAATTTTGCTTTGGTCTGAGATCTGTTTAAAATGCCTGCTTCCACCTCTTTGTCATTGTGGGCTCATGTCAACTTCTTGAGTGTGCACCTTGTGCTTGACAGTGGCTGTAGCTTGCACACTGTGTCAGGGCCTGCTGGGCTTCTTGTCTTTGGACAGCTAGCTCTTAAAGAGTTCAGCTTTAAAGCAGGACTAGTTTCTGCCTTGTGGGAGACCATTGCCCTTTCTCCAAACGTCTTAGATTTATCATGCGTGCAGAGAATCATTCGTTTTTGTCCATTCTGGGGTTCTAAGGTACTTTGTAGAAGCCCTGAACGTTAGCATTCCTACTTCAGGACAGATTTCAGGTTCTCCCAGCCCAGTGGGATTTCTTTCTTTGTGTATTAGACCTGATAGCCTCTGGCCCTCTGCATCCCCTTTTCAGAGCTATGGAGGTAGTGCTCAGAGTGGTGTCTAGGTGGAATGTATGACCAAGCTTTTGACACTTTGGGTATGGTAGTGTTTCCAGGCCTTGAAGGGCGCTGCTCTCAGCTGCTGTCTGGATAATGATAGCCAGAATCCTCAATCTGCTGTAAGGAGCACATCTGGGATCTCCTAAAACTAATTCACCACCCCCTTCCTATCCTGTTTCTGATGGCAGCCTGTGTATGATCTCAGCCCTGGTTAGTGTGTGACCTGAACAGCCCTTGTGTGAGGAGGTGATCCCTTGCAGCAGAGTGACAACCCTGCCACCTGAGAGTGTACCTACAGATACTAGATCAAACCAAACCTTGGCCACACCTGGATTCTTTGGGCTTTGCTCTAATGTGTGGATTTTATTACAGGTGTGAGTTGGCAGTGTTAGCCTGCTAACCCAAGTAGAGTTAAAAGATGTGCTTAAAAGAGAAGCCCTGATTGTTTTGCAGTTACTTTGCTTTTCTTTTTCCTGTCTGGGCATTCCTGGCTGCACTTGGGACTGCTTCAACAATGAGCTTTGCATAGCATAGCTTTTACTAGGAAAATTTCCAATGACTTGTCCACCTGCTGCTATGTGTTCTTAAAAGATCCTGTTGAATTTGTCCTGTCCCATCCAAGAGCCTAACATTTACTACTGCTTGAATTTGTTACCAGCCTTGTAGAAGGGCCATTTGAATAACCTGCTTTCTTCTGCCCCACTGCTTGACCTCTGTTCTGAAGGTTTTGTCTTCAGTGTCAGGCAGGAAAGAAAGTCCTGCAAGTGCTGCTGAGCAACCCACTGAGTATATAGGGCAGACAAGTGATACTTGGGCTTCACCCTCTGTGTGATGGATTGTAGTCTGTCTGTGCCTTTTACTGTCTGCTCCACACTTGCCTTGGGGAAGGCACATTTCATTATAGAGGGAGCAGCTACTCTACTTGGAATTCTGACTGTTAAAAAGCTCAGTATGCTGTGACCACTGGAGAAAACCTTAAAGGTCAGCCTATCTTATCTCTGCGGCTGTCTGTGTGGGTAAAAGTGCCTAGTCATGTTCTGCACTAGTCACACCTGTGCCAGAGTGTTCTGGAGCTCCTTCAGCTAGGGGTCCACAGTGTACCCTTACCTGCACTAGGGTTCAGGGCTTTAGTTATGATACTGAATTTGCACCTCTGCAAATCACTGTCCCTGGAACCCTGCACCAAGAGCTGGTTCTGGCAGGACAGCACTTCAGTCCCATTGGACTGGCAGGGATCTTTAGCCCACTTCTTCAGGGAGATGGCTTCTGACTGAGCATCCATTGAGCTGATGTCCTGATGGAGAGTTGAGAACAGTAGCAGTGGCTTGTTACTGAATGTGTTGTGCTCACAGAGCCCTCTTGACCTCCACTCTGCTCTCAAGATCAATTCTAAATAAGCCTTTTGGAGGCAGGGATAGACCTAAAAAACCGTTTGCAATGGGTGGGTTGTTCACATCCTCAACTTGGAATAGCAAACGTGAAGAGCCTCAGGGAAGTGGCAGCTCTGAATCATACAGGCTCTCAATCTTATGGCTGGGCATCCTTTAGCTCCTCTGTGTGGGGGTGCTCTGGATGTAACACTTAGTTACATGCTTACTGTTCACACACACACACGCACACACACACACACACACACACACACACACACACACACACACACACACACAGAGCAACAGCAGAAAGATGGTTTTCCTTCCTAGTCTAGGATACCTGTCACTAGTAGCGGGTTGTCAGCATGAAACTGTCAAGGGTCTTGACTTTGGTTTTGCACAGGGGTCACTTTGTTTAGTTTATTCCTGTTTGTGTATAACTGGATAGGGAAGGGTGAAATGTCCACCACCTGAGCAGGCACAGACACGGCTGCTCATCTCCTGGCTAACAGATTTGCTGGTAAGTTGTTAGTGCCATTTGCTCAGTATTTCAGCCCTCACCCAAGGAAAATAAGATTTGTTCCCTGATTTCAAACCCACTGCAGGAGAACAGGAAGTAATCTGGAAATGGAGGATAGAGAAGGAGTCATCTGAGAAGTCAAAAAAGACCTAGACCCCTTCATCTCCATAGAAGGGAATGATGTCTCTAAGAAATATGAGGACGTATGTTCCCTTCACGACTTGGATCTTTTGATGATACCTTTATCCACCTAAATAATTTCAAAATATCTAAATCTGGTCTTTTCATAGGCGATGCACTTCCTATTACATTTCATAGCTTTTCCAAAACCATTTGTATCATTACAGCCAAGAGTACTTCTGTTTTTAGAAGGAAGGAGAGAAAGAAATCATGTTCTTTCTTGGGAGATGTTCCCTGCATACGTTCTGAATTGGATCAAATTTCAGTAGAAAAAAAATAACCACCAGCTTTGAGAGGGAGCTGGAATTTTGTCTGGTTTGCACATCAGAAAAAGTTATGAAGGCCTACTTAGAGGATCAAATTTTGCCCTTGGGTATAGCTTGCAGCCTGATTTTCAAGGCAATGGGCTTGAGGGATTGCAGTTGTGAGCACAACTTAGGCTGCAGTCTTCTGAAACTGGGCAGAGAAGAACCTCCCTTTTCAGAACCCAAGGTAACAGTGAGTGGGTCAGCCTCTGAGATTTACACTTCCCTCAGGTCTTGTTCACTCTGGTAGATGGTAAAGCACTTCCAGTACAGCAGCTATAGCATCTTCAGTGTGGTTCCTGCCACTTCAGTGAAACTCTAAACTAAGTGTTTTTATCTCCTTTTCAAAGATCTCTTCAATGCATAGAAAAATGCTAAAATAAAAAGCACCATATCTACATGTTCTAGGTGCCCTTGACACAATTTAAAATTACAACAAAAATAGTCCCTAATATTAATTATAATAGCCAAGTTGCTCACATGGACTTCAGACTTCTTGAGGAGGCCTGTCTTATGCTGTGTCTGTGTGTATAGTCTGGAGGGATGCAAGCAGCCTTTGCAGAATGTATGGGTGAGCTTAATATGAAAGAACGTTGACAGTGAAGTTTTTTTGAAGCCTGTGGAAAGCATCACTTCTATTTACTACAGCACTTGTCTTGCTCTGTCCTGGGAAAAGGCTGAGTTTCAGCACCTGAAGAGTTCCCAGTACCAGCTGGTACTTGCTAGAACTTGCTAGCTTATTTCATAGTAGCTAGGGTCAGAAGAGACCTGAACAGATCATCTAGCCTGACCCCCTGCCACAGGCAGAAATGAATGCTGAATTCACAAGACCCCAGACAGGTGATCGTCCAACCTCCTCTTGAATTTGCCCAAGGTAGGGGCCAGGACCACTTCCCTGGGAAGTTGGTTCCAGATTCTGGCCACCCTAACTGTAAAATATTGCCTTCTGATCTCCAACCTAAACCTGTTCTCCATCAGCTTATGACCAGTGTTCCTCGTCACCCCAGGTGGTGCTGGGGAGAAAAGAGCTCTGCCAATTTGCTGTTGATCCCCCCGGATGAGCTTGTAGGCAGCCATCAGGTCCCCCCTCAGCCACCTCTTGCTGAGGCTAAACAGGTTCAGGTCCTTCAGTCTGTCCTTGTGGGGCCTGTCCTGCTGCCCTCTCACCAAGCGGGTGGCCCTCCTCTGAACCCTCTCCAGGCTAGCCACATACCGTTTGAAGCGCAGCACCCAGTACTGGACGCAGTACTCCAACTGCGGCCTGACCAAAGTTGCATAGAGGGGGAGGATCGCCTCTCTGGACTGGCTTGAGATGCACCTTTAGATGCATGACAAGGTATGGCTGACCTTGCTGCTGCGGTCTGGCATTGGCAGCTGATGTTCATCTTGGAGTCAATAATGACTCTGAGATCTCTTTCTGCATCTGTGCTTTCAAGAAGGGAACTCCTCAGCCTGTATGTGTGCTGTGGATTCCTTCTCCCCAGGTGCATCACCCTGCATTTGTCTACGTTGAGGAGATTAATTTCAGCTTGGCCCTCAGTGCAGGAGGGCTTGGTAGCCTGATGGGAACAGCTGTTTCCAGACACCCAGTCCATCGAGTCCCATGCCAGGCATCTGAAGACTAGGCTCTTCCTTCACTGGATTTAGCTTTGAAGATTGGAAGAGGCTTAAGTGTTTCTCTTCATAGTCAGCCATGGAATTCTGTGCCGTTGTTCATTAAGGAACATGTCACTCCTCCACTGAATATATTGTGATTTCCAGAAAGACAAGGCAGTAAGAGGCCAGTCTAATAAGCTTGGGTCCTTGGTAAGATTTGGGAGCTTTTTCATCATGAATGCCTGCATCATTCGCTAGTTGTTGACAGGAGGAGCAGTGTTAGTCACATCTGGTCCAGTGAGTTGCTACAGTGCAGAGTTGTTGGAAAGGGAACATTTTGAAGACTGTCTGCAATAAGGAAGAAGCAGAGAGCACAGTCAGAATAACTTCAGTGTCCTTCAACGGTGTCAAATGAGAGACTGCATCAAGATGGTGACAGCTAGCAGTGGGCTAAGGGTTTCCTTTGCCTGCAAAGAAGTTGTAACGGCATTTTGGTAACACCTTAAGCGTGATTCTTTGTCATTTTCCCTTCTACGTGGGCTCTCCACCTCTGGCTATTCAGAACTCTGTGTAAACTGTCCTCAAATGTACAGGTGTAGTCAGTGGTTGGGCCTTGCCTGGGCTGAGGTGGAGGGAGATGATGTGCAGCCTGGGCCTTGCTCTTGCACCTGTTGAAGCTAAGGGAAGTTCCCTCTTGGTTTTGTTGCATTTGGTATCAGGCTCTAACACGTGGAAGCTGCAGTGGGGGAATGCTGACTGTGCTGTTTCCTGCTCCTGGGATTGGAGACTGCTTTTGTTTTAAAAGCAGTAGTTTTACCACCTGTGGGTCTGCACTGTAATACTGACCAGACTAGCACCACCTGCAGGAAATGGAAGCCTGTTCCCTCCACTGAACTGAACAAAACCTAGCTCTGGGGCACTGGTTCTTAACCTCTTTGGACTCAAGGCCTCCTCTATAACTTTGCAAATTGAGTGGCACCTGAAAAAAATGTATATGTAGCTGTGATTACCTCCTTGCAGAGGGGCCCCAGCAGTGGGGGCAAGCAGTTGCCCAGGCAGGGAGAGCATCTGCCTGCCCTTATCTGCTTATATCCTCGCACTTCTCTGCTTGCAAAGAAGCTTTTTCCGATTATTTATTAGGTCTAAAAAGATATCACATCTACCTAGAGACCCTTGCTCACCCTTGGAGGCACCCTTCAAAGGTTCTGGTGGCACTGTGGTTGAGAATCATTGCTCTAGGGACTAATAGAGGTGCAGAAGTCTGGGAACCAAGAGAGCCATAAGAAACCCAAGTATACCGAAGGCTTGGGTCCCCTGTGCAAGGGAAGCACAAAAAGAACTAGATTTTCAATTCATGATGTTCTCAGGCCCTAACTGTACTTCTGTCTGCCCCATATCCTGCAGAGTCTACTGGCCTTTCTTTTCACTGTTGGCCTCTGCCCCCTTCATTACATGGCACCTGAAAAATTGGAGGGGGTATGCGGCAGAATGCAAGCAGTAGATTCCTGCTCTTGCATCATATGAAGCATAGGAGACATGGGTTTTTGGATAGTCCTTTGCTTGTGCCTTTGTATTACTGGTCTCCAGCTTGCCCTAGGGTCAGAACTTGGCCACCTTTTTTATATTAAGAGGTTATGCACAAATAGGTGGTATTTAATCTGCATTTGTCTAGGGTGGGTCTTCCACAAGCTTGGGAGCGGCTGTGGTGTACAGTTGGAAGGCACTTTCGGTGGACTTAGTTTGATCTTACAGAAGAGCCCTAAAGAGACCAATAGACCCAGACTTTTCCCATTTTGTATAAAAGGCAAGAAAATGTAGATGAGAGACGCTGGTGAGTAAAAAGTGGCAAACCATGAAATGTTAACTGTGGATGTGATTCCTTCTGTTCAGTAAATTGCCTGATAGCATTGTCACTGATGCAGCTGTGGACTCTTGTCTGCTGGAGGCAGAATGCTGCTTGTGATTTTGCAGGAAGTGGATCAAATGTCCTGGGCTGCAGGGCATTGCATGCAGCTCCTGTCCCATGCTAGGGATATACACAGTTCACTGCACTTCCTGGGAAGAGACTTAGCTCCACCTCAGCACAGCAGCACTTGTAGATCAGCTGTGACCAATGCATCCTTACCAAGCCCACTTCTCCATGGCAACTGGATGCAAAGTAATCCTTGGGATTTTGTTCAAGACTCCTGGAACTCTGAGCCAGGGAAGCAGGCCTTCCTGATAGACTGTGCTGCAGTGGCTCCCTATGCCTGGGCAGTGCTGGCCTCATGCGCAAGGTGGGGCCAGGCACCTGCCTCACATAGCTCATGTTAGAATTTGCCTGGAGTAAATGTGGGGAGAGGAGGCAGAGAGGGCAAGAGTGAGCAGAACATGCTTGGGCAGCTGCATAAATGAACTACTGCTTCCAAACAGCAAATGGTCTTAACTCTGCCATCCCTGCCCAGTGGGCTATCAGTGGGGTTCTTGGCATCTTGTAGGCATTGTGGTAAGAGAGGGAGGTGACCATGCAGATTTATTCCTCAACAGAATCATGCCTGCATTAGAGGCAGCTTAGAGGTCGTTTGTTGGAGAGGAAGACAGTTGTATGCTCAATGCTGGGGATTGCTTTTGGAGCACAGGGGAGGAGCAACATAAAAGCAGCAGATCTGTAGGACGGGGTGGAGTTGTGAGGAATCTTGTAGGTGAAGTGAAGCTCCGATTTGATAGGGGTTACTGTCAATAGTGGCTACTCCTCTGTTTGGGAAGACGGGAGGACTCCAGAAATGTGGAGAACATGGGGGCAGGGCAGAGCAGGAAGAGCTTGGTTAGCTGTTTAAAATCAGTTGGGGGACTGTAAATTACTGTTGGTCCCAGGAACTTGAGTTTCCTGCTGAAACAAGCAGAAGAGGAGTTTGCTTTCTCCAGTCCCTGACCTCTGGGCTCTTCTGATTCCTGACAGATTGTCAGCATCTGTGAGAAGCTGTTCTCAAAAAGGAATAGGTATCTTAATGCAGAGATGTATCTTTGAGTGGCATCCTAACCTTGGGAGAGAGACTGGGCTGCTTGTTGGGTGTAGATCTTCATTGTGGTGTTTTGAATCTATATCCTCTGTTGTTGGGTAAGCATATGGGACTTGAAAGAACTGTCTATTGTCCAGACAGTACAAAGCTGGCTAGACTTGGGGATGCCTCCACTTCTGATGGCCTGTTGTGATGGTAACTTAGAAGTTTAAAGAAACCTTTGACATAATGGTGCCTCCTTAACCTGCAGCACATGCATGATACCCGCCCACCCACTTAGTGCTGCTGTTAGTTCCAAGGCTGAGTAAGGAGCCCTCCGGTCTGTAGCCTAATGCTTTGTTCCTCTCCAGGAGATTTACCCTGTGTTCCTAGTGTACACCATATGTCAAGGGACTTTACAGTCACTTCTGGGGCTCAGGCCCTTGGAGAAAGGAGCCTGTTGCCTTGTTCTTGCAGTGCCCTATGAATGGAAAAGCATGGCAGCTTGGGGCTTTGACAATAAGGCAGGTATTAAAATTTTAACAGCAAAATTATGATTCATGCAGTTATACCAGAGATGCCCTTTAATTTGTGATGAGAGGGGCTGGGCCTCCAGTGCCATGTATCCTATTGGTGTGTATTGTTTTGCAGGATGTTCTTCTGCAGTCTGTTTTTAAAGGCTGCACTTACTGGGGAAGTGATGCAGCTTGTGTGCAGCCTGTGCTTCTGCACTGATGGGGGGAATGGACACTGCTTTGTAATGCTTAGTAGGTGCTTCCTTCTGGCAGCCAGGCTGGGTTCTCAGATGCATGTGGTCTGGTATTCTCTCTTCAGCAGTGCCGCCTGGCATTTGTGTGTGAAAAAGGCCCCCCCCTCCCCCCAGGCAGTCTGGAACAGCATGGCAGCCACAGCAAGTTCCTGGCGCAGGAGTTTTGGTTTGCACTGACTGCTGCTTTGATGTTACAGGTGCAGGTGCAGGTCCAGCAGTCGCCACAACAGGTCTCCGCCCAGCAGCTCTCACCCCAGCTCACCGTTCACCAGGCCTCTGAGCAGCCAATCCAGGTGCAGGTGCAGATCCAGGGCCAGGCTCAGCAGCAGGCATCACAGACCATCCAGAGTCAGGCTCTGCAGAGCCCAAGCCCCTCGCAGCTGCAGGCGGCTCAAATCCAGGTGCAGCATGTGCAGACAGCCCAGCAGATCCAGGCCGCTGAGATCCAGGAGGAGCACATACAGCACCAGCAGATCCAGGCCCAGCTGGTGGCAGGACAAGCTATTGCAGGAGGCCAACAGATCCAGATCCAGACTGTGGGGGCGCTGTCACCTCCACCCTCCCAGCAGGGCTCCCCACGGGAGGGAGAGCGCCGCATCAGCACCGCCAGCGTCTTGCAGCCTGTGAAGAAGCGCAAAGTGGATATGCCGATTACGGTATCATATGCAATTTCGGGGCAGCCTGTTGCCACAGTGCTGGCCATTCCCCAGGGCCAGCAGCAGAGCTACGTGTCTTTGAGGCCAGACTTGTTAACAGTGGACAGTGCCCACCTCTACAGTGCCACTGGGACCATTACTAGCCCCACTGGAGAGACTTGGACCATCCCTGTTTATTCTGCTCAGCCACGCGGAGACCTCCAGCAGCAAAACATAACCCACATTGCCATCCCCCAGGAGGCCTACAACGCCGTCCATGTCAGTGGCTCGCCAACAACGCTGGCTGCTGTGAAGCTGGAGGACGACAAAGAAAAGATGGTGGGGAGCACGTCTGTTGTGAAGAACTCGCATGAGGAAGTGGTGCAGACACTTGCCAATTCGCTCTTCCCAGCACAGTTCATGAATGGCAACATCCACATTCCCGTGGCCGTGCAGGCTGTGGCAGGGACATACCAGAACACGGCGCAGACAGTGCACATATGGGACCCGCAGCAGCAGCAGCAGCAACCCACACCCCAGGAGCAGGGGCAGCAGCAGCAGCAGTTGCAAGTAACTTGTTCGGTAAGTGTGCCCGCCTCTGCACATCTGCCCTTGACTTACAATTCTGTGATCCTGTGACTTAAGGACACAGACGTGTTGGGGAGGGGGCAGTGCCATCTGTTAGAAGGCATCCTTGGCAGCACAGGAAACCCATGTTTTTGCAGCCCAATAATCTGGGTGTGGCAGCCTGCATTGGTTCTTCCATATACGTCACGTGCCTGTCAGTTTGGACCAGGTCCCAAGTGATGGGGGTAGATCTGTTGGGCTCGCCTTTGTAATGGCATGAGGCGCCAGCTCAGAGCTGCCGTGTTAAATAGCAGGAGCTCTGAGTCCTAAGGCCGCTTCTGTCCTTAGTGCACTGGATGGTTGCAAGGGCTGCACTAGCAGGCTACAGCCCTCCAGCATGGAAGTCCTGAAATGCAGCAGACATTAGCTGCCTTGCAAGTCGCTGTGAATCACTTGGCTCTGGCTCTGGGAGCACTGCTAGATGCTTGGCAGATTAAAAGTGCTTCAGAGCTGAGGGTTTGACAGCTGATTGACTGGATGCTATGTACAGTAGGCCCCATTTCCAGTAAATGTGGGCTGGGAAGGATGAGATGTCACAGAAGTGAACCCTGGAAAGTGAAGAGCATCTTTTTAGCAGTGTGGTGTATATCATGGCCAAATGCATTGCTGTATTAAAGGCCATAGTTGGAGTTGATGGCCAAAACCCTTTACGTGTCTAAATGTGACCTTTCTTTGGTGGGGGGAAATCAAGACCCAAGAAAACCAAGAAAAACCCCTCAAATCCTGTGGAATGCAGCAAATGACTGCCTTGCTAGGATTCTACCCTCCCGGTGTCCCGTTCACTTGTGCATGTGTGCATTACTGTCTTGGTACTGAGATGAGACGATTAAAAGTAATTGCTCTTGTCATAGCCTTACCCAACTATTATGTGAAAATGGCCCTAGGCAAACAACATAAATGTTAGATCAAACAGGGGGTACTCTATAACAGAGGAGGGTAATTAGAAAAGCAGAGGGTCACTCCTGGCCCCACAAGGTCAAGGGATGGCAAGTGCAGCTTCCTTTTGTACAGGGCCAAGGCAACAGCTGGGCAGCCTGCCAGCTTCCTAAGATGATGCTGGCCCCACTGGGCTTCATGGGAGTGTGGTTGCTGCCTCTGCCATGTTTAAACTAGAATGGCCCAGTGTAATCCTTGGGGCTGGAGGGCAGCCCATGAGTTTCGGGCAGAGAGATGAGACTACTCTGCCTAAGCCCTGGCCTTGTTGGATTGTTCCTGGATCCACTGTAGCTATTGTGTAGCAGGGCTGTCCAGCTTCAGAGTCCGCAAACCCCGTAGGCTGCACCAGTGGGGGCTGCACTAGTGAGCCGCATCCCCTCCTCGTTAGCTCCCTGGCTGCAGGCTGCGCAACGCCTCGCCACCCACTAGAACGGAGGGGGCAGAAAATAGAAGCTGGAGGAGGAAGAGGGAGCCAGGAGAACCTGCTGCAGTGGGTGGGAGCCCATGGTCTGCAGATTAACCTCTTGCAGGCTGCGTGTGACCTGTGATGTTGTTTGGACAGCCTTGTCCTGTAGGGTCCTTCCTGAGGAAGGGCGCAAGTCCTGCCTTGCCAGCCTCCCTCAGGCAGTGTGCTGCTGTGGAAGTGCTGAGGGGCTTGCTGTGGTGTGGAGTGAGCTCCTTGGGTCTTTCAGCGACCTGCTTTGCTCCCCGCAGTGGCTATGCCGTTCTGCCCTGGTGCCTGGTCTCAGCGTCCCCCTTGTCACTGCTGCCTTGGCAAGGTGCATTGTGTGCCAGGAGGGTGGAATCCTAGCAAGGCAATAATTTGCTGCATTGACTCCAGCCTGTTTGTCTGCCCTAGGCCTAGCAGAGAGCGGCTGTGAGGTAATTGTGGGAAGCAAGCCAGCAGTCTCCTCCTGCCAGGCTGAGTGGCAGTGGATGTTTTTTCTTTCCATGGGGAGCACAGGCACAGCATTGAACAGGCTAAAGGAGCAGATCTAAAGTTTGGCGTTGCCTCACCCTTAGGTCGTGTCTTTCTTGAGACAGCAGCTGTACAGTGACTTAGCTTTGTCCCAGTGCCCTGAGGATAACAACAGAATACTGTCAGTGAAGGGAGCACCTTGCTATGGAGCCCTGCAGGTGCCGCTGTGCAGACAGTTCCTGGCAGCTGCTGCAGGAGAGCTGGCCATGGCATAGTCAGTCTGTCTGAGCTTGCGCACAATTACAGCAGGGCTTCGGTGCTTTGGCTTTCTTATTGCATGGGAGCGCTGTGGGCCGCTCCAGTGTTTAGCACCAGTATCCTGAAAGACTGCGGGTGTAACACCAGCAAGGGGACACACTTCACTGAGCAAGTTGCAAAATGCTTGTAGCACAAACTCCCCTCCAGTCTTGCACATTCCGTGCACAGTGCGGTCCCCTTGTCTCTTCCTCAGCAGGACTGCAAGTATAGGAGGGTCTTGTGATGGCTAGGTCTCCTGTTCTCAGTACCTCTCAGGAAAAGTGAGATGAGTTACAGTCCTTCATCACCTCAGCATCTAGTTTGTGTTTAATTTTGTAGCCTTCAGTTTTGCACAGGAGGAAGAGGATGGCAGGGAAGTACCTCTCTTTCTGTGTAGCTCAAGCCCCCTGGGCAGAGGCTGCTGCAGAGAGGTCTCCACTCTCAGACAGAGTGGCTGCACCTTGAGGTGACCAAGCTGTGGGGCTCAGAGGTCCAGTGGGAAGAGGAAGGTGCTGTGGCCTGTCAGAGGCTGCACCCAGAATATGGCAGCGAGTCCCCGAATAGGTCAAGGGGAGCAGTGCAGTGAGCCAACCTGTGTGAGCAAGACTGACCTGCCTTCTGTCAGTGTCACAAAGGCAGCTGCCATTGCATGGAAGAAGTGGCTCATTGGTGGCATGCTGCTCTGAGCCTGGTGCTCAGCAGCTGATGGCTTTTAGTGGTGGACACTCAGGTTCTTCCTCCCTTTAGGAAGGGGCCTTCATAAAGGCTTGGATAAGGGTTAAAGGGTGTCACTGTTCCTCCTGTCCCTTTTTCTATACAGCTGTGATGCTGGACAACTTGGGCATCCTGCCCTTGTCTGACAAGGGAGGAGGCTGTCAGCAGGATAGTAGTACCCACAGGGCCGTCCAGGGGGGGTGTGGATCAGGACACCAGCCCCAGGCCCAGTGCTTTGCTCAGGTCTGCGGGGCCCCCAGAGCGGCCGTGGTGACTCCATGCTGCCACAACCAACTTTACATCTGACCACTCAGCACCCCCATCCCCACTGCTGAATCTGCTGCTGGCTTCCTCACATCCAGGGGCGGGCCCCAATGATTTGCCCCAGGCTCCACACCCTGCTCTGGTAATCTCTGAGCTGAGCCCAGGTGCTGGGTACTGTTTGTGCTGCTCACGTGAGGTGATAGACCTGGGGTAGTTGTGATGGATTCAGTCCTAAAGAGGTCCAGTGTGAGTAGTGCTCCCTAGGAGAAGGTTGGCCTTCATGACGTGTCTTGGGGCTGCTTTTCTACCGCAGGCACCTGGCCTTTCACTGCGTGTGTTGGCATAAGTGCCACACCCTGGAGCACAGTTGAAGTGGATGATGGATGGGCCTGGCTGGGGCTTGCTCCCAGGCGTCTCTCCAGAGCTGTCTCCGCTCTGCTGCTTTCGCCCAGCAGAGGGAACCTTCTTCTCTGTGTGCCTGACACCTGGCCAAGGTGGTTGTAGTCCTACTGTCCCGCGAGCCATGGGACCCAAGCCCGGAAACGAATCATTTCCATGTCCCCTCAGTCACCAAAGCCAGCAGAGGGAAGGGTTGGAGGGCTTTACCCTGACAAAGACAACAGAACCACGGGGGAGCAGGGCCATAGGAGATCTCTGTAGGCCAGTTCCCTGCCTGAGGCAGGATCATCCCTGTCCAAACCAGCACTTGCAAACCCTTGTCTAACCTTTTGCTAAAGCTACACAGTCAACCCTGTCACACATCCACAAAGACACCAAGAGCACCCAGTCCTGCCACCAGTAAAGCAGGGAACAATGGCACCCAGTGTTTTAAGGTAGTTAAAGCATATGTGAGAGATCCCACTATGGAGGAAGGCAAAGCCCCCCCACAACTCTAGTCCATATTAATCTGCCCATGGGGGAGAAGTCCTTCCTGACCCCAAATACAGCAGTCAGTCTGACCCTGAGTGGAGAGGCAAGATCCTCTGGGTTTGAGTCTCAGCATGAGCACCAGCGCACCCAAATGTTCACCTCTTCACATTTGCATTGGCTAGCTTGTTTTTCCTTTAGGAATGGCTGTACAGATGAATTGCAAACCTGGGCTCCAAGTTTATAAGACTGGCTTAAAACACATGCCTAGAATGTCAGGTTGCGCAGATGGACCAACCAGTTTCTAGAGCCTCTGCTTGAAGTGGCAGTGCAGGTGTTCTTGGGGCTAGGGGAGTGAGCTTACATGATCACAACACCAGAACAGATGTGGCAGCAGGGTTGTGCTCTGTGCAGGCTCACGTGTATGGTGGCCGCAGCAGCGGGAGAGGGCATGGTTCTACATGACTTGCAAAGACAAAAAATGTCTTTGCTCCAGTGTTCAGCACCAACAAGCAAGCAAATAGAACAGCTGTTCATTTTTTTTCTGGCTTGGTAGTAAGTGTCTTGGAGGAAATGTGACTGCAGTGACTGTTTTTCACAGGCTCAAACTGTTCAGGTAGCAGAAGTGGAGCCACAGCCACAGCCTCAGCCTTCACCTGAACTCCTGCTTCCAAACTCTCTGAAACCAGAAGAAGGGCTGGAAGTGTGGAAGAACTGGGCACAGACCAAGAATGCAGAGCTGGAGAAGGAGGCCCAGAACAGGCTAGCTCCCATCGGCAGTAAGTGGTCATGGCCTCACACACATCAGTCTCATCTTTCTTTCACCACTAGAGCATTATCTATGGGGAGATTTGTAGCAGGTGAAAAGAGCTAATGGGATTGAAACCCTTGTAGCTCTCTGACTCTCCTGATCTTGCCTTAGTCTTTTCAGCTCCCCTGAGATTTTGTTTGTTTCTTTGTTTTTTGGTTTGTTTCTTTGTTTTTTAAGGGCTGTTTTCCAGTTCAGTGTAACCACCCACAGTGTTCCCTCCTCCTGTTTGAAAATTTCCCTCCTTGCCTCCTTGAAGGTGAAGGCAGTTTGAGATCTCAAGCTACATTTGTTAATAATGATTTATATTCTTTGGCAGTTGCATCCTGGAACATTCCAAGGATTATCTGAATTCCAGCCTGAGCCAGCTAGCCTGAGCTAGCTCAGTGAGCGCGAAGAGGCTGTGTAGGGCTGTGGTAGATGGGTGCCAGTTACTGGAACACAATAGACTCATGTTCTGATCAAGTCCTAAAGAGTTAGCAAGTGCTGTTCTGGAGTTGCTCTCACCTGCTGCCCAAGGCCTCACTGCAGATCCTGGAGCAGGAGCTGATGTCAGTTTCCCTCTGTAGATGTACAAGTGCTTAAAGCATCCATCACCTCAACTGCTACATGTGCTGGAGAGCCTGCGATGCTGGGGCTGTGCCAGGAAGGGGAGATGGGCCAGTTGGGAGGATGGCAGATCATGCTGTGGGGTATCTTTGACACTGTCCTTGCTGTGCTTTGCCTGCAGGGCGCCAGCTGCTGAGATTCCAGGAAGATCTGATCTCCTCGGCCGTGGCTGAGCTAAATTACGGGCTCTGCTTAATGACACGAGAGGCTCGCAACGGAGATGGCGAGCCCTACGACCCAGATGTGCTTTACTACATCTTCCTGTGCATTCAGAAGGTAGGGGGTGCCTTGCTGCACATCCTGTGCACAGCAAAACCCTCTGCACTGGTCAGTGCTTGTGCTCAGGCAGCTCTGCATCAGGCCAAGGAAATGGGCCGCTGCCTTGAATATCACACTCCCCAGGTTTAGATTTCATAGACTGAAATGTCTCAGAAAATTCAGGCAGATGCTTCTGGGTGGTTTTCCACACCTGCTATTTAAGTTCTTTTTATGATTGAAGGCTTCCATAACTAGTGTCCTTTTTTTAAATCCTTGTGAGGGGGTTGGGGGGAATAGTAATAATTGTAAATGAATAATGTGGTGAAAATTACATGTCAAGTTTTTCAAACAAAATCTAAAGCTCAGAGTTTCACTTTGGACTTACTTAAGTCGCTAGTTCACATGTGGCCTAACTGGACCTTAAAAACAAGCCTGCTGCTATTGGTGTAGGGAGCAGTGACAGTTTACAGCAATAGTATGTTTTCTGACAGAGCTACAGGAGCAGTGAGGCACAACGCCTGAGGTGCTTCCTGCAACTGGCTGGGCCAAGCATGCTACACAAGGACCTTCATAAAGCAAAAGCATCTTCCTACCTTAAAGAGGTTCTTTTAGTGTAAAATTCCAGACAAATGTGGCTTAGTAGAAAGCCATATGCTTTGCTTGCAAGTCTTCCTTGCGATACCCTCTCACACAACAGTAATTGGGATGATTTCTGGCATGCTGACCTTGCTACAGGGATCTCTGTACACTCCAGGGGGAGCCTAGGGGGAGCCCTTTTCAGCAGGGTAGGTCTATAGCAAGCCATATGTATATCTGCCTGGCACCTGAGCCTTGGGGCTGCCAGGAGCCTATGCCATCCTGCAGTAAGCCCTCCCCTGAGGAGCATGCTCAGCACCACTCCCTGGGACCATTTGTGAATGTCTCTTGCAGTATCTCTTTGAAAACGGCCGAGTGGATGACATCTTCTCAGATCTCTATTACATACGGTTCACCGAGTGGTTACATGAAGTTCTCAAGGATGTGCAGCCCCGGGTCACTCCTCTGGGTAAGAGCACTTGGGTTGCCCTGTTTTAGGAACAGCCTCTTGAGACATGCTGGCCTATGAATCGGAGAGGGACTCTTGCTGCTTCAGTGGCTAGCGTCTTACCCACCAGAAACAGGCTGACACCGGCTGTTTCCAAGATCAGCTCATTGACATTGAGTTACAATGGTGTATTGCTTTGGCACCTCTTCTGGGAGACTGGAGCTAACATCCAGCAGTGACAACGGAATCATGCTTGGAAGCTTCTCTTGGTTTTGAAGTGCAGTGGGTTTTGCAGCCTTCCTGAGCGCAAGGCAGAGCCTTGGAAGTGTTCAGCTGGCAGGCTGTGGCCACTAAATTCTTCATTCACAGTAGAGTGGTTGGGGAACAGCTGAAGGAGGAAGTTATGCATGAACTAGCTTTGCTAGTGCTGCACTAGAGACTAGGCCATCCCCACACTCTTTGGCCTAAGCAGAGGTGTTTGAGGCTGCCTGCTCTCTGACTTGTTTTGTTTGGCAAGGCAGTTTCCAGGTCCTTTTTGTCTGTCATCTGCCTCTGACCTGCGTGCTCTGTTCTTTGGGCCAGTCCATGGCTGTGCGGTACGCACTGCCATCCATGCTGCTGCTCCTCCTTTCCGAACAGCTGAGCAGGGAAAGGCCTGAGGAATCAAAGGCTTGCTTGGGTGTCCAAGCAATGCATTCAGCCCCAGGCACTGGCTATGCTGCACAGGGGGCAGGAACTGAATCTGCTGTGCCAGCTTGTAGGCTCTTGTGTGCTGTTGGATTGGGAGGATCTGCACTGGACTTGGACATAAATTGCAAAGTTGCTCAGGTGCATGTTCCTGCTGTTTCTGGGTGGTGGTGTGGGAAACGGCAGCATCAGAGGCTGTGGTACATAGGTGGAGTCCTTCCTCCTTGTGTCTGCTCCTCGTGTATTCCTAAAGGTTCCTCACAGTTCCGGTGGTGGAATGGGGGCATTGAGCAGCCCCCACGCCCCTCAGGGGTGGTCCCCTCCCTGGGAGTGTCTCTCTTGTTCCTGCTGTAACTGCACAGGGCTGATCCTGGCTTCTGACCGCTGCAGGTTACGTCCTCCCCAGTCACGTGACCGAGGAGATGCTGTGGGAGTGCAAGCAGCTGGGAGCCCATTCCCCTTCCACTTTGCTCACTACGCTGATGTTTTTCAACACCAAGTAAGTATTTGGGACTGCTGGTTTGCAAGGCGGAGCCTTCAGCATCTTTTCCAGGACTGCTGGGAGGTGGTGAGGAATCCGGACAAGGATGGGTTGGCTGGGGGACCCCAAAGCCAACCTCTTGCCCAGGAAAGTACAGTGTGCCTGCCTTCTCTCACAGTGCACTGTTCTGTCCCCCGCTGCTGCACAGGTACTTCCTCTTGAAAACCGTAGACCAACATATGAAGTTGGCCTTCTCCAAGGTCTTAAGGCAGACCAAGAAGAATCCTTCCAACCCCAAGGATAAGAGCACAAGTATCCGGTATCTGAAGGCACTTGGGATACACCAGACAGGCCAGAAAGGTAGCGTGTGTGTGGAGGGGAGAGGTGGATGTGGTTTGGGAATGTCTGAGCTCCTATTTGGAGTAGTCCAATAGAGATGCAGAGGTGATGAGGGAATACAGCCTCTTGTCCTCACAAAGTCACTGGATTGGCATCGAGGCCTCTTGCCTTTCGGGCTGCAGCTGGGTGGGGACAGTGATGAGTGGGCTGTAGAGCTAAAGCCAGTGGCCTCGGGCATGAAGCGGGGTCTCACACAGCTCGCAAGCCTGCGATGCTGTGGGGCGGGGCAGCCACCTGGCTCTTTTGGCCTTCTGATAGCGGTACCTTGTGGCCCTGCCTGTCAGGGGAAGGGTAGCAGACATCCGGTGGCGAAACCGGGGCCCTGCCAGGCCCTGCATTGGGTCTTACTGCCTGCACGGGGGTTGCAGTTACAGATGACATGTATGCAGAGCAGACGGAGAATCCCGAGAACCCTCTGAGGTGTCCGATAAAGCTCTATGACTTCTACCTCTTCAAATGGTGAGCGCTTCTGGGCTGTGCTGTGCATGGGCTGGCCCACTGTGTGCAAATGCAGATATAAGCTACACCTTAAGCTGTTTCAGGGCAGGATGTCTCCCCCTGGCCTGGCCTCTGCTGACATACCAAGGTCACCTACATGGCTATGTTGCATGAGGGGATGCACGTGCCTCTGACCCTGCGTTCATCACAATTGCTGGTTTTGCTCAGCTCTTAGAGGGACTCAGTCCTGATGTGTGCACTGGCTTGGCGGGTTTTACAGTGCTGGCACAGCGTAGATGCACTGCTGGAAGCACCCTCTACTTCTGCTGAGCTGTCTGCCTCTCGGTGCAATTCCTAATTCAGACAAGAGTTGGCTTTCAGAATCAGGAGAACCAAATTCCTGTGCCCCTGGTGGCTGGGTTTGTGCATGCTCCTCATTGCCGCCATGCAAGCAGAGCAGTCTGTGCACAACTACCTTGCAAAGGAAAACAGGCCCTTATGGCCTGTCACTTCCCTCCTGGCCATATGCTAGCAAACACATTCCCACATCGGGGGGGTCCTCACATGTTAGTCTTGGCCCACCTGAAAGGCTGAGCTGAGCTATCCAGATGGAGCTCCCCTCCTGCTGCAAACAACAAGGGGAAGTAGTTGGGCAACTTGGGTGAGGCTCTGTGGCTGCCCAGTCTAGCCTTTCTTCAGCTGCCATCTGTGCTCCGGGTCCCAAGAGGCCCAGGCCAGCAGGGCGGTGCTTCCCAAGTGTTCCCTGCTAGCCTGGGTGTTTCTGCTTTTCCCTGTACAGCCCTCAGAGCGTGAAAGGCCGGAATGACACGTTCTACCTGACTCCGGAGCCGGTGGTAGCCCCCAACAGCCCTATCTGGTATTCCATCCAGCCCATCAGCAGGGAGCAGATGGAACAGATGCTCACCCGGATCCTGGTGATACGAGAGATTCAGGAAGCGATCGCGGTGGCTAACGCCAGCACCATGCACTAGGCATCCGTCTCGGCTGGACGGGGGTGGGGGGGGCGAGGATGGATTGTACAGACTTTCACACTAAAGGAGATGCCTACGTTTTGTTTTTTATTGGTGTAGTTATGAAGCCCTTTTAGGCTTCTTCTCTTTAAAAGAATCTAAAAGGAAAACCTACCCTTTGTGTCTCCTACCGAACACGCTGAACTGTGGCACCAGTGGAGGCCAGTCCTGTGCGCAGGGAGCTGCGGAAAGCTGCCGGCCAACTGGCTTTTCTATGATGTGGAAAATGGACGTGAACCATAGGTTTGGCCAGGATGGCCGGGGCTCAGCGTCTCCTCGGATCACGAGCAGAGTGAATGAGGGCTGGACCTGCCCCATTGTGGGAAGAGGCAGGTGTCTCTTCTGACCTCGCATTTGGACGGTGCGTCGCCATTGCCCTGGAGGACGAGGAGGAGAGTGAACTGCGATTATGATTTATTAAAAATACAATTTCTATCCAAACCTTTAAGTGACATTTTTAGATGTTAAAAGTAAAAACTTTACCACGCATTTCTTTTTTTTTTTTTTCTTTTTTTCTTTTTTTTTTTTTTTTTGGCCTAGCTTGAGGCCTTAAACCTTGAGGCTCCCGTGCCTGATGGAATTCTTGTAACATACACTTGTGTATCATATAAAGATACCACGCTGTTTCTCTTATGTATTCTTACTCTAGTTGTTTATTAAGAATGACGAGCACGTCTTTTCAACATGCCGGTGAACAACGTGTCTTTATTTGGGGAAGAGAGTGAGAGCCATGAGAGGGGGGGCCTCTCTTCTCCCTCCACCCCTCCTGTGGGGATGCTGTGTCCTCCTCTGTTTTGTGTCTTGGGTCGGTTTTACTCTTTGTGGTAAATCAGCTGTTTGCAAGCGCCGGTTTGCTGATTGGACCTCAGCATCAGGCTGCGAGCGCAGGGTTCATCCTCCCAGATAAGATGCGTGTCTAGTGTTCTGCCCCTAGGGGCAGCTAGTGCCTTCAGCTTGAGAGTCCAAGGTGACTGCTCTTCTACCTAGATCGGCTATGTGACGGCTGATGGGGTAGGGAGATGAGCACTGCACAGACTGTATGTCACTGGCTTGCCCCAGGTGACAGCCCTGGAGGTTGGAATGTAAGTAGTGGTCCATTTAAACTGAGCCCACACCCCCTGCCTTGCTGCTGTTCATGTTGGTCACCAGAAGTCTGCTCTTTTGCTGCAGGCAAGTAGACAGCTGTGCTCATAGTGAGGTGTGAGGGAACTGCGCTTCCGGCTGCTGGGACATGGAGACAGCTCTAGCTTCTTGAATCTCTTTTCTTCTGCCTCTTTTCCCCGTCTCATTTCTGAGAAAATGTGCTGAATTGGCAGAAGCTTCTCCCTTGGGGTTCAGACAGGGGCGGGTTTGGAGACTCCCACTGGTCACCACCCTGTTCCCAATTAGCAAGGAAAGCATGTGCTCCTGTTCAGTGCCTGGAGGTCACTGGTGCTGGGGCAGATGTCAGCCCTCAGCTAGGAGTGGCCCTCGTGTGCTGTCTGTGTTAGAAAAGGAGGTGTACAGCATGGAAGAGTTTGGGGTGCTATCAGATGTGCACAGGAACAAGATAGTGAGGATGTGAGTGAGGAATCCGCTGCAATAGAACCTGAGGGCTGTGGTCAGGGGATGGGAAGTCAGGCCAGCTCTGCCATGTGCTGAAGTGGACTTGATCCCTTGGTTAGTGACCAAAGCAAGCAGCAGAATGGTAGTGTAAGTAGCGCCCTCTTCCCTCCCCAAGTACAGCTCATCCCACCTAATAGTAGGGAGAGGCTGTGTCTGGCTGAGCTAGTACTGGGAAGGAGAGACCAGCACACTCCCAAGCAGGGTGGTCCCTTTGGCTGGGGGCTCAGTGTCAGTGATGCGCTGCAGTTGGTTGCAAGATGCTTCTATTCCCTCCCTGTGTTTTGGTGATCACAGCGGGCCTCTTTGCAGGCCCCACTGCTCTGTTCCTCATGCTGGCTGGATTTGAGAGGGAGTTATCCTGCCTTCTGCCCAGAAGCCCAGGGACGCTGAGGGGGTGGCATACCCAGGAGGCTGCGCAAGAATGCAGCTGCAGGTTGCCTGGCTTTAAGAGCACGCAGGCCCAGGGCGATCAGTCTGAGAGCAGCGTGAAGATAAAAGCCAGGAGTGCAGGGGGGCATTTCTGTTCCCTGCGAGCTGCTGAACAGATGGGATGGTCCCATATCTGGTTTGGAAAACCACATAGATAATGCAACGTTGCAAGAGCCTGAAACCACTTGCCAAGCATGAGAGGCTAGAAATAGAGCAGTGAGGGCAGGTGCAGGCTCCGAGGGAGCAGGGACTTGCTAGCAGCACTATGCTGAAACTGTACACCCTGCTGCACAAAGCCACTTCTCTGGCCCAGTGCGGGTGCAAGAGGGGAGGAGACCCCGAGTAGGGTTCCCATCTGGCTCCTCAAGACAGTTCTCTAGCCTGGGCCGCTGGCAGGCACAGGGGGTCATGCAGACCCCTCACTGGGTTTTGCCCTCTTGACCTGCAGATTTTCCATCGCTCGTCTTTGTCTTTCTGACCTTTGTGTGGAGGGCAGCCGTGCCCCTTTCATTCCTTGTTTTAGAGACTACCGATATGCTGTGATCTACGGGTGGGTGTTCTGGAACTTGTCTCTAGCCGGTGGCTGTGGATCCGGTTTGAGATCTACCTTATTTCTTGAGATCATGTCTCCGAGAAGGGCTCCTAAGCGAGCCTGGTGGAGTGCTGTGGCCTGGAGTTGCGAGCCTGGTTATGGGAAGGCTGTTCCTAGTTACACGGTGCAAAGTAGCCTGCCGCTTCCTCCTGTGAGAGCTGCAGCGTGAGGGCGCTGGGTACCAGTCACGTGGCTGTTGCGGGGGTGTCTGCTGCCGGTGTTGGGCCCCTGCTTTGGCTTGCACAGGGGCTGTTTCAGCTTTCTGTCCCTTGGTGGCTGGCTGGCTAAGCTGAGGTGAGGCTGCCTTTGCGTTGCGTCCCTCTTGCGTTTGGACCAGGAGGAACCATAGCAAGCGTGACTGACCCGTGTGCGTTCCTTGCCGTCTCGTGTCTGATCTGCATACAGCCCTGTCCCGTGCTACTGCTCCTGCCCCAGGGCCTGCTGTGCCCTTAGATCCTTCCTTCCTTTCTGAGGACGTGGGGTTGCTTCCCTAAGGCTGCAGTGGCCCAGGCCCCGGTGCGGGGAAGCCCGTAGAGGGCCATGTCCCTGTAGCCGCGGAGGGGCTGGTGCAGGAAGCTGCCTGGCACACGGGACAGCAAGGGCAGGGCAGGCCTGGTGCTGGGGCCGCCTCGCAGCGAGCATGCAGCCCGCAGCCCCTGCCCTCGGCTCCCGCCAAGTGCCCTTCAGCGCTCCGGCGGCTTCGCCCGCCTTATTGCTCCCGCCCCGCAGGTGGTTTGCAAGATGCACTTGACTATTTTTTACGTTCCTTTGATCTCTGCTCTTTGTAATCGGCTTGGAAATAAAACAATTGTTTCCCCGCAGCCTTTGTCCGACTCTGTTTGCCCGGCACCTACGAGCGCCCGAGCCCCCGCGTGGCGCGGCTGCCGCGCGGCCTCCCGCCGCCGGGGGCGCTGCTCCGCCCGCTCGTGTGGCGCGCGCGGGCCCTTCCCGGCCGCCGTCGGGGGCGGGGGGAGGAGGGGCAGCGCGAGGTCTCAGCGCGGCGGGCGGGCAGCCATGGCGGACTACCTCATCAGCGGCGGCACCGGCTACGTGCCCGACGACGGGCTGGCGGCCGCGCAGCTCTTCGGCGCCGGCGACGGCCTCACCTACAAGTCAGCAGGGGCCGGGCCGGGCTGGGCGGGCGGGGGCTGTGGGGTCCCGGGGCTGGCTCTCACCGCCTTTCCCCTGCAGCGACTTCCTCATCCTGCCTGGCTACATCGACTTCACGGCCGAGCAGGTGGTGAGTGCGGGGGCGCGGCGCGGGCGGGGCAGGGGGGGGTGGCGGCGGCGGCGACCCGACCCCCCCCCGTGACCGTGCGCGTGCGCCCCTCCCCCCAGGACCTGACCTCGGCGCTGACCAAGCAGATCACGCTGAAGACGCCGCTGGTGTCGTCGCCCATGGACACGGTGACGGAGGCGAGCATGGCCATTGCCATGGCGGTGAGCGCGGGCACGTGCGGGCCCCGCCCCCTCCCCCGGCCCCCTCCTGCCCCCTCCCCGCTCACCGCCGCCTCTCCCGCAGCTCACCGGCGGCATCGGCTTCATCCACCACAACTGCACCCCCGAGTTCCAGGCCAACGAAGTGCGCAAAGTCAAGGTGAGCGCCGGGGCCGGGGCCGGGGCCGGGGCGCTCACCTCCCCCTCGCCCCTCCCAGAAATACGAGCAGGGCTTCATCACGGACCCCGTGGTGCTGAGCCCCAGGGACCGGGTGCGCGATGTGTTCGAAGCCAAGGCGCGGCACGGGTTCTGTGGCATCCCCATCACAGACAACGGGAAGATGGGCAGCAAGCTGGTGGGTATCATCTCCTCGCGGGACATCGACTTCCTGAAGGAGCTGGAGCACGACCTGCCCCTCAGCGAGGTCAGCCGCAGCCCCGCGCAGCGGAGCGGTGCCGGGGGGGGCTGGGTGGCGTCTCAATCGCTGGCAGTGCCCGTTGCGGGGCTGTAACCGGAGCCGCGGGGCTGTCCGAGCGCAGCGTGCCGCGCTCCTCAGAGCTGCCTGCTGACTCAGGGCTATATTTAGCTCCAGCTGGCGCTGCCTGCTCTCCTGTCGGGAGCCACGGAGGAGCTAGCAGCTCTGCTGCCTGCCCGGGCCACACACCAGGCCCGCGTCCCTGCGGGGGCACGCAGCTCTCAGGCAGGGTTGTGCACAGGCTCTGCGCAGCCATCCGGGAGCCCCGGACTGCAGCCTGCGATGCAGCGGACAGGCTGCGGGGAAGCCTGTGGAGCCTCTCCAGGCCGAACTGTGCCCACCCTTGCCAGCCAGCTGTTGTGCTTGTGGCCCCTTCCTCTGGCACCCCTGTTCTTGCTGCCTGAGGCTAAACAAGCCCATTCCTGCCTTGGCTTTGGGTCAGACAGCTTGCCTTCCCCCGGGCCTCCAAGCTATGTGTCAGGGCAGTGTACGAGTGCGTGTTTGGTCTGGCTGTCAGCATGTGTGTGGGCAGGTGTGTTTGTTTTAGAACCTGTCCTGCCCGCCCCCAGCCTTCCTAGAAGTACAGAGCGCTTCCAGGCAGAGTCCAGCGAAGGCCAGCCTGCCCCTAGCACTGTCTGCCAACCCACCTGCCCAGCTGTGGGGGCACATGCCAGGAAGAGCTGGGGCCCTGTCCCTTATTTGCCTGTTATACTCTATTCAGGGTGCTTGGGTCTGCAGCCTGTGCTGCTGAAATCCCAAGGAGCAAGCAAGGCCCTTCCCTGTTCTGGGCCATCTTGCTGAGCTGGCCATAGCCTGGGCCCTTCCATCTGCTTCAAGCAACGCACTCATGGAGGCTGTGCCCTGCTGCTCCCCTGCATCTGAGCCCACCTGGCTTGTGGCAGGGTGAGGACAGGAGGCTGAGCCGTACATTGCCCATGTGCTGTAGGCTCCCTTTCTGTACCATTGCATGGGGGACAACCAGGGGCCCACAGCTTCTTGTAGTCTGTGCTGGGGCACCTCCATGAGACAGGCTGGCTCCATCTGTGGTCGGGCAGGGCAGGGTTTTCATGCCTGCTCCCTCCCTTTCTTTCTCAGATCATGACAAAACGGGAGGATCTCGTCGTGGCCCCTGCAGGGGTCACGTTGAAAGAAGCAAACGAAATTCTACAGAGAAGTAAAAAAGGTACCTAGGGCCATCTGCATGGCATGGGGAAGCCATGCATGGCATAGCATGTGGGAACACATGCTCCTGCACATGTGTAGAAATGCTTTCCTGCTGCTCTGGCCTGGGTTGTGCACAAGGACAGGACAGGAAAGTCTGCCCAGAGTTGAGGGCTATGCAGGGCCTTCCAGGCATGTGGCTGCCTAACTTTGGTGGTAGGGTAGACATGGGCAAGTGCATGGGGCCCCCTGAGCTTGCACCAGGGAGCTTCACTTGCCCCCCTCACATCTGTCCTGGACCCAAGGGGTTGTTACCAGCTCCAGGCCACAAAGTGCAAACACTGAGGGTGCCCTGACGGCAGGTCTCTGACGCTATACCCTGCTCGCTATACCCTCATCTGGGCAAAAATGCTGTAGGGCCTGCTCGGGCTGCAGCCTCACTTAAAGCTGGGGCCCTTGGCCCAGAGCTGGGCTCCTGCAAGGGGGACCTCTGCTTCGTAGGGTTGATCTGCAGATGTTTGTCTTGTGGGAAGCCCAGTGGCAGTGGCATGTCTGCTTGTTTCCAGGCAAGCTGCCCATCGTTAACGAGGATGATGAGCTGGTAGCCATCATTGCCCGCACAGACCTGAAGAAGAACCGTGACTATCCGCTGGCCTCAAAGGATGCCAAGAAGCAGCTGCTGTGTGGGGCAGCCATCGGCACCCACGAGGACGACAAATACCGCCTTGACCTCCTGGTGCAGTCCGGTGTGGACGTTGTTGTGCTGGTGAGCACCTGGGTGGGCTGCAAGCCTTGAGATGGCACCTTTGGCTCTTCCTCTGGCTTGACCAGACTTGCAAAAAAGTCACGTGCTCGCCTTCCTTGCGCTCTTCCACAGACTGCTAAATAGCAGTGGTCATGATGTTTCTTTTACCTGCCTCGATCAAAGCAGCCTTGGGCTCTGTGTTCCAGAGCTGCCATCTCTGCTGAGCCCTGCATCACCACATATGGTGTGTGTCCATCACACCCGGCTTGGTGGGGCTTTGCAGGGCTCATTGGTCAGCCTGCTCTGTGCTCTCTCTGCCAGGATTCCTCTCAGGGGAACTCCATCTTCCAAATCAACATGATCAAGTACATCAAGGAAAAGTACCCCAGTCTGCAGGTCATTGGTGGCAACGGTAAGGACCTCCCTGCACTGGCCTGGCTTCTAGGCCTAGCTGCTTTCAGCTGCAAGGGAGTTTGTAGCAGTGGGACTCGGCGGGGCAGGTGGAGGTGTGCCTGCTGAGTTCCGTCATGCTGGCGTAGTGGTGAAGCCAACCTGCAAATGCCAGGAGCGGTTTTAGAGCAAGCCATTCACTGAGCTACTAGGACGCGAGGTGGGGACACCAAAGGAGAGGGAGAGGCTGCAGCAGGATCTGGGCCGGCTGCAGGAGTGGGCGGACAAGAACAGGATGAGATTCAGTGTGGACAAGTGCAGGGTGATGCATCTGGGGAGAGGCAACCCCCAGCACACATACTGGCTGGGAAGCTCCCCTCTCACTAGCACGGTGGAGG
>JAGPOW010003182.1:15015828-15028468 GCA_030014935.1 Caiman crocodilus | reverse complement strand
CCGCCCCGCCCCGCCCGCAGGGAGCCGAGGAGCCCGGGGCGGGGCCGGGCGGGGCTCGTCGCCGCGAGAGCAAAAGTGAAAGTGCGGCGGCGGCGGCGGCGGGCGCTGCGCCCTCCCGAGTAAAGCGGCGGGCACAGGCGGCCGGGCCGGGCGGCACACGCGGCACCTGCTGCCCACAGGTGAGGGGCCGGGGCCGGGGCCGGGCCGGGCCGGGCGCCGCTAGCCCGGGCCAGGGGCAGGGTGGGGCGGGGGCCTGCAGACAGACAGACAGACAGACCTCCACGCTCCCGGCACCCCACCCCGGGCCCAGCCATGCCAGGGCCTCGACGCCCGCGGGGCCGGAGCGCGGTGGCCGGAGGAGCGGGGCGGTGGCGAGCGCCCCGGGCGCTGACACCCGCTTCCCGTGTCCCGCGTTCCCCCCGCACGCAGTACAGCCCGCGGGGGGGGGGCAGGCGGCGCTGGGACGCCCCCAGCCACGGATGGGGCAGCTGCAGGGAGGGGTCCTGGCTCCGGCACCCAGTGGACACGGGCCAGGACCTCGCGTGTGCTGGTCCCCTGGGTGAGCTGCCCCAAGCCTCGCTGCCCCAGCGGGCAGGCCCCAGGGTCCTTCTCTGGGCTGGGACGGGCACACGCCTGGCTCCAGCCTTGCCAGCAACAGACCCCCGGGCACTGGCTACAGGCCCAGCGTGGAAATCCCCTGGCAAGCCAGCACGCTTCCTCCCCGCCGCGCCTCTCCTGGCCTGGCGGGGGGCCGGGCGTGGGGCTGGCACAGGGGAGGGCGGCCCGCGCCCCGGGGTGCAGAGTGGCAGAGCGCGGGGGTGGGGCCGGGTCTCAGGTTTCTGGCACAGCCCCAGCACCAGGTGCGCTGCTCCCGGGCCGGCCCCACGCCAGGCTTTGTTGCAGGGCAGTGCCCCTGGCACCAGCTGCACCCGGGCCAGCCAGGCAGCAGGGCCCGTCCCTCTGCCCCAGGGGACAGGACCGGAGCCCGGCTGCAGGGACCGAGCAGCCCTGACCCCAGCTCCCCCCTACCGGGGGTGCTGTGGGGACAGCTCTGGTAAGTCATCGTACTCCTCCCCCCCCCCCCCCACGTCCTCGCTCTGCCTGTCTGCCTGCCCCGCACACGCTGAGAACGGAGTCGCCCGCTCCACCCCGGCACCCCGACGGCGTGTCAGCGGGCAACGGAATCCCAAAAGCAGCTGTCTTCCCATCGGCACCTCAGCTGCGCTTGGATTTCGTTCCCTGCTCTCCCGCCCATGCTCCCTGGCCCAGGGCCACCTCGCCAGGGCCCGGATGTGGGCCAGCCCCACCCCGCGGGAGCCCCCAGGAGGAGAGGGCGGCCGGCCGAGCCCAGGCTTTTCACCAGTCTCGTGCTCCTGCGAGCTAAAGATAGACCCTGGCTTCCTGGGTAGAAACTACCACAGCAGCAGCAGCTGCCGCTGGCTGCCGGCCACAATGTGGATGTGGCCACCTGAAGCAGGCCGGAGCGGGTGGCGGGATCACGCGATGCACTCATGCTTCCTGCAGCTCCAAGCGCGGCGCGTGGTGGGGGACAGACACGGGGCCTGCTGCTGGCTGGGAAGGGCCCCGGCCGCCCGGGACAGCCCCTGGAGCCGGTGAGGGACAGCCCTCTGGAGAGAGATTGCTTTGGAATGACACGATCACTCCCGCTGAGCGAGACGCCCGACAGCCATCGGGAATATCGTGTCTGTCCAAAGCTCTTTCGGCGCCACCCGGAGCAGAGCGCGCCCACGGGCGGCCCGGCCCGGCCCGAACAGCCCCTGCCGCGGATGGAGACGGCCCCAGGATGCGCCTGCCTGGCTGACGGGATGTGCTGCTGCCCCACCTGGTGTAACGACGCCGGCACCTGCTCTACGCTACAGCCCCACGCATCGCTGCCCGCCACCATGCTGTGGCAGTGGGGGATGTGTGGACACGGGTCTGCTGTGGGCCCCAGCCATCCAGTCGGGGAGGCTGCGGCTGGCAGCCAGGGTGCCCGGGCCTCTTCCTGCCACTGCAGACAGTCAGCAGTTGGTCTGGCGTGAGCAGCAGTCTCAGATCACCTCTTGGCTGTGGGTGGTGCAGAGAGCGCCGCACCTGTGCCGCATGCTCCGGCAGGGAAGGGGGCCTGGAGGCCTTGGCAGCCACCTTGAACTCGGGGCAAGGGGCAGCTGTGCGTGGGTGTGCATGCACACGCGTGGGTGGGGGGCGCTTGCCCCAGCAGGTTCCCGTCTGCAGACGCGCGTGCCTCTGCGGTAGAGGAAAGAGCAGCCGCTCCCTTGCCTTGTTCCTCTTTCGCCAGCGCACAACCCCTTCCTTCCCAACTCGGGACCACCGCCCCGGCTCCCCCGTGCCTCCCGGCCCCCAGGCCCTGCCTCGACCCCAGACAGCAGGAGCCTCAGTGAACCGGGCGCTGTAAGGGGCTGCCAATGCACAATAAAGCGCCTCCCTGCCCGCTCCTGACTGCTGTGGTCGCTGTTTGCTGCGGGCGGAGATGCCAGCAAGTTCCTTCCGCTTTTGTTCCCAACGGCTTCTCCGCGAGGCTCGAGACCTGAGGCGGCTGCGCAGGCCCAGCCCCAGCCCGGAAATCCCCGGGTGCGGTGCAGCGCCGCGCGCCCCGACCCTGGCCTGGCCTGGCCTGGCCTGGCGCCGCACCACAGCCTGGGCGCGCTCGGGGCAGCGCTGCGGGGCTGCGGTGCGAACAGCCACGGAGCTGCCAGGCAGGCGAGGGGCTGGGCACGTGGTGCCCGCGCTGCCCCGGGCCGGGCCGGGCCGCCCGCCCCCACCGCGCCACACCCAACATGGTCGCTGCCGCCCCCTGGCTTGGCCCAAGATGGCCGCTTACCCGCGTCCAAGATGGCTGCCCGACGCGCGCCGAGCCACATCCAAGATGGCCGCCGCATTTCGCCCTTCCGCGCCGTGACCTCACTGTCGCGCGCCGGAAGTGGCCGATGGTCCGTTCTCACGCCGCGGGTCCGGCCCGGAGTTCCGAGGTTGGCGGCGGCCCGGCCGCCATGGAGACGGGGGAGGCCCGGCTGGCCGTGGCGGACACGCTGGCGGCGCTGAACGCGGCGCTGCGGCGGGACGCGGGCCCCGGGCTCTGGTTCAAGGAGAGCAGCGGCCGCAACCTGCGCAGCCGCGACTTCCTGGCGCCGCGCGGCGCGCTGCGCACGCTCTTCCCCGGCGGCCAGGTGGGGGCGGGGCCTGGGCGAAGGGGCGGGGCCTGCGCAGCCCGGCACGTGCCCAGCGTGGCACGAGGGCCGGCGCGGGGGCTCACCGCGCTCTCCTCGCAGGTGCCGGGGGCGGCGGTGGAGGCGGTGCGGGCGCTGCAGGGCACGGCGGTGCCGCCGGTGCAGAGCTGCCAGCAGGGCGCAGCGGGGCTGGCCGTGCAGCTGCAGCGCGCCGCCGTCTTCCGCCGCATCCTGGCCTCCGCCGACAGCTACACCCGGCCGCTGCCTCCTGCCGCCGCAGCGTCACCGCACGTGGTCCTGCACTGCGCCACCCTGCAGCGCCGCCGCCCCGCGCCGCTCAGCCTGGCCCAGCTGCGCGCCGTCCTGCTGACCGACCACCTGGCCGCGGTGCTCCGGGCGTGCGGGTCAGTGGGGCGCTGCCTGGCTCCGGGCGGGTGCGGGGCACTCAGGCCTGGCTCCCGCACTCACGGCCCCCGCGCTCGTGTTGGTCTCGCAGGGCGAACGTGCGTCTGGTCCCAGCTGCCCCCGAGGACGGTGTCCGCAAGCTCCTGGGCCAGCTGGGGGTGGACTGGCCCTGGGCGCCCGACGCGCCGTCCCCCCCGGAGGCTGTGGCAGCCTGGAAGCGAGCACTCAGCCAGTGCCCGCACGCCGCAGCGAGGGAGCCGGGCGCGAGGGCCGATGGGACGCTGTTCGTGGTGCACCTGAAGAGCTTCCTGGAGCAGCAGGGCCTGCAGGGCTACGACCCCAGCCTGGACGTCCTCCGGGGTAGCGTTGCTGGTGGCAGGCACGGGGCGGCGGCAGGGCATGCGTCCTCACCCAGTGGCAGCGTGTGGCTGGATTGGCCCTTTCTCCCCCGCCGCACGGAGGCAGGACACCAAGGCAGAAGCCTCTGGGGTGGGGCAGATGGCGAGACAGGGCCCCTTGCAGAGCTCTTCCCTCCCCACAGTGACCGAGGAGGACCTGCGAGCGCTGGCAGAGGTGGAGCGCGTGGCCCAGCGCAGCCTGGTGAGTAGCTGTGCCGCCGCGGCCTGGCCAGCACCCGGGGGTCGCGGGGCTTGGGGCACACGAAGCAGTCCCCGCTGCCCTCATGCTGCGCACAGGCCGAGGCCCCGGGGAGCGCCTGCACCGTGGTGCACGTGGTGAGCGGCGAGGAGGAGCTGCAGCAGCAGAAAGCCGACTTGCTCTGGAGGATGCTGGAGCCCGGGGCGCTCTCTGCCGCGCAGGTGAGGGGCTGCGCTGGCCTCGTGCCCACCTGAGGGCAGTGGGGGGAGCTCGACCTGCTGTGCTCCCCAGCGAGGGGGCAGGGGCTCGGCTGTCCCCAGCCCAGGCTGATCTCTTCTCTCTGCTTTAGAAACACCTCGTGTGTGGGCCAGTGAAGGCCGCAAGCGGTTCAGTCCCTGAAGGGGCCTCTCAGTACTACCAGTAAGTGGGGGTCTGCTACCAGTCGCTCCCCAGTGCTGCCTGCTGTTGCACTTTGTCAGGGGCGGCACCTGGCGCTGTGGTCACTGCCTCGGCCAGGCCACGGGTGCTGCTGACGGCTCTGCCAGCAGGGCCAGGCTCGGCGGTCGCAGCCAGGGGGTGCCTGGGCTTTCACCTGCGCTCATCTCCCCAGGCTGCGCCAGCGCCAGCTGCACAAAGCCTCGGTGATGAAGTACGGAGACCTCGCCCATGGTAACGTGTCGCCCGCACTGGGGCAGAGGAGCTGCTAGCACCTCAGGGTCCTGCCTGGCACATGCAGGAGCAGGCGGTGCGAGGGGAGGCAGAGGTCGGTA
The DNA here is from genome assembly GCA_030014935.1 of Caiman crocodilus. NCBI lineage: Eukaryota > Metazoa > Chordata > Crocodylia > Alligatoridae > Caiman > Caiman crocodilus. The sequence goes on along the minus strand of JAGPOW010003182.1, from coordinate 15,023,508 downwards.
CCTGCAGCATCCGTACTCTGTCCCCCTCCTCCACACAGACGAGTCCTGGACCGAGGTCATCAGGGTCCTGACCTCCGCAGCCATCCGCTTTGAGATGCTGAGCACAGCCCACCGCAGCCAGGTGAGAGCCGCGAGGCTGCCTCATGCCCAAGGACAGCAGCATGGTGCCCCCTAGCCCCGTGCCCAGGGTCTCTGCGGATGGGGTGACGCTGCAGGGCCTTCCCCAGGGCACGGGGGTCCAGAACTCCCTGGAGCAGGGGTAGGCCGAACTTGGTATTGGGGAGCAGGGAGTTGGGGGACCAGGCAGCCTCTCCCCACAGATCACACTGGACCTGGCAGATGGCGGCGTCTCCACCAAAGGCACCCGGAGCGGGGCCTTTGTGATGTACAACTGCGCCCGGCTGGCCACACTCTTCCAGACATACCAGCAGGCTGTAGAGCAAGGTGAGCGTGGGCCAGCCCTGCCGGCAGGGTGCGGGAAGTGCTGGCAGGTGGGCCCAGGCTGGGGCTCCGTGCCTAGCGGGTTGGTTGAAGGACTGCCGGGGTGGGAGCATGGATCTGACAGGCTGGGCTGTGGAGACACCAGTATCAGGCACCTGGGGCACAGCCTGGGGCTGGAAACCCTTGGCCCCAAGTCTGCACAGCCACGGGTACTGACCAGTCCAGCCTCTGCTTCCAGGTACCTACCCAGCCTTGCCTCCGCCGCCAGAGCTGGACTTCTCCTGCCTCCGGGAAGAGGTGAGCAGGGCAGAGGACCCAGGCTGGGGGGAGCTGCTCCCTCAAAGGGCTCGGGCAGCACAGCAGGAGGCGAAGGGCAGAGCCCAGGGGCTGTTGCTGGCTTGGAGGGAGGCAGCTGCAGCCACTCGGCGCCACAGGGAAGCATTGGGTCTGCTCCAAGCTTGGGGCCAGGGGCTGAGAAGGGAGCAAGGCAACACTCACCCACATCTCCACTCCCTGCCAGGGCGAGTGGCTCCTGCTCTTCAACCACATCCTCCCCTTCCCTGAGCTCCTGCAGCAAGCAGCTCAGCTCCCCATCTCCAGCAGCGGGATCCGCATCACGGCCAACACTGAAGCGGTAAGAGGCGGGTGCTTCCTCAAGCAGGGGCAGAGGAGCCGGTGGGAGGCAGGGCGAGGGACAGGCTCACGTGCCACGTCTTGCAGGTGTGCAGGTTCCTAGTCCAGCTCAGCATGGATTTCAGCTCCTACTACAACCGCGTCCACGTCCTGGGGGTGAGTCCTGCAGCCATGGGGCCGGCACTGGCCAAGGGCCCTGTCCCACAGTTGCAGCCCTCACTGCTGCCTTCTCTCTGCAGGAGCCGCTGCCTCATTTGTTCCCCTCGATGCTGGCCCGGCTGCAGCTGCTGAGTGCGGTGAGGGACGTGCTGCACAGCGCCCTGGCCACACTCCACCTGCCACCCCTCAGCCAGGTCTGACAGCGAGGACTCTGCCGATGCCAGCCAGGGCCGGTCTTGCCACTGCCCTCCGCAGTCATAGGCGGTGCAGGGTGCTGGTGAGCCCACGGGACAGAGGAGGTGGAGAGGTCAGCTCCACCTGAGCCGGGTGCCCTGTTTGGAGCAGACAGGACCTCCAGGGAGCCACCCTCCTATGGAGACATCTGCTTATGCTTTCCTGAGGTGCTATTGCTTCTGCCCACCTGGGGCCAAATACAGCCTGTCCCCCAGCTGCTGCCTGGTGCCTGCTTGACCCGTGCCCTGACTTGCTGCGGGGGGAGGGAGTGACCCCAGGCAGGCGCTGCGGGTCCCTAGCACAATGGCTGCAGCAGCTGGAGTGTGAGGAGCTGGCGTGGGCATGCTAGGACTGGCAGGTGAAGTCGCAGCTGAAGGGAAGGTTGGTGACAGGTGGTAGCTTTGCCTTGGGCAGCCTGGCCCTACACAACCCCCAGGGGTGCACACCTCTGCCACAGCACAGCTGCCTGGGCCCTGCTGTCCTGGGCCCTGCGGCCTGGCTCTCCAAGACCTGGGCAGAGGCTGATGGGGCCAGCGAGTGCCACATCGCTACCCCCCAGGTTCTGGCTCTGCTGGGCACCGTGAGGGCTGGGCTGCTCCCCTGCAGTGGCACAGAGAAGGCATCTCAGGGCCTTGTGTTTGGTGGCAGCTGGTTACAGCCCTCGGGGCCCTGCAGCAGTAATGAGCACCCACGTCCGGGTTCTCACTGCTCTCCCCGGAGCCTCCATCTGCTGCCCCCCCTCCCCCGTGAGCCACAACCAGGTGCAGGGGAACCACCGAGGGCGTCTCACTGCCCTCCTCATGCGCCGGGCTAGGCACTCGGGGCAGTTCCGTCCTGCTCAGCTGCACAGCAGCAGGAATTGCCAGAGCTGTGGGGCAGAGGCATCCAGGCATGGCACCCACCAAGGGAAGGGGACACATCCTATGCACCCATGGAGCCTGGCTGGCAGCCAGTCCCCCAAGGGACAGCAGGGAAGGCACCTCCAGGCACAGGCTGCGCAGCCTGCGTGGTGACAGCAGCAGCCTCTTGTGGACCACGTGGCACCCTCCCCCTGCACCAGGAGCTCCATCTCTACCTCCTGGTGTCTCCCACGGGGCAGGGTTGCACTTGTGTGCCTGGCGCAGCCCAGGGTACAGCCCGCGCCTGGGTCACGGACAGCAGTGCTGCCTGCTCACGTGCCTGGAGAGCTGTCTGCAGCAGCATCACAGCCCAGCCCGGCCTGCAGCTCTGAAGCAGCCGCAGCAAGGGCACAAAGGCAGCTGCCAGCCAGGCACAAAATACGCATGGGGCTCCAGTGCCAAGTATTCGCCACAGCAGCTGCGTGGTCCCAACCCCTACCCCCCTCCCAGGAACGAGGGCGCCCAGCCTGGCCCCAGGTCACCAGCTCTTTATTGCCCGCTCAGGCCTGGCACCACATGACCTCCAGGCCCTGCCCAGCCAGTGCACAGCAGTAGCCTGGCTGCTCTCCCGGCCCTGTGGCTTCCCAGCAGTCCAGCTCCGCCACGTCTGCCACGGGGCAAAACCTGGCACCCAGGAAGACGAGGCCCGCCTTGCCCAGGTGCCACAGCACAAGGCGCTGGTCCACAGAGGCAGAGGCCAGCAGGTCGGGCTGCAGCAGCCGCAGCCCAGTCACAGAGGCTGCGTGGGCGCTCGGCTGCCGCAGCTGCTCCTGCACCAGGACTGGCGTGGTGGCTGCACCCACAGCCACGACGCACACGTGGATGGAGCCATCGTCACTGCCGCTGGCCACCAGGAAGCACCCGCTGGGCATCTCGAGGACGTGGAGGCTGTTCACACCGCAGCTGTGTGCTGGGACGGTCAGCACCGGGGCACCCAGGTCTGCAGGGCAGAGAGGCATCAGTGCTGGGCTCGCACCCCGGCACAGGGGGTATCAGAGCATCCCTCACCCCAGGGCTGCGTCTCCTCGTCCGTTGGCCCCGGGGCTGCCATGGCCTGAGCGACGGTGGCGGTGATATCCCAGAAGGCAATGTTGCCATCCGTGGCGGCACTGCACAGGAAGTGCTTCCTGGGGAAACGCGCAGGGTGGGGGCGTAGTCGGGGGCAAGGACGCTCTGTCCCGTACGGCTCCCACAGCCTAGGTGGCCCCTGCTGCCTCCATGCCAGGGGGTTGTTGGGGGCAATGCCTGGCTGCTGCTCGGGGTCCCTGCCCCTCACCCCCCCAGGCACGCACCTGGCACTGCCGGCCGGCCGGCGCACAAAGGCCTCCACCTGGAGGACGCAGCGCTGGTGGTGGAAGGACTCGGCGACGAGCTGCAGGCACCGGGCAGCCTCCTGCAGCACAAACAGCCTGTGCCCCAGACCCAACAGGGTCAGCACTAGGGCAGGCGCTCCCCCAGCTCCCTGCCTTCAGCCAAACCAGCCTGGGGCACTTCCAGCTGGGCCCTCGCGCCTGCAGAGCTGTGCCCCCCCCCGCAGGGCCTCACCGCACAGCTCCGTCGCTGCAAGCAGCAGCCAGGACCAGGCAAGGTAGCGGCAGCTCCGTGGCATCAGCGCCAGCCACGACCGCAATGCGCATGTACCTGGAGCACGTGGCACCGTCACCCCACCTGCAGAACTGGCCCCAGGGCCCCTGCCCCACACGGGAGCAGCAGAGCCCTGCCAGCCCCACCCCACGGAGCCCCAGGCGCCCGGCATGGGGGGGTCGTCACCTTGTCTCAGGATCCATCTTGACCATGCGGTGCCTGTTTCTCATACGGTCCCAGTGCTCGTCCAGCCGGTGGGAGGCCACGTGCAGCACCTGGCAGGCGATGCCAGCTGGGGCCGTGGGGGCTGCGCTCAGCAGCAGCCGGTAGCACTCCAGCTGCGCCCGGCCCCCCGCCGACACCAGCAGGGCCGACAGCTCCCCGGGCACAGGCGGGCTCAGGCTCCCGGCAGCTACGGCCAAGGCCCTGATGCTAGAGATGTGGTCACTGAGCGTGGTGAGCGGCATGGCCATGCCTTCCTCTGTGTTGAGGGCCAGGACCGTGGCTGTGGTGTCCTCGCTGCCCGTGACAAGCACATGCAGAGGAGGGCGGCCTGGTCCAAGCACGGCCCCCACATGCCGCACACTTGTGACTTGCCGCCCGTGCAGGGCCTCGCGCAGCACCTGCAGCCCAGAGGAGCCCGCCTGGCCACAGCAGACATGCACGGCCCCGGCCTGCACCCAGGCGAAGGCATCAGTGGTCGTGCCGCGATGGTAGCTCCAGGAGCGGTGGCCCCCGCCACAGGGCAGGCAGCGCAGCGGGGCGCCAGCACGGGTGCTCCACAGCACGAAGCTATCGGCGTGGAAGCCCAGCACCAGCAGGTCGCCATCGGGTGTGAAGCGCAGCTCCTCCACCCACTCCAGCCCCTTGCCGGGCCTCTGCCGCCGCATCTCCTCCAGCCGCCCAGCTCGCACCCGCACCTGCCGGAAGCAGCCGTCCCTGCCCGTGCTGTACACCAGGCCCTCGTGACAGGTCACCGAGGTCACACCCGCCTTCCCATGCAGCCCGAAGAGGAGGGAAACGGGACCCTGCGTGGGGGGCTCGCCACCGGGTTCAGGGGTGTTTCTGCAGGCCGGGGGCTCCTCGCTCTCTCCCTCCCCTTGGGCAGGATCCGGGCCGCAAGGGAAGAGCAGCAGAGAGCCCCTGCGGTCACCACAGACCCAGAGCCCGTCCTGGGGCAGGAAGGTGGTGCTGGTGTGCCAGCGATGTTTGCAAAGCGGCAGCAGGTAGCGTCCCCGGGGGATCAGCACCAAGCCCTGGCCCCCAGGGCCGCAGCAGGCCTCCAGCCAGAGCAAGGCACCCTCAGGGCCCGAGGCGAAGAGCGCGCAGGTGCCGGGGTCGCTGCCTGGGCGCCGGGCCCAGCTCAGGCTGTGCACCTTGCCTGCAAACAGCTGCCGCTCCGCCCCGCCTGCCACATGCTCCAAGGCGAAGACCCGGACGTGCCCCCCCAGGCTGCCCATGGCAACCAGCGCGGCTCGGCCCGGCAGCCGCACCACCTCCAGCAGCCCGTAGGAGCGGAAGCGCCCGTCCTCCAGCACCGGGCTCCAGCGCCCGGAGCCCGTGTCGCAGGCGTGGACAGCGCCCGCGTCCGTCAGCACCAGCAGCTGGTTGGGATCCACGAGCCGCACGGCCCGGGGGGCTCCGCTGCTTGGGGGCGTGCCCAGGTCCCGCTGCTGCAGCTCGTCCCCGCGGAGGTGCCAGAGCCGCGTCCCGGCGTCCATCCCGCCCGTGGCCAGCCAGCCCCGCTCCTCGTGCACAGCCACGGCCCGGACGCCGCGGCCCCGGTGCCCCTGGAAGCTGCGGACCACGTCGCCGCCAGAGCTCCACAGCAGGCAGGCGCAGTCTTCGCCGGCGCTGACCAGGCCGTCGCGCAGCAGCTGCACGGCCCACACGCGCGCCTGGTGGCCGTAGCGCACCCAGAGGCAGTGGGCGGGCGTGCGGGGGGCGCGCAGGTCGCCCACGTCCCACAGGCGCACGCTGCGGTCGTCAGCGGCGGAGGCCAGCAGCCCGCGGCCCGGCGCGTAGCACATGCTGAAGACGACGCCGTCGTGGCCGGCCAGGCGCGCCCGTGGCCGCACCCCGCCGTCTGCCTGGGCCGGCTCGGCCGCACACCACACCACCAGCTGCTTGCCCACGGTGCCGGCCACCAGCGCCAGGTCATGCCAGGCGTCGCCGGCCAGCAGCGCGGAGTAGAGCACGCTGTGGTCCTGGCAGCGCGCCTCGCGCAGGGGGCGCCGCGCCGCCCAGTCGAACAGCGCCACGGCGTTGTGGGCCAGCGCCAGGGCCAGCCGCTCGCCCGCGCCCCGCAGCCAGCGCGCGTCCCACACCCAGTCGTGCAGCTCGCAGGGCGGCCCCCGCGGCACCAGCTCCGCCGCCGCCCCGCGCCCGCGCAGCTCCAGCACGGCCAGGCCCTTGCCCCCGAAGGCGGCCAGCACAGGGCCCGCGGCGCCGGCCAGGGGCTCCCGCCGCTCGCGCAGCCCGTGCACCGTGTGGCCCCGCAGCACCCGCCGTGCCCGACGCCCCGCGCCCGCCTCCGCCGCCGGGCTGTACAGCACCACGCCGGGACCCTCGCCTGCGGGGACGGAGGGAGGAGGTCAGGGGAGGGCCCTTCCCCACGCCCCGGCCCCGCCCCCGCCCCGGCCCCGGCCCGCACGCACCGGCCAGCAGCTGGTCCCCCACGAAGGCGAGCGCGGTGACGGGCGCCACCAGCACCAGCGGCTCCATCGCGGGGGCGGCCCCGGCCCCGGCCCCGGCCTCGCCCCGCACCATGGCACCCCGACGCGCACGTGGGCCGGCGCCGCGGGAACTCGAGGGCGTGGCCACCGGCCGTGGCGCACTGGCCCCGCCCCTGCCGGCGGACCAATCTGGCGGCCCCGCACTGCCGGGCACCACCCCACTTCCGGATTCTGCAAGGTGGCGCGCCATTGGCCCGTGGTTGCTAGGGGCGGTGCGCAGCCCGGTGCCAGGGCCCCTCCCGCGACAGAGCAGGGCCGAGCCCGAGCCCGAGCCTCGCAGCCGCCTTTATTGCACCGCCCGGGGGCGCTGCTCGGAGACAGCAACAGCCATGGCGATGGCGTCATCCTCCCGCGCGTGCGCCCCGGGCCGCAGGAGCTGGGCACGTGGCAGGGGCGAGGGCAGCGTGCGAACCGGGCAGGCCGAGGAGTCCCTAGAGCTCGGCGTGCTTGGCGCTGTCCGGTGTGTCCGCCGCCCGCTCGCTCTGGGCTGCCGCACCCTCGCCTGTGTAGCGAGCCACCTCCTGCTGGAACTGCAGCTGGCGCCGCCGGTTGGGGTCCACATTGATCCAGTTGTTGGCCACCCACTTGGTGCCCTGCGTGACCAGGCAGCCTCCGTGCAATGAGTACTCGTCCAGCTCGCCCACCCAGCCTGTGGGGCAACGGCAGCGCGCTGTGCCAGGGCAGGCGGCATGGCCCAGCACCGCCTGACCAGGCAGCTCCTTCCTCCCTCAGGCTTCCCTGCTGCCTCCTGGGCTGGCCAGTCCGGATCACGGCGTGCAGGTGTGTTTGGGGAAGCCAGGTGCCACCCACCGCACGCAGCAGGGCAGGATAGCCGGAGCCTCGCTGCCTGCACCTGACAGGGACAGGGCCCAGCCTCTCGCAAGCCACTGAGGGTCTGTTCCCATGCACCGGCCCTGCCGCCCCCAGGGACAGGGACAGGGCTCCCGCAGCCCGCGGTAGGGACGGCAGGAAGCGATTCCATCTCAAGGTTGGAG
>JAGPOW010003182.1:14963946-15004479 GCA_030014935.1 Caiman crocodilus | reverse complement strand
GGCGGCGGCGGCGGCGGCGGGGCCGCGGCCCGGGGAGGCGGGGGGCGGGTCGGCGTCGCCCGCGCTGAGGTGCACGAAGAGCAGCAGCCCCAGCACGTTGAGAACGTAGAGGTGCGCGAAGACCATAAGCACCACGAAGTAGGGCCGCGAGCACACGGGCCGCGGGCGCCCGCCGGGGGGCCCGGGCAGCGGCCGCCCCTCCGCCGCCGCCCCCCCTGCCGCCGCCGCCATTGCCGGTCTCCAGGCAACCGTCGCCGCGGTAACACGTCACCGCGCACGCGTCGCGCGCTCGCCTCAAGGGCGCCTCCATCTTGGCTAAGGGCAAGCCGGCTCCGGGCTGGCAGGGAGGAAGCGGGATGTGGCGGGCATCTTTACTGAGGGCACACACCCCCCCCGCCACGTCAGCGGCCATCTCGAGTGAGGGCAGGTTCTGGCTTCAGGCAGAGCCAGGGCTCGTGAGGCCGCCCTCAGCCGAGGCCCCCGGCCGGTCCTGCGCTGCTTACCCCGCCCCTCCCGCGGCCGCTTGACCCGTGGTCTTCCGATGCGAAACCGGACACCTGCGTCCATGTGTTCAGGGGACAACGGCGGACATAAGGGCGTCATGTTTGGCATCACCGGAGGGCAGACGGCCGAGCAGCAGAGATGTGATGGCTTGCAGCCAGGAGGCATCTTCCGCGGCGGGGCGGGGCGGAGGCACAGGGGACCCCTTTCATTGCACCGGCTCCGACGCTGGAGAGCTCTGGCCGCGCTTCGGGCCCGGGGAGGCGGCGGGGAGCTGCGTTCCTCCCTCCCTCCCTGCGCGCGCCGCGTCCCCTGCAGAATGAAAACTCTGCTCACGTTTAAAATTAGAAATTCACAATTTATTTCAAATAAACCACTTCACCTCTGGCAAGCATCTCACGGGCAGCCTCCCCCACCGCCCTCTGGGGCAAGGCTAGGTGCACCCCTGCTCCCGGCACACAGCCCCCGAGGCATCGCGCTCGGCTCCCGCAGCCGCCCCGGCTACCTGAGACACCTGCGGCCGCCCCTGTGGAGCCGACGCGGGCGAGGGAGGAAACCCCTAGAACACGTCTCGTCGAAAAATAAAGTTCTATGTATCGCCTGCTGAAAACGTCTGAAACCTGGAGCGCGCGATTCTAGTACAGAAACCTCCTGCCGTCCCGCCCGCGCTGGCACAGCACGCCCGCCCGTGCGCGGGGCAGCAGTCATGCAGTTCGGATCAGCAGAAAACACCGGGTTACTGCCTGGGAAGCCTGAGGACTGTTAGGGGGCAGCTGCGAGCAAAGCCGGAGTGCGAGGCAGGCTGGCGAGGGGGCAGCAAGCAGCTAGCTGCAAGGAGGGAGGGAGAAAAGCGCGCCAAGACAGACAGACACGCTACCGCTGCGGAGGGGAACGTCCCACAAGCAACAGCAGATGTGGGACATTCGCCTTTGCTCTCCCGAGCTCCCCTTTTCCTTCCCGTTGGGCACCTGCCTCTGATGGCACCAGCAGCAGATGGAAGGGTGCAAGAGATTGACACCTGAGTCACCCCATGGGAGCCAAGGGCAGAGAGTAGACAGAGGAGCCGTGCACGAGAACCAGGAAATCCCAGCCTCCCCTGCCAGGACTGTCTGAGGGAGCACAACCTGCTGACAAAGCTGGGGCTGCAGGTAGTCCCGGAGAGCAAGGCAGCTTCTCAAGCAGTGCCTGGCACTGGGCATTTCCACAGTGCTCATCGCCCACGTGGCGCAGCAGTCTGAACTGCAAGTCAGTTCTCGGTGCCCACAGGGGTGGTTCCAGCTAGGGATGGAGCTGCATGAGAGTCGTGACAAGCACCCAGAGAACATATGCTCATCCTTGCTCAAAGCTGACCTGCTGTGCAGGGAGGAAGAGGCAGAGCTGAGCTGTGGGGATTAGACACCTCCACATACCTCTCGTAAAGAGGCTAAATCTCATCTGAATGCAGCTAGCTTAACAATAACACCAACTCACAGCCTACATCAATACACAGGATGTCTTTAAAGACCTGTATAAGCATTAAATCTCCACCCTGTTGTATTCTCCAAACTCAAAAGAGTAGTTCATATAACAGCTATTTCTTTCCCAAACCAAGATGCCTTCTGTTTTTGCCACCTTTACACTGTTAAATCTACAACACCATGCTGGCTACCAGAGCCATAAGGTAGCCACATTTCAGACAGAGAAAAATGTAACTCCCAAAGTACAGTTCTAGTTTTCTCAGTTATGCAGAAACTAACAACCCCCCAATCCATCAAGGGTGACATCGAGATATTCTAGCACTGGGCTGTGTCAGGTCAACGCTCACAGGAGTGGCAGGGAACGGAATTCCACTCCTTTCTGCCTACATCAGGGGACTCCATCTACTCCGCTTCTGCCGGCCTGAAGCAGACAGAGAGAGCACCAGAGAGACTTGCAGTCTACTAACCCTGTTATTAGCCTGTGACCTGGTAAGTAACTGCCTGCTCATGTGCTGACATTACAGTAACTGCTTTGAGGTTAGTTCCCTCCCAAGGTGAACAAGGCATTTTCACATCTGCTCAATTTACTTAGGTTTCACATTAAAAAATAAAGGTTGTAGAAGAGTTCCAAGCCCCTGCAAACATGATAGCATTCACAGGATCCACCCAGCATCATTCACATGGAGACAGAAATAAAATGAAGTCTGCCAATTACTTTCCAGGATGGCTCAGCACAGGCTCCAACAGCACAGCACACTCATCCCCAAAGGCCTGGCTACACAGCCCACACACGTCAGGGCTCACGTCAAACAGGGCTCTTCTCCCTTGGCTCAAGGAACAGGATCAGCCTTGTTTATCCAGGTAACACAGCAGGTGGGTCTGATCTGATCACTGCCAACCTGCAGACACTGACACAACACAGCTTATTCCAAGCTGCTGCACACCACCAGGCTCTATCCAACATGGTCAGGACAGCTGCAATTTAACAGTCCCTCACTGCTGTACTTTTGGCAGCAAAGAACACCCGCACTCCAATAAAACAAGTAAGGCAAAATCCATGCAGAAGACAAACTCTCCGATGGCAAGGCTCCCACTTGTACCCAGACACGCCGTCTCCATCATGCCTCCATTTGCGCAGCACAAACTCCTGCCTGGGCATTTCACAGAAGAGATCACACACCACTGCGCTAATCTGCAGCCACTGAGGTGCTCAGGCTCAGACCTCCAGCCGCCCCCCTGAGAGCCAGCCACTCTCCTCATGCAGTCACTGGCCAATGCTATGAAGCATGTGTTACAGGAGGAAAGGGGATCGCAGCTGGGTGGTTTCACAACTCTCAGTGCCTAAGAGGATTTGGAGGCAGAGGGAGGGAGAAAAAGCCTGTGGAATTTACAAGCAGATTATTGAGGAAAAACACTCCACTGCCAATTTATTTTTAAAAAGGGTTGTGTGTTATTCTAAGCTTTGTTTGTATAATTGTACAACCGTTGAAAATTACATAAGTTGTAATGATCTAATACTATTAACAGCCATTCAGAAAAAACTCCCTCCCTCCAAAACCAACCAGGGCGGGAGGAAAGTGTCCTGTGAACTATGCCATTCTGACCTCTGCCCTCTAGCCTGGCAGAAACAAAACGCAGAGATAAGAACAGGAACGGACTAAGAGGTGGTGTTTGCGTGTGTCTGTTTTGCAAGGGGCGGGGGTGGATCTGTCCTTGGCTGTGTTTTCCCAGGGGCGGTGCCCGTGTCTCACGAGGAAGCCACCATCATGTTGCTTGCCGCTGTCACCCCTGCACTCTGCCATCTGCTCCCACCTTACGTGTCATGGAAGTCTTTCAGCAGGGTCCTCCTCCTCTGCTCTGCTATGTGCATCTGATTCTCCAAGTCCTGGAGTCAGGAGAGAGCGCTGTCAGTCTGCACCACATGTAGTGGAGCTCTCCGCAAGGACCTTTCCATGCCCCTTGCACCCCATGGTCTCTGACCCTGGGTTAGAAGAACCCAGCTCTCCCCAGCTCTCATGGGGGTTCTGCGTCACATCTCCAACCTCAAAGGCTCTGTACCAAAATAATCAGCCCTGCAAATGCTAAATGCTGCTTTCTGCAGGGACTACTGGCTCCTTTCAGTCAACCAGGCGCAGCCAGAGGCCTTACTCTCTCTGCTAGCATGGGCATTGCTGTCACAGCAGCCACAGGCCAAAGGTCAGCCTGAGAAGCTAATCCCTGGTGCTCGCCTAACTGCCAGGCTGGGCAGGGGCTTGCGTGTCGTTTCTCAGCCACCTAGGCCAGCCAAAATACTCACGCCTCGGTCGTAGCTGTCTGCTCGCTCCACCTTCCATGAGAGGTTTTCAATTTCTGCCTCCAGCTGGGCCTGCTGGTACTCAAACTGCAACCAACAGCACAGATCATTAGCAATGTCAAGGGGCAACTACGCCACTGCCCAGCAGCCGCAGGGAGAGGAGCTTGCTCCCAGCCCAGCCTCTCACAACAGAAGGGGGCCGAACAAACCTCCAGAAGAGCTGGGGAAAGCAGTAAGTAATAAGGCTTCAGGAGCAGCAGCTTCATGATCACTGGGGGGCTAGTGCTGCTCAGCTCTATTTATGACTGCCCAAGTGCTCCAAGACTCTGGACCCAGAAGAAATTGCTACAACCATCCACGGTGCAGCATGGAGATAAATGCCCATCCCCCCCAACACCTGGGCTGCAAACCCCCACCCACAGTCTCCAGGACCTGCTGGAGACATCACTCACTAGGCCCAGGCATGCAGAGCAGGGAAGCATGTCCAAGGGTCCAGCAGCTGTAATTAGCAGGGGATCAGTCAGACTCATTTGTCCTTCCTATCCTGACTCCCCACATGAGAGAATGCCCAGGAGACCAGAGGGGATCTGGGGCCCACACAGCCCGGGACTCTCACAGGCCACCCTGGTGCTGGCTAGACATCCCAGAGACTGTTACCCTGTGGCAAGTTGGGCTGCAAACACACGATGCCTCCTGGCAGCAGTGTAGCTGAGCAACGTGCTTCTGGCTTCCCTCTTCAGGTTCCCACAATCTCTCTCCTGCTAGAGTTTCTGCAAGGCTCATTTGATGCCAAGGTCCTGTTCCTTCCCCCTTCCCAACAGGGCCGATGGCCAGGAGTCACCAACTCTGAGCTCCCAGGTACTCACTAGCTTCTAAGCTAACTAGAACAGCAACATGAACTCTTAACAGTGAAAACAGGCTGATAAGCTGAACATGTCACAATGCAGCACTGCTCTACAGCAAGCCTTAAGTGAGGCTCTTGAAGGGGGACTTAGCAGCAGTTTTACTGTGGGAAGGGAGAGCAGTCCAGGATCTGGGGCCATCACAAAGCATGCAGATCTATAGGGTTTAGTTTCACACCTATGCAGCTCATACTCAATCTCTGGGACTGAGAGACAAGCCCCGGGTCCCCTTGGCCCACCATGTAAGTCCCAAGCTAAGCAGTTGGAAACAGAGTGCCAGACACCTTACCAGCTTCTTCCTGGGGCCAGACTCCATGTAGTAAGCGTATGGATAAGTGTACTGCAGGGTGTAGCGACACTGCAAGAGTGGAGGGGGAAGAGATTCTCAGATCCAGACCACACTAGCATAGAACATTTCTGTGACAGACACAGAAACATGACCACAGAGCCTGGTCTCTTATGACTGTATGCATTATGGTAGATAGATGCTCTGAGGCACAGAGCAGCCCAGCACAAAGAAAAACAGAGCCACTCCCACAAGTAGCTTCTTCTCAACCCTGAGGGGTTTATGCACTGAGTCCAGGAGGGCTACCTGTTTGGCAGTGCAATCCCTGGCCACAGGCCCTCTCCTGTACTGTCCTGGAGTAGAGCACTTGGGTATGCAAGCTCCCCTTTGGCAGCAAATGAGCCCCTTGTGCCCACCTTTGCAAGCAGCTTTGCAGCATTCTGCAGGTACTGCCAGTCTATCCACGTTCCCAGGTTGTTCATCACCCTCTCCTGGATCTTCTCCTGGATGCGCTGGTATGTCTGTGCCTCTAGCTGCAGGCTTTTATTGTGGTTCTCCCACTGCAAAAGCAGAGGGACACAGGCATGAGACCAAAGCGCTGCCACTGGCAGACAAGTTCTAGCAAGCATAAAACAAGGTGAAGTGAAGTCCAATGAAGCAGGACTGGTCACAGCAAGGATGGGGGCAAGGCAGCACACCCCAGCTGCAAGCCATAGGCTGCACAGGCCACAGGAGGCAGGAGCAAACCCAGCCCCTCTGTAAGCAGAGATTAGCATTTCCCATGAACTCAGCCAAATCTAATATCTGTGCTAGAACACACTGTAAACATGGCTGCTCCCCAGAAGTCCTGGGGCAGGAAGGTTGAGATTACAGGTCATTTTTTCAGAACAGGCTCATGCTATGTGGAACAAGCTGGTGGATCTGAATGCAGCAGCAAGCACTTGCTGACCTCACTGACAAGGGCCGTTGGGAACTCTCTTCTTAAGGAGCTCTATCAGAATGGCTCGGTTTGGCCACTCCCAGCCATGCCCGCTGCAGGGGAAAGGGGTGCTGCAGCTGTCTCACTGGCTAGTGACACAGTCCAGAAACCTTAAGCATGACTCACAAGGAAGTCCCCACAGCATTTACAAAAACACAATGGACTTTAGAATCCACCTCCAAGACTACACCTTCTCCTGCCAGGCAGGCTGTCCTGTGGGCAAGGCATCACCTTCCCCCATTTCCTCTAGGAGGGCAGAGCAGTGGCTTGCTGAGGACAAGGGAGCAGGAAGCGTGTGGTGCATCAGACAACATAAGCAACATGCCACACTTGCTCTGGTGAAGGACACAGGGCACGAGCTTGGGATTTGTTGGGATGGACTCAAGTCTGACCTATGCTGGGCTCAGGATGTTATGGTATCTGCACAGACTCTTTGGTGAGGCAGTTTCTTGCACACATATTACTGGCAGGGACCTTTGCACCAGGCAGGGAGCATTACAAGGCTACAGCAGCTCTGGCCAAGGAGATGTCTCCTACCCTCTCAAAATAGAACAAGTACTTCTTAAGGGCCTCCCTGGCCTGTGCTTGCTGACTCTGGTTTACAATATCAGGATTCTCTTTGTACCGACTGCATTCGTAGTACTCGCTGCCATGCGTCTTCCAGTCTCCCAGACACATCCAGCAGAAGTCTGTAAAGAACAGCAAAGCACAATCACTATGATGCACACAAACAACACAACAGATTCCAGAAAGATGATGCAGAGGCTGTTTCTCTGCAACTTGTCAGCAGTGCCCTGCAGCCACCGAACACCTAAAGCTTCTCAATTCCAAGAGCAGCCAGGTTGTGATCTGTGAACTACAAATATAACATCTTTTTTTTTTTTTTTTTTGGAGGGTGGGGGGGATGGTCAGGGATCAGCACTGTGCAAACCTTTGTCCTTGAATGGGGAATTCCAGCTTGCAGAGACTACTGCATCCTCCAAGTGCCACTGGGAGGTGGCTTAGGTCAATATGGAGCACCCGACACTGGGACTACCCATGTCCACAGGCTGCACCTCCTCGCTAAAAACAAGGATGGTTGCAGCCTTCAGCTCAGCTCACACTATAGGGCTGCTGCTACTCTAACAGTGGCTGAGCCCCCCAGGGAAAAGACATACCTTCTCATGCCAGAGGTTTTGCTGGCACAGCTCCAGTGAACAACCTGCCCAACCCCTCACTGGCATGGCTGTGCTGGCAAAACCATGGGTCACAGGGAAAGCTTTACCTGCAAGCAAGCTGCAGCTTTCCAGGTGCCACCAGTCTGCCAACATGGATACTCCTAATCTGATCCCACAGTGCACAACTCTACGCAGAGGGTGTGCGCTCACCTCTGACTGCAACAGCTACTACCAGACCTAGCCCTCTCTAGTGGCTTAACGGGCTTCTGTGAAATGCAGAGACAGGTGAGAATTGAAAAGGACATGCAGAGCAACTCGGAAGCCCACAAAATGTGGCTTCCTGGCTTTAGGCATGAGACACTGTAGTGCTGTTCTGGGACGGAGGACAGATGGACATTGCCTGCTGCTCTGGCAGCCCTGACAGGTCCCCCTTCCTGCTCAGCTGGGCTAAAATCTGCTCTTTGCAGAGTGCCAGCCAGTATGCTCAAATCCCAGGCACTGCTGTACCTGAGCTCGTTCTGCACCACAGCCCAAAAGTCCCTGCCAGTGCAGAGGAAGTGACCTGGGGCAGGAGATTTTAAAGATCTTCTGTGATGGGGTTTGTGTAGCAGTTGTTCTCAGAATCTAGTAGCTGAAAGCAAAACTGCAGTTCAGGAGCCCCCAAGTCATTTTTCCAGAGTGACCAGGCTCTGGCACCCTCCAGAAACCATTCTGTGATGGCATGAGCTCTTCTGTGACACAGGGCTGCACGAGTATGCATCCCTGGCACTGCAAGTCTGCAGTCAAGACCTAGTGCAGCAGCAGCCTGTCTGTCCGAATGGGGTAGGGTGGATGTGGCCTGGTGTGTCTGTCTCTGTAACCCTAGCTGCTTGCTCTGACTTAACACCTTGCAGTCCCATGGCAGAAGCAGCACATGTCAGCTGGTGGCCCATAATCTGTTTACCCAGAAAGTTTTCAGACCCCAGTGCCCATTATCATCATGACAGAGGGAGATGGAGACGTCTGATGTGTAGGCATTTCAAGGAGACGGAACTTAAACACCAGAGTCTGAAACCAACTAAGAACACAGCAAGTGAGACAAGAGGCCTCTATCACAGAGCAACCCCATCATCCTTCATCAGGGGAAGTGCTGTACTGGAGAGTCAGGCAGAAAGGAGAGAACACTGCCTCCTCCTCCAGAAAGGAGCACAGAGCGGATTCCAGATGCTGCAACTTACCGTGCTTGCACTTGGAGCATTGCTAAAAGAGAAGGAAAGAGGCAGCATTAGCAACTGGCAAGAAGACATGAGGGTTTCAGCTAGGGTAAGGAACATCTGGAGTGATCAGGGAACTGCTCACCATGTGATTGCAGCCTCCATTCTTTTCAATACAGATATTGCACTTGGGACACTGGAGAAACAGAAGTGCGTGTTAGAGCCGGCTGTTATGTACCATCCCGAGAACACAACCGTGATTCCTGCACCCTAATCACACACACACACTATGCTGGACAGCAAAATGTTCCAGCAGGAGGAAGGGGATGTACAACTCAGCACATCACAACCGTGGCTCTGGATAAACATTCTCAGTGCACAAAGCCAGTAGTCTTAGCATCTCCCTCAGACCAGAACGTAGACCTGCCACTCCTGGGCTACTCAGAATTAGTGCCTACACCCATGTAGGCAGAAATGCAGCATTTGTACCATGGCTCAGGCTGCAGGACCATCTGCTTCTACCAGCAGTGTCCAAGGGTAAAAACATCTCACACCTGCTTGACTGCGCACTGCTGCACACAGGTGCCCTGGTTCCATGGCCATTCAGCAGATGTGCTGGCATAGTTTCTTCCACTATTGTCACCCTTGGCTTGTGTTGCCATAAAGGACTCCGCTGGCCTAAGCAGATTTACTGTTGGAAGAGATGCCCAAAAGAAGTCAGCACCTTTTGTCTACAAACCCTTCTGCTGAAAGAGCCCCCCACTCTTAACTTCAAGGTGCAACAGCCCAAACCAGATGCAGCCATGGACAGGACAGGACTATGCACCACAAAGTGCGTTCTATTCTCCCTGCACCGGGGCATTCTGCCCTTTTCCTAACATGTGCCATCTGCTCGCAGGGACAAGTCCTTGAGCCAGCCACGTGCTGCCTTTCTGCAGTACGTCTGGCTGCAGCCTGATGTCTGCTCCAGTCTCAGGGCATAAACAGACAACCCTGCCCTGCAGTGTAATCTATATCGGTCCTATGCACAGACATACGTTACACCAGGACAAGGGCAGCTGTCCCAGGGTGGCCCCCACCCAGTGTGGGAGGCTGTTACTGCACTTTGCACCTAGCACCAGCCTGTTTGCTGTGGGAAAACTGCTGCCTCATGACGGTGGTAGATATATGTTCCACCAGTTTGGGTTTCATCTATCAGCTGAATTCTATCCCTGCTCCCTGAATTTTCCAGGGGTAATTCTCCACCACCTGGACAAAGCTATTCTAGTTTGAGAGATCTGCATAATCCGTCTACAACTTTTTACACTGGGGCAATGCCAACTGCAGTAGTAACAATGCCTCGTCTTGCAGGGCTGGGTACAAGGGAGTCAACGCAGAGGGAACACTTCTGTGATCAGCCCTCAGCACTAGCGAGGAGCTGGGCCAGAGACAACAGGGCATTGGCATCCCTGCATCAACAGCCCCAGGGAGGGGATTTGATATCACCATTGCCAAACTGCCTAGGATCCCAAGCATGGTCAGAGCTGCTGCCCCCTCTATCCAGGTGGGAAGCCAGGCACCCGCCTTACATCTTTAGTGTGAGCACTGATATAGTTGGCAGTTTCAGAGTCGTCCGCACACTTGGTGAGCCATTTTCGGATGGTGGCGCAGTCTGTAGGAGCATGGTACATCTGCCGACACTTGAAGCTTGAGAGAAAGAGAGAAAGAAATTCTCATTTCCCATTAACACCAAATCACTACGTTAATAGCCAAACAGCAAGTCTGTCCTTGGGACCAGGGTGGCAGTCACGGCAGGGAGCTTGGCATCTGGACCCATAACCAAATGCTACAGAAGCTGGGCTCTGTGTTCAGTGATCGGATACCCTGACCCAGCTCCTCAGGAGGGAGGGGGTATCCTGCTCCTGAAGCTTTCTACCACATCTTTCCTCTGCAGGGCACTGGAAACTGAGCTCCTTCTCCACCAGGGAGCAGAAATGCAGCTGGCTGCCTGCTTGAAGAACAAGCATCACCCTCTCACTGGAGCAAGGCTTTACCATCCCAGGTGCCCCATCAGGTTTTAGCTCTGGCCACAGGCACCTGGTTCTCAGACCACAGGTCCTACCTCCATGCATTTCCCTCCCAGCCCTAGGGCACTCTCCTCCTTACCAGAAGACCTCGTTGCATCGGTTGCACTGCACTCGCCGGGCTTTGGGCTCCTGCACTTGGATGACCATGGGGCAGTCAGCACCGGGACACAGCTGCAGCTGGTAATGGCTCTGCAAGTACACCAGGGCTTGGTTAGCATGTGGGGCAAGAAGGGAGAGAACGCTGTGCCAGAGGGGGCCTCACTGGGGCAGACATCCCCTCCTGTCTAAGAAGGGTGCTCAGTTACCAGCGAGGGCAACCACACCAGCTCACTCATGAAGAGGGAGCTCAGGCTCCCACGGCTGTACTGCCTAGAGACCAAGAGGGCTAACTCCAGGTTGTATGTCCCACTGCCCCGTGGCACATCCTCTGCTCTCAACCTGGGAGAGCTGGTCTCCCTCCCCGTCCTCAGGGTCTTGCCATCACTGGGAAAGGACATCCTTCACCTGGCTGCTCCCTCCCAAGGTCCTGAGCCCTCCTGCAAGATCTCACTTGAGAAACCTGACTCTGAGCTCGCAGAGTAGTGGTGTGAGCAGAGGATGCTATGCAATGGAGAGCATGCATTGCTGCCCTGGCTGCCCACCCACAGGCATCTCAGGTACTGCTGCAGGACGTTTTTGTCCTCAGCCCTGAGCTTCAAGGTCCCTGCTCAGATGCTTGGAGCCCTCTGCTTCAAGGAATGCTGAGCGCCCGCAGAAGAGTCCCTGGACTGTCCTCACAGCAAGCCTACATCGGGCGAATCACCACAGTGCTCTGACAGCAAGCTCCATATTGCCACTGCTCACACTTCCAGCCACTGAGCTCCAGTGAGGGATCGTGAAGGACATCAGGTGCCCAGACCACCATGGCTGGGGTGCCCAGCTGCAGGCAGATCACAGGGTCTCACTTTAAGGCAGGTGGCTCAACATCTGACTCACTCTCTTGAAAGACACTTCATCTTGGGGTCCAAAAACTGAGGTCCCCCAAAGCAGGTCACTTCTGAAGACCGGGCCCTATAAGCTCTGCTCCCATGAGGGCCCAGCAAGACTCCCCCAGCCTAGCACACGCACCTCCACATAGTCCCTGAAGAGGTAGCGCCTGTACTTGTCTTTAAGCTCCTCGCTAGGCAGCAATGGGAACACGAAGTCCTCTGGTGTTCGGAGCGGGCAGTCCTGGGCCATGCAGGAGACCCCTGCTCAATGACAAAGGGCAGCTGTGGCACTGGGCAACATGTGCTGTAAGCTGTTGCCCGCAGGGGGCTGCTCTCAGCTCAGTGCCCGAGAACCGTCTGTTCACAATTCCGACAAAGGAGACACCCCCTGTATCTACCAGGCTGCTGAAGAGCTGGAGCCTGGCTCCTGTTGCTGGAAGGTGACACAGCATGGCCAACCACCGCTCAGGGATGTCACACCCCTACCGCAGCTGCTCCAAGTTGCCACTGTGAATGACAGGGCAGGAGAACCTAGGCTATTCACGCCAGCACTAGTGACAAAAGGCTTCCACTGATGCAAAGGGAGCACACGTGAGCACCCAGAGGCCATGAGACCTCCAGGTCTCAAGGGCTCATTATGAAGATGGGCAGCCTCAGAACAACAGGGTGCTGAGGCTTCAAGCATAAGCCGGTGACTGGGGTCCTGGGGCCATGAGCAGAAAAAACCCATCTAGTGATTTGTTTGGAGGTAGCAGCACCCTGCAGGAACCAAGCCAAGGTCTTGGACATCCTTGCAATCCTGGGGTCAGGCCAACCAGTAGCCAGTTTAAGCACCTGAGGCACAGACTGGTTTTCCACACAGATGCTTCCCTGCTTGGCTGTCCCCCTAACAAGGCGTTATTGCAGCAACGGAACTACCCAGCTCCCAGGGGCCCACACCCCAGCGCAGCCCTGTAGCAGCTCCTGCCTTGCACTCACCAACTCCGACGCCATCCTTGACAAGCACTGTACAGTGCTGCTCCCAGCAGCTGCGGCAGAACTGATGCTGACAGGCCAGAGAGAGCAAGTTCTCCTTGCGCACAAACTGCATGCACACTGCACAGTGGTGGGAGGAATGTACCATTGCCTGGAACAGAGGTGCAAGTCAACGCGGCCGTGCAGCTGCCCTGGGTGTTCTTCATCCTGCCACAGTGGGCCTGCCCTCTTTGGCACCATGGCTCAGAGCCTGAACTAGAGCTTCCCTGGACACAGGCCGACGTGTGCCTAGCTCCCATGCTCTTGGCATCGGTTGGCACTGGCTGGAGAAGGTGCATGCCACCTTGCTGAGTGGCTCTTCTTTGGGGCCCTTGGTATCAGGGCACCACATGCTTTCTTCGCATCCCAGCCAGAGCTGCTCCACTTTTCCCTGGCATGTTTGCATCACAGGGATGTTTGCATTGAGCTGCTCCCCCATATGTGGCACATTCATGCCAATATCAGGTTTATGTCCTGGCCTGTCCCTTTTATCCAGGAAGCACTCTGCTCCCTTCCATCTCCCCACTAGCATGGCCAGTGCTAGAAGCCTTGATCCTCCACAACCCAACCTGATGCCAATTGTCCTATGTAATGACAAATCCAGGGGATAAAAGGCAAGCGAGGCCGTGGGCCAGGGCACATGCCACTGGTCAGAGAGGGAAGGGAAAGAGTTCCCTGCCCACTCCTTGTACACAAAATTTAAAGTGGATGCCTCTTGGCAGAACTTGGTTCATTTGTCACCGGCACCCCAATCCCACTGATCCAGGGAGCAATGCTCTGGGTCTTCCTCTGGCAAGGAAGCACTGAAAAGAGGAGCACGGACCAAGCTCTTGGCACCATTTCACCCTTGAGCTCTGAGAAAACTTTTCTCTCACTACTGCCATCCTAGACAAGTTCTCTGGTCAGCTGTGAGCATCCCAAGGCAGCATCAGTAGCCTTTACCTGCTGGCTTATACACGGGACACCTGCAACCTGAGGTAGAACCTACGTATCCTGGAGCCAAGACCTGCTGCACCACTCCATGTTATGTGTGCTTCATCAAAGTGCTCTGCAGAGCTTTGAGCTTTTCAAAGGGGACACAAAAAGGCCATCTGGAAACTGTGCCTCATGTTAGTACCCCATAGGACCAAAGTGCAGCCTGGCACAGCCAGAGGAAAGCAAAGCCCCTCCCAGCCACGCTCTGGTGTGTGGAGACATTTAACATGCCACAGTGGCCTCCTCTAAAGCCTCCAACGTGGGAGGTGCTGCCTGAGCCAGGGAAGAGAAAGCCCCTGCCTGCAGAGCTACTCCTCAGCCAGCCAGCAGGGAGGATGCACAGTGACAGACGGGGCAAGGAAACACTGGTGACCAGCACAAGGCACCCAAGATGCATACACAGAATGGGGACAAACCCAGGACTCCAGGTCTTAATCTCACCACCTGTTTAATGGAGACTGTCCCGGGGGCAGGAACACAGACAGACCCCACAGCCTTTTGAAGCAGTTGGAGGCTCTTGATTGAGGTGGCAGATCCAACTCTGCTGAAGGGCTACTGGGGGCAAGTTGGGCAGAGTGCCACAGCACAGGACTGGGGCAATCACTGCCAAAGGCAGACCAGAGCAACCAGCATACTTACGTGTTTAGATGAGGTGGGCTGAACTCGTGCCTCCACTAGCAACTGGGCTGAATTGGACTTGTGCCTGGAAATGAGAATTACTTGACATCAGCCTCTGTCCTGGAACCACTTTGCTTCTACTGAGGAGCAGCCCTGGCCTGACTTATAGCAGCTCTGCAAGGAGAGTCTGAAACCTCCCTGATGGATACCCACACAAACTGCACGGCCTGCCCTCCAGGGGAAGCAGCAATCCCCAAATTATCCACCATGTTTAAACTGCCTGCAAAGGAGGTTTCCTGCTAACTGCAATGGCTGCCTTCTGGGCAGCACAACTTCCCAAACCTCCCCTACTGTCCAGAGAAAAAAAAGGGGCAAGGAGGGAGCTCTGCACCTGCAGCGAGGCATTTCTGCTCACACACAGACTTGCAAGTTTGTGCTCCTGACTCCCAAGGAACAGCTAAGAAAGACAGGAGCTTGCCGGTTAGCTTGAGAACCAGCCCAAGTGAGGGGCACATTGTAGTGCCCGGGCTTGGAAAATAAAGGTCCTTCCCCAACTTTCCCCAGTTATGGGCAGAAGAGCACTAGGCTGCCACAAGGGCAGCTAGACAGAGCATCCACCTCCCCAGAGGCCAGATATGGAGCGCGGGAAGCAGGCTTTGTCACCCGAGGCAGCTATATACCAGTTACCAAGGAAACATAATGGTGGCCAGCCTAAAAACAACACCCGCTCCCCCTTGCAGCTCTCTCCACAACCAGGTTCAAAGCAGACAGCAGAGCCCACGTGCAGCACTTTGACAGGCCCTGCACAGGGAGGAGCCTGCGGGCCCAATGCCAACCCTTTCCTCCCCTCTGCATACACTGGCTAGGCAGGCACGGGAGAGTTATGGGAGCCAAAGGAAGCCTGGTCCTCCTCTTCCTGGGCACAGCAGTGAGCTGGCCAGCCACACTCTTGCGTGAACATCTATGGAAAGCCAACTAGCACAACCCCATTTGCAAAGCCTGGGCACCCCTTGCAAAGGCTGGGTGCCTGACGCTAGCATGGAGACATGCGCTTACCTTTCCAGGATCTCCGAGATCTGCCAGTGGAAGTTGACTAGCACAAGCTTTGCAACTGCATGAGACACCTGGAGAGAGAAACAACATGTAAGTGAGGCATGTTCTGAGAGCGCTCCTCTGCCCGCACTTACCAGTAGCCCCCCAGGCTCTAACGCCAAGGAAGCTGAGGCCCTTCCATGCCTCAGACAAGCAGGCCCCTGGAAACATGATGCTGCGTCTCCCTTGCCATGTATCCCAGCCCTGGTACATGCCTCTCATTCCACCCCCTTTGGATCCAGAATCTGGATAGACTTCTCAAAAACCAGGCTCCCACCTTGCTGCGACACACAAGGCACTAGGGACAGCACAACCTATCCCCTGAAGTGCATGCCTGGTGTCTTCTATTCCTGGAGGAAGTGGCAACTTCTATGGTTTCCCTGCTGCAGACGCACAGACTGAGTCCCCGTCTGCATAAGAGCTCCACCAACAGAGGCCCAGCAGCTGATGCTGTGAAAAGACCTCCCTCAGTCCACACAGCTCCTGCCATCTGCTGGGGTCATGCCAGCTCCCCCAGCCAGAAGACTCTTGTCAGCAGAACCATGTGCACCAGGGAGTGCCTCAGTGGGGCCAGGGAAGGAGGCAGCTGCCACAGGCACATGAGTTCCTTGAGGGACCGCAGCTCCACAGGGGGTTGCATCGAGAGTTCTGCTGGTCAGGCCACGGCCCCTCGCACTGCACTCTGCGCCAACAGCTGTGGCCCCAGAGCTTTGGAAGGCAGCGCCAAGCCAGGCTGGGTGGAAGGACCCGCTGCAGGGGCAGCACTGCACAGCAGGGATTCAGGAGAATGCTGGACAGCTCTGTGCTCATCATAGCAATCCCCATGGCTTGGCCAAGGCTTCTCCACAAACCTACCCACATTAATGAGAACAGATGCATTTGTTCCCAAGTGATGCTGAGCATGCACAGTGCTGCAGCAGCCAAGAATCTGCACTAAGCAGGTAGGACCTGCTGACTTGGAAAGCAGCAGGAGGAGCAGTGCATGCAGCCCAGCACCCCTTGCTCCACCAGGCCAGCCCCCTGGCTGGCATCCCAGGCACATAGGCCACTACCAGATTCCTGAGAACAGGCAGTCAGCAGCATTACACACCGAGTGCTCTACAACTCGCAGACGCAGGCAACTCAGTCCCAGATCAGTGCATGTGCTGCAGGGGGAAGGGGAAAGAAAAGCCTCCTCTTAACAGATATGTCAGCAGTCTCAGAAGCAGCAACAACCAAGAGAAGCAACTATGGAAGACGTTTGCTGTCAGGACACTGCTCTTTGCCAGGGCTCACGAAAGATCTGCCAAGACCCCTGGCAAGTATGGTGGCCTCGGGCAGGGCACTGAAACACCATGCTCCAGCAGACCATGCCACAGGGGATGCACCTAGGGATTTTCAACTTAACCATAAAGTTTCTGCCTGCAAGTGAACTGGCTCAAACAGCTCTGTACAACTTCCCCTACTTAGGCTTGTTACCTCTGGATAAGCTGATTAATGCCTCTGTAAAGAGATGACCTGAGCAGAGCCTGGCTGGAAGACCCCCACTCCATTCCCCACATCCCTCCACCTCCACCCTGATCAGCAGCTCTGGGTCCAGACCAAACGGAGAGAGCTCTGATCTAAGCCAAGACAGCCAGCCTGGTTTTGTCGCAGGTAGGTCATGTCTGACTAACCTCATCTCCTCCTACAAACAGGTTACTCACCACCTGGATAAGGGAGATGGGGTTGACATCATGTACTTGGACTTTAGGAAGGCCTTTGACTTGGTGTCCCATGAGGCTCTCAGGGTAAAACTAGGAGACTATAGGCTCAACAATTCAACAGTCAGATGGGTAGAAAACTGGCTGTGGGGTCAGAGCCAGAGTACTAACAGACAGATGTGTGTTGACCTGGCAGAAGTCAGTGGGGTCTCCCAGGGTTCAGTACTTGGACCGGTGCTTTTCAACATCTACATCAACGATCTGGATGTGGGACTGAAACACACACTGGCAAAGTTCACCCATGACACTAAGCTTTGGTGAAGTGTGGCCACCCATCAAGATAGGCTGATGATCCAGACAGACCTAGACAGATTAGTTAAATGGGAGAACCAGAATCAGATGCTGTTCAACACTGAGAAGGGTAAAGTGCTCCACCGAGAGAGGATAAACCTGCAACAAACTTACCGGCTTGGTGGTGCCACGCTAGCTAGCACCACATCTGAAAGGGACATGAGGCATAAAATGAGTATGAGCCACCAGCATGATGCTACAGCTAGCAAACAATTCTCTGCATGTATCAACCGATGCATCTCCAGCAAAACTAAGGAAGTTATTCTCCTGCTCTACTTGGCTTTGGTGAGGTTGCAGCTGGAGTAGTGTCCAGTTTTGGGTGCTGCACTTCAACAAGGATGTGGAGAAGCTTGAGGGAGTCCAGAGAAAAGTCACTCATATGATTACAGGCCTGAAGAGCAAGCCATATGAGGAAAGACTGACAGATATGGGACCGTTCAACCTAGAAAAGAGAAGACTTTGGGGGGATTTGGTGGCAGCTTACAAATATGTCAGAGGAGACCATCAGAGACCAGGTAAACAACAATTCACCAAAGCGCCCCAGGGAAAGCCAGGACCAATGGTTATAAACTGCTAGAAGGAGGTTTCAGACTGGGTGTAAGGAAAAACATTTTCACAGCTTGTGTGACCAGACTCTGAAAGAGACTCCCAGCATGGTGGTGCAGGCACCTACCCTGGAGATCTTCGAAAGGAGACTGGATGCGGACCTTGCTGGGGTTATTTGACCCCAGCAGTCTTTTCTGCCCGGAGCAGTGGGGCTGGACCTGATGATCTTATGAGGTCCCTTCCAGCCCTGAACTTCTGTGAATTTGTGGAAATCCTGCACATGCAGATAAACTGGCCAGCATGCTCGCCCCACGCAGCCGTGTGCTGCAGTGGCCAAGGGCTGCCGAGGTGACTGCTGAAAACTCTTTCATGCACTCTATAGCTGGTTCCATCTTGGTCTAACTCTGCCCTGCCGATGGAAAGTTCGTCCTGCCCAGGACAGTGCTGGAATGTCAGAAGGACCAGACAGGGAGTCCTGGGACTCCGCTCCTCCAAGCAGCTGAAAGCGTTACCAACTGAACCATTCCTGAGCTCTTTCCTCTGTACTGGCCATCACATCTGAGCAGCTGCAGCCTTGTCCCCGTCAAGTGCCAAGTCCCCTCTGGGACAGGAATTCTCTCTTCCAGGAATCCAACTCCTAAAAGCTGGAAGAGGGTCTTGTATTCCCTTCAGTCAGTCTGATAAACATCCTGGTAAACCAAGTTCTGCTGGGAAGTCTCTGGCCACAGTACAGAGCAAACCTTGCAGGCAGTGAAGGAGGAGCAGAAGAAAGAATGAAACACAAAGGCCTGAACTCAGCTGCTGGTGGTGGGATTCGCTTCATGGAGCAGGGAAGATAGTCTTTTTCACTGGCCTCCACCTCACCCGGGGTTTTATGGCAGCCTAAGTAACCCAATCAACCTGAGAACCATTCCTGTCAATGCCACAACCCAACCTCCAGATACTGGGACTCTGGTTTTTCCTTCCCCCGTCACAGAAAAGTAAAAGTAATTTATGTCTGGAGTCAAATAAACAGCAGCCCCAGGGCCTCCAGAGCCACTGCCCGAAGCCTGGCTCATGAGCAATGAAGGGCAGAATAGATGAGGCCAAGTTGGACTCCCCCTCCCCGCCCCCCCCAAGCTACAGCAGGAAGGAGCAGATCTCAAGGTCAGAGCCCAGCTGGGCAGGCAAGTATTTTGCAGACATGCTTGACTTTTGTTCCTGAACCAGAATAAAGAGCCCCAAGTAGAAGATGACCGGCAAAGGGAAATAAATGCCTGTGGGGCTTACTTCTGATTTGCAAGAGAGACCTGGAATAATTTTTTTGCTGGGGAAACCAAGTCTCATATCCCTGCTTTTGCTGCAGGTTTCCTGGGAGACCTGGACAAATAGGGAAGGCTGAGCCACCAAAAGAAGCCAACAACTGGCCCAGTCACAAGCTCTTCTTAGGCTGCCTAAATTGCTTGATGAATAACTACTGGTACTTAGCTCAGGCCCTGACACTCCTGGCAGAAAACAGAGCGCTTCAGTGTGGCCCACATCAAGCACTAAACCAAACACCAGGCTGCCTAACATGAAGTCCTCCTTAACTGCCTTCAGGAACCACACTGTCCAACTTCTTTCTGCAAATCAGGACAAACTAGAAACTTGCTTTTTAGGAAGAGGAAAGTAACTTTTCTTCTGCAGTCGTATCACTCAGGGCTGGGGCTTTAACAGGAGTCTGCAAGGCTTGCAGTAAAAAAAAAAAAAAAAAAAGATCACAAGAGTTGACACCCATGGGACTCCAATATCCCCATTCTCAAGACTGCAGCAGCACTCACCCCAGTCTGCCAGCTCCCTAAAGAGTCTGAAAGTGGAACCCAGAACAATCACAGCCCTCCCCAAGGTAAAACCAAGCAAACAAACTGTTCCAAAAAAGACCAGCAGATGCACTTCTTGTCTCGCGAAGCACAAAGGGAGCCACCCCCAAGACAGTTCTGCTTAGAATTAATTTGACATATCAGCCTTCCCTGCCCGACTACCATCTCCTTTGGAGGCAAGGGAAAGACAATTCCAATTCAGGCAGGGCTGATTCGCTAGCACAGAGCACTCCTGACAGGCAGCAGGGCATGGCTATTTCTAAATCACAGGGTTTTAATCTACACCCTGTCACTTGCCCACAGGCATGCAGACACCTGACGTCAGGCCACAAGATTAGAAACATATTTACGAGGCAGAGTGCAACTCAGGACTGATAAACACGCCATGTGTTACTAAGCAAGTCTTGAAAACACTTCTAGTCCACAGCTTCATGTGCTGCACGCTCAGGAAAGGGGATCTGGGGTGAAATCTTAACGCTTTCTCTGCACTTAATCTTCCTGCGCTAGCCTTGAACTACCTGCTCTCCCAAACGCGGCGTCATTTTCAGCTTCCAGCGTCAGGTCAGCAGAACCCTGGTTAAGCGAAGCCTGGAGTGCTGCAGTTCTCAACCTGGGGCAACCTGTCCAGGGCTTTCCAAAGCCCAGGAAAACAAACTCCAAGCAAGACACCATTTAAACAGGCCATGGGATAAGGGATTCAACAAACTCCAGGTCTGGAGGAAAGGGAAGAGGACAGAAAGCAGAAGGCAGGCTGCCTCTGCCCACAGAGCTGACCTGGGTTACTCTTCTTGCATGAGAAAGCTGCTATGCAGCAAGACAACCAAGGTGCTGAGCTGCCCCCGCACGTGGCACCAACACTCCTAGTGACATAGCCCAGGGCTCCTCGTGCCGCAGGAAGTGCAGCTCTCAGGCCTCCTCCCCCGTGAGACAGATCTTCTCCGACCTTGCTGGACATGAGGGAAACATGGGGAGGCAGAGGGGTGCTCATCTCACCATCTAAGTGCAGCAAGTCTATGTCCATGCTACCAAGCAGGCATCAGCAGCTGACGGGGCAGTGTCCAAGATGACTTTGCTATGACTAACCCTGCACTGCCTTCAGGCACCACGTCGCAAGGAGACCTTTCTGGTTTGTACCAGCTGAACGGAAGAGAAGGAATGGCTCATGTGAGGAACAGCATTTCACGGCATGCAGGACAGCCCTTTACAGCTGCTTTGCATTTGCCAGCCGCAGCACGAGAGCTTGACCGCATGTTTTAGCTGCTTTGTGCAGCTTCTACATTCATCTGGGCCAGCTGTAAGCTTGCAATGTGAAACTCCAGACTCACATCAAGATTTAGACATGTTCAAAGAGCAGTTTCATCCTTCCACCTCCTGCCACCACCAAACTCATCAACAGCTGCTCGCTGAAACTGCTCACAGCACAGCCATAGGGATACAAGCATTAGTATATACATGATCCTGAAAGGAGAGGGAAGGAGTGGGACACTGTTAGCCCACACACGTAGCTTATCTTTGAGTCAAACTGAAAGTGGCCACAGCCCTGAGCAGCAAGGAACTGATGCGAAATCCTCTCTCTTTCCTCGAATAACCTCACAAAATGGGTCCATAAGCCAGGCCTGGGCTTTCCTACCAACCCCACCGTCATCTGGGCAGACAAAGGTCCTCTCCTGGCTTTCTGGTATGCTGCATTTGGAGGTAATGTTTCAAGGAGTTTCACTTCAGCTCAGAGCAGTTTCTTTGAGCAGATACTGAAAGCTGAACTCCCAGGGTCTGCATAACACAAACATCCCTTGCCCCAACCCAGTTCAGCACATAAGCAAAACCCATTGCCTCGAACTGGCAGATGACAGCATGGCTGTGGCGTACCTGGAGGACAGAAACAGCGACAGGCAGGAGTTTAGAGGTATTGGCTGGGCCTGGTGCTGCGGGACAGACTGCAGGCTGGATGTCGAAGCATGGAGCTTGGCATGAAGACAGATCTGTGCACCCCGACCGAGGTAAGGTCTGAGCCGCTTCAAAATTCCGCTTGGATACAACAGCAAGATCTGGCACGTGGAAACCCGTGTGATTTGAAAGTTGCTTATTAATGTGCTGAATATGGAGAACTACTCATGGAAGAGGCACTGATCTGTCTGGCTGTTCCCTGCGCTGGCCAAAGATGCTTTCCACAAACCGTACAATAATGCTGTGACTAAAAGACTCATGAAGGGAAGCAAACCATTATTCGAGACAATTTCCAGAAACAATTTGTTCATATGCGATTTCCCAGAAAGTCACTTAAAAAGACCCAGCAGGCAATCATTCTTAAAAGTGATCCTGCTCCATTTTCAAGGTAATTCACTGCCTGTCAACAGAAAGAGATGCCTGTGAGAGTTCCTTCTAAAAAAAGGGGGAAAAATCCACAAAGCCTTGGCCTCTGCTTCTCTCTACAAACAATGAGCTAAGCTCTGGCAACAAAACCAGTCTTATAAAGTATCTTGAAAATACTATGAACTCTGCCAAGTTGTGATCCACTTGCCAGTACTGTGGTCCTGGTTGCAGCAGCAGTTAGCACTATTCTATGCCCAGATGTCTGCATAACTTTTGGCTATTACACATCAAATAAGGCTAGCCTCCTACACTGGCGAAGCCAGAAGCACGTCAGGGTTCAACACCAGTTTTGCTTAAAAATGAGACTCTTAAAGGCACTGTGAGAGCACCCAGACTAGGGATCTCAAAGTCAGTTAGGGATCTTTAAAAATCCCAAATAACAGGCAACTGTTTCTCTGTCCCAATGGCAAGCCAGAGCTCTCTGGATTTAGCAGGTTTTATGTACAAGACCCCTACACCACCACACAGGAATATTATAATCACCAAGACCCAAGGACACTCCAGGAAACAAATCTGTTTCTTCATGGCTACAGGATTCTTGGATGTTTCTGCACATGCAAGATGCCAGGCACAGATGGGCTCAGTCATGCTATTTATTGCATAGGCTGTTGATACCAATGCAGCCCTTGGCACTGCAGCAAATCACAAGACTGGAAAACATACCCCTCTCCCCTGCACTTGGCCCGGGGAAGAATTCAGCCTTGCAAATTACACGTTAACATTCATGAGTCAAGAACGAGTCCCCAGAGTCCCCAGCACTCCTTGCAATGTTACGTTGTGACAACCTCTTTCCCCAAGAAAGGATAAAAATTGTGCCACAGATGAGAGGCATGTGATGTCACGTGCACACTACCAATCTGTGTGAACAATGCATCACTGATGAAGATCCCACAAAGACTGAATAATCCACTGTATGTTTCCGACTGCCCCAGCAAGGTCACCACAATTAACGCTGCCAGCTTAGTGCTCCTTGTCCACAGAAATAGAAGATTTGAAAGAATTCTACCCACTTGGATGGCACCAATACATCATGGACTCTAAGAGGCCCTACAAGCCACATGCTCATAGCCAGCACTCAAACGCATAATCAATAGCAAACCTGGCATCACTCGAAAGGAGACTGGTAGCTCCTATGATTCACTCAACCCAAAGTAGCTGATCATCACTAAACACTGTAGACTCCATTCACATGTCCAAAGGCTAGTCTATAGTGTACAGCTCTGCCCCTCTAGTGGTGCACACAGCTAAGTGTGTGGTGGACAAGTGCCATTTGCTACAACCCAAAAGCCACATGACTTGCTGCCATCATAAATGGAGCATACAGACGTTTCATCAAGTGTTGAGTGGACCAAAGTCAGCCAACTGAAAGGAAATGTGTTTGGGTGCCTCTGGCTAGCTTCAGCAACAGCTAGACCAAGCTAGGCTACAAGCTGTAAGATACAGAGGGCTTTGTGAAGGAGGAGAGAGCCACAAAGGTTTTTAAGGACAAATCCAGTATGCCTCATGCTGCAAATAGAGGACCTTCCAGATGGGAAGTTAACCCAGGAAAACAAATGGTGTGAACCTAGACTATGAAGTTAAGAGACCAGCTTCAGTGTCTCCAGATTGAAGAGCAAAGAGCACTCTCATTCACCTGACCCCACCGACAAAAAGAGCCACCTAGCATGGAGCAGGAGCCCCTTCATACATATTTACTGAATCACTTGGTGCTGAGGGGTTGAGGTTCAGATCCCCAGGCCAGCCAACACCCCCCATACCTGCTTCTCTCCATTATCCTCCAGTACAGCCACATCACTCAGAGACAGTCCGTGGGCACTGGGGGCAGCAAGGCTGACATGGTAGAAAGCACTCTGCTGCCTTTGGCCTTGCACGCTATCAATATCACAACACAGACTTTCTGACCCGGAGAGAGACACAATTCAAGGGACCTGGATGCCTCCGAGGCTCCCTCTCATCTCCAAGCTGCCAGTCTAATTCCAGTCTCAGATGGCAGGGACTGAATATCAGCTGTATAGCAAGGTTGGGTGGCTTGTATGGACCATGACTACATCTGCCCAGATTCTAGTGACCCAGGGTCCCTGGAAGAGACAAGTGTGGTGAGAGCTGCCACAGGACAGCCTTGCCGATTGCTTTAGCCTGGCTAAAGCCTGGAAATCTCAAATATCAGACTCTTCTCTCCCCTCTTCTTTGTCCAGAGAGGTAGGTAGCTATGTTTGTCTGCAGTCAGACAGAAAACAGGGGAGTAATGCACCTTGGAGACTCAGTCAGCTCAGTGCCTGTCTCTCTGAACCAGGTAGTCTCTAAGCTGACACCCTGGCCTGCCTTCCACCTCATCTTGAGCAGCCACTCTCTATGGTGGCTGCAGCACACTGGAAGTCACTTGCCTCACTGCTGATATGCACTATATTCCCTGCTGCAAAACAGGGGCTGATCACATCATCTCTTTAGAGCACTCAACACCAACCTAAAGGTATGGAAACCTCCTCTAGTGAGCAATCAGTCAGTACTGCAAGATTTGGGGAGCTCACCCTGTGCAGACAAATGGTTGGTGAGTGTGATGACAGGGGAGGGGAGTGCTGGGTATAAGATGGAATCCACTTTTGTGAAAGTCTGTGATGATTCCCTCAGAACCAATGTGGCAGGGTTTTGTGCAGAGACTGACTACTTAAGTACTTTCTGCCAGGCAGTTTCTAAACAAACACTGGTCCAACTATATGCACATTCAACTGCACGCCGCACCCTTTGATTCTCTTCTCCTTGCCCTCTTTAGGCAGGTTTAGCATTAGAGTTTGCTCATACTGCTCAACTCCAAAACATTACAGGGAACAGAGGTTTGGGTAAGCAGTTTCTCACTCACCCCTGGACCAGAATCAGCACACAAGGACTGATAAGTCCTCAGCATCAGTTGGGAACTACCAACCACCCACAACAGCTCAGGGAGGTAATGGTTTTTCACTGCTCCGACTTCAGACTGTAATGTCTGCCTGCTTAGCCATGTAGCCTCATTTGCACCCCTCCGAAGGCAAAACCTTTCCTCACCTTTAACGTGGAGGCCAAGCTAGCCATTCGCTCGTTCAGAGTGCTCTCCGACTCCCTGTAAGTCAGGCAGGTGAACTGATATTCCTCTGGGTCAAAGGCATCCGCTCCCTGCTGCTCCACGTCACTAGCGACCCCAACATAATAATCCTCAATATCCCCAGGATCCTCATCCTCTTCCTCCTCCTCACAGTTTGGGTCATAATCCTCTTCATTGCTGTCAGAGCCCTGGCTGTTCATGTCCACAGACATCTTAATGCCCTGTCCAACTAATGAACAGGAAAGTAACTGCAGCTTCTTTGTTCTCCACCACAACTTAGCGCTCCTTTGAATTCATCTGACTTCCGTCTCCTAAGGGGGGGAAAAACAGATTTTTATTCCTGTGCTTGAAAAACAGTAACAAAGGCCTTGTCAAAGCCACACAGACATTCACACAGTTAGCAAGGTACTGGCCTAATGGCCCTAATAACAACTAAAATTCTATGAGGTATAAGTCTACCCTGGATGAGCTGCAACTCCTGCATCTGCCAAAATGACACACACCTCACTAGAGGGGTTGGGATACTCTGAGAGAGAGGACTTACTGCACCACCTGTAAGAGTCCTTGCCAGAACCTTTATCCCCAAAGATGTTTTATCATCTAGGAAATAGCTGCATTGTCTCTACAGTGTGGCTTGCTCAGGGATGCAGCTAGGATCCCACTCCACGCATAGGAAAACTTGTCCAGAGTCTCAGCAAGTCAGTGGAGGAGCTGGGAGGAGAATCCAGGAAATCTTGCCTCTTCAGGAGAGGCTGAGAATGAGCAAGGACAAACGTGGGGCTCCCCTCTGAATCTGTGTAACATCCCAAAGCACTGGCTCTGGAAGGCAGGTCTTAGCACGCCTCCTTTACTGGGGTCTGATGGACACCAACACAGTAGGGCTTATGCCTGGGCTGGGCCTTCTATCTGAAGAAGAAAATACAACAGCAGTGAGTCTATTTACTTGACAGTCTCAGTAAAAATTAACTTAATGTTTACAAGTGCTGGTGGCTGTTCTGCCTAGCTCAGATACCCTGAAGATTTACACTGGTGTTCTGCAAAGGTGTCAGCTTGATCTCACTCACTTGGCTAGGAAGTCTTCTGCTCAAGTCGCTAACCATCACACCACGCTAAGAATTACACAGGGTCATCAGACAGCACATGCCTGTCCATCCTCAAGTTCTAGGTCTCTCTGTGCTGAAACAATCCCATTTGCATCTAACCTAGTTTGTTAGGTCTCCAGAGGGTCTGTGTTAGATACAGAGAAACTTGACTGCAATGCTGTGGCTGAGTTTTAGCAAAACTTTAGAAAGTTATGCTTCCCACAGGAATCCCCGCATGTGGATGTGGGGCATCCTGCATTTCTGTTTATGCAGGTGACTTCAAGGCGCTGGTACGTGCGTGCAAGGTGGCACATTACAGCTGCTGTGCGAATCGTGACTTTGGAACACAGAAAATCTCAGCTACATTATCTCATTGCTTTCTCCCACCCCATTTTTTGCCCGATTTACAAGCACTGGATAGGTACCACAGAGCAGTCTGGAGTAGACTTAATCTGAGGTACTGTAGTCATTTTAGCAAACTAAAGCCTCCTCCAGTTGGAGAAGCTAAATGCATCAGCAGCCATCTGAATCCTGCTCTTCATGCCTAGAGAGCATGCCTTATTGTTTCTTGACCACATATAATATACATCACATCCAAATGCAGCATAGCATTTGTTTCCCTCTAAAACTGAGAAGGAGTGATATTTAACAGCAATGAGAACACTTAAGCCATGGCAGGGCCTTGCTTTGCCCAAATGGAAAAGGAAGTATTTTAAGTGACAACTGTCGGTAAGCAACATCCCCTTGCTGCACTACTGACAACAGCACTGTGGAAACAGCCATGAAAAGGCAATTCAGTCAAGCTGCTGTAGACAAGTGTCTCCTTCTCCACTGGTTATCAGGTCCAAATCCAAATCCACCAGGTCACCACTTTGAAGAATCATTCACATAGCAGGCACTGATGTAGGGTGGCTGAGTGCCGTCAGCAACCCACCTTCCCACAGTAGGAGAGTCCTGAGGCTTCTCCATGTGAAGCTGCAGAGAAGGCTGGAAAACACTGCTGTATCTGGGAAGCAAGCTTGGGATCCAGGTAGCTAGGCTTCCTTTCTTGCTGTGTAGGCACTTTGTGCTCTGCAAAGACCTCTCGATTGGGTATTCCTGAACCAATGCTGGATTCTGGTTTGGAAATGTCCAAGCAAACTAATACTGTCCATGAGCTCTCTCTGGTCTCTTTACAGCCAGAGGACAAGGCCAGACAGGGCCATTATCATCAAGTCTGGCCTCAACTTCACCCACTAACTCCGACCTCAAATGCACAATTTCAACCTGGAAGAAGATACAGTCTGGAGCAACTAAGGACCACCCCGAGGCAGTCTGTTAAGGAAAATGGTCATGCTTTAAAGAAATGCTTCCAGAGCCTGGAGCATAGACCCATTTCACCTGGTACACCCCAAAGGACCCCATACACAGAGAGGTATCACGGGTCAGGACATCTAGCCATGCTTGTACAGTGAAGGAGGACAAACTACATTGAAATCATGGCTCATGTACAACCTTCCTGCACAGCAAATTCCCAACACACCAAATGTTTTCAAGGATATGCACATAGAGTAAAGGCCTCACATAGTATTAAAGCTGCCTCACCCAGCAGAGGGGCTGAGGATGTGGAAGAGGCGAGGGGCAGTGACATCTGCCTATGCAGCCAT
The DNA here is from genome assembly GCA_030014935.1 of Caiman crocodilus. Classification (NCBI taxonomy): domain Eukaryota; kingdom Metazoa; phylum Chordata; order Crocodylia; family Alligatoridae; genus Caiman; species Caiman crocodilus. The sequence continues at coordinate 14,976,387 of JAGPOW010003182.1, read as the reverse complement.
GGGTATGCACAAGTATAACAACTCCACAGGCAAACCCAGAACAAAGGGGCATGTTTTAGTCACCTAGAACAGGCCCATTAGTAGGGCATCAGATTTCAAAGCCAATGCTCCACTGAGATGGATGGGGTTCACACCTCTCGGAGCCATCTCAAATCAAGACACAAACAGATCCAGACACTTGCAGCAGCTCTTGGGGTTTCTAACACACTCTGGGGACTTCACTTTGCTTAAAAAAAAAAAAAAAAAAAAAAGCCACTTGCCATCTTGGGGGAAGATGACAACAATGGCTTCCACTTCCCACATCCCCTCCTTCCCCATTACTAACAGGCATCTCTCTTTCTCCCAGTCCTGCAGCTATGCCTGTGTGCCTCACACCTTCTCAGCCTCTTTGGTCTTGCCTGGCTTTCTTACCATCCAAGTTAGCTTTGCTCACTTCCACCCTACATTGCTGAGTCCTGCCTCAGCCAGTGCCAGGGCAAACAGTCCACAACCACTACTTAAACTCTTCTCCAGCTCCACCATGGATGCAGTCTTGCCAGCAGAATTACTGTCCATGGGGTCTCCTAGCTATATTCTACCACCTCTCTTCCATCTTTGTCTTCTGGACCCCTCTGTGGCATTGTAACACCCGCCTACTTGAGCTCTCAGTTCTTGTTGGGAACTGATGAAAGCATCCTGTCCTGATTCTCCATCCGCCCCACTGGGAGTACCTTTAACTTGTCTTCCTGGTGGATGCTCTTCCTTCCTTCTGCTGCCTTTCTGGCAAGTATCCCTGCAGGCACTCTCTCCACAAGTGGCCTCATCATCTCATATCACTCACTTCCACTATCATCTCTGAGCTGGAGTTCACTTCTCGGCCCCTAAATTTCCTCCTGCCATCCAGTCTCAAAGCTCCACCCGTGCCTCCAACAACACCTGGATCACTTATCATTCTACACTTCTTTTGGCCAAAAGGGACTAGCAGAAGCTGTGGAGACAGAGATGGAGGCTCCCAAAATGTCTGACGTGTGACATGGCAACGGAGGTTGATCTCCAAAAAGTTACCTTGACCAAAGCCAAACTCCTACTCTTCCCTTCTCTGCTCCCCAACTTTGACTTGCTTTTCATGTCCAAATACTTGTAGCGATCTTCAAGACCCTTATAGTTCTGTACCTCCAGACTAATCTGGCCTCTTCCTCTCCCCTCTGCTTGGCCACCATTAGCTTCTAGACAGTAATCATTTCGGGTACAAGCATCCTCAAGCTTTCCTTCTACAACGGACCCAACATGCAGAATGTTCTCCTGGTGCTGCTTGGCAAAGCCACCAGCCTCATTTAAAATCCTCCCAGACCCCACCATAAACTTCCTGCTGGTCTTGCGTAGACCGTGAGCATCGCGCTCATTTCCATGGAGGGATGGATGCTAGAGGCAAACGCTGTCACAGCGAAGGCAGAGGGGAGCAGACAAACGCAGCAGCTGGCAGAGGAAGGGAACGGACCTCATATAGCTTCCCCGACCGGTTGCCTCCCTTCCTCCACGCTCAGCACCGCGCTCATCGGCTCAAGCAACGCCCGATGTTTCTCCTGCCTGGTGGACAGCGCAGCAAAGCTCTTCTGTGTCCCGGCAGGTTCAGGCTGTCATGGCAGACACGGACTGCCTTCACTGGCCCCTGAGCGTGCAGCTCTTGGTCTCCTCGGGCAGCAGCACCCCGCCGGCACGATCGCCGCCACGCCCAGCAGCTCGCTCAGCTCCTGGGCACTGCGGGCAGGCGGATGGCCAGCCGCGGGGGTCGGTGTCATCGTGGGCAGAGCTGCCGGGTCTGGGCCGCCCGGTACTCCAGTGCGGCTCCGCTCCGGCGCACACAGCCCGCACCTCCCAGCGGGTCCAGCGCCTGCTCCACACCACGCGGATGCCGCCACGCTTGCGAGCGATGGTCCTGCCTCGGTCACCACGGCTGCGTCTCGGGCCCTGCTCCGCACCTGCACCAGCACCAGCCGCCTGGGGGGAAAGACCCCGCGCCCGCCAAACGGGACCCTCCCCGCCTCATGGCCCCCCCCAGGACCGCCGGTTGCGGCTCGGCCCCGCCCCGCTTACCCGGGGGACAAGGAGCGTCGGGAGGTCGGGCAGGCGGGCGGGCGCCGCCGGCAGAGGAGCCGCTTCCCCGAGCTCCTCCCGCCGGGCCGCTACTGCCTGCGCACCGGAAGCGCCGCGGCGTCACTTCCGCCGGGGAGAGGAGCCGAAGGAGCGCAGGCGGTGTGGGATGTACCACTCGCGCGTGGGGAGGGGGAGGTAGTCAGCGGGAACCATTAACAGGCGTGGGATGTACCACCCGCGCGGGGCGGGCGAAACCATTAGGCGGTGTGGGATGTACCACCGAGGCGGCTGGACGGAGCCATTAGCGGGCTCGCACGTGCTGCGGGCAAGGCGCGAGGCCCTGGCCGCAGCTGCCTAGAGGCGGCGACACGCGGCTCCGCCGGGACCCCCCCGCGCAGCCCGGGCTGGCTCCTGGCACCGCTGCCCGTGCGGCTGCGAAATGACACCGCTCCGAGCTGGCGGAGGCGGGCGCCGTTCGCTGCGGGGCCGAGCCGGGGCAATGGGCTCCAGCTGCAGCGGGGTCAGTCGAGGCGGAGTGGCAGGAAGACCTCTCTCGCCAGTCTCTGCCTTTGGCGGTGTTCGCGGCGCAGGTGGACGAAGCCCGGGCGGGGGCTGCTCGGACCAGGGGCGTGCGGTCGGGATGGGACCCCTCCACCCGCCGTGTCCGTGGCTCCCTGAGAGGTTCCCGGGGCCGGAGTGACCCGCGAGGAGCGGGGCCCAGGCAGGCGGACAGGGGGGACGTGGGGGAACCCGGGACCTGCCGCCCGAGCTTCACTTGGCCTCCACCTTCCGAAACGAGGTGTCCCGGCATGCTCCGCGCACCCGCCGGCAACCCGGCATGCACCGCGCCGGCCCCTCCTCTCGCTGCGGCGGGCCGGGGGAAAGGTCGTGCTGGGGTCGGGCAGGCGGCGGCAGCAGCAGCTATAGCCATGGCGGAGCAGCCGCAGCCCATCAGCCCTGTCAAGAATTTCTTCGCTGGCGGCTTCGGCGGCGTCTGCCTGGTGTTCGTGGGTCACCCGCTGGATACCATCAAGGTGAGCGGCCGCGACTCCCAGCCTGCCCCGCAGCCCGGGGCGGGCTGCCGTTCCCGAGGTGCACCGCGCCGGGACAGGCGGGAGGGGGGGGCAAGAGAACTACATGTCCTGGCATGCCTCGCGTCCAGGTGACGGGAGGGAGGGACTACCGCTCCCGGCATGCCCTATGTCCGGGTGATGGGGAGAGAACTACGTCTCCCAGCGTGCCCTACGTCCAGGTGATGGGGCGGACTACGTGTCCCGGCATGCCTCGCGGTCAGGTAATGCGTGTGGGCGGGACCTCAGCTCCCAGCCTGCCCCAGGGACGGTGGGGAGTCCCGTGCGAACCCCTGCTCAGGCCAGGCCGCTCCCTGGGCCTCTCTCCTGCCTGGGCCCAAGCTGTTTCCCAGCCCCCGGGGGCAGCACTGCTCGTGGGCGCTGTGGACATGGGGCTTCAGCCTCTGCTCCCCAGTACAGGCCTTCCTCTCTAGGGTCTGTGCCTGACGCCAGCTCTCCGTAGGCACTTGGTGCCTGAATGGCTTCGAGGGTCTGGCCCCAAGCGATCCGCTCGGGGCCCCGTGGGACATCTGTGCGGGAGGCAGGGGCTCCGCTCCAGCAGGCCAGCGCCCTACGCACCGGAGGAGCCGTTTGCTCCAGGCGCAGCGTCATTCCTCGAGCTCTGTTTGCCTCCACCTAGTTCTTGCTTTGCTCTCATCTGGCTCGTGTTTGTCCTGCCAGCGCTTTCAGGGCCATTTAATCTGTAGCCAAAGAAATAGCTGAGGCATGAAACGCATAACTGTTGTGGCAAAAAACAGCAGAGGGTTAGTAATTGAGGGGCACAGGAGCTTGGGCCAATGCGACAGCTTGGTTACATGCTTAGCGCTAAGCCAAATGGGCCTGGAGCCCGAGAGGAAAGGCACCAGGCGGAAGAAGCAGGATTGGCCCAGCTCAGTGTCCAAGCTCTTCCACATGGGAAGCTGCGCTGGGGACATGAGTGAAAGGGCAGAACCTTGCTGTGCAGGGCAGGAGGCTGATGGACTCCCGAGCACCTTGATACAGAGGCGAGGCCCCTGCAGGGTGCAGTTCCCTGTGTGGAGGGCTCTGGAAGCGGGGCTTTGGAAAGGTAAAAAGCCTTGGTTCTGCCGAGAAAACTGAAAGTTGATGGAGCTGAAGGTAGGAAGCTTTTTTATGGCCGTTTTCCAGCTTGAGAGTAAGCAGTGTTTCCTTGGGCGATGCGTGTAAGCCGACCAAAATAAGTATAAGATTTATAACGTTGTTAAAAAGGTCAAGATATTCACATTTTCAGGCTCTTGCAGAAGATGAAACATTGACTTCTAGTCTATGTACCACTATTGTAATGTCCAGTTGTAACACGTATAGTCATTTAATGGGGCTCTGTAGAACCAAGATTGAAGTGTCGTGCATGTAAAAAGAAAAGGTTTCCTTTATAAGTTCCTTTCTCTGTCTCTCTTAACAGGTCAGACTACAGACCCAACCAAAGCCACAGCCTGGGCAATCTTCACTCTATTCTGGGACCTTTGACTGTTTCAGAAAGACTCTTGTTAGAGAGGTACTGTGTTAGCATAGCGTTTGCAATGCCTGCCAAAAATGTCAGTTGCTCACGTACATCACTGGGATGGATTGTGCGGGAATGCGGCCCCCTTGGCTATAAAATTCCCGGACTATTGATTCCAGTGGTTCAAATTCAGATTTTTCATCACACTCCAGAACTTGAAAAGGGAGCTATTTGGAGGAGGATGTTGTGTCTAGATCTCCTTTACACGCAATTCTTTTTTTTTTCTTTTTTAAGACCAACAGTTGGAAACGTTGCAGTATTACTACTTAAAGTTAAAGGCTGAAATGAGCATTGGCAGTTGTTTGCTGGCCATATTGTTGTAGGTGGTGGAGTCTTGATGCCTGTGGTATGCAGAGGTGTCTCTGAAAATCCTAAAATAGAGGCTGACTTTTGTCAATTCGAGCAATGCCTTAACTTCTTCCATAGCTTATCTCTGAGGAGGTGAAAGAAGAAGAGTTAGTTTAGGTTCATAGATTTTAAGGTGAGAAGTAACTTTTATGTAGGTTAAACCAAATATTCATAACACAGGATGTTACAGTTTAGCCAGGAGTTCCTAGTTAAGCCTCTGTCACGTGATTGAGCTAAGCATATGTTGGGTGTTGTTTTTTTTAAAGGGCACCTGGTCTTGATTTTGAAGACTTTAGAAGAGAGAGACTCTGTCATGTCCTCCAATAAGTTGTTCCTGATGCTAATTATCTCTGTTGCTTAAAAAAGCTCGTTTTGTTTCCAGTTATGTATGTTTATGTAGCTTCAGCTTCCAGCCATCGGCTTGTTATGCCCATTGTTGGCTACATTTGTTTAGAGCCCTCTACATTTGGAAATCTCCTTTCCATGTATGTACTTGCAGGCTTGCAATCAATGAATTGGACTAAACTAAGTAGAATAACTATCTTAATCTGTCACTAGAAAGTCCTCTCCCAATTCTTGAGTCATTCTTGTAGTTCTTTTCTGAATCCTTTTCTGCTTTTCAGTGTCCTCTGTGAAGTGCAGACACCAGCACTGGACATAGTGTTCTAGGAACAGTCTCATTGATGCTGAGTCCAAGAATACCACCTACTTTGGCTAAATATTTCCCTGTTTATACAGCAAAGAACAGTTAGGCCTTTCTCTTTACTAAAGTTCCTCGATACCATCTGCTGGTGAGATGCCTGAGCTGAAGTTTGAGGTCTCTCCAACACAGATTTTTTGCATAATGGCAACCAGGTAGAACTAGTGAGTCATGCCTGCAACATAAGAAAACATAGAAGCATGATGAAAGTATTGAAAGCAAAACATTCTTGATTCATATGCTAGTCTCTGAATAGAGGGACAATGTCATCTCCTTTTCATAGTAATATTCAGCCTTGTCCCAGTAACCTCAGTTATGCTACTATGTCCCTTGTGTGCCTTATAGCAGCCATAGGTGAGGTGTTTTGTGTTGCAGAAACTTAGGAGGACACAAAGCGTTTGGAGTCAAAAGAGTTCTGTCAAACTGAAAATTGTTTCCCTTGAAGTGTAGTGTTGTACATAACCCCCTAAAGGATGTTGTTTCACCATGTAAAGTACCACAGAAAATCAGGTAACTCCTGTGGTAACAGGCTGTGTCTTTCAGGGAGTTCGAGGCCTCTATAAAGGAATGGCAGCTCCTATTATTGGAGTGTCTCCCATGTTTGCTGTGTGCTTCTTTGGATTCGGTCTGGGGAAGAAGCTCCAGCAGAGGAAACCCGATGACATTCTGACGTGAGTTCCAAGTTACCTAGCTTAAGAAAGGTGCCTTAAGGGTCTCAGGCTGTTTTGCTGAATTGTGTGTTCAGATGTGCTATAAATTTGTCTCTTCTGATTATAAATTTCTTTCTCAAAAAAAATATAATGCTGATGAGTTTTAATGCTTCTCAAAGTGTGGGACTGATAGCACAGGCTAAAAACAGATGGTATGTGTGGGCAGATACGATGCAATTCCCTTTCTGTGTAAAAATAGAGCCATTAAAGAAGGACTCTGTTTTGGTTGAACATTATAATAGGTGTTGCATAACAACAGACTTAGAACAGTCCTACTATTAAATGAACCTGAGTGGAAAGACTGAATTCATACTCTAGTGTTACCATCTGACAGGACCTGTGATCACGAGTCAGGACCAGCTGTAACTTGACACATCCATTCAGTAGGTTGTTATAGTAATCACAGGAATGCTGCTATAACCGAGGCCAAAAAGGTATTTCCATGATCACCCTTTGTTTTGAGATGTTTTAATCCAATCATCCCTTTAGATATATCAAGGGAGGGAGAAGACAGGCAAGAGATTGTTAGCGCTGGCAAAGCCACACTGAAAGATATGTAGGTGATAGTCAGAGAAGAGAGCTCTGTGACAGATGGATCAAAGATAATGGTGTTTTAGGGAAACTAGGCTGAGCAACTGGGTCTTGTGATGAGCTTGAGAGTTCAGTTGTGGCTGCAGGTCAAACGAAGAGATGATGGCAAGGAAATGCTTAGCCAGGGAGTTGGATGGCTTATCAACGTGGAAGCTGAAATCAAGGAGAGAGAGTGAGTAGAACTAGAGAAAGCCAGGTGTTGGCGAGGAAGGCGCTAGCATAAAACCTAAGCACAGTAAATTACAGCAAGTACTACTAATGCAAGGAAGGTGAGTGGCGGTTGCTGTGGGAACCATAGTTTTGAATTTCCAGTCTCTGAAGTATTTAACTTGCAACACTGCATTAACAAAGTTCTTTTATACTGACTGTTCTTGAAATGGATCCATCACAAATCCCACGGCCAGTCTTGTCTGTAATTTAGAGGGATGGGCTGTGAAGTCTCATTTTAGTGAGACCTTGCTGTCTTTGATTTTTATGTTATAAAATCATAGAAAATTAGAGTTGGAAGGGATGCTAGGAGGTCATCTAGTCCAACCCCCTGCTCAAAGCAGGATTATCCCCATCTATCATGTTTATGGATAATGAATCATAGGACCTTTTGTTTTTTTCCTGGTTACTCTGTGCAGTTATCCTCAGCTGTTTGCTGCTGGCATGTTATCTGGAGTGTTCACAACAGCAATCATGGCACCGGGAGAAAGGATCAAGTGCCTTTTGCAGGTAAGGCATTGGGCAGTGGTGGGAATTTTAACAGACTTTTATAATTTGCTCTGTGAAGTCCTGGCAGGATGCTATAACTCCTCTGATTAGCATAGTTTCTACCAAATTTAGAAAACCTATTTCAGCAGGCTGAAGTATAATTTGATGTGGTTCTGTCATAGAGAAACACTGTGCAGCTCCCTTTGACAGCCTGTTAGGTAAATACAGCATTCACTCCTCTACACATGATACAGAGCACATGCATTTTACTCAGATGACATCTGATGTTTTAGGCACTTCTGAAACTTAGGAAGTATCCAGTTTTCTCCTGGAGAATGAAGCCTAGAGAACAACACATAGGTTTCTTAGGCCTGGTAACAATGATAAAGATTCTGCACCAGATTCCCAGGTGTCCACACATGTAACCAAAGAATATATTTTAAAATATGTGGAGCAGGTATTGTAATATTGTCCCAGTATTCATACACTCAAGATCAGTCACTGTTCTGGCTTTTTAAAATGTACTAAGAAACATTTTCATTTATTCAAAGTTGCATCATCTGTGGCAAAAATCAGATCTGCCCGTTTCACCGATCTGCCATGTGTTAGAGTGGTGGTAGATATCAGACACTGGTTCTAACATACAAAGCATTATCACAGGATGTCTTTAACTTACAGAAATAGTCTGAATTTCATATAATTAGATTGGGGTTAGATTCTGATCACTGTAAATGTGGAGTACCCCAACTGACTGTTATTTCAAGCTTACACTGGTGAGCATGAGAGGACTTTGTCCCTTAGTTACACATCATCTAACCAAAGCACAGATTGGCAGACACACACAACTAAATCCTTCTCGGTCTCAGTAGAGAGAAATGTTAGTAAATGTAAAAGATCCTAGTAGTGATATCAAAAATGTGTTATGGGTGCTTGCCTCTCTGATAGCTGGTGATTACTTTAATGCTGGAGAGTTGTGTGCCCACTTATAATTCGCGATCAGCCTGTCTTACCACTGGTGCTTTTGCTGATCTGCTCTGGTGATACAAGTGCCTGCATCACAGTCATGTTTGCTGCCTATCAAGGGGAAATTGTAGCGGTAAAATGGAAGAGAACCTGAAGAGAAGAGCATCTGGCTCCAGTGACTTGGCTTGCAATATATCATTTTATTTAAATATCCACAGAAATCCCATGGCTTTTGTCCCTTGAGCTGCTTCTGCTTGTGTGGAAAGGGCTGAGCTTTAACAGTTATACTTGCATTTTAGCATTAGAAAGCACAAAGCACTCACTTCACTGGTTGAGTTGTGGTTTCTGGCTGGTGATTGTTCACTTTAATTCTCCAGATCCAAGCTACATCAGGTGAAATTAAGTACAATGGCCCAGTGGACTGTATGAAGCAGCTATATCGCGAGGCTGGAATTCGAGGCGTGTACAAGGGAACTGTGCTCACTCTCATGAGAGGTAACAGCTGAAAATCCCCTCAGGAGAAGCATCAGAACAAAACTGGCCTAGTCTCATAAATCTCAGTCTGTTGCCGGTAGTCCATTAAGGTGTACTTTTTGCATTGCTGTCTCTACAGTATTTGTGGCTTTCCCTGGGACTCGAGGGAGAATCTAGAGCAAGATGCTGGGGGCTGAGGAGGGAGCAGGGAGAATAGGACTTGAAGAACAAACAGGAAGAGCCTGATACGTACAAGAAGACATGGGATGAAGAGCCCAGTTAAAACACAAGAAATTGAGGGGAAACAAAAACTATCAGGATGAGAAGATAGGAAGCCAGCTTTTTCTCAGTAAATACAGTCCCTCTCCCAAGACTCTTGGCTTTCAGTCTAAATACAGATCATTCCCAAAGGACACTACTGGAGTGTAGCCCTTTCCTCCTGGTAAAGAGTTTTGGACATTTGGGCAAAGATACCTTGTCCCCTCTCTCTTTCTCCCTATAATGGGAAGAAGAAATTATTGGGGCCTAAATTAAAAAAAAATGTTTGGATGCCTTCTCCTCTAAACAAGGTTAACCTGATGCCCATATAGCAGCATCAGTTTCCCAGAACATAACTAAAAGAAATCGAGCAACTTCAAGCATTTCACATTTCCACCCAATCAGGAAACATCCTTATGGGATTGCCTACTATGCCAGGTATCACAGCATGCCAGGCAGAAGCCAGCTGCCTGATCCTACTCAGGGGATCCAGGTGAACATTACAATACAAGCAGTTTGATTAGAACAAATGGCCCATGCAAAAACCTCCAGGGTCCTGAGCCTGACCTGCTCTGCTGCTTACCAGTGCATCACGGAGCTTAAACCATTCTTGTAGTCAGGCAGTGAGCAGCAGCCAGGTAAGTCTGATTCGAAGATCTGAACTGGGCACTTTAAGAACAGACGTTTCCATGGAAACTCCCCAGCCTGTGCCCTTCATCTTCTTGCTCTGGAAATGCTCTTGCATAGACTGGCAGTTTGCATGGTCCTCCTAGGGAAGCTCAGGATGGGAATCTGCTTAAACCAATGCCATCACTGAGCTGGTTGCAGGACTTCAATCCTGGCTGCTGCCATGATCCCAGAGCTTGTTCTATTTCCCACTCTTAGTCTGTCTTTGTTTGCCCTACTAGATGTTCCAGCCAGTGGAATGTACTTCATGACATACGAATGGCTGAAGAACACTCTGACCCCTGAGGGAAAGAGGTTAGTGGAATCTTAAATCAGCACGTCCCTGACTTCCCTAGACACTGCAGATCAGTCTCTCCAGCTAAGTGAGGGGTTAGAGCAACATGACCAAAATGGCCAGAGGAATATCTTGCACTATTTCTCTCTTTTTAAGCTGACTCATCTTGCTCTAGTGTTCTACTGAGAGTTGCATAGGATGTGAAGTTGTTTCTCCCAGCTCCTGCCCTCTTCCCTTACTGATACCACTAGGAGGTATTTACTGTTGGGCATGCTCCTGTCCCACAAGGTGCGTTGTAGGCAGTCCTTGTGTGCATGTGCTGCTGGTGTGTCCTTTTCTGCGGAGACAGCATATTCTCACCACAGGTGTGCTGCTCTCTGAATTCCTGCCCAACCAAGATGTGCTTTCAGTCTGGGTTTGTAGCACTTGATGTTTTCTCCAGCTTAGGCAAGCTGTGCTGCTGTTCTTCCACTGTGTAAAACCAGACATGTTTTGTATTCAATGTTTCTGCAGTGTCAGTGACCTCAGTGTGCCCCGGGTTCTCTTCGCTGGAGGCATGGCAGGGATCTTCAACTGGGCTGTTGCCATTCCTCCGGATGTGCTGAAATCCCGCTTCCAGACTGGTGAGCAAGGTGTCAGCTGCACACAAGGTTGCTTTGCTGTGAGGGGGTGGGCAGCGTGATGCAGCCTTCTGGCTGGGCATCCTTTTAGGTGGGAGGCAGTGTGGTGAAGTAGAGAACCAGACTGGGATGTGGCTGGGGGGTGGGTTCTGTTTTCAGCTCTGCCACTTGCCTGCCCAGTGATCTTGGCTAAATTGGGCCTCTTCGCCCCAGCTCCTCATTTGTGAACTAGGGATCATAATACCAACCTCCTTTGTATGGCACTTTTGACAGCTGAGGAGGAAAAGTGCTGCATAAGAACTGTGTATAACCACTGTTTATTATAACTGCAGCCCAGTGAAAGCATTTGATCATTTCATTTCAGACATGATTGCCTCAGTTCAGGCAGGTGGTATCTAAAATAAAATGCAAGCGGAGCAGGCAGCCCAGTAGCTGTGTGCCTTGCCCAATCCACTGTTTTATTTGACTGACAAACTTGAAGGTGTTCCTAAAATGTGTGGAGCCTGCACACCCTGCTGACCCTCCTTCTGTAGCAGGGTCAACCTGAGTCCCCTGGAAGAATGCTGAAGCCCAGGCACCTTGAATATCAGCCATACTTTTAAGCGTTTCAAAGGCCCTTCCAGTACTCCTCCCAAAGACTGTCCCCATACAACAGCCTTGCAGCAAGGCTAGCATCGGTCTCTGCCCCACCCCAGAAAAGACCTCAGCATTTTTCTGTAATGTGATGACAAAGGCAGAGCTCCTGTCCCAGTGTGACCAGTGGGGGTTGCTGGTGCAGAAAAATCTTCCTCTTTTCCCTTCTCAGCTTTGTTTCTGTAATGCTCACACCATACAAGGAAACAGTGAATGGGCTACAGGAGAATATCACACCTCTGTTCCACTGAGCTGCTCACCAAAACTTCCTGGTGGGTAATATGGTCTACTTGTGACCCCTGTAAATTAGTGGCTTGAAGCAGCTGGTAAGGATAATTACTAGTATTGATTTCCAATGTGAGATGACAGACAAATGTGTCCTTATCTAGTCATGCTCTTTAAACACATTGTGGAGCTAGAGGTTTTCATGAGAAAGTGGTTGTCCTGGCTTTCCTGTATGAGAGGATCACTTCATTTCAGAGTAAACCAGTTTTGTTTCATGCAGACCAGCTTTACTGATCTTCCTCCCTCCTCCTCCTTCCCAGCAGCTGCTGCTAGCTGTAACCACCAGTGGCCATGCTTGATTGGAGATTGTGGCCTTCTATTTCTAGAATAAGTTGCTCCTTTTTCTTTTCCTTTTTTTGTTTCCTCCCAGGGGTTCCAGTTATGTATCATAGTATCTAGGGTCAGAAGGGGCTAGAGCAGGCCATCTAGTCTGACCCCCCACCAATGGCAGGAAACGAGTGCCAGGGTCACAGGACCCCAGCCAAGTACCTATCTAATCTACTCTTGAAGGTGCCCAAGGTAGGAGCAAGAACAACTTCC
>JAGPOW010003182.1:14950237-14963846 GCA_030014935.1 Caiman crocodilus | reverse complement strand
GTATGTGTGCTGGGGGTTGCCTCTCCCCAGATGCATCACCCTGCACTTGTCCATGTTAAATCCCATCCTGTTTCTGTCCGCCCACTCCTGCAGTTGGCCTAGATCCCGCTGCAGCCTCTCCCTCTCCTCTGGTGTCCCCACCTCAGCCCACAGTTTGGTGTCAAAAGCTAAAAAAATCCTGTAAATCCTTTGTGGATGAGCAAATGGCTTCTGTTCAGCTGGTCTCTGCTCTTTTTTGTCAGTTACTGTCTGAAAAGTCTTAAGATGCTTTGAAGTAATTTTGGCTTAGATAATCATACTTCTTGTAAATGATGTTACTGCACTTCGGTGTATGGAGTCACTTAAATACTGTGCAGCAATCTAAGCCTAGATGATGAAGGTTTGGAGGCTCAGCCTGTTGCATCTGCTACATCTTCAGTGTCCACAAATCTTAGCAAGTGTGTTCTGCCTCCCCTAACAGCTCCTCCAGGAAAATATCCCAATGGCTTCAGAGATGTGTTGAGGGAGCTTATCCGAGAGGAAGGTGTGTCCTCCCTGTATAAAGGGTTCACAGCTGTTATGATCAGGGCCTTTCCAGCTAATGCGGTAAGTAAACTGCAGGGTCTTGGGGGCTGCTGGGAGCCGGCCACTTGCAGGCTATCTAGTGATTACAGAACAACTGGCTAAGTGCAGCAGCTTGGAATGATTGTATGTTGGCTGTTCTGAGAAATCTTTGCAAGCTCTGAAACACTAGTTCTGGTCCCTATAGTTAGGGAACCAGAATGGGCCTGTAAAGTCACGTTAGCAGAAATCAGATTATTGGCTTTGCCCTAAACTCCTGTGTGTTGGCTTGTTCTAATGGTGCTGTGTATGTAGGAGCATATTTGCTGGCTTTCTTCTCTTGAGGGCATAGGAGCATGTGAACAGATTGTCATGTCCCCCCTGGCCTCCGTATCGGTGATCCTGAACCAGACGTAATGACACTGCCATGTCTGTCCAGCGGAGTGGAGATAAGACTTCTGATGTGCAGTGTCAGCTGTTAGACCCTACCATTTAAAGTGGGAGGAGATTTGCTCATGGTCTTTTGGTCGTACTCCTGAGCTTTTGGACTCCTGAGCCCCTTTCCAAACAGCTGTTACTTCAGGTGTCTAATGCTCACATGTTCCTTGTTTCCCATCTCCATTTCAGGCTTGTTTCCTTGGTTTTGAAGTTGCTATGAAGTTGCTGAACTGGGTTTTGCCAGGGCTGTGAAAACGAGGAAGTACCTTCTGGGGACTGCTGAGACGGAAAGAAGAGTGCAGCACTGAGCTGCATCACTGGAATAAAATGAATAATGAATTGAGAAGCTCTAGGGATTACCACTTTCCTAATACCTTACCTAATGCCTTACTTACCCTCTGGACGGTGTGATATGTGCCATTCAGAACTTAAGCCATAACTGATGGAGAGAGCTCAAAAAGAGTTGGAGGTGTGAAAACACCTTGCACTTGAGCCAAACATCGTAGCAGTAATAAGGACAGCTGCTAATTGACATCTCTCATGTTAAATGCACTTCTTTTATGTATTTCCTCATGGAAGCAGGAGACATTTTTAAGTTTTGATTCTTTGTTTACTGAAGAAACATTCGGCTGTTGTTGGTGAAAAACTTGAGATCACAATTATTAGCCAAAGTCCACTTAATTTTCAGGATCTAGCATAACACCCAATTGCACATATCAATATGAGGCACTATTTTACATTGGCTGTAGATACAGTCTTCCTGTTGCCTTGATGTATTGAAGCCACAGCTGTTAGCATGTTGACAGTGGTTTTAATTTTATGTGCATGCAACAGGAGAATATAGAACTGAGCAGGTTTGTGTCCAGAAGCTACAAATTCTGGGTGATAATGAGGGAACTGTAAAGCACTGGTAGGGACCTTGCATTGTGACAACCTTGAACAAATTCAAGGCTAAATTGTAGAGCTGAGAGCAAACATGAATTATGCCAAGATTTCTTGGTTAAACCTGTAGGAAGCATTCAACAGAGAAAGATTATCTGTCTAACTGCTCCAAATCCCTTTGGGACTTCATTCCATACTGAAGCCATTAATGCAGCCTTGGTGTATTTCATATTGCCAAATGATGCATTCTGGGACATGCTTACAGACCCAAGAAGTACCAAGATTTCCAGGTGGGAAATGTGCAGAATTCCCATTCTGGTTTGCCTAGCAGGGATAGTCAGCCACACAGCTGACGTTTAACTTTTGTACTTCTGCTCCTCAACTCAGCTTGAAGAGATTTTGTTGAGCACAATCAAATTTTGAGCTGAGAAATGACTGATATAAGCAAAGGAAGACACTTTCTAATTTGTTCTGGTTGTGATGCAATGATCCTGTGTTAATCAGAACTCAATAAAGTTTACAACTGCTCAGCTAGAATGTGGATTGGTGTTTGTGCACGTGGCATTTTAGCGCACACTTAGTTCTGAGATCTGCAATGGGAAATAGCATGACGTGGCTTGTCCTCGGGTGCTAATTCCTTACCTTCCAGGTACTGCACCCACCATGAGCCACAGAGCAGTACAGCAGGCTTCTGAAATGTGAAGTACAAGAGTCCTATTGGGCACTTCATATCTTTCAGCTTAAAACATTGTTTAAGTATTGAATTAGCTTCTAAAAATGTTTTCACTTTGTGGGAAGCAAATACTCTGCTTCTCATGGGGACAGAGGGGGTGTCCCTGGTGAGTTTAGTGAAAGAAAGGGTCCCTGCTTTACATCTCTGTTTGAGGTGCCAAGGGAAAGAAGAGGAGTGGTTCCAGGCCAGGCCCATTCCCTATATCCAATTAGTTTAAGGCTCCCCATGGAGGCTGCCCTGGAGAATGTGCTCTCTGCTAGGCCCCTACCCTTGTACTCCACCCCTCAACGGAGTCCAGCTGCATCAGGGTCAACCTTTGGCGTTCCAGAAGCTGATGGAGGGGCTTGCCTGGGTTTGGTTTTTTTTAAGGGTATGGGAAGAGGAGATGGACCCTTTCAGTCCAGCGTGTGAACAGCTGTGCAGCTCAGCTGGCTTCTGATTCTGCCTCAGCCTCTCTCCCAGCAAAGAACGTTGCTGGCTGCTGCACCTTGGAGAATACCCCTCTGCTATGTGGGGAGGCAGGAAGAGAGGCCCTATTTTTGCTGTTCCTTATTACAAAACCATATTTGAGAATGGGTGCAGAGAGAGAGGAGGAAAATGGACAGCTATACAAAATGATCTGTATGTATGCTGTCACATATCAAAGACATCTGGTTAACACAACTCAATAGAAACAACAGATGAGAGAGATGGCCAAGTTTGTTCAGATAGTAAACAAGGCCTGAGCACTCTCTTTACTTGCTGGAACGGGTACAGCAAAGGTCAATGTCACAGTTACAGAAACAGGCTGTAGGCCACGTTTACTTGCTGTTGCTGATTAAGACCATTAGAATCTAGATTTGCCAAGGCTCATGAGTCACTCAGCGACTGCAGCCGCAAAACAAATGTGTAGGGAGTTCCACCAGTTCCTACGGTGTAACAGTGACAGGCTGCCTGTGGAACACGCGGCGGAGAAACCAGCGCAGAGCGTGTGCACAGCAATGCAGCTGTTGCTTGGAAGCTCCGGCACCTTTCAGAAATGTCACAGACGTCTGCTTGTAAGGGAGATGGACACAGTACCCCCGACTGAGCTGTACAGCAGTCTCTCAAAGCTCTGCCTTGTGCCGACTAAGAAGGGAAGTGAGCAGATGGGTACATAAGCACAGAAAGTCCTAAAGAAAATCCCAGGAAGAAAGAGCGTCTCTTTACATCTTCCCTTGGAGTCTCTCTGTCTCTCCTTTGCCTAATCTTGGTCTACATCAATATCCTGCTTGCTTATTTTCACGTGGTAGGCAGCACTTTCCTTGGGCTTGATTATAAAGACTCGTCACTAGATGTCTTCCTGCTTTCTATTAACTCTTACTTTCCTCGACATTTCAATTTCCTCATTTTCACCTTGTCTAAACTTCCCATATATATAAGGAGTGCATTATGACCACTGACTAGACATCCTTGCCACCTTGCTCAGTAGGTCCTACCTGAGTCGCCGAAGGCTCATCCTTGTTCTTGGCAGTATGCGGGGGAGTTTCAAGTGCACGCTCCTTCACCTGTTACTTCTTCCTTCCTCTGAAATGCATGGCACTCCCACCGTGAATGCCAGCAGATGTCTCCTACAGCTCAGGAATTAAAATGTGTGGTGTTTCCCTGTAGCCAGCATGGGCTGAATTTAATATATAAGCTTTTCTTGCCTCCTGTTGGTCCAGATAGGGTGGGTATGTCAAAACTTGCACTTTTCCTATATTCAGTTATTTCACTTTGCGGCACTCCAAAGTGCTTGATTTAACGCAGCAGGTGATGCATACAAAGTCAATAAATCTGAGGTATGCTTAAAGAGTAATTAGAAACTCAGTCGATTTGGCCCTGAGATGTGCAAAAAATAAGAAACAGTAATATTGAAAGAGCCTAGTACGGGACACGCTCAGTCCAGAGAGGATCATTGAGAAGGAAAACCAGCTCCTACAATGCCATTTGACTTGGAACAGATACGTAAATAAGTACACACACTACAGCACCGTTATGCTGTACGCCAGAGGCCGCTGTACTGCGTTTAGAGTAGCATGAGCCCAATGCTCAAACCACTGTTGTGCCTCTATGACTTGCACCCACTAGTGAGATGGGGAGCTGCCAGATGACACAGCAGACGTGCCGTGCAGAGTGTTTCTGGTGGCATTACCTGAGTGGAACGACTGTTCTGCATGTTTATCAAACACGGCGGGCCTTCAGATGTTGGTAATGATGACAACGTTAATTCAAACTTACTATTTTATGTACAACATTCACTTAGTTATAGTTAAACCATTCCTTCCCATTAATATTGGGCTTATTCCTCACATATCTAAACCTTCTTGTTCAGCTTCACTTTTACCATTGCCACTGCATTCCACAGACTCGTCTGTTCTTTCACCACCCTCCTTTTCTTAGGTTGCCCTGTTTGCCACAGTGTTTTTTTCACTAGCACTTTTTTCGGAGTATCTTCTTGTGCATCTAAAACTTAGATTTCTATTCCATTTTCCTGTGTTTAAAGTCTCCCCTTGTGCAGCAGTGATTTTGTAAACTGAACAATTTAAATCAGAATTTCTTCTGGAACAAACTTCTACCTTCCTGAGCCCTACCCTAAATCTCCCCCATTTCTCTCAGAGTAAAGAAGTCTTGAGGAAATTTGTAATTTGCTGCTAAACTCTGTTTTTTTCCATTATTATTCCTGTTGACAGGGATGAAACGCTGCAATGAGATCCCTCGGTCTGCTGGAGGCCTGGGCAGAGGTAATGGCACCCTGGGTGCTCTGTGTGCTGTCAGCTCTTCCACAGGGCTCAGATTCAACTACGCTGCACCTAGAGCGCTTCCATGCTGAAACAGGTCGTCTCCTTCAGCCTTTTCCGGCAGCAACCCTTCATTCTGATGTTGTCTCACTCGAATTAGCTTTGTTTTCCACGTCATTTAAGTTGCATCTCGTTCTGCACTTGCAGAGCCATGAGGCTCTACCTTTCCCTCACATTTTCCTGGGGTAACTCCTAGCACGGTGCTGCAATGTTCCAGGTCTATTGCCTTCACTCTTACTGCTCAGATCTTAGATGTCAGATAGTTTCCAGGTGCTTTAACAAGTCAGAGATCCACTTCCCACAGTCTGCCTTTGGTTTGCAAGTGGCTTGCTTTGTCCCTGTCATTCCTTCCAGTTTCGGCTGCTCTTGTAGTCAGAGGCCTTCCAGCAGTGGAAGCCTGAAACACTCCCCTTCAGCAAGGGGGTTTTGTTGTTGTGTTTGTGTTTTGCGGGGAGGGAGGTGTTTAGCGTTTCAGACTCCCCTTGAGGTGCATCTTCTGCAGCAAGGTGCTCCGCTTTCTTGGAAAAGGTGAGTAGGTTTAGAGCGGTGGATGGAAGCAAAATAATTTGCTATATCCTTTTAGAGCCCAGGATTCAGAGTGCCATCTTGTCCTGTCTACTTTAATTTTTCTAAAATTCTACTAATTAGTGAAAATCCAGGTGATGATGCCTCCTTTTGATATTGTATCCTCAAACGTAACATTAATGTACATAAGGGAATGTTCATCCAGGAAGAAACAAGCTGAACACAGCCAAAGGGCTCGGTAGTGTACAAGGTAAGCAAACAGCAAATAAAGTGCCTCTAATAGCAATTACTTATAGTCATCCCAAGTGCTGCTTGTCACTAGCGAAGCTTGGCCGCGCTCCTTTAACAGGCCTGGCTCTCCCTGCAGCTGCTGTCACGTGGGGCCTGCAGAACACAGGACGAGCAAGTCCAGATTTGCTATTCTGCAGCTGCAAAGGAGCGCTCGCATTGCCACGGTAAGCCACGGCACCCAGCATGGTCCAGGTAGAACAATACTTGCAGGCAGAACAGAGAATGAATTACAGTACAAAAGAAAAACGAGAGCAGCTTTTCTCCAAAAAAAAACAACCCCAAACCAAAAAAACCCAGCGAAATAAAACAAGAAGTCCACTCTAACCTGTCTCTTCTGTGCTGGGGTTCGCACACAAGCCAATGGGAAGACAGAACTTGGCTACATATCTTGCTGTTTTATTGCTCTAGGTGTGTTCAGCCCATTAAATACAGCTCTGAAGGGCTGTGGGGACTGCGAGGGACGCAGCGCGAGAAGGGACCTGATTGGCTGTCGCTGGGTGGAGTGGTTGCTTTAATTATTCATTACAGGTTTTGCAGGGACGTAGACCAAGCAACCTCGGAGGCCTTTGCAGCCTCAGGATGTCTGACAACCACATTGTGACAGAGTTTGCAGCAGCTGTCAGCTAGAAAGCCTGGTCATCTCTAACAGTGTCGAAGGAACAAGGCAGCAGAGTCAGGGAGGGAGATTTATTGTGACCAGCCATTTATTTTGCTTTCTAATTCCCTATTAGCTGCAAATAAACCATCAAGGAGTTTCTACTGCTCCTGTACATGTGGAAAGAATTACAATAATGCTTGAATAATTGCAAAGAGCTCAGAAACTGCCAGGCTTGGATATAAACAGCTTTGTGGTAAATGTCACAGACTTATGAGCGTGCAGGTTTGAGATTTGGGATTTGCAGTGCAGTGGTGTTTGCAGGCCTGTCATAAATCAGGACTCCATTGTTCTCAGAGCCAGACAAACACAGAACAAAAATCCAATCTCTGCCCCTTCGTACTGCTACTTAGGCTAAGAATGAGAAAAGAGACCACAGAAATGTGACGTACAGAGAAGTCCAAGGTAAGCAGGAAAGGCTGAAAAAACTTGGTGTCTGCAGTTTGGAGAAAAGGACAATGAGAGGGGATGTGATCTGTTTTTAAATATTCAGAAGCCTTGTCATGGTGGAGAAATACTCTTTTTCCCTGTGACATTAGGCAGAACACGTTGTGATATATTTAACCTGCAGCCAGGAAGATTTAGAACAAATCTCTGGAAAAACTTCATGCCTGTAAGAGCAGGACGACAGTGCAGCAAGTGGCCTATGGACGCTGTGGGATCGCCTTCACTGGAGGTTTTCTGGACCAGGCTGGATAGAGGCACCTGTGACGGTTTAGGAAGAGTGAATGCAGTGTCTGTGCAAGGGGTTGGACCAGGTGAACTCTGAAATCCTCTTCCAATGCTATGAGTCTGTTATTACATTCTGTGGACAGACATACTGACCGGCAGCATCTCAGCACGGCTGCTGCCTTTCATGAGCTTTCCTGGATGGCCTTCCGTGTGAGGGACAGCAGGAAAAAAGCACCAAGATGCCTGTTAAAAAATGTAACGAGTGGGTCTTTGAGGCTGACAACATTGGCAGGATGAACATCAAGATCATATAAGAGAGAATCAGCTAGGGACAGGCAGAGAAGGACCTGGCAAGCAAAGACAATAAGTTTGCATTTGATTCAGTGGAGAAGAGGAAGCTGGGGGAGAGGGACATAGTCAAAGTGACAAGGCAGGTAAATTATCTTCATCACAGAGCTTTGAATGCACGTGAATGTGGACACAAAGGAGAGGCTGGATCGTGAGAGGCTTGGGCAGTCTGGAGGTGAAGAGTTCGACAGAATTAAGGCAACGGGCTGCTATTAGCCATGTCATCCCAGTATCCTTTTACGATAGCAAGCTGATTCAGATATTATCAAAACCTCAAATAAATGATACAGTGTTACAAGGAAAAAGCAGTGCATGTCGAAATGCAAATGGGAGCTGTGCTGAGAGCCATGGATCATGGTCTAGGTCACAGCCTATCTAGGAGCTTTTGTCTGCACAGTGACTACCAGCACAATGAGGCCTGGATCCAAGGCTACAGACAGTCGGTATTTTGCTGGAAGTGCAGTAACTGCTAGATGAGAGCAGGGAAGAAATAAAGGCAATGCTTGACTTTCACATACTTCTAGGTTAAGCAAGACGTGTGTGGAGGCACGTTTCCCTAGTACATGACTTACAGCAGTCAGGGTGCCCCTGCATTACAGAACTGCTACCCTCTTAAGGCTGGCTGTTCATCTCTAGAGTCAACTGTAAAGCTCTCTATCCAGCGCTACCTAGATTTCATTTGGTTCCTGCAGAAGACAAAGACTTTTACAGCAAACAAATTAGGGTGGCTATTACAGAGGACAGTCCGGTTGTCCTCTTTTGATATGAAACTGGTTGCCTTTATGTCCTCTGTTGTTCTCTTCAAGAAAAATAGAGGACATAAAGGCGTCCAGTTTCATATCAATAGAGGACGGAGTAGCAAAAAACAGAACGTCCTCTGTGATGGCCACCCTAGAACAAATACTTAGAGTATGTTGAGGACCTCTGAGGCAACAGGTAAAGAAAAGGAACCTCGGCAGACAGGCTTGAATTCAAGAGTGAGAATTTATTCCAGAGCTATCTGCAGCAGTAAAGAGGCTTCTTTTACTTGAATCCTAAGAGAAAAACATTTTTGTGCAGCAAGAGCAGCCGTATTGGGAAACTGCCCATCTCCTTGCCTACATTTTTGAGGCTTCCTGAGTGCCTGCCTTCTGGCAGTTCTCTCCAAGTGCTCTGGAAAACAGCTACCTATGAGCCAGATTGTGGGGCTCTTTCTTGATGTCAGGGGGCAGTTATGTGAACAGCTTCTCTGAAGTCCATGGTGTTACTGGGTCGGTGCTTGACCACCGCTGTGGGTAATGGGACTATCTTCTATGGCCTTCTGACAGCTCGTTGGCCGCCTCTCACCGAGTTCCTCATACCAGTGGGGCTTGGTTGCGGGATTGCTTGTAGCTGCCGGAGCAGGTGGCTGCATCCCCTGCAGTGTTTGCAGACAAATCTGTCAGTGTAAAACAAGATTTTAATCCCTCCATATGAGGTGCACCGTTTTATCTTAATAATGACACACAAGACTGCCTCCTTTCATAGCCACATCATGTAACAAATAGCACGCATTCCAAACCTTTATGAAGCTGTAATTCGTTCGCAGGTTCTGATTGTGTAAACCAGATGAGTGATGGCCCCAGCACCTGTTCCATGCAGCTGATCCCCACCCTCCTGGGCTGACATTGTCTTTGCCTGCAGTGTTATCTTAGTATGTTAAATGGTAAGCTTCTCTAGGGGGGACCTTTTCTTATCTGCTGCCTTCTAGGCACGCCATGCGCAGCAGTCACACTCAGTGAGGATGGTGTGAACGCACCCTCCCATCTCATTGTTCCTTTTACCTTTGCTCATTTAAGGCTCTCTGTTTAAGAACAGAGCCGTCCTGCTTTTCAAGGGGCAGCTGCTTTTACAAAATTCAGTCTGACAGCGTCTGCCCTCCCAGGTGTCACCATGGTAACACAACCCAGGGGGAAACTCAGATGCGTTGCTTAGCAACGTGATGCTCTTGACTGCAGCTGCTGCTTCAGTTCATTGAAATGATGGAGAATTGGGATTTGTTGGAATCTGTTCTCTGTGGCATGAGATGTCAGGAGTAGATGGAGGGAGATGAGAAGGAGCAGGGCAGAGAGAGAAATAAATAAAGATGTATAAATGTTTAACCATCATTACGCAGTGTTTTGGAATGAAATCCCCTGGCTGGCTGCTACTACAGCTTCGCTGCATCCACAGTAAGTCTGTTCTGAATGAGTTCCCACTGTGCATCCTGCCCCATTCATGTGCTATGTTTTACAGTTGAGTTGAATGTAGAGATGCTGCAGGCTGGACGTGTAGTATTGGCGTTTTTGCGCTCTCAGGATTTCATGAGAGATTCAACAGCCTCTTTCAACACAGAATCACTTACAGTTGGGCTACTTTTAATAAGCATTTCAATTAACGTGCAGCCAGTGAAAGGAGGGTATTTGACAGCCTGAGGGAGGCATGACTGCTCCTGACCCAACAGAAGAAATGGAGAAAACTTGTACCAGGTTCCCTGTTTTAAGTTTTTTTTAATAGAAATACACCAAGACTGTTGATTTCCTCTTTTTTTCTAGCAGAAGGGTTTCCCTGCTTCTCCTTAGTGAAGCCTGAAATGTCCTTTAATTTTTCTTGTTATTTGCATTCTGATAGTGCCTACAAGGCAACCAAGAATGCGGCCCGTCGTACAAACGAGAGTACTAGATATTCACTACAAAATTTCTAGTCCACAGAGAAAACAAACAGAGTTTTGGAAAGCAATGGAGCATGGAGCAGAGTCAAAACAGTGATGGCTCTTATGCCTCCAGAGGAGGACCACGGGCTCATTCCTGCATAGTTGGCTTCATCTGTGTCTTATCGCAGCCCATTCGCCAAGGGTGAATAAGGGTGCCAAGGAAGGCACCTCCTTCCCTTAGCTTCTGCCAGGTAGAATTTGTCTGGACCTCAGAGCTGCCTCTGCCGCAGGGCCTCACATGGCTCAAAGTAGAGGGCTGCCCTGACAGGGGTGTTATCTGCTCTACAGCTGGGTTATGGAGATGACACATCATAACTAACATCCTCCATGAGTGGTAGAGACAGCATGATATCTTCTCAGTGACACCTGACAGATGCCCAGAAGAGATCCTGTTGGGTACTGCAAGGCGTTCCATCCCCACAGAGTCTAAACACCGCATCTTTGTAGTGTACCCCAGCCTCACAGGAGTGGGAAGCTGGAAGCAAAGTCCAAATGAACACATATGGAAGCTTAAAAAACAGACCAATGGCTCTAGGATCTGTTGGACTTGAAAGGGATACAGTTTAGAATGAAAGCCAGAGAGAAGATTTACCTGCCAAGCCTCCACAAATCAGTTACAGACATAACTACAAATAAAATATTCTGACTCTTTTCAGAGGATAGATTCTCTCATCGTTTACAACATTTGATGTAAATATTATGAGAAAAACAGGTTTCACAAGTTTTGGTAAAAGCATTTGCTGATGAGTACTTTTGAAAACAGAGACTGCTTGAGATGCTTCAATACGGAGAGGTTTTTTTGGATTGTAGGTCTGACAAGGCAGGGATTTTATTTTTTCTGTTATAAAAGTGTTCAGCACAGTGGACCCCCAGTCCTAACTGTGGCACCATTGGGCAACACCACAATATAAACATTTACTGAGCTAGAAGGAAGTGCTGCTAAGGGTAGGTTGCTATAGAACCAAGTGAACAATAGCGATAGAATTAAACAGTTGTCTGAGCTCAGTATTTTCCACCAGCTAAACAATTCCTTTTGCAGTAATTTGGAATTTCAGTCATAGTATTTCAGGCTATCTATGTAAATGACTGTTTTATTTAAAAAAACAAAAGTCAAGAAAAAAACCTTTTTACTTAAATAGCTTTAATGGTATAAAGGAGTATAACAAAAAGTCACCTTAATTGGAATGCATGCTCATTTTTTAATCAAAGAAAGGACTCGTACATTAAAAACTACTGAAATGTTTGACATTTGATACCTCAGAAATGCTGTACAGAATCAACACTAGAAAGAAATGCATTTGACTCATAACCAAAAGCATGCTTCAACTAATGATACACAGAACTTGAAAGTAGCTTGTAGGCATCCACACAGTAATTTTAATATACGAATGTAGGGTGACAGCTGTGAATGACGAGCAGCACAACCTTTTCAGGCATTTTGGAGACCAAGAAACACTATTTGTTAGCACACTGAGGTATGATCACAGAAATCCCAAGATGCCAGGTGCAACTGAGTTCAAGTTTGCTTACTGTCTTCCCTTCCTACTATTATGCTGTCCTATTGTAACCAATACAAGTATATAGTATTTATGGAAGAACCTTCAAGGTTTGGAAATAAGCATTGCACACGCACACCTGTCTGAAGTCTCAGGTTCTTTTGGCATGGACACTAGATGTCAATGGAGAGACGCATCAAAATGGCCATGCAAATGATTGTGCAACTGCACTCTTTCAGACTAGGTGTTTCCCTCACTTTCATAACGTGACTGGTACTGATGGAAGGTGCTGGGCTGAAGACCTGAGAGATGGAAGTCACTTAATAGTTCTCAGGAAAGGCACCAACCAGGCAACAAGCTCTCAGTACCAAAATGATTCAACTCTTAATGGGATGGACAACCCCCATGGTGATATGGAAGGATGTTCCAGTCTTGACAACAAAGAATCTCAGATTTGTGATTAAGTTCATGACATGGGCAGCTGTACCACTGGGAAATTAAATTAGACCTTTTGCTCGTTTCACATAAGCCTCCAAATAGCAGCCAGATACAAATGATGTTTGTGCATTATGGACCTAAGCTGGATTGGATGAAGTAACCTCGAGGTTCCACATTCAATTACTAGTCTCATGAACTATTCAGTCTCTCCTCTTTTTTCTTTTTTTTTTAATATATGCTGAAACACAGCATGTGATGAATGGCAGGAAAAAACAACCAGGACCTCTTACTAATTTTCTCTGAAAGGAAATGTCTATAATGCCACTGAAATGAGCTTTAAATTATTGGTAAATTGAACTGCATGCTGTGCTACGAGTTTAATTAAAGCTGATGCTATCAGGTGCAGTAAGTCATGACAGGGTTTTTAAAGTAACATTTAAAAAAAATATTAGGGGTTTGGTGGATGAAGCTCAGTTATTACAGAAGTTTTATGTCTAGAACTTAGAAGTAGTAAGTCAGCTTATGTCAGAAAAGAAAAAGGATAGATCAGCAATATACTGTACACACAGTACAAACTAATATTATAATACGTTCATAAAAACACAGCCTTTTACACGTGGAGGAGAGGATTAAGAGAGGCCACCAAACTGGCAGAATAGAGCGGGTAAGTGGCAGAGCCAAGGGAAAGGAAACAACGCATGTGGATAGGAGATGCCAAAGGCTATAGAGAGGCCAGTAATATTTGGAACATATTATGGGCGGCTGTGGGAAGAGAGGAACTGTAGTCAGAAAGGCATGAAAGGGCAGCTGCTTGTTTTTTGTTACTCTACACAGTGAACATGCAGGTAGTTGCAGATATGGGTGATGATGGTTATGGTACAAGGACACATGATAGAGGTGGCAATATTCTGAATTGCAGACAGTAGAAGACTGAGGAGATAAGTATCATAGCAGCTCGGGTCAGGAGGGACCTGATCAGATTGTCTAGCCTGACCCCCTGCCACAGGCAGGAATGCATGCTGGGTTCACAAGACCCCAGACAGGTGATCATCCAACCTCCTCTTGAATTTGCCCAAGGTAGGG
>JAGPOW010003182.1:14927289-14944657 GCA_030014935.1 Caiman crocodilus | reverse complement strand
TACCCCTGGGGGTGCCCGGGAAAAAAGAGCCTGCCCTATTTCCTGCTGATCACCCCTCAGCAGCTTATAGGCAGCCACCAGGTCCCCCCTCAGCCTCCGAGCCTTGTAACCTTGCTTCTCTTATTGGAAGCCTGAGTAATGCATCTCAATAACAAATGTCAGAAAGAAAGAGCAAGTTGGTGAGTTGGGAAAAGAGGAGAGAGATGTTAAAGTGTGGGGCTCTGAAATTAGGAACAAGATGGAAGAAAGTGAATTCAGGTATTAAAAAGACCTCAGAAATATTGCTGTAGAAAAAATGTTTGACTAGGGGAACCATAGACAACAGCTGAAATGATTACACAACTCTGCATTATCTCATTGTGCTATTCGGTGCACACTGTCTTTAAATACCTCCTTGCATATAATAGAGGCAAAATTAAGATTGCAAGGGTATTTGCCAACTTCTTGGTTCTTGATTTTTCAACTTTGGCATCCTTTCTCACCATATAGATTCTTCTAATGACAAAAATCTAATATAAACTGAGAGAGGTTATTTGAGCTTTCAAAATTTGCAGAGTGGGCAGTACTACTTGACCATGGACAAGTCTCTTGTGCAAGCTTGCTATCAGTCCCACATCCACAAATAAAAAAAAGTACAATTAAATTAAATAAACCATGGAATAAAATGTGTTTCATGTGGCCTTGATGCTCACCACTTTGTCCACTGACCTTCAGACAGAAGCTAAACGGACCTAATGTTTATGTGCTAGTCTCCTTTACAGAATGTTCTCTGTCTGAGGCTGAGTTGCTTTGTATGGACACTTGAACAGTCAGAAGGCTAACACAACATAGCTTTTCAGAACCTTAACAATATTTACCGGCAGCACATTTTTCATATAAATAACCAGATTTATGTACACAGGGACAAATGAGTTATAATTATCAACAAACATTCCTCTCAGTGTGTCCAATTCCCCTCATCCAACCTTCTTAATAGGAGCACTCCTGGCCCATAAGTGTCACAGGACAGAGAGTTTAATTGAAAAACCTCATGTTCTTTGTATAATTTTGCAGGGAAACCAAAGCAGCCTCTTGTTCTTCTTACTCAAGGCCACTTGCCTTGAACCCTTTTATTAGCAGTGTAGGTATAGTTACTAGGCTGGTGCAATATGTTCTGGTATCAGTGAGGACAGATGATGGGATATGGTAAAGAAATGTCAGAAAAGTATTTTGCTGCTGGTTGGTGCCATAAAGGGTGTAGTGAAACAGTTGCTCTCAGATTTCTGAGATTTGTTACATCTTAATAGGATGCCTTCTTGTGTTTATTTTTTAATTAATTATATTTAATATTTGTACAAAAAACCCCTTACCTTACACCAAATTGTGGAAGAAGCATTATAAAAATAAATTTTGTAACAGAAACACTAGGTGCAGTATAAATACCAACAGATTTTTAATTAGCTTCTCTCTCATTCAATGGAAAAGAAAACCAGCAAAAACTATTAATATGGAGATCTGGTGTCCTCACTTGTGCTTTTTGCACAACTCTAATGATGAGTAAAATGCATTTAGCTGCATGGGGATGGGTTAAGAGCCACCTGGATGAGACAGGACCTATTGGCAGGACAAGCAAACAAAATAATACACATCATAAATAGCCTTGGATAACACTGGATTTGTGTGAAGCTCGTAATTCGAACACTTGTTGATTTCTGTTCCCTACTATTGTTGAAGCAAAATCAGAACAAACTTAAAGTATTTACATTGACATCACTCAACCTGCTCTCCTTCTTAGTCATAGGTGAACAGGCCAATTTCCTTCC
This sequence comes from Caiman crocodilus, assembly GCA_030014935.1. Taxonomy (NCBI): domain Eukaryota; kingdom Metazoa; phylum Chordata; order Crocodylia; family Alligatoridae; genus Caiman; species Caiman crocodilus. The sequence goes on along the minus strand of JAGPOW010003182.1, from coordinate 14,942,855 downwards.
CATATTCTTCCTCAATACTCTCAAGTTATAAGGGAAGACAAGTGCTGCACCTTGCAGAGGGTAGCCACTGGTTGAATGTCTGCCAGGCCTTTAGTGTGCATATAAATAGATAACAGTGCTATGTGTGTATGCCTTGCAGAATTCTTATTTCTGTTCGTTGTGCAACTCAGAGAATAGAGCATTTAAGGGAGGAGACATTTAAGGCAAAGTAAGCGCTTTATTAGAGGCCGCAAAGTAAGTAATTGGCAGATATAAGACAAAGCTTCAAAACCCGCTGGCTCTCAAAATTATGCTCATTCATCTAGATCAGAGATGTCAAACTCATCTGGGGCACTGGGCTGGATCCAGACCATGGGATTCTTTGCAGACTGGATCCAGCCTGGGGCAGGAGAGCTGCCATAGTGGCAGTGAGAGAGGTTTGGCGGTGGCAGCAGATTCAGGAGAGCAAGTCCAGGGGCCGGGGTGGTAAGCCAAGCTCACTGCTGACAGCCACCCCAGCAGGGACAGAGGACTAGATTCTGCAGTAGGCTCTGCCCCCTAACTTCCAGTGGCCGGCCAGTAGCCCAGTGGGCCAGACAGAAGATCCACAGGCCAGATCTGGCCCACAAGCTGTATGTTTGACACCTTGACGTAAATCAATGTTTCTCAATTGATTGGATCCAACAGGTAATCGGGGGCGTCACAAGGTATTGAAAATATATTGCTGTCTACTGTAAGGAAAATGGTAGTCCCCAATTCCCTGTATACCATTACCCCTCAAGGTCAAGTAGCCAGTCAGCACAGCCTTTTCAGGCATTTTGGAGACCCTTTCAAACAAGTCATACAGGTTAGCATATTGTTATAGAAAAGCTAATGATAAGAATAACAAAATGTAAGGGGATTATGATTTTTTTTTACCTTCATGCAAAGATTTGGTTAACCTGAAACAATCCAAAAACACTGCTTGGGATCAGTCAATTTAAACTTTTTTCCATTTGCAGACCTCTAAAAACATTTTGAATGGAGGTGTGAACCCCTTTGAGTCGTAAGTGTGGGTACTCACATACTTTGGTTGATTATAATAGTCTTTCACAGACGCCATGTATATATAGGTCTGCAGACCCTGAGGGGTCTGTGGACCACAGGATGAAAACTGTAGAAGCCTCTCAGCCTCTACTCTACCTAAGGTCCCTACAATATCTTAAAATAAGTTTGAGTTTCCATCAGTAATATTTTGTTTGCTAGTGTATAAAGGGGTCAACTTTACTCCATGTTCCAAAAATACTACTACTACTGCTAAAAAGATCATTAACAACAGCCTTTCTACTGCCTCCAGATCCACTAAAGCAGCACTTGAGGATCTCACCTGTCCAAAACTTTCTTTTTAACTGTCCACACTCATTTAAAAAAATGAAACAGCAGATCGCATTTGGAATAAGCCAGCGGGCCCACAAGCACAGGCCATGTGCAACCACAGCCGCACAGCGGAGGACACGGACACGCTGCCTCAACACGTCCAGAAGCAGGCAGCAGTGGCCATTTTAGAGGCAGGGAAGTGAGCTGCAGTATCCCCGGCCATAGCAGGACGCAGGCAGCAGACACGCTAGCACCGGGGGACGCGCAGGGCTGAGGGCCCCGCAAGGCTGACACGCCACCCTCGTCAACTAGCGCCCACGCGAGCCGTTCCCGCGCTTTTAGCAGCAGCCCAGCGCAGGCGCACTGTCCGCCTCATGCCCCGCCCCTTTCCCCACCCCAAAAAATGCGCATGCGCCCTGCTCCTCCTCCCTCAGCCCGCCGCGCCCCTTAGGGGCGTCTCGCACTGTGACGCATGCGCACGACCAGCCCTGTCATTCCACCCAGCTCGGCCGCATGCGTGGCCCCGCCCCTTCCCGGGCCCTGCCCCCCTGCGGCCCGCGGAGCATGCGCCTCGCGCCCCTCCCCCGGCGCGGCTAGTGTGACGGCGGCGGCGGGAGTCAGTCGGCGCGAGGAGGGAGGCCGAGCTCGCGCCCAGCCAGGCAGCCAGCCGCAGCGGGGAGAGGCGGCCCGGCCCGGCCCGGCTCGGCTCCACTCCACCATGAGCATCGAGATCCCGCCGGGCCTGACCGAGCTGCTGCAGGGCTACACGGTGGAAGTGCTGCGGCACCGGCCGCCCGACCTGCTCGGCTTCGCCGCCGACTACTTCAGCCGCCTGCGGGATGCCCGCGACCAGCAGCAGGCCGCGGCCGCCGGCCGCAAGGGCGTCAACTTCGACGGGGAGCCCATGCAGACCGAGTCCAACGGCGAGGGCGAGCCCGAGCGCGGCGCCGACTCCGACTCGGACGACTCCGACTTCGAGCGTAAGGACCGGGAGGGGGAGGGCGTGCGGGAGCCCCTCGCCGCCGGCCCGGCCTCCATCGAGCTCCGTCCTGCCCCGGCCGGCGGCTGTGGCCGGCGCGAGCGCGGGGCCGGGCAGCGGCGCGCTGCGCTGGTCGGGGCGCTCGGCTGTCCCCTCTCCCCGCAGCCGCCCCGACTCGCGGAGCCCCGCGAGACCTGGCGGCCGGGCCCGGCTCACGCGTCTCACAGGTGGAGCGACGGGCCTGTCTCCCTCGCCTCTCCGGTGTCGCGCTCCCTGTCCGCTGGCCGGGACTTGCTGGTTGACCCTCCCGGCCGGGAAGGAGGCAGTGGCCGGCAGGCCCCTGGGGACCGCGGGGCTGCTTTCCTCACTCTGCTTCGCTCCGGGCTGCGAGCGGAGTATCGCTGGGCAGCATCCGCTGGCTCCTGGGGCTCGTTTGAGGGCCAGCGGGCGCTGTCCGGTGTGCTCTGCTCCATGCCTGCCCTGGCGCTCTGGTAATGAACCTCTGACCTCCCTTCCTGTCCCCATTCTCACGATGGTGTGTCCCAAGCATTCAGTAACACGTCACTAGTGGACGCCAGTACTACAGGGTGTTCATAGTTTCCTTGGCGGGCCGGGGCCCATTTTTCCCGTGAAGCGTTAAAAGTTCTGTCCCACGGCGGCCGAGAGTGGAGGCTGCAAGGGAGAGTGACCTGGGTCTGACTGGGGTCTCACTTACAGCCTCCAGCGTTTACAGTGGAGGAAGTTCTGGTTCAGTGGCCATGCCCTTCCCTTGGTGCTCCGTAGTGACCGGTGCCCCTGTCCTCCAAGTGCGTGTTCGATCTTGGTTTGAATGTGGCTGAACTGGGAGTTCACAGCGGGTGGCAGTGAGTTCCACGCTCTAATGACACACTGTGTGAAAAAAGAATTGGTCCCAGAGCTGTAGAGAAGTGGGGCTGGAAGCAACCTCCAGAGGTCATGTAGTCCCTCTGCCTGCGGCAGGATCTGTCCAAACCATGGTCTGAACTCTGCGCAAGACTACTGTCAACCCTGACACCGCCGCCTAACAACCTCGTTTGTTTTACCAGCCACAGAAGAAGTATGGCAGCCAACAGCCTGCTGCTATGAAATGTTGTCAGTGTAATCTCAAGAGGTCCCAGGTAGTCTTTCCTGTTGCTAGCTTCAGGTGAAGCTGGGGTGGCTCCCACTATTTGTTTCCTCGCATTCTTTGCTGCCCTCCTCCCCTTTATTTTTGTTGCTCTCTTTTGGCTTGTGTTGTCCACAGCGTTAGAAGCGGCACTGTTGAGGGCTCAGTCCTGCACCATCATCACTAGGAAATGAGCAGGGGAGAGGGGGTTGGGTCTGGTGTTGGGAGCTTCAGCTTGCTGGTTCTTCCTGAAAGAAAAGAAAGCGAAGGTGTGGGAAGTGGCCCACAGACGGCCAGAATGGTTGTTAGGGCATGACTTGAGGTATTGAAACATGAAATGCACATCATGCTATGTATGCGGCTGGAAGGGTCTCACGCAGCTGTGCAGTTTGTGCAGTCCTGAACCGCAATGTGGTCATTCAAGAATAGTTATAAGCCCAACACTTAATTTTTCTTTGAGAATGATCTGGGTGCTTGATGGTTTTGCTGTGCAGTTTGTTTGCAGTAACCCACTATTATAAAAATGTGCTGAAACAACTTCCTTATTTTTATCCTTAAAGGGCAGACATTCTGAACGTTTCATATCTGTTTCCCCATTTATGTTGATGCTGTATGTGGGGGAGAGGTGGTAAACACTTAGCTGCTCCTTAACATTGGAACTGATACCCTTATAGTTTTATTTTTGTTATGCAGTGATGTAGTGCTTTGTTTGGGATGGAAAATGCAATGTTTAAAAAGGTTTTTGTTGAGCTTCAAAAAAAACCAAAATGCTTTCAGAGCTTTTTGAATAGCACTTTTTAATAAAATCAGAGATTGAAATATAAACTATTCGATACTTAATGCTATTCTTAATCTTGAGTTAACCAAAAAAAGGGAGAGAAAAGCATTTTCTGGCTATTTATGCCTTTAAAAAGTAATACACTCTCCACTCCCACTCATTGCAATGTTCAGTTGCCTTGCTTTGAGGTCATATCTCTTTGACATACAATGTGAGTAAAGGTTTATGGCTCTCTTAATGATATTGTGAGAGTGCTTTTAGACCAGTTATTAAATGTCATCTCTGGATGCAATTTGTTTTTGAACTATGTTCTAGCTCTTTCAGATGTTAATGAAACAGCAGCATATTAAACTTCAGGACAGGCTTTGAAATAGCCACCTAGGGCAATGTTTAGAGACTAACATCATGGTCCTCTCAGGATAGCCATTGTAAAAACGAAGACAGACAAAGTTCTTCTTTGAGAAATGTATAGTTAAGACAGGGAATTGGGAGGGAAAGCATTTAATGTGGCATGATGGCTTGCAAGTGTCATGAGTGTTGGCTTTTTGAATTTTGAATTTTAATTTTTTAATATTTTGTGGAGTAGGACATTCTGTTTTGGGACAATAGAAAAATAAAGTGACAGCAGACATTGAAGAAGAGGGAGGAAAATTGAGTGAATGAAGTTAAAATAGTGACTAGCAGCAGCCTGTCTGGCATAATCATGCTGCCTCCACTTAATTTGTCTTATCGAGAGTAACTACAGTACATACTTTAGATATTTTCAAAGTATCCCTTGTTTTTTTTATGTACTTGACCCTAGCATCTTTGAATCTATATCAGATATTGACATATAGAAGTGGTTGGAAAACACTATCTTTTTTAATTGAAAAAACGTGGAAATTCTTGCGGGCATTTAACTACACAGGTATGTCCATGTATTGCTATTGCACAGACTGTATTCTCTAGTATAGAAGTTTTCTCAATGTGCTGTGTCTAATGCTCTTGCAGAACTTGAAAGATCCACTTCCAGATCAGGAGTTGGGCACCTTTTCTGATGGATGTTGTGAGACCAGACTATACACTTCCTGATTCTTTATTTGTAAAGGAAAACTAAGTTTCTGCACCTAAAGATTGCAAGGTTAGCTTTCCAAGTGTAAATAGCTGTAGTGCTCTTTTCAGAGCTATACAGGCAGTTCCACTGCCACCATGCCTCTTCATGGCATTTCCAGATAGCAGCAGAGTTAAATCAACAGGACTGGCCAGCTTTGCTTTTCTTTTTCAGAATACCGCAGGCAGGTATGACACTGTCAGTAATACTACCACCTTGCTGCTGCTGCTCTGGAAAACAGTGAGCTCATGCAGACACTGGCATCATTCATGGGAGAGGATCCAAATGAAGGTTGCTGGGGTTGCCTCTCCGTAACAGTCAGAAAGCTCTGGGCTAGGGAAGAGTTGATACTTTATTCACGTCTGTTGATGGTGGATGAGAGTTGGGATGCAACTGGTATCACAGAGTGTTCTTAGTAATTGAAAAAAGCTGGTGTCAAAGGGTGTAAGAATTGTATTGGTCACTACTGAACCTTATGGAATGGAGAATAATTAGTCATTTACTTGCCCCCTGTTGTTCTGTGGTCTGATCACCAAAAAGACACAGGACAAAAGTAATATTTTGAACACATTTCCTACTATTAATAGTAGCCCTCTGCATTATTAAAATAGTTCTTTTTACTTTTTTTTTTCCTGCTGGCACAACCTAAAGTAGTCAGTTTTTGGTCTCTTGCTATCTGAACAACTGAGTAGCATACGTTGCCCTGCAAGTTGCAAACCCTGAAAGAGAATTGGGTGTTTTAAAGACTTGCTTCCAATTAAACATTTTAAGTGTACTCATGAACATTAGCTCTGGAATATGTAAAATCTGGTACCTAGTCTTGGTCAAATTTGGCCCAAAACTTAGGCCAAAAAGTTACAGCGTGGAAGATGACTATTTAAAAAAAATGAAATAGAAGAAACATAGTTTTCATATTTGCACCTTCGGTTTCATATTACATTTGTTCACCTTAACGTATGGGGAGAGTATTTTATATGTGCTGAGACTCTGAGTATAGTCTGGGGTTTGACAGAGATTTTTTCTTTCTTGTGTATTTTCAGTAATTAAAATAAAATCTGTAATCGGAACAGACTCTGAGCCTGCAGTGAAGTCTGGGTGGAAGTTCTTTTGTTGGTACCCTAGTGACTTCGATGGTTCCTTTTCTTATAGTAATAGCACTCTAGCTATGTTATAGAAAACAATAAGAGTTAACCAGACTTCATAAAAAACCCCAACCCAAGTATATTGTAAGCCCAGTCACTAGCTTTGTACCAACTTACTACTTCATCAGGCCACTAGATATCTGTTTGACTCTGTGCTTGTCTCTTTCCCTTAAATTTGTCTTCATTTTAACTTCTCCAAGCTCTTTTTTATTTCGGAAGTTGGTTCTTCAGTAAAGAAAGGAGATTAGTGGGTGTGTACCACTACTATTAAAGTTGACACACTTAAATAGAAATTGTAAGTTCTTGAGGGAGACCAGAAACACTTATGCACATGGGAGAAGACAGTGAAATTAGTCCTTTTATTCTTGCCAATAAAGTGTTTTTCCTTGAGTTTTGTGTTATCAGAAACATCAGTCTGATCTCTAGCTGATGAAATGGAATAACAGATAAAATAGGGAAGATCTACAGGTAAACTGGAGACTACTTCCTTAACCTATTATTAAAGCAAGCAGCATGTTGATGCTATTGATCCAAAGTATGTCCTTCCAAGTAAAGGAAATATAATAAATATATGAAGTAGAACTTCTTAAAACCATCTTACTGCTTTTGTTTAGTCCTTGAGAAGCATCTTAAGCTATGTACAAACTTTTATTTCTAGCAGTGGAAGCATAGGGGATTTTCATCCTGGGATGAGGTAAGCCATAGTAAGGTGCACAGATGTTCATTCTTCCAGGAAAGACTCTTCTGGGAGCAGTTTCAGTGTGGTTGTAGTTGGGTGGCTTTTCTCCCAGAATAGTTATTTTTGCTCTGGGAGAAAAATCTGGAACCTCTGTACACTTATGTTTTCTACTGGGAGAGGGATGCTTCTCACAGTACAAGCTGAACATGTGTACTTGGCTCTGCTGTAGATAAGAAGTGCTAAGGAAGAAAGAGAGCTTTACTGTCCTATTGAGGCAGTTGCCCAGAGGTTGCATGATGCTATTCTGTTTTCTTAACTGAATTCCTCATTTTTTCTCATTATCAGTTGTTATAATGATCAAATTACCTTTTCAAATCACTGTAAAAACTCTATTTGTTCCAGGCAACGCTAAACAAACAAATCTTGGTAAAATGGACTGCTTTTCTGCATGTATTGTAGCAGCGCTTGCACAGTTCAGTTTCCTAAATAATCACAATTTGTTTTAGTGCAGCTGCTACTGGGGATTGCATCTTGATGCAGTGGGAGAATGATTGTGTGCTTTTTCGATCTGCTCTCCTAAGCGACTCAAGGACAAAAATAAATGCTTCTCAAGTGCTTGCCCTTGAAATAATCCTCTTTGTGCTCAACTGTTGCAGTGGAGAATTCTGCAAATGTGCTGGAAGAACAGGTAAAGATCCACCTGTTTAGCTGTTCTGCGGAGAATTCCTGGCTTAACTCTATAAATTTACAAACTGACATCTTTGAAGCCTCAGGGCATCTTTGGAAAAATCAACAAGGAAATATGTTCTCCTAAAATGTCACTTGCTACATAGTGATTGAGTAGTGGTGGGAGCATCCAGTCCATCTGTGGAAGGAAAAATTGAAACCTTTGTCATCTGTTTAATTGTTAGTAAAATGGGTTATACTTGCAATGCTGCCACAAATTTATTAATACTGTTCCTACTGCATCTCACTGGTTCTGCACTCCCCTACAATGTACTAGGTGGAGGAGTAGATTTTTTTTATTTTGTATTCTTGTATTTTAAGCCTTCAGGAGACTTATAACTTGTTCATCTTTTGACAAGTTGAAGTTCCTTCCTGTGCTTGTAAAATGGCAACTGGAATTTTTTTCTATGGCAGAAATTAATTGAGGTCAATATTTTTGGTGAAGGAAATAAGGAACGTTGGAGTTTATGTTGCATTCTGTATGAACTATCAAATGCTATTCCATTCCAGGGACTGCTTCAGCACTCTCCTGTGTGTTCTCTAAAATGAAAGTGATTTTAATTTGAACAGCATGTTTGCCATATAAACCGGTATGTCTGTAAGTGCTGTTTCCTTGAAAATAAGGAAGATGCTAGCATTGTGCTGCTTTCCCTTATTCTAGTTTGCATTTTTTGCTGTTTACGTATAGTTTGCAACTTATGTCCTTGCACATTGCAGCACTAAGCCAAGTCCAAGAGGTGAGTGTGCTGTTGATAAATCACCTAGTACACTGTAGGCACTATGCTAGTGTAATGGCATGAGACTGATGACACTACTTTTGCCTTTAAGTTGGCACAGCTTGCACCTCTGTGCCCTAATATTGCGCTGATAAAAAATTGTTTCACACCATATTGTGGTGTATAAACTCCAAAAGAACAGAATTCTGATCAACTCCAAACCTCTGAGGTTGTGTTAAGATCTTCAGAAGTGATGGGGGAGGCCTTAGCAAACCTGACTATAGATTCCGTAGATGTTTAGGGTTGACGGGATCTCAGTAGCATGTTAAGTGAAGCTGAGGATGAAAGGGGAAAAAATCTTGCACTGAAAACACTGTACATTTTGTGTATGTATTTTTGAATAGCCAGGGCATGTGAGTCCAGAACATGAGTTTTAATGTTTTGTTTCTCTTTACCTCACCTTTTTGTAATACTTTGACTTGGGAAGTATTCATGATTTATCCCTCCTGACAGTATAATATGTGAATTTGTCATTCAGTTACTTCTTTATAATACTGTATTAGTATCGTGATAGCTGTAATGGTGCAGGGGATACAGTAATGTGAGAAGTGGGCTTTCGTATTATATTTTGTTGGACCAACTGTGTAGTTGGGAAAGATGGTGGACAAGCTTTTGGGTAGAATGCCATTCCCTTATTCTTACAGACATTTTGGCCTAACAGATATTCTGTGGGTATTTAGGGAAGAACAGGTACCAAACAGTACATATAATGTGTCTGCACAAGAGTAGTGGTTTATACATAACAGCACATGTAATACATCAAGGCACTAATGCTTTTAGGATTACACCTGCAAGATTAAATAAAAGTAATACATTTTAGAATTAATGGGGTTATTTTTACATTTCCGCTGAACAGATGAAGGAATTTTGAGCTATATAATATATACAGAATAAGTATGGATGCAGCGCTATCTTACCCTTCTAAAGCAACAGTGGCTGAGCTGCAACATGTGTACCACAAGTGGCAGGGGCAGCCTGTGCATGGTACACAGCAGAGCAAGGAGGGATCAAGGAACACAGGAGCAGACAGGGCAGGGAGCTGAAGGCAGAGTGGCAGAATGGACAGAGAGCATAGAGTAGGGAGCAGAAAACAGAGGAGCAGATCAGGCAGAGGAAGAGGATCAGAGTAGTAGTAACAGTGGGTGTGGGGCTTAATTTGTGGCATGCCTGTCAAAAAAGTTAGCCCCATATTTTAGAGCAGCGGGGGCGAGCTCAGTGGTTCTCAGCCAGGGTGTTGCAGAACCCTGACGTCCTTTTAGAGCTTTTAGAGGGTGGCATTCGGGTGGCATGCGGTGTTGGAACTGATGGGTATGCAAACTTGAGTCGCACAATAAACTTAGAGATTTCAAACAGGAATCCATAGTGTTGAGAACATTCGGACCTGCTGTCATCTTTCTGAGTTCTTTGCAACAGAAGAATTGCTCTACTTAGTTTCTACTCATTTTTTTACTACAAAGAGCCAGCATTTTCTGAGGGGCGTCTTGAGTCTAATTGGGGGGAGGGGATGGACAAAGGAGGTGCTTGAATCTAAAAAGTTTGATTTTTTTTTTTTTTTTTGCCTTTTCTTAGCCTTGTGGTTTGTCATGAACGTACTCTTGGATAAAATTGCATCGTCTGCAAAAAAAAAAGAAAAAAAAAGAACCGATGACAGGCTGTGCTGGCTGAAGAGTTAGATACTTGTGAGGCTAAACCCTGCACAGGTGTCCTGCCTTTGTAGCTTCTCCTGTTTTTTCTTTTTGACACATGGTTAGTGATGATTATTGTCTGCAGTATGGTTTGCCATGTTCTTGGCCTGTGAGGACAGCAGTAATAAGCCACCTATTTCCATTCTCTCTTAGTCTGGTACTGGAACAAAATGTCTAGAGTTTTTGCTTTGTTAATGTAGTTGTCAGCTATAACTTGCTATTCAGCTTTTATTCTTTTGAATATCTATTTAATTCTTAACACTGTTTTCTTTGTTGCACTTTTGAACCGTGCTTCATACAAATGATGCAACAATAAGAGAGTGTATTTATATGTTAATGAAGGTCTAGAAGAAATGTTTTCAAGAATTGTTAGAAGTGCAGAAGGAAAGTTGATTTAATATGTAGATGAATTACAGTTTATTTCTTCAAAGAATGGAAGAATGAAAACAGGCACCTGAAGGGGGGATAAGAGCTGTTTGTTTGGTAAGTTTTAAAAAAAAGTTCCAGATCACCTGTTTGAAATAAGCAGCCATTACTTGGTAGTGCTGAAAAAATATTGACTTATGAGGAAGGAAGAGGTCATGCTTCAACTTCCAAAGGCATCTTGAACGTTATATTAGAAAATTTAGATATATAATAAATGGTCACATTGTGTTGGTGTAACAGATTTTAGAATAGCCTCACATTCTTCAAAAGAAATGTCAGTTCATTGTATGCAGCTTTTACAGAAGAAGGTGATTGGGAACAGTTTGCATGGACTCACCAAGGGCAAGTGATGCCTGACCACCCTGATTGCCTTCTATGACGAGATGACTGGCTCTGGATGTGGGGAGAGCAGAGGCCATGATGTACGGGGATGTGAGCAAGGCTTCTGCTATGGTCTTCCGCAACATTCTTGCAGGCAAGCTCAGGAAGTACAGGTTGGATGAACAGACTGTAAGGTAGATAGAAAACTGGCTGGATTGTCAGGCTCAAAGTGTAGTAATCAGTGCTTGATGTCTAATTGGCAGTTGGCATCAAGTGGAGTGCTCCGGGGTCTGTCCTGGGGCCAGTTTTGTTCAATATCTTCATTAATGACCTGGAAGGTGGGATGCAGTGCACCCTCAGCAAGTTTTCAGATGATACCAAGCTGTGGGGAGTAGATATACTGAAGGGCAGGACTAGGATTCAGAGTGACCGCGACAAATTAGAGGATTGGGCCAAAAGAAATCTTGTGAGGTTCAGCAAGGACAAGTGCAGAGTCCTGTACTTGGGCCAGGCTGGGCAGCAGCTCCGGGCAGTGAGGGTGGGCAGTGATCTGAACAGGAGCCAGTAGTGTGCTCTTGTTGCCAAGAAGACTACCGGCATCCTGGGCTGCACTGGTAGGAGCATTGCCTGCAGATGGAGGGAAGCGATTCTTCCCCTGTGTTCAGCACTGGCAAGGCCACGTCTGGAGTCCTGTGTTCCAGAAGGATGTGTGCAAGTTGGAGAGAGTCCAGCGGAGAGCAACAGCAGTTAGGGTTAGGGGGTTGGGGTGACCTGTGAAGGGAGGCTGAGAGAGCTGGACTGATTTAGTCTGGAGAAAAGACAGAGAGGGGATTTAATAGCACAGCATGCTACTAACTTGACCTTTCTTATGCTTGAGACAATGGTGGACAGACAGAAGTAAAGCATTCTCTTGCTTTCTAGAATTGTTTTTTCTTTAGCTGTCTGGTTAGAAGTTTCCTGAAAGACCGGTCTAGTCCTAGCCATAGCAGGATGCCGGTAGTTCAAGTCATACGTTCTGTTTTTAGCATTTTAGTGATATGCTGTCACTTCAGGCAAATTATTTTAACTCTGTGCCTCAGTTTACTGAGCTCTAAAATATGCTCACTTAAAGCCGTCAGAGAATTATTTTGATGATCCTGTTAAAAGAGCAAAGTATTATGTATAAGAAAGATACTTGAAAACTCTAGGTTTCACAGATTTGGCATTTAGGTTAAAGGAACCACAAATGCTGGAAATTGTGTGGCTTGTAAACTATTCTGTCACTGTACTCCCTTCTCCTTTGAAGAATAACACCAGAATACTAGTGCCGCCTTGCAGTAGCACTCTGGTTTTAAGACTGCAGAGTCTAGCAGGAGTAATCCACCTTAAATCAGCAATTATGAGCAAGTACATTTAGAGAAGTTAAGTATCATTGGCTTTGCCTCCTTAAAATATTGTCAGTAATGGCTATTCAGTGTCTTCCAAGGCTTTTTCCTTACTAACAGGGCTGATTGCAGTATTTTCTTGTTATCTTCCTTGTCTTTATGACGTGCAGCTGACTTTGTGTTGCCGCCTCTTTTGTTTGTAACAGCCTGTCTGTTTACCTATGGCACAGTTCTTCCTTTTCCAAAAAACTCCTTAACTACTTATAAATGTACCGTATTATGACTGCTAATATTCTTTATAGACTTTCATGATTTTATGTTCAGTAAATGTCAACATGGTGGTGATGTAGTTTATCTATTCTATTGCTCTGTAAGCGCGCACAGCCCTTTACAAAGAGCAACTTTTATTGCTATGGGTCATTGTTCATTGTATCGTCTTAAGTCTGGATAAATGGCTTGATAAACTAATGCAAAGTTTGCATTTGAGTTAATTGTTAATACTATCCTAATATTACAGTAGGTAACTGCACTTACTTTTCCCCCCAGCAGAAGTTTAAAGTAATTCCCTTGTGTAAATTAATTCACCATTGTTAGGTTCAAAATTTTGCTTTGTCAGTATGAAAATGGAAAGCATTTGTGCATCTGAGCATAAGTAGCTCCATTGTAGGTGCTAATGTTTCCTGGAGTAAGACATTTTATAAATAAAAGCCCAACCTGTGCACTTGTTCAGTTTCTATTTTAAACCCAGGATCACACTTGTTACCATACCTCAGGCATGTCAGCCAGCTACATTCCTATTCATCTGTAGTCCGTTTTAATTATTTATTGAGCTCTGCATGAACCTGTTTCATGTATTTTCAGTTTACTATTAGTTTCTTAATTTTTCCAAGTAATAGTTGAAATAATCTTCATCCAGTTTCTTCCCCTCTAGTCTCTCCCTTTTAATAGCATTTTGTTTACATGCAAGAAGTTTTGCTTATTAGGAAGTTAGGTCTATAATCAGTTGAAAAAGGGAAATAATCCTTTCAGTGAATGGATGAAAGTGCAGTGTTTTTTTCATATTTTAGGAGTTTTGTCCCAAGGGCTCCATAGCCATGATATCTAGACCAGCTGCAGGCCTGAAGCAACCTTGCAAAGATCTAGTTACCCATGGTGAGTTATCTTCGATCCTTAACCTGATATTCACAGCAGCTTCTCGAGTCTGGGCTAAACACAAGCATATAACATAAGAACAGCTGTGTGCAGGGTCAGGTGGTAGATCTATCTAGCCCCGTATTTTGTCTCGCATACTAGCAGAGCATGGATGCTTAGAGGTCCATGGTGTGCAGGGCATGTCCAAGACTTCCCATCCTCTGCTGTTCCTTTCACTGCAGCTTCTAGCAGTCAGACATTTAGGAAATTCTGCTGGAGAGGCTGATCTCCCTATCTGCCATGGCTAATAAACTTTATGTAATGCATGGAAATTACGGTGAGCTGCTTTAGTGAAAAGAAGCTTCTGTACAGAACTGTGGAACGAATGATCAGTGGGATTAAAACAAGAACACACAAAATTTAGCGATATCAGTTGAGTGTAGAAAAAGTTATATGTGGCAGCTGCTGCCACCTCAGAATTAATCTTTATCTGGGTCTAGAACCACTTGATTTCATTCCGCTTTACCTTGCTTTTATAGATTATTTAGTCTTCCTGAGCATGGAAAGTACTTTGAGCATTGGGGATGCTGACCTGTTTGTTTCGCATGACTATATCCTGCGTTCACCTCTAATCCGATTAATGAGAACATCTGACAACCATGGCTTGTAAGATGCAGGACGACCTTTATTTTTCTAAAATACATAATCTCTTAATGTTTAAGAAATAATTATGAAGGTTAGCTCAAGAGTGTTCAATATCAGTCCTACTGGGAAAAGGTACATTACTAATCAGCTGTTTGGCAAGATGCTAATTAGTGGTCTATTGAATAAACCAGGATGTTCATGTAAAAAGAGGTAACAATGTGATTAAAAAACAATTAATATAGCAGAAGCCCAACAAACATGGGAATAAGCTTGATGTTCCGTGTATAAGCACGATCTCTGAGTGAGCCAGTACTCCTTAACTTTTCAAGGAAGATTTACAAAAGCTATTTAAACAATTACGATTGTTCTCTCTTGCGTTTTTTTTTTACTGTTAGAAAAGCCATCTAAAAGAGGTGTTCAGCACAAAACAGGTAGGAGGCTGTTTGGGTTTTTAGCCTTGGAAATGTCAGATCTGTCGTACCCTTTTTTGTTTTGTTTTCCTAGAGAGCCTTCTGGGTATCCTAGATTGTGGTATCCTCACAACTGATTTAGAGAGACTGGAATATCACATTTTTAACATGGTTTTTTTCCTTTTGCAAGACGTCTATAGGATTAACCCCCATTTGTCTTTCTCCTCAAAATATTATTTATTCTAACTAAAAAAATAGCTTCCTTTTCCATTTGCATAGTTTTTAATCTTGACTCTTCTCTTTCACTAATACGTCAGTCAAAGATTTCTAGAGATAGGAAAGATCTGAATATCTAATGTTTTTTAGAAAGGGTTTTTTTTTTTTAAGACGACAAAACCAAGTTAAGGTCTATCTACAGCCTAAAGAAAAAACAGGAAAGGCATGGGGAAAAGATTTAAGAGAAATCAGCCTGCACACTAGAAAGATCAAGCTTTTTCAGGGCCTGGGTGGTATACTTTTTGAGGGTGAGAAACAGCGTGAATAACTTGGGATGCTGTCGGTGATTCAGTAGCGTTCATGCCTCCTTTGGAATTGGTATGATCCCGGGTCCTG
The DNA here is from genome assembly GCA_030014935.1 of Caiman crocodilus. Taxonomy (NCBI): domain Eukaryota; kingdom Metazoa; phylum Chordata; order Crocodylia; family Alligatoridae; genus Caiman; species Caiman crocodilus. The sequence continues at coordinate 14,927,633 of JAGPOW010003182.1, read as the reverse complement.
GTGGGATAGGATTGGGACACTGCTCTGTTGGAGCTATGTTCATAGGCTCATAGATGTTAGGGTCAGAAGGGACCTCAATAGATCATCGATTCTGACCCCCTGCATAGGCAGGAAAGAGTGCTGGGTCTAGATGACCCCAACTAGATGCCTGTCCAACCTCCTCTTGAAGACCCCCAGGGTAGGGGAGAGCACCACCGCCCTTGGGAGCCCGTTCCAGACCTTGGCCACTTGAACTGTGAAGTAGTTTTTCCTAATGTCCAGTCTAAATCTGCTCTCTGCTAGCTTGTGGCCATTATTTCTTGTAACCCCCGGGGGCACCTTGGTGAATAAAACCTCACCAATTC
>JAGPOW010003182.1:14876627-14920850 GCA_030014935.1 Caiman crocodilus | reverse complement strand
TTACCGCCAACATATTTTCCTGGTTTTCAAATAATTTTTTGGAAATTGTAATGAATGAAGTCCCCCCCCCCCCCCCAAAAAAAAATACATTACGGACCCTTTATTAGTATTATCAAATGCTGCAAATTTACAACTTAATTGCCAAAATGCATAATGCTTACTGGCTACTGTTATCTTTGGTTTGTATTATTTTATGTTCCTTTTTTGCTAATTTGCAGTATTCCTTTGTCATCAGTATAAATTAGCAAGGGTCTACTGTGAAGTAAGTAGTTGAAGAATAATGATATACATGCTAGAAACAAATCTAGGATCGTGTATATTACCACTTTGTAAACCAGAAGTTCCCAGCCTGGGGTCCAGGTTGACCAGTAGTCCGTTTTGTTCCATTCCTTTTGAGAGACAAAGAGACCAGATGGGAGGAAGAGCTCTGTGGTTAATGACTGTTCTCAAAAACAAACTAAGCTGTATTTAGCATGGTAAAATTCCACATTTTCTAATATTTTTGTTCTTTGTAAGTTCTCACTTACTGCATCACGGATGCCATGCTACTGCTAATGGGAGAGGCAGCAGTCTGTGTGATCAGATGGGAGGGACAGCAATGTCCATGAGATTTAAAAAAAAAAAATCAAAAAAATCAATGATACAGATATAGACAGTTTGTTCTTTTAAGTAGTGTGAACAAAATATACTGGGAAAACTTAAACTCATCCCACCACTAAAACTCTCATGGATCTAACAGCACTTGTGAATTTCAGCCCTATCACTTTAAAATCCTTTCCCATGCTTGGTGTGTATCCCTCCCTGCATTGTGAACTTTTCAGAGCAAAGACCTTGTACTTATCTGAAAAGCAGATTGAAGTGATATAAAGGGCTGAAGACAATTATAATCTTGGCATTGTGATAGTTTATATATTAAACTAAATTATGCTGGCTGACAAAATACTGCAGTTACTCAAGTCTGTCTGTATTTAATAGGGTGATGTATTTGCTGAATTATCAGAGCAATATAATGGCCCTTTTTGAGCAACACCACTGGGAAATTGCCCTGCCATTTCCACTTAGCAGCAACTATGCTAGGGACTTTCTTGGATACAGCAACTGGGTGCACCAGCCAGGAAATAGGCTGACAGCCCCTATCCATCACACGGGATTGATCGAAAGGGCATGCTCCTTTTAGAGAAGGGGATGGAAGGTGAGGCAGAGCGAAGGCCTTGTCTTGCTTTGCCTGGAGGAGCCTTTGTTGGATGTTACTTGAGTTTTGCAGTTGCATAATAAATTGTGCCCTCTGGCAGGGGCTGACACAGACTTGGGCCTGGCACTGGTGATTTGCTGGGATGGCAGGAGAACCTAGCAGTTCACATGGACGTAACTGTACAGAAGCAATGGCTTGCTTTGCCTGCTCTCATCCTTGGGAAAATGTGTAGAACAAAACTTTTGAAAGCTAGGATTGTTTCACATTTTCCTCAATGACACGTTGCTTTTCAGCAAAGCACGTCTTCACACTGTGGAGAAATCTCTCCCTGCCCTGCAGTGGGACAGCTGGCTCTCCCCCTCCTTTCCAACCGTGTGTTGTTAGGTCAGCAGTCGCCTGGGCAGCTGGGCTGGAGAGGCCCTTCTCCCATCCCCCCTTCCTGTGTCCAGGTCCTTTGTCCCGAGTTTCCGCCGGGATGCCTTAGGGGCCTGGTCCCTCTACCTGGGGATGCTGACCACTTTTAAAAGGATTGGTTTGCATAAAATAATGCTTGCTTCTGATTGGAGCCAGGTGATGAGGTCAGAAAAGTTATTTAAAAGTCAGGTCACCTGGTCTTGGGGGTACTCCCTCCTTGAGCAGGCATCCTACTTAGGCAGCTGCCTGAAGCTGAGATGTATGTAGAAACTGGGAATCTGACCAGAAATTAGGGTCTCTGTGGAGGAAGTTGTGTACTAAAAGAGCCACCGAGCTCATTTTTGTAAGACTCAATTGATTGGGAATTGCTCAAGGTGTTTCTCTCAACTTCCCTTATGGTATCCCCTTCCCTGTTCTCTCTCTGATCATTAGATCAGAGCCAAAAGGCTGTTTGGCTCCCAAATGAGGGAAAAGGGGTCAGAGATGCTTTTTTGCTCCCAGAAGAGCTTGGCTGTTTATTTAACTATCTCAGGCACACACCTAAGATTACCTTGGGAGGCTTCAAGCTATAAGAAGAACCCAGAAATATTACCAGTGGGCAAAGCACTCCTTCCCCCAAGGTCAGCTGGGCCTGTGTACACCAGGTGGCACAGAGCCCTAATGGAGACCGAGGCCTGGGCAGTGGCAGCGTTACCGCAGGCTTGCAGGTCTGTTCTAGGAAGGGGGAGGCCAGAAGCGGGCACCCTTGGGGAGACTCCTGAAGCATGGTGTTTGGTCGGGCACAGCGAGGTGGGGGCTCAGCATAGTAGCATCATGCCCTCCTGTCCCACCATACACCAAGACCTACATGCTCCATTCTGTATATACATAAAGAAGGCTTGGGTGAATATTGAGTTTGTGTGTGTTCTTAGCAGCAAAAATGCACGTGGTCATTTCAAATAATATTGAATTCTGATCCTGTTCTCCAAAGTGCTTCCATTGTCATATGCATAAGGATATAGTTTATTTTGTCATCTAAACCATTAACAAAAATATCAATTAGAGCCAGGCCCAGAATAGACTCATGCAGGACCCCACTTGAAATCCTGTTTCAGTGCTGTTCTACAACTGTATGTAGCCCGGTGTACTGTGTTCTCATCTAGACCAGGTTTTCCTAGTTTGCTAAAATTGGAAGTTGAGCTGCTTGTTTATTGTCTAGTTGCTTTTGGGATGCCACATTGAATTCCCAAGGAACAGCTGTCTTTTTTTGTAAACTCCTTTTTCAGAAAGCATTTGTTTAGCTGTATGCTGCTGTATGCTGCTGTATGGAAAACCAATACAGATCAAACATCGTGCGGGAGAATGCGAATCTTTGTGGAACCTGTGTGCTTGCACTCATAAAATCGTGTGTGTGAAAGTCTCTTCTCATCCTCTGCTGCTGCCTAGGATTACAGAATGCCATATTTTCTCATATACAATATGCACCTTCCTCCTGCCCCCACAATTGGAGTGCATGTTTTAAGTGGGGAAGCTGTTTTCTTTGCTGGAAAAGAAGTACTTTTGGTGACATTGTGCGTGCCACGCAGCTGCCAGGATAGCAGCTGCTTGTGTCTGCTCGAAGACATAGGGCTCGAAGACTCGAAGGGGCTGAGTCTTGTGTTAACTGTCATGCAGCTGTACATATTGGCAGGGTCCTGTAGCTTGCGCCCAAAGCAGTGTTTGAGGTGTTGGTAGTACCTTAATGCAGCTTGTTGTGTGGAAACAATGCTTGTACTTGCAGGAACTTATATAAATAACTTCTTCCTGTAAAGAAGGAGCTACTTCCCTTTGCAAGGATTTGGGGCCTACCTTTGTGTGACACAGTATGTATGGCCTCGTGGATGCAGTGCCCAGGAAGTGTGGTGTTGCACCGTGTGTCACACCGCGAAGGTCCTGATGCCATGCTTCCTGAACACTGTATCCAAGAGGACGTACTTCGTTACATGGTGGCCCTGACTCTGGAAAAACCCTTTTTTCTATGTTCTGCCTCCCAGAAACAAAGCGGGGGACATGTTGTATATGAGAAAATACAGTGTATTATCTTATTTTAATTTCTTTTCTGCCTTTGACAGTGCAGTGGCATACCCACTTCGACTGCTTTCCTCCTGTCCTGTCCATGAACTTCTCTTACAATATACCAAGGCATGCAGAAGGTTGGGCAGGATGATGCTGAAGAGAATAACTGGTTCAGTGAGGCATGAGCTTTTGTAGGCAACAGCTTATTTCATCAGACATAGTAGGTTGTTGCCCATGAAAACTCATCCTTTTCTGAATCAATTGGTCTCAAGAGTCCCACCATGCCCCACCTTCACCTGTCTTCCCAGGTGAAGGCTGTGTTGTCCAGTTGTTACATCAGGCTGTCTGGCTCTTCCTTTTTGAAGATAGTGGTGCATATAAATATTACTCTGGCTTTGAAGTAGCTCAGATTGCTAGCTAACATTACATTAGATGTGGACAGTATTGTAAGACTGCTCCAGGATATTAAGTATTTGACTTTCAAGATCCATCTGTATCCTGACGTTGCATCATTTGAAGATGCTGTCAGTGCAGTAAGAATGCATTCTGAAGACTGCCAAGTACAGGTGTCCAGCATTTACATTTGCAGTATTGTGTGCTGGTGGCTGTGACATGATTCCAATTAAAGGCTCAGTCTGCACATTGCAGACATTTTCTGAATTTTAATGTGTACTGCAGACTGGATGCCCTTAAATGCAGTATATGGAATAGAAAACAATTTCTGAATTACGGTTTGATTTCTGGTAGAAGCTGACTGCTGATCAAGTGCCATGCTTTTTTCCTGTATGTTTTACAACAGCATGTTCGTCACAAGCAGCTGCTCGTATTCCCGTCATTCACCGGCCTGCCTACAGGGAGGAGCACCACCCGTAGATGTATAACAGCTGGGGCAGATCTCAATGTAACTGGTGTTCACACAACAAAAGCAAAATGTATTGTTAGCGATGGAGGAACAACAGGCTATCTTGCTGTAACCTTTGACCGTTAAAGCTAGGGTATAACATATGCGTATTACTGGAGCCCTCGTGGCATGTGATGAAGTGAGCTCTGGCTCATGGAAGCTTATGGGTCTCCGATTCGAGGCGCGTCTCTGCCATGCCTTCTGCCTGACTTCAGATGAACATGGCTGTACCAGGAACGTAGATAATGTTTAACACAGCACTCCCACTATAGCTCCCTCTAGCCTGCTTCCTCATGATGGCTCTTGCCAGATTCTGCCTTCAGCATCCTAAAAAGATCTGTGCTAGGTGCTAAAATCCTGGGTGGTACTTGTCCAAATGTCCTTCTGACTGTTGAAATCTCTGTAGTGTTGGTTTTGGGAGAGGTTGCTGCCCTCTTTCTCAAATCCCTCTGTCCTTGCTTGGTCTTTCAGGAGCAAGCTTGGGCTCCTCGTCCTCCCTCTCCTCTCGAGGTCCTTTATGACCGTCTCACCTTTGGCTCTGCTCACATGTCCCTCCTACATTCCTTCTCTTGCTCTGAATACTTGGTAGTCTTCTCCCACTCATTGCTTTGTACCTTTCTGTATGTCTTTCCTTGTACGTCAGCTGTTTATTCTGCACAATATACTCCGTTGACTGAAGTCCCTAACGTCTTTTATTGTGCTGTCGGTATACAGCCACATCCTTAGCTGTTACCATGTTGCATCATTCTGATTTATTCCCTACCTTACTGGGCACTGTGTCTGACTCTGTGGTTGTAAAACATCCTTCACATGTGTGCCGCTCCGTATAGGTTCCCTTTATAATGCAGATGTCCTAAAATCAACCCTCAACAAAAGCTTTTAGTGTTTGCTAAGATTTCTAAAATGTGCCAGAAAGAAATAGGGGAAGACTGTGTTGGTCAAACATTGCAATGTCAGATAATGTTGCATGGCTGTTCCAGTTAGTCATCCTCTATGACTTACACTCAGACTTCAGTCAGGCTGCTTGAATTCTTTAGCAGTGGGAATTGGGATTTCCTTGTGTAGTATGGTTGTTTCCTCAATGCAGGTTGAGTGCAGGGGCACCAGTAGCCCCCTGTTCTCTTATTGCCCCCAGCCCTGAATGATGGCTCCTTTCTGCTGCCAACCTGTGTCAATAGCATCTGATGAAGTGAGCTTTTCACTCTTGAAATGTTATGCATCTCTGATTCAGCTAGTCTGTAAGATGCTTCTCTACCCTGCCTTTATTCGAGTGAGATTCAAGAATAAAAAAATATAACTGTGGAGAAATTCTGCCAGTCCTGGTAAAACTAGGTATTGAATCTTTCTCTTAACATGCTTGTTTTAATTGTGTTAATGAGTGTTGCACAATAGCCTGAATTTGTACAGTATCTACTGCAGTTAACTGTTTGTCTGTTGGTAGAAGTCCTGTGTCTGGAGGAGCCCAGGAAATGTTTTCATTACTGGAAATCCTGCCGTGTTGATACTCAAGTCTGTTAAACTTTCTCACCATCACGATTGTTTGTATTGGTACAAGTCCATTAACATTTTAGTGTGAGAAAAATGGCTTGACAGCTGTAGTCTCACACGTCCTTATCAGAATTTGACGTGGCATTCCACAGAGCCAGGCACCTCAACAGATTTATTCCCAGCTCCCCCTGGCATTTCTAGCTTTAAGACCAGGCAGTGTGAGCTTCAGTGTTGTTCAGGTAATTTTGTTTGACCTTTTAAAGACGTATCATTAGCATTCTGGATTTTTAGTTTAAGTCCATTCTTGTGGTGTTTTGTCATTTTTATCCCATCATCTGAAGGGAAAGCCCTCTTGAAGGAGAGACTTCATGGAGGGTTGTGTTTTCTGCAGCTCTCGTGCGTTAGTTTTTTCACAAATGCTGCTGTGCAGGTAAACTCCGGCAGTCCATCATTATAACCGTGGCCTCTTGCTCGCTCACGATGCACTTCAGTGCCAGCTGCTCAGCTGTTCAGCAAGACAGAAAATTGCCCTGGAGTCCCAAATGCAAGAAGAGCAAGTACCTCTTGGGTGCTGGATGAACTTACCCACCATTAATAGAAATACTTTAGCAACTCTTAGTAAGTGCAAGAATAGTACAACTGATGGATCACTAAAGGAATGATTCTGATTTTTCCACTTCAAGTTCAGCTTCTGGTAGCTTTCATTAAATTCTGAATGTCAAATTTACAGAAAGCTGTTAAACCATTCATAAAACAGAATAAAATATGCAGAAATGTGTTTAGGGGTGCACTAACATTTTTTTTCTCATTGTTCCCCACTAAGCTGGCTATAGTAAATTCCAGGCATTGCAGGAAAAGTGGATATTTCAGGTTTGAGATTTGTCATGCAAATTGGCAAATAATATTACTAATTAATCTATTTGGTTTGAATATTTTCAAAGGATATCCCATGTCTCCAATCTGAGAATGAGCCATCTCATGGTAGTTCAAAGCTTCTTACGTTCGCCTTCCTGACTTGTTTTTTCCAGCCCTGCTTGAAGGTGTACAGAGCAGAGCCGAGCTGAGCTCAACAGCCACAGCTAGGGAGAACTCTGTGAGCTAAATATGCCTTGGCAAGTCATTTGTAGCTGCATGTGTGTGGGCATGTGTGTTACAAATCTCCAAGCCAGAACACTGGGGGGAAATCTCCATATTTCCTCCCTTCCACAATATGCAGAGTAAGGTCATGTTTGAGTTCAGTGGCTCGTAGCATCTCATTTGGCATATGCCAACTTGTAGATTTATCCTGCTAATTTGTCAAGTTTGTGCTGGAAAGCTCAGACAAGTCCAATCCCAAGGAGCTCCGTTTATAATTATTTGCAACAAATCTTTATTTGTTTTTAATTACTGTAATTTGGATTTTGTATCAAGACTATAGAAGTCATTTTTTTCTCCCCACCCCTTTTGGAATCTTAAACTAGACCCAACGCTGTGGTGAGAAGTGATATGCCTGGTTGTTATGAATGGATCTTTTCCCGATCCTCCCATCTATGGGTGGAGGGGTGGGAGGACAGAACAGACTGGAAGGAGTTATTTTTGTATGCTGTCATTTATGTATTGGCAGAAGCAAACTTAAGTATGCCCCTGGTGCTTGAAATGGAAAGTAGTGAGGTGCTTGGTGCTGCAGCGCCCTGCAGTCTTGCACCTCATCCTGAAAAATGTCTCCTGATCGAATGAGCCTCACCTTTGTGATAGTCCCCTTGATCTAGAGGGGCAGAGCGATCGCTGTATTCCTTGTTCCATGGCGTGTGAGGCACTCATCTAGGTGAACTGGAATCTAGCTTCATGTATATGCATAATTTATGGCTGCACTTCTGGATTGGAGTGCTCTACCTTGTCACATTCTCCATTTCATCCTCATTGATTTTCCTGAAGACCTGGAGCCAGCGGTGCACGTTCCAAGTGCAGGTGCCTCAAACTGCTGTTGAAACAACACTTCAGGTATTTGCCTTTCTCCCCACGCTCTGGTCACCAGCCCCGAGAGCAGAGCAAGACCCCTGGGAGAAGCAGTGACTGCTGCAGAGCACTGTCCCTCTGGGGCCTGACCAGCTAGAGGACGCTTGAAGGAGAGAGTCAGGAGGAGCAGGGACCCGGGGCATTGTTGCTGCCTGACTTCAGTAACTCATAGCCCAAGGCGGTTTGGCTAGAAGCCACTAGTGCTGCCTGTTGTCTGATATCAGTCCCATTTGTGGGTCTGGTACAGTAGCCAAGCAGCGAAAAAAAATAGTTTAGAGGAAAATAAATATTGTTAGGTAAAGGAAGGAGAGTCATTACAGCCTTCATCTGGCTAAATTACATGCAACTAATTCCTGCCTGGCTGATTGACAGGAGGCATCAGACAGTTTCTTACATTGCATAGTCTCTTCCTATGAAAGTGCCTGCCTGTAGGTTGACCCCCCCCCACCCCGCTGTTTATGTATTGGGTACCAAGTTAGTTGTAAGCCGTCACACAGTGCCAGTAGACGGACCTTGAGGCAGTGCTGCGCGTGCTCTTCCGAAAGAGGACGCCGTACGGGAACAGCGATCTCTGGAGCCTGGAGTCAAAGATTTTTGAGTTCTAGTAAATCTTCAGTGGTCTGTTGTGGCTCAGTCGCTCTTCAGTGGTGGGGTTCAACCTCCGGTGCATGGATGGATCCGGCCGTAGGGTTGTGTGATCTGGTCCACGGGGCTCCCCACCAGCAGGGAAAGGTGGAAGTATTGATTGTCATGGCAATTGTTTCCAGAGCACAGCAATTCAGATGCTCTGTGCGCAGACCTGGTGTGCCACCCACACTGGATCCAGCCTGTCGACCAGCCCTGTGCCATGTCTCTGGCCCATGGGGCCAGAAGGTTGATGCCCCACCGTTCTTCATCGTCAGATGTATTGGGTACCAAGTTCGTTGCAAGCCGTCACATGGGACGATGGCAAGCTTTACTGTGGAGCACTCTGAGGACGTCTCTTCAGTTTGGAGTCGTGATTTAAAAAAAAACCCAAAGTAGTTTACATAAATATGTAACCAATGACAGATGAGTTCATTTTTGGTTAACCACTCGCAGGCATGCAGCAGAGGAATAAAAACCATAAAAGGAGATTAAAAAACTGACTCTTCTTGTTTTTCAAACTATAAATGGTATGATGACATGATACATTTTAATAAAGAGAGGAGTCAGTGAAATTAAAAAGCAAGTGATTTCAAACTGGAATGAAGTTGTTATTGCTTACATGATTAATATTAAAGTTTGGCCCATAATATACATTGTCATGTTTGAAATTTAATTCAGGATATTTTTAACTGTTGGTCAGAACTTACAAGCTCCCCCCCAAGAGGTAATTTGGTTAGTTGGTTGTTTGGTTTTGGTTTTTAAATATGCAGAAGTGTGGGTTTCTTTGCTTGCCTTCTGATTTTCCTAATAAAGTAAACCACTAAGCATAATTTTTGTTTCTAAAAAGAGAGTGTCTTCCCTGGCAGAGAGAGACCCGCTGCTGCCCAAGCCGCGTGGTTTGTTAGGGCTTCTGCCCTGCAACACTGCGCTGGCTGAGAAGGGCTGTACCCTTCTCCTGGTTCATGTTTGCAGATAATGTAGCAGGCGATACTTTTCACTGCTGGCAGCCTCGTGAGAGGGATAGTCGCCAAATGGTTGAGTGTTGTTTTAGCATTCAGGTCCTTTTAAAAGCATTTTTTGTATGTTCTGTAAATCGGGAGCCAACAGCAGCAATCTCTTACAAGCTGTGGGCTGGAAGAACCCAGCTGTGGCCCAGCATGGGCTGGGTGGCTTCCGCGGGGTGTTGGGGACGGTGGGCTTTTCCTGCATCCGCGCAGGGGCCAGGCGCCTGGGAGCTGTGCCCACTTGCCCGCCACTTCTTTCAGACCCCCTGCTCCGAAGTTGGGGTGCAGGCACACTTCCTGTTGGTGGGGAGCTGCAAAAACATTTGATTTTCCTTACTCATGAGGTGAAATTGTATTTCAGCAAAAAGATTCTCCATCCTGTGATGCCTGTGTTGGTCTGCAGTGAAACACGGGGAATTCTGAATATACTGAGCACTGCCATGTTACCATATCTAGTAACTAGATTTATTTTTTTTTGTTTGGTTATGCTGATAATGCCAAGTATGATGTGCTGGCTTTTTTATTTGTGGTAAAATATTAGAATGGGCTTAATTTGTTTTAAAATTATTCAGGAACTTGAAAAATGTGTGGCAAATCATGCGTGTCAACTTGGCACCTCTAGAAATAGAGGTAGATTTTGATTTGTTTCTAGCCTCCTATCATAGCTGATGGTCTTGGAGTGACCACTTGCAGAGTTGAAATCATTGGATTATCAGGGCTAGCCCTTAGGAAGGCCATATGGACAGCTAAGCATTTTGAGCAGGTAGCTTACGAGTTCCAAATCTACTGCTCACCAAAACAGGAGCCGGGGTAATTAGACAAGTCTGGGATGATGACTTTATTTATAGTCTGCGCACTGGCCCACACTAAGCCTGTGGAGGAGATTTATTGCTGTAAGGAGTTCTCTGAAAAGGAAATTCTTATATGTTTTCCTCTCCGTTTAAGTCTGTAGAACCAAACTTGACCTACATGGCATACAAATTCTGTGTGTTTGCAATGCACACGTTTAGTCCTACAACCAAACTGCCATTATAAAACCTACAAAGCAATAAAAATAGAGGAATCAGCTTTAAAAATATTGAGTGCAAACCCCTTTTTGACGCACTCTTAATAAGACTTTCATCTCACTCCAGTATGCTGTTGCTGCTTTAAGTCTGATGCATGGTTCATACATTACTTAAGATAACCGTGTTCTTGAGAACAGCTCTGTATTTTGTTATGCTTTGAAGTTTAGATATGGAAATGCTGATAAATCAGTCAGTGTAAATTGTAGACTTTTTTCTTTTTCTTTTTAATTTCCTTCAGCAAAAGATCTAATTCTCAGGATACTGTCTCTCCATGGATGACCCGCACGCTTCAGGCAATATTATTTTTCTTATATCCATTGTTTTTGTCATCTCTTATTTCCCTTGAAAGATTTTTTTCCCTACCAGTGTGACTCTCTTGGGATAGCTGTGGTGTGTGCATCTCTTAATTGGTCGTGTGCACTGTTCTCTGTAGCGCTCTGCCAGTTTATCCATTTGCAGCAGTAGGTCGGGGCTGTCTAGTTTTGATTGCATAGTTTCACTGTTCTCTCCATGAAAGGGCCTGTGGTTATTTTCCTAGTTAGCCTGGCCACGCTTTCCTCCACATTATCAGAGTGGTGGGAGTGTTTATGCTGGTGCATTGCCTTCAACAGCATCATTCAGTCTTTTCATGCTGTTTCTGAGTTTTCTCCTTTCCTGGTTTGAAGGAGGATGGCTGTATGGATGCAGAACGGGCAAAGGTGTTTAATACATTTGGTTCTGCATTTGGGAAGAAACAGGATGCATTAATGAATACAGTCAAATGTGAGGTGTAGGAACAAAGAAAGCAGGCAATACTTACAGCACGAAGTAGTGCACCCTGAAGAGCAGAGACTGGAGAAGGATTTGAATTGCAATGGGGAAAATACAGATTCATGGTTTTGCCCGCACTGAATATAATGCATGTGGTTCTGCCCCCCTCAGCTCCACAGGGGTATGGAACTAGAAAAGGTGTAGAGAAAGGCAACAAGGATGATCAGGGTATGGAGAGGCTTCCTTATAAAGAAATACTAAGTCAACTAGGACTTTTCAACTTGGAGAAAAGACTAAGTTTGGGGGGCATACTCAGCTCTGGGGAATATGATAGAGGTTTATAAAATAATTAATGGTGTGGAGCAAGTAAATAGAGATGTACTGTTCGCCATCTCTCAAAACTAGAGCTAGGGGCATGCAGTGGATTATTAGGAAGCAGGTTTAAAATAAAAACAAAAGGAAGGGTTTTTTCACATGGCTTGTACGTCACTTGTGGAACTCATTGCCACAAGATGTAGAGCAGTGAGGGTCAACCTTCCTGGCAGGTGTGCCACAGATTACCCTACCCGAGTGCCTTGCTGCTCTGTTTTCTGCTTCCTGCCTTGTTGCTGCCCAGGACATATGCAGAAAGGTTAATTCAGTACTTAGGAGTATAAACCTGCAAGTAGGGAAGTACGCAATTGATAAAAACCAGTGCTGGGATACTGTCTCTAGTTCTGTACCCCACGGTTGTGAACGGACTTGGGCAAAAATGGAGAGTAGAGAAAGCTACAACAAATTAATAGAAGCTGGAAAACACTTTACAGCAAGATGTAAGCAGTTCTGTCTGTTTAGCTTAACAAAATGATCAAGACAGTAACTGGATTACAGTGCAGCGCTGAGAACATGCTGGGTACCAGAGGGCCCTTTAATCCAGTGGAGAAATGCACAACAAAACCCTGTGGCTGGAAGCTGGAGCCAGGTAAATTCAAATAAGAAATACAGTTTGAATATCTACTCAGAGCATTGGAGCAAACTCCCAAGGGAAGTTGTGGATTTTTTTGCATCTAAATCAAGACTGGTCGATGCTGTTTTGGAAGGCCTGTTTAGTTAGGCATGAGTAATAGAGAAAAATAGAAGACTTGGATGAAATATGACCTGTATTGTACAGGAGGTTGGTATAGATTGATCTTGTTTTGCCCTCAAATAGATGAATCTATGCTATATAGATAATAGGCTGCCTTTTCAAAGAGTTCGAAGTGTTTGTAGTAGGATCCTGAGCAGATTAGTGGAGAGTGGTTTTATTATTGCTTGGTAATAGGCTGGCATCATATGGCCCTGTACAGACCTCATTGTTTTGCAGCAAGTTCTCTTGCAATTCTGAACATTTCTGCAAGTCACTTCCCCCTGGCACTATTGGAAAATCAAGTGTAGCTTTGAGTATCTAAACTCATGCTGATTTGTAATGTCAACTACTGAAAACTTTAAGTATTTATAAGTATGGGATATCTTAAAATATATTTCACACACACACACACACACACACACACACACACACACACACGTAACAAATAAATAATAGTGCCATCAAATATGACAATTTTGAGTTTGCTATTAGCAAGTTACATTTTCAGCTTTGGTTGATACTGTTTTAATTTTTATTTTGCAGCTCCAGTCATCAACAGATTCAACAGAAGAGTATCAGGTAAGTCTTACAGTTTGCTTATATCCTCCCCGGCTGAACTGGAAATATGTACTTGTTGAATGAAATGAAGTGGTTTAAGTAACCTATTTACATTAAACAATAATATGTTGCATTTGTCATTGTGCCTTGTTCTTGTATTTTAAAGAATTAATTCTGCTTCTGGATTTCTCCCTAGCATCAATAGCTAAATTATAAATTGGTAAGGAAACAATATTTCTATAGACTGAGGATTAAGGTAGCCTCAGCATTAGTAACAGTTCAATCTGGGTGGATTTGCAAAGGATCCCCAAACAGTGCTGGGTTCATGGAAAAGGCTGATCAGGGTAACTCAGAGATTTCAAACTCATTTATTTGGCAAGATGTGGCAGCCCCAAACTCCATGTTGCTGTAGTTTTGCCTTTTGGTCAGGATGCAGGTAATTTCTGTTGCTCTGTATTATTCTGAAGAGATGGGTATGTTAAGGGCTCGAGGTGCCCACAAAGGCAGAGAACAACAAAAGATGTTGGATCTTGGGAGTGTCTGTTTGTGCATGAAGCATAAGTCCTGCAGTTTCTCACAGTCCTGATTGTTGATGTTTTTGAATATTGGTGTGCTGTTCTTGCTTGATTTTTACCACTTGTAGGGTGCGTGTTCAATTCTTCTCGCGGTTTGCCTGGAGCAGCATTAAATTATCAAAAATATCAACATATGAAATGTATTATTTTTCCATCGGAGTCCTTGCATATCATCTCTAACTACTGGTACATTTTGATGGTTGTCTGCAAAAATACCTTTGTAAAATTGCTTGTAAGAGTTGCATGTTAATTGTTAGTGTTTTCCAGTTCATATGAGCTCAGTTCGTAACTACACTTCTTCTAAATCTTCAGTGAGACTTCTGTCATGTCTGCCTAACCTCAGGCTGGCCTTACAGGAGTTTATGAATGAGAAGGAAAGAATCCCTCTGTGTCCAAACTTTCCTCACTTGAGTTCATATAACCCCATTTGTCTTTGCTGCAGGTTATGAACACTTGAGGAAGGGGTTTGAGGACTGGGGCTGAAGGGGGTATGATCAGAGCTGTCTAGTTCTTGTAAATTATTGATACTAGCATAAAAGATACAAATTCACCCAAGGAACCTTGTCTGCCTATGATACTAGCATAGTCTTTTCTGTTGTCATTGAATGACAGGTTTGGATAAGATGATATTTTAATTTAAAGGATGAATACCTCTAGCTTAATGGTGTGCTTATAAAGTTACATATTTGCAGTCAAGGTGAACAACCTTGTATTATTGTATCCTGTCAGGGCATTTTATGGGAACCTAAAAGTTAAAGTAATACAGCCTGCTACTGCTACTGCTGAGTTAACATCCGTTTAATCTACAGTGAGCTTGCTTTAAAAGAAAAGACGTAGGTTATTCTTGAGTCCAAGACTTGGAGCTCCCTAGTGTAGGGGCAGAGTGTCCTGGTCTCCTTCAGAAGGGGACCCTTGAGCACTGAAGATGCAAGGAAATGCTGGTGCCAGAGCCCTCAAGCTCAGCAGATTGATTGAGCCAGCCCGTAGAAAAGCGTTGTCCTTTTGTGAAGGGGCTAATGGTTACTTTGAGCAACTGTCAGCAAGTGCAAGACCTCACTGGTAACTAATGTAGATGTACAGACTTTTGTTTGTGGACGCAACTTGAGTTTTGGTTTTTACGGTATTGATCCAAATGTTGGAGTTGGTTTAGCAAAAGTGACGGTTTAGAGCACTTGAGTGAGTGTGATTTATGCGGTGTGCACATTTTTATAAGTCATGCTATGTTTTTTAAATTTCTTTGTTCTAAAATAAGTCTTCCTCCACTCTTGCTGTATAAGCACACTCTTGGCTTGCGCACCAGGTCAAGATCAGACTGAGAGCAGTTAAAATAAATGAAATATAGGCTGCCAGCATCCCTGAGGGCACAGATCGCCCCCATTCCCTCCCCTCTGGAAATGTTTGGGGACTGTGCTTGTTTTCTGTGTCGTTCCTGTGGTTGGAGTCAAAGTCTTCCAAACTGGAGCCCAGGCCTGGCGGCCCCCCTCCTCACAGTCCACCCCCTGCTGTTGCAGGCACGGTGTCATATAATCCCTTTCCTAATCTGAAATGTCAGGCTGGGTTGCTGTTTTGGATGGTCTGTCTTGCTGTGCTGCTTTCCCTGTTAGGTGGATGATGGCATTTCAGCTGCCTCTTTCTTTCCGTTAGGTAATAATTCATAGCATTTCATTGGCTTTTTAAACTTCCTTTTTATGTGGAATTAGCACCTCCCAAATGTTTGTTTTTTACATCTAAAGTAAAGCCGAACGGAGCATGGCGGAGACCAGCTGACGCACGGAGTTTGTTTGCTACCTTCAAGCATTACTTGAGCAACTCTTGGTTTGACATCCTGTTTGGAGGAACATTCTGGCAGTCCCAGTTAAATTTGGGTTTCTCTCCCGCTGCCAGTCTGTTTCCAGGGAGAGCTGGATTACTCGCTAATACTATATCAAGACTTTTTCAAAACATAGCACTACAGATTATAATATTCTGATTTAAACCAGCAGTAAGTAGAAACAGATTGGGCAGATAAAAAAACATTGACATTGCACATATTAAAAAAAGGAGTTTGTTAAGGTAAACCAAGGCATTTTTTCCTGCTGACAAATACATTTGGTTTATTCTAAATTCTTGCAACATTTCCCTTAAATGACTTTATGGGTCTAGCATGGAAGTCGAGGAAAGTTATTACTCTAAATCTAAGGAAATACACAAATAATTGCCTATATATAAAAAAAAAAAAAAAAAGTCACCTGTATTAACCTTTTACAAACTGTTTCTCTGATTGGTCTCAGAAATGACAAACTACGTGTCTCCAGTCTGAGAAATGGTCAGTGGTTTGTTTATAAGCATGTATAACACATTAGTGCCTAACTTGCTTGTAGTCTCTGTTAATTCTAATATAAATATACTTTTAATATTAAAAGTGTGACTGAAAAATGGGGATGAGATTTTTTTTTTCCCAGCTGGGTAAGAGAAAGAAATAAAAGAAATGTGAGCCCTTGGGACAAATTCAGATGGAGATAAATGATGACAAGGTCACAGTGATTCTCTTCTACTTTCTGGGTATGTAAATACTGATTCTGAGGGTTCAGCCTTAAAAGAGCCCTTTTTTCCTTTGTCATCTTCTTGCCACTTCTTCCCAGCACCTGGTGGCTGAAGAAGTAGGGGCATGGAGTTTTATTTGTAGGTTTGTGAATTTTGCTGCTCATTTCATGCATGCAAACTACAGCTCTAAAATGTTCATGCATGATCCTGCCTTGCACACAGGATAAAACTAAGGCTTTGGGGAGGTGTTCAGCCAGTTCTGGTGTTCTCCTTTGACCATGGCTACCTCTCATTTTCCAGACTTCAGCGTGCATTAGAAACATGGATAGAAATCTCACTGGGTTTTCTCAAAGTGCATTGCCTAGTATAGGATTTTACCCAATACCAAATGACGTTTTGGAGATTAAAGAACAGTTCCAAATAAAATGACTCATGGCAGTTTCATTTTAGTGACCAAGCTGTTTAAATGAGACTTCATAAAAGACCTAATTCTTTGCTCATTTCTGTCATTGGTTTACTTTTCCACAAGCTTTTCACCTTGGACAGTGCAGTGAGACTGAACCTTGTCATTTGGTCTCTAATTTGCTTCACTTGGAGGCCACACACTGGTACGATGCTGACGCATTTGGGTTTTCAGCACAAAAGGGGAATGATACATTGGAAACTACTATCATTGAAAATGGAAATCAAAATGCAGAACTTACAAAACTAAATGCAAGAGCTTTGTTAATGGATCTAAGATTGAGGTCCTGAACTATTTGGTGGTTTAAAAACAAAACTTTCAATCGGCATTTAGCTGTGAAGAAATGTTTAATATTTCAAAGCTGTCATTCAAAAAACAACGGTTTTCTTGTATACATTATCACTAAGAGTTGGTCTGCAAGTTCATTTTGGATTTGCTTGGAAAATTGCCAGTGGGCATGTTTACTCAGTTCTAGCTTATGCATGAATTTAACTAATAACTAAATACTTTAGGAACAAACTGCTTAACAGACTGTACTGTACAGACAAGGTCAAACTAACCTTGTAAATTAAAAATGACCTTGTGATGATTGTATTGTGCACTACCAGGAGAGAGGCTAGTTAGCCTTTTCTTCCTGCTGCATTCCAATTTGTGAAGAAATGTGGTGATATTTCCTCCATTTCCCAAAGGTGACGGTCACTCGAGCATTCCCAACGTTTTCTTTGTTCTCAGCAGCACAGAGAAGCTGGGGGGACCGGGTGCACACCGGCCTCTCCCCAGTTCTGCTACTTTTGTTCTGTTCCCAGTCACTTGCTCCCCGTGCTCCAAGAGGCAGCTTGTTCTCCCTGGAGGGAGGGTGTGTGTTCATTTGCTCAGCATTAAACTCTTCCAAATGATTAAGCAGCCTTAATAGCTCTGCAGGGAATCCCACTTCTTGACCAAGCATACTGTGGTTGTGATGCTGGGCAGAGACTGTGTGCAGAGCTGGGGGAGTGGGTGGGATGTGACACTGGAGGGTGTGCAGCAGGAGTCTCTGGAGAAAAGGAGGATTTAGCTCACGGTGTATGATGAATTCTTGCAGAAATGCAGCGCAGTAAAGTAGCATTCTCGGGGGCTAAGGGAGCCAGGTTTTTCAGGGAAGTGTGCTTGGGACCAAGGAAAACGAGAGCTCGATGTCCCCTTGAAACCATCTTGTTTCAGATCTCAAGACACTTGCACTGGCCCTTCTCTATTTAGAAGTATACGTGTATGCAGACAGTCTTGTAACTTTTTCATGTGCTGTAAACCGTGCATAGTGCTCTCACGATGTGGTGATTGGCCAGGCCCTCCCCGTATACAACTGATGAGTTAACGCCAGGTCCGTTTTATGTTCCTTCTCACATTCTCCAGCCATATGAGCAGGCCACAGCAGTTTTAAATCTTTGCTTTTGTGTTTAGGGGCTTGCTGTTCTTGTTGCTGCAAACATAAATGGAAATAGCATAGACAGTGATGGTGCTGATGCCAGTGACAAAAGCATGGTCTTGTGGCTGCTGCTCGTAATGCGTTATCTGTGCGCGAATCCTCGGCTGGCATTAGACGGGTCTCATTCACAGCACTTTGCCGTGTGTTCAGTCCATCCCCGTGCATTATATTTGCATGGGCTCTGCACCTTCAGAGATCCCTTTCTTAACAGACTTGGAATTCAGCAAGTTCCATCCGGCCAGGACTCTCTTCTGCCCTTTTCTCACTGGAAGCAGAGGAGAACTAGATGGAGCTCTTCCTGGCGCCGGTCGACAGTGCTCCTTGGCATCAGTGAGAGAGCACAGAGAACCCTATGATGCATCAGCCCTGAGCTCTTGATTTCCAGGTAGCAGCGAGGAGAGTATGCAGATGTGTCCTGCAGGCTGTAGGCCTGGCTCTTCTAGGAAGGGAGTTTCCAGGTCAAGTAGCAAACATCTCTGTTGGCTTATAACAATCACTAACCGTTAATGAACTATGATGCATTTGCTCAGGAATTAGCTTAGTATTCAGAAATACTGTTATTCTCAGGCAGTAGACAACCTAATTGACTCAGTGTTGGGAGTGAAAACAGCAGTAATATTTATTATTTGTCCCACTAAAAAAATGAATGCAATGAATTACACTGGGGAGAATTTTGCTGCTGCCGGTTTCTGAATGAAAGGCTAATTGTGCATTTAAAATGAAGCAGAGGAGAATGTGACATTTACTCTAGATTGACTCAGATATTATTGTGTTATTCCTTGTCAACTTCTGAATAGCAAATGTGGCTTGTCAGTTCGTTATCCAGGTGTTCTGCTTGTTCGGCTTTCATCTTCATGGAGTGAAACGTTAACAGGCTAAGCCAAAACTCAGTAGTGTTGAGGTGGAAATCTGTAGAGACCAACACTACTATTTAATGATATAATCAGTCTTAGCGGAGGTCATCTCTTCTCACGCTGCCCACCCTGGACCGGATTCTGGTGAGAGCATTGGTTGTCATCTCTCAAGATTGCCACTTCCAACTCTTCTGACCTCTCCTATCTAATCTCTTTTCTCCTTTATGCTGCACTTCATTCAACTCTTTTTTCTCCCCTTGTTGCTATCATCCACTGTCCACCCAGCTGCTCCCTCCTGCCTCCCTTGTTTGGTTTTGACTTCCGACTTGCTCTCCCTCTGCCATGGTCAGCTTCCCTAGTGGTAACTTGGTAGCCTTGCTTTCTTGCTTTAGCTTTTCAGTTGGATCTTGGCACCTTCGTTCAAGTCTGTCACCCACTCCACGCACATTTATTGAAGCACGTGGACAACTGTGATGCCATGAATAGGACTTTGAGAGAGGCCATACAGACACCTTCTAAATGAATCCCTCCTGCTCTTCCTGAGAGAGAAGTGACATAATTAACACAGGCAAGGCCTACTGGTAATACTGGTAATGACCTGTGTACTGTTGCCCCCGTGCTGAGTGGTTGAGTTCAGGGTTGGCAGGTGGGATTCCTCTATGAAGAGGCACCAGTGACACAGTGCAGAGGTGAGCTGCTTAGAGTAATTTATTTGTAGTCTATTCTGGTTCTTGAACGCAGACCTCTGACAGCCCCGTCCCCCCGGAATCTCAACCAAGGCACCTTGTCTGGTTTTCAGGGAGCAGGTTTTCCCCAGGGCTCAGCTTTAGAGAAATGAAAGCAGAGAGCAAACTTCTAGAGGCAACAGCTTCTCCCAAAACTGCACCTGAACTCGACACTGTGCCGTACCTTGTGAGGAGTGAACCAGCAGTGCTTGCTGGCTGTGACACTGGAAGCAGCAGTAGTAGTGGTAGAGGAGCAATCTCCAGCTGGCAATACAAACACCACCCCACCTGGCACAGGGAGCAGGAGCAGCAGTCATGGAAGTGTGGAGAGGGATAGTGTCATAGTACCTAAGGTCAGGAGGGACCTGAACAGATCACCTCGCCTGACAGATCTGTCTGGAGGAAGTAGGGGAGAGACCTGCATTTGGGAGGCCGCGATTCTGGAGGCATATTTACACTGCCACAGCCATGTCCCACCTGCTTCTGCTTCAGAAGTACCGCAGCGAGGCTGTGCCTGGCTCCTCTCCACTGGCTGCTGTCAAGCCAGCCAGAGACCAAGATGTCAAGGGAGATGCACCATCTTCTGGTGCGGCTGGGTTTGCAGTGTGCAGACAGGAGTAGTTGGGTGTATTAACAGACGGGAACAGATACCACTTCTGTTAATGGATCCACTGGACTACCTGGTGTGTGTGGGCTGGGGGTGTGGGTTGTGGTGGAAAGTGTAGCTCATCCCTCTTTCTCCACCCACACCCTCCTCCCCCCAAAGACAGACACCTCTGCCCTTGGCTACAAGAAAAACGAAATGTTCTGCTGGTTCACCATTCCTGAGAGGCACAGCAGCCTCCTAGATGCCATAGCTTCCTTCCTCCCACCCCTAGCCCCACCTCCTCACTTCCTCCAGCGTGATCGTGTGTATTAACACAGTCATACTGTGACATACTGACAACTTGGCAGTACTGTGAAGTAAACGGAACTTAATGTTGATTTAACACAAAATACTCTGCAGATTTACACGTATGTTCAGTTTTCATTTGTCTTCATATATTATCCAGAAAAGGTTTCCACTTTGCAGCCAATTCAGGTAAACTCCACAACTCGTAGCTAGAACACAGGCCTGAAGGAAGGGAAGAGCTGGGAGCATTTAGGTCTGGCTTCCCGCTGGGCAGGTCAAGGTCTTGATTATACTCACTGTTTCTCATCAACTGCAACACTAGCTTTAAAGATGGTCCTTGGCTTCGTTTTACCATAACAAATATTTATTGGTGCTGAAATGAGGATTCCTCATTGTTAAGGTCAAGGTACAAGATATGAGCGCGGAGGCACTCGTACAGGTCTCGAGTCTTGTATCCACGGTAAGATGATCTTCTCTTCTAACAAGGCAAGTGGCAAGTTCCTTGAACACACACAGGCACTTGTTGGTGTTACTCTGCATTCATTTTATACGTCATCACTACATGCAACAAGAGACTGAACAGTCTAAATACTCTTGCATCTGCACTTGTTTTTCAGGATTATTTTTAAATATCAAGGTAA
This sequence comes from Caiman crocodilus, assembly GCA_030014935.1. Lineage (NCBI taxonomy): Eukaryota > Metazoa > Chordata > Crocodylia > Alligatoridae > Caiman > Caiman crocodilus. The sequence continues at coordinate 14,899,580 of JAGPOW010003182.1, read as the reverse complement.
CTGAAACACGGGTTTTATCTTTTATCTTTGCATGCTTTGAAAAAAAAATAAAACTAATACAAGGTCTACTAATTAAATAGACAAGTCAGTAACTGTACATAATTGGGAACGGTAAAATGTTGTAAAGGTGATCCAGAATGGTATTGGTTTGATCTTGGCAAAACAAAGTAGCTCCTGGGATTTCCCTGCTGATACTTTTGGAAATTGTGATGAGATGCCAGCGCTTGATTTTGCAAATCAAATTATGATGAGGGAGCAGAAAAACAACTCCTTTTTGGTTTCCATTACTGGTACTTTCCCTCCGTAAAGCCAGTATTTATGACTGTCAGTTATACATGGAAACAAGCTTCAGTGCATTATATTACTTGGGGTGACTAAGGAGCTTTACATCTGAGAATGGGTCTTAGTTTTTTAGATTTATATTGAATCTTAACACAGTGTCGTCTAGTGGTACTTGGAGAATGAAAAGTCAAGAGGATGCGACTCCGGGGTTCCCATCTGTGCTGGGCAGCCATGCTAGATGCAGGGACAGCTGTTACCCATCGTATTTCAATGCACATTAGGAAAGTGGAAGCTACTTACCTTAAGAAAAGATTGAAGACTTCTCTGGAATTCATCTGGGTGGAGAAGGCTACGTACTCCTTCCTGTGGCAGCATTACTCCTGCCCTTAATACTCCCGGTAGAGAGAGCCGTTATCAGGATTCAGTCTCTTCTTTTATAAATTAAAACCCACAAAAAATCATGCTTCCCTTTCAGCTTACAAGTGGCAAACGTTGGCTCCAAGCACACTGTCTACTGGAACAGAGGCTTTCTCAACAGGGCAATTACATTTGCTGCAAGCCATGGTGTGGGGAGATCTGCCACATTCCCCAGTGCATCTGGACCCAAAGACATTGTGTCTGATTCTGAGAGCGCTCCTTTCATTCCCAGCAACCGAAATGAGGGCTGAAATCCATTTCTTAGTGCCTTTTGTGGTGCTATCAAAGAACCGAATGCGTCAGCTCCAAGTTGGTTTCCCTCAAGTAATGGATGTTTTAATAAGGAGGCAGAGGGAAGAAACCTTTAATTGCTGTTTCACACAGCCTTTTTGGAGACCTGGTCCAGTGAGCGTTTTGGCCTGCTAGCTCATTTCTCAGCTGTGCAGGTGTGAAAACTTCTGCAAAAGGAGGTCTACATATACTTGGCCTTTTACTTTCCCTCAGGAAAGGTATGGAGAGAGAATGTCAGGCTAGTTTCCGTACGCTAGGACTGTCCTCATGAACTGCCCCTTTGTAAGAATTTGTTGAATGACTTTTTAGTCAGTCCGTGTACAGATGCAAGGGGCATGTGCCAAAAAATGTGGATTCCACAACGGTAGTAATTCAAATGCCTCCATTTTGTTGCAAGATAGGATATTTTCAGTACTGTGTCTTGTTCAGCCTTGTATGAAATGAATTCCATGTTTGCATTTCCACCACTACCTTTGAAATTTATTCTGTCATCTTCTAAACTTATTTTTCTTCCTAGATTAAAAGTTTAACTCAGTTATGCTCTACCAGTTCCCTTGAATTGTCCTATTAAAAAATGCTGATGCTGTACATTTGTTGGCGGCACATGCACTGTCACATCTTCATTTGACTGGGAAAGAGAAGAGGAAGCAACATTTCTTTGAGATCAGTGGAATATTATAAAATGAGGGGGTAATTTTAAAGCATAGGACTATTAGCTGTAACAAGATACCTGCATTCAGAGGGACAAGTCAAGATTAATTAATTAACCAGGCTTGAATTTGACTTTATCAGTGAGGTGAAAAGTCCTCCTTGAGGTAGGATGGAAACCCCTGACATCCATCTTTAGTGACTGGAAGACACCCCTGGAGGAGCGAGACTTGGACCTGAGGCCTGGTCGCACGCGAACCTCATCGATCTCTGCAGGGTTGGAAGTGCCACGTCAGCAGTATCTAGCTTTTTCTTGACTGTCTTTCCTTCAAGCCTAGCCTCTGCTACCTTGCCAGCCTGTGCAAGGTCGCAGCCCTTGAAGGCACGACAGCAGAACATTTTAAGACTCTAACTTGGCCTACTCGAGCTATTTTCATGACTAATGAGCAGAGAGATTTTATAATCAAATGATTAATTCATGATGGTACTTTTAACCATGTGTGACCATTATTATATTTGCCAGTTTCTCTCGTTTACACTGATCCTGAAGACTTCTGAATACGTGAGCTGTATGCATTTTTAACAAACCTTTTTTCTTTTGACGTACAGTATTTGTCACAGCTTGCCCCAGGTGTCTAAAACAAGCTGATTCTTTTTGTTTTTTTCAGATTTGAACACAAACTCTCAGGTAAAATTCCTGCTTCCTGCTAGATATAAAAAGAGCTTCATTTATTAATTCTACATGTGTGGTACTTAACTTTGCCACGGTGCATATCTCTTGGGCATTCAGAAAGACGAATCTTGGCACTGCTTAGTAGGAGGGAACCTTTTAAAGCACGGTACTATTGTGCGCCTGCTTATTATGAATCTTCCTGTTCAGCTGAATTGAAGAGTACTTGTCCAACAGGCATCTGTGATGCATCAGCTGTTTGTGTGCGTGTTGTTCAGGTGCGCAAGTGAGGTGTGGTAACGGAAACGTCTCTGTCCTCTCGAAGGCGGAGCGATGTGATGTGTTGGGACCCGGGCCGTCTGCAGAGCAAAGCTCTGGGGGCTGTTAGAGCTTTCTTCCCCCTTTACTTCAAAGGCAGTTGGATAAATCTGCAGTTCTGATTTGAGATGGGGAAATGTCAGGTTGCAAATGAATGAAAACAATCAGTGCTCTCAATTACAGAAGAGAAATGGATTTCCATGGATCATCTGATTCTCATCCCACCACATCCCTGATAGAAACATTCCTAGCAGCTCTGGCCTGGAGACGCCTCCAGCCCCCTGGAAGAATGGTTGCTGCGTGTGCAGAGTTCCCCTGGCAGTGAGCTGGTAAATGTGGCTCCCTGTTGGAGGCAGCAGCGGGGGCTCACGCCAGGGGTGCCTTGGGTGTCAGAGCACTCGAGTGTTCTTGCAGTAATGCACGTTTGAATCGGCATTGCCAAGTCTGACCTCCTGAGATGACTGGAACGTGCAGACGGTGATAGCCTTGTGGGCGAGCTCAAGAAGAGCTTCTGTGAGCTGAGGATGGAAAGGAAGAAAACAAAGCTTTTGTAAGGAGACAAGGAGAAACAAGTGGGCAGACTGATATTGTTGGTGCAGCCTGAACTGACCGCACTCAAAGGCCTTTCAGCAACCTGCAGAAGAAATGGGTGACCAGCGCAGACTGTCTTGAAGGTTGCAATGATGGTGATCTGGCATCCCTTCCCGAGGGTGGTGGGAATTCCTGCGGTGCTGCTTAGCATGTTCCTCGTATAGGACCCTCTCGGGGTCTACAGGCGGACGACGATAAAACGCTTACAGGAGATTTAGTACAGATTGTGTTTCATAATCACGCAAACCATTTACAGTCTTATGACAACTGTGAGCCAATGCTTCTCTCAGGTTTTGCTGCTTTTGCAGTCACAGAACTGGCATCACAACTGACATGACACTAAATTGTCTTGAAAAACATTGGTATGAGTGAAAGCGGAGTGTGTGGGAGGGCAGATGAAGGTGATGAAGTGGGGAATTGTGTAGGTGCTCTCATCATGTAAGGCATGTCTGAGTCACTATTCATTAAGTAAGCAGAAAGAAGCCCTTTCGCTTAGTTTACAGGGCAGGAATTTCTTTAAAAATAGTTTTATTATTGACATTTGATGCATTCTGAAAAGGAGATTTTTGTTTTCCAGAAAACTAATTTTGACTTCACAGTTATTCAGATTGCCAATAGAAATTGTATTTAATTCTGTCATATTGGTTGGTGACATTTTATTGTAGTTGTTTATACCAAAAAGAGCCATTTTAAAGCTTTTGAAAACCTCCATTAAATAAAGTAAATACGTACAATTGTTGACCCAGCCAGATCTCTCCGTATCCACATAATTCAAGTCAAGTACCAGGAGGACAAAAAGTGCCAGGATGGATTGCTTTAAGTTGCATTTGATTTCATTTACTAATTTGAATAATGGTTTACATTAGCAGAAATTAAGTTAAATACTTTATTTTCATTTTATTTTGAATTTGCAATTTTTAGCTATGTTTTAAAGAAGTATTCACTCTTATTGAAGGTTCCACCATTAAACTCTTGTTGATTTGCAAGTAAATGGTCTTTAAACTAACTTCTTTATTTCTTATTCGATAATAAGACTATCCACAATTACTAAGAAGTTTTATATCTTATAACAACACATATGTACTGTATTACATTTTTACATTTTATTATATTAAGAAAATGAGTGATGTGTTTCTCATTTACTAGAAACCTTTTCACTTGTTTGTGCAAGTTGTATTTGGTTGGAAAAAAAAAAAAAAAAGTTAAGCAAAACGTATCTTTAATGTGATGGCTGTATAAAAAAAGCCATAAAAATGTTGCTTTCAGTGACTGGAGTTAATGAAGTGACAGGTGTTACAGGTCGCCCTGCGTGTAGGCATTACAAGGGAAATGCAGATTTAAAGCTGGGATTTCACCTGAGGGTTTGTGCCGGTTAGGGCCTGCCTCCCATTATGTGCCTGCTTGCTGTCTGCATCTCTGGGTCCCTACAGCTTTTTGAAACGTGGCCCCACGTCCTTCAGGGTTTTGAATGAGGGTGTTTCCTCCTCGGAGCTGATTGCAGTTGCAGGTTGGAAGAGGAAGATGAACTTTTCTGCTTTTTCAACTCCCAGTTTCCTCAAATTTGAATGTACAAGTCCAAATGAAGAAAATGTTCTCTACGTTTGCTAGATAACTTGAAAACAAAGAACTTTATTCATCGATTGTAAGCTGGAAGGGACCTTGTCCAAAGCTGTCCTGTGCAGCACAAAGTGAAGTTACTTTCGCTTGGGAAGATGTAAATATCCAAACATCTGCCATGATAAAAGGCTGACAAGATAGAGAAACCTTTGGTACAGGATGTGACGCTGATGTGGTTATGAAATTTAAATTGATTTTAAATCAAAGGCATCTTCTTTTCCTTTTTTTTAAATGCAAAAAACTCTAACCCCTCCTGCTCTTTGGCCTCATTGCAGCTTACTGTTATTTAATGTTGAATATATCATAGTGAGTTTGGAAATTTGAAGCAGGTTAACTTTTCAAACAACATTTTAAAAATTAAAAATAAAATTTAAAAACAATCTGAAAAATCCCAGGTGTCCCTTCAGAAACCTAAATGCACCCTTCTGAGCAGCAGAGAGGTAAGTAAGCTCTCTGGGTATTTGCTGATTGACCCTTCAGTGGTCAGCCTCCCTCTTCCTCTACGAAGTGGAGTCCTTTGAAATAGTCAGTCTCGATGGCAGCTTTGGGACTTCTGCACCCTTCCCTCTGCACCGGCCTGCACTCTCCTTCAGTCTTCCTCTGGGTAAGAACAGCACACTCCCCCGTGCCTTGTCCTACGGGAAGTCAAATGCTACTTCTCTTTCCCCTGCACCAGCAGGTCCTCAGCTTGCCGTTTTGCTTGCTAGAGTGTCTGTGGATTTATGTTACGTTTTTAAAAGTTAACTTCTGAGTTCAGATCTCAAGCTTATCTCTGTCTCCTGCCCAGCAGAGTGCAAGCAATCCAGGTGTGTGGGCATGTTCTCTTAGGACCCCCATGGGAGAAGGGGGCCCTGGGGCCAGGTGGCAGGCCGGATGTGCACCACTGGAAGCACTTCTTAATGATTTGGTTGATTAAGCTTTGCCCTTCTTAAGGCAAATGGATACGTGGTTGGTGGAAGATCTTACTGTTTTGGGTGATGTGACCCAATGCTGGTATTCTGGGATGGGAGAACAATGAGCAGTCATTGCTTTTGAAAGAACAGGTTTTTAAATCTGTTAAATACAGAGTAAGTTGTAAATAAAATGCATAATTTCTCAACCCTGTCTGTGTTTAACTCATACTAGTCCAGCCACACATCCCTTAGGAAATGAAACTACCTTCCTGAGTTTCACACTGAAAAGTCAGTTGTCTATGGAAATACAAAGAGATTGTCTGAGACTGAAAGGAAGAAAGGAACATGCAACTGTTGTGGGCTTTGACTTGGATTAAGGGAGCACTGCTGATGGATGATAAATACCTATTTTGACGTACATCTTAGGGGGTTGGATGCATCTTTGAATGACACATCAGTTATTTGAGAAGTTAAATTCATTAATAAAGTAGAGGGATTTGTAGTGAATGGATTTTGCAGCAGTCTCTGCTACCAGAGAGCAGCAGCACTGATGCTCTGTCACTGCTCCTGCAGTGTCAGTGATGGAGCAGCCTCCATAGCAGCTGCTCCGGTTCGCAGGTGGGACGCGGCGCCGACAGCTTTGTGTGCTTGTCACCTCCTTTACGTGTCAGTTCTGCTGGTTTTGTGGTGCTCGTGGCTCGCCACAGGTGGGGACGAGTTATCCGATGAGGGAAAATCCAGTTTTAGATGTATTTAAAGAGATATGAAGCCAGATCTACTTAGGAGAACGTTTCTTAAAGCTCCTGTACCTGATGTTTCCAAAGCAGTGCTTCATTTAGTTTATGAAGACATCCTTCAAGCTGCTGTCATGATAGATGACAGAAAGATGCAGGTAATTTTCAAACTAAATGTCTGCTGTGTTTTCTTTGGCATCTTCCTTACTGTGAAAGCCTTGTCTGGATTTTTCCAAGGGTCCAGGGTCTCCTTCCAAGTAATACATACCTTTTCTGGCTCAGTTTGTGATTCCTATTAAAAAATGCCGGCGGAAAGGCACAGGGAAGTCTCAGTTTGGGAACTGAAAGAGAAGTTCCTGTTTAATAGATGGGAAAGTACTCTGGTTGCTAGCGCTAAATTATTTTTGCTCTCAACCCCTTGTAGTTCAAATCTGTGTGTAAAAGCATGCTGGCATTGGAAGCTCAGCTTTATCGAGCCATTTCTGGGAACCTTGTGTCTTGAGGCACTGAACCAAAAAGGCTAAATGTAAAATGAAACATTTTCCACTGCTGTTTGTAGCCAGGGTAAAATATAACTTATTTTTATCAGGGACATAGACATTTTTGGTGCCCAGTTGCTAGTCTAATTTGCATCACTCAAATCTGTCAGTATTTTTAAATAGTTATGAAGCAGGATAGAACAGTGCGGATCAGAAAAAGTGAGTTTTTTGCTTTACGCTGTAGAGCTGGGTGCTCTGAAATGGCAGCAGCCTCATATTTTCCAGCAGACCTTTTTTATGGACAACTATCTCATCAGTAAGGCTCTCTTCAGAAGCTGCCCCAGGCTGGAGTGCTTGGCCCAGGGTCAGCGGCGTGCTTACCTTCCACTCTTCTGCTTCCCGGGTCTGGGAGAAGGGAAGCTTGTGGCGAGTTGTGCGTGCATCTCGGCACACAACACGCCACAGGCTTGCGCCCAGCGAAGAGCTGTAGGCTACGCTGGCACAGGTTTGGGCGTTCTTTTCTTGTTGTTTAAAGATCACTTTAGAAAGGCAGTAGCAACCTCGAGCTACTGTTAAAATATGTTGACTGTGATAGGAAACATCTTGGTTTTGACCGTTTCAGAAGTATCTGATTTTTTTCCCCCACAAAGTTGTATTCTTTTCAGTCAGCCCTGTGTAACTTCTCTGCACCCAGTTCTCTGCGACTATGACATCCACATCAATTAGTGTCTTAAGTGGATATTCAGAGCTAGCTACTAAGGCCTGAACAGCATTGGAAGCATCATTTTAATCCTGCTTTAGTCCCTAGGTGACCTTGTGGAAATCGCTTGGTCTTTTTTTGTGTCTTGGTCTCCTTGTCTGTCGCATGGGGAAACCTCTCGCAGGACTTTAGGGCTTACTGACGGTGCTGCAAGTAGCTTTGAAGATGAAAAATACCACGTAATTTGGGGGCAGCTGCTTTCCAATTACTGTGCACTGCACTTAAACGTTAATCATATAAATTATGCTCTTAGCCGTGTGGCATTACATGGGTCCCGGTTGTTGGTCTGTTGCTTACATTATAACAAAGTGTGGCCATCTGCGTGCCTCTTGCATGACGGCAGCTTTGGCCCCGTGTTCGCTGTAATGTGTTTGAGTATGGTGAGCTATGTCATAATAGCACTGGAAACTGAAGGAAGGCGGCTGTCGGCGGGGAATGGTCAGGATCCCTGTTGTCTCCCCTGTGTTCAGGGCTTTTAATAGAGGGCCTGGCACTTACTGTCAGAAGCCTTCAAAATGGCAGGAGCCGGTTATTTTAGGGCTGGTAGTGCCCGGCCTACTTCGCGAGCATGGCTTGCGTTCAGCGTGAGTGCATGCTCCAGGGAAGTGCGGAGCCTTTCTTGTCCTGAGGCCGTGCGCTTGGCTGCGGTATTCCAGAGTCAAATAATAGTTCGGCCAAAAGCAAAATTTTCCTGTGCATGTACGTGGTTAGCATCATGTAGACCTCAGGCCTCCACACCAAATCGGAGTTTCTTTCTGGTATTGTGGACTGGGAAAGGAGGGCGAGAGTGCCACGTGGATTGTTCGTTCTCTGGCGCATGGCTTCTCTTGCAGGGAAGATCAGGTTGCTTAATAATCACATTAGATGCAGGCTAAATTAGATACACAAAGGTATTGATTTGTAGTTGTACCTGTAAATCTGCGTTCTGCTAGAGAAGCGTGAACTTCTCAAGGAAAGTTTTGTTAAGTTTGCAGATATTTGCAGAGAGCAACTGTTTGTTTGATCTTTGGGTGTCATCTCCTTGGCCCTTATCCCAAAGGGAGCGACAGAAGAGCAGATATTCTGCACAGGATAAAGGAATTTCTGGATCTGAGCCTGTACAAACGTTTAATAGATTTTTGTTTTGTATTTAAAGCAATGAACTTTTGAGTAGAAGAATACTTTTAAATACGTTTTGAACTGAGACAGGCAGATCCACTGTGAGGCCTCTTGATGAATTCAGGCAAGCTGCTTGTCAACTGGATCATAACTATCTGTGTATAATAGATTTATATAACTCTTTAAGGCTGAGGATGGCTGAAAATATCAAGGTAACAACGCAGTGTACTAGTTTCAGGTAGCTGATTTTTGGTTATTATCGTAGCTCCGTCAAAAATGATTTTAAGTAAATGTATCAAGTTCTGGTGAAAATTCTCCGTTCATTCGTTTCATTCCTTGTACTTCCCTCATTCTTCATTTGACCCTAAGCCAGGGGTGGGCAAATCTATCCGGCCTGCGGGGCCCCTAAAAAATTTAAAAAATGAATATGCATCTGCTCTGAGCTGCCTGTCATGCGGCCCTCAATGGCTTGCCAAACTCAGTAAGCGGCCCTCCGCCCAAAATAATTGCCCGCCCCTGCCCTAAGGGAAATGTAATATATTTAAAGACTCTAGTAAACTTAACCCTTCTTTTGAATTGAATCTGCAGTTAATCTTTGTTTGTGTTTTATTATAATGTCTTGACATATTAAAAGAGACTGTGACACTCATGCGGTAAGGAATTACAGAGACTGTCCTGCGTATGGAAGTTAAAAGCATTTTAAAGCAACCCTTTGTGTAAATAATTGAAATATTTGAGCAGTGTGTTCTGAATTTGTGTAATGAAGGTGGGTGTGCACTAATACATTGTCATTTTTAAAAGGTTCATTTCAGAGTGTGTGCATGTGTGTAGATGGTCTGTGTCTGTCTACTTGTGCGCGCACACAGGTGCGTTGTAGATGGCTCAGCTAACGTTTGGGCAGGTGGCTTTGCTGGCACCCACTTTATCTGCAGTCTGGATCTGTCGCACGTCGTTCAGGACTTGAGTGGGATGCCTAGACGGTGATGCCTGAAGCCACGGGAAGGGGATCAGCTTGGGGCCCAGGGCTGTGGCGGCCGTGGGGTGAGCGAGAGCTGGCAGCAGCATGTTGTCATCAGGTCGTCCTTGGTGAATGTGGAGTGTGGGTTCCTGCAGCTCTGTCACCCTGGACTGTTTCCCAGGGGACCACGGGTGGCCTTGTACCTCAGGGTGCACTTCCCAAGATGCAGTGTCCAGAGTCTGAAAGCTTAGCAGAAGGCTGTCTCATGAGCCGTTTCATTCGAACAATGGCCAGTTCATGGTTTTTGCAGCCTTCAGTGTCATCTCCCAGGTGCAGAACAGTCATGTGCTCGGGCCCTTTTGTTCTTGTCCATTTGAACCAAACTTTCACCGTGGAAGTGGAACAGCAGAATAGTGAGCTTGATCTTGCAAATGAGACTTCTTTAATGGCCTCATTTGTTGCTGCAACTTGCCCACAATTATTGAAAAATCTGTTCCTGGCCTTACAGCGGCATTTCAGTGGTCCTCTTTTTGGGAGGGCAGAAACCTTTTCTTTGATAGGGACAGCAAGTCAGTGAGCGATCCAGAAGCAAGGCTTACGTTAACGAAGCTGCAAGCTTTTCTTATAGAAAGGAGCACTGCCTTGAACAGAGGCCCAGGTGAGCCAGTTAACCAAATGACTGGGGGAATCCCTTTTCTTAGACCCGGTCCCTGAGGTGGGTTTTCCCCTCTGGAAACAAAGCGACACAAGAAGATGAAGGATCTCTGCAGGTGCAGTTGTTCTGGTTGAGTCCATGTCTCTGTTCAGGTTACTGAAGATTTCACCCAGTGTGCGGGGAAAAAAATATGATAAAGTCAGTGCTTGCTACCTGCCCAGATAACAACACAGACGGGGAAGAGACAAAAACGCTTCTCTGCTGTTATAGCCATTGCTGCTGTAGGAAGTTTTGCACCTCAAAGCGTCACACTTAAACACAGAACCAAACACTTTGTCGAAGCCCAGAAATTCTGCCACAACCTCAGCCTTGTGTCCAATAGTTTTGAAGAGGAACACCGAAGTCCCGGCTTTGCAGGTGGATCCTGGGGAATTGGAGGAAGACTGAGTTTACATTTGCATTTTGAACTTGCAGAGCACAAGGACTTTGCTCATTGCACAGCGCACACTTCACAGAACAAAGGATTATGCAGGGAGCAATTACACTTGCAAAAGCTCATCAAGGAAGTTTCGAGAGGACTTGACAGATTCCTGGCTGACATCCCCTGGTTTCCCTCTTCTCCATATACATTCCCACCCCCAGCAAACTGCTGGAGCCAGAAGAATGTCTCTGGCTTGGTCTGCTGCTGGTGCTGCTGTCTGTGTCCTAAGGCAGGGCTTCAATGCTCCTGGCTCGCTGAGTCCCTAGCGGACAGGGCAGGCTGCAGAACTGCAAGGTGCGCCCCTGTTTGAACGCCAGGCAGGATCGTGGGCAGAGTGACCGAGTGACAGGATAACGGGGCAGTTCCATTACTTGCCAGTAGAAGTGTACTGAAATCACATGTCAAAGGTTAAAGTCCGAGGCGGACGACGACGAAGTGCAGGTAGCGAATGTGCGCCCGAGCTCCTTTCATCAGAACTGAAGATCTGATTTCTACCCGGAATGATTTGTGAAGGAAGTGGTGATATTTTGCAAAACGAGGTGCGTTAGATCAGGTAGAAGAGGGAAAATAAACCGATGCATTAGTTGATGAGCAGTTGATATTATTTGATTAGTTAATGACTTATTGTTGGGCTTTTTGACGCAATGTGATAAATTACTGGTTTGAATTCTATTCCCGTGTTCTTTCCCAGAGATGAGGAATTCAAACTTCACTTGGTAGCAGAGTGACTTGATGCCTACACTTAAGGAACATACACGGGCATCTTAAATGAGCAAGGGTGGATTTGTATAACCCTCATGAAAGGGTAATGACTAGGTCAGTGGTCAGCACTCTGTGCTTCTCTCTGTTCCCCGGTTGCTGAATGCTAGGTTTGGGGGGGCTTACAGGTTTTTAATCCGTTTAGGTTTTGTTCTTTGAAATACCTTCCCAAGTTCATTTACTTGTCAGATGTCATTGAAGGGAGCTAGGCATTCTGCCAAACCTTTGGCTTTGTCAGGATAGAGAAAAAAGTACAAGTGAAAGTGCCTGTTTGTTTCCTTCTGTGATTTAAGTGGCACACAGGTTCAGATGCCAAATCATCTTTATTAAAGCAAAAGCAAGGCTTGGTGAGAGCAAGGTTGGCTTCTTGCCTTGGCTCTGAATATCTGCATCCAGTCGGTGCGAGTGGAACCAGAATCCACCCAGAAATGCAAGGACTGTCAAAGTCCTTAGGCTAATGAAAGACATCTTAAAGTCTTTTGCTTTTTGTTATAGGAATGGGAAGATAGTTGATTTTCCCTTCCAAATATGGTCCTAGTACACTAGATTATCTTAGCTATGGGTCTTTGATATAGGAAAAGTTTACACTGAAGCACTTGAAATGAATCGCAACGGCTTTGACGTTCTGGACACCAACCAGTCCCTTTGTCTCTTAGGTCATGCCTATCTCAGTACTAACCCGCTCAGTTAAAAGTATTTGGCTGGGAGCCGTAGTGGCATGTTATACGTGCCGTAAGCGCTCGTCGCTTACAGTGTCCTTTTCAGTTGCACCATTTCAATCTCACTTTACTGGTGGGCTTGAACTTTAACGATTAGCATCTAGTATGTGCTGGTATAAGTAGTTACTTGGTGTTTATAAGCATCAATTGATTTCTCTGCTTTCAGCAATATAATGGAATAAAATTAAGCGGATTGCTGGCTTTTAAAACTTTAAAATCTCTCTCTACTAGGCAGTCTGTGCACATGTATAAAATGAACAATGCCTGTTTCCAAAAGGTGACACGGTGTCAAACGAGCCACGTTTCATTTTGGATCCTCCGTGGGCAGTGCCAGATTCTGTGCTGACGAGCCCAGGAGAGACGGCCGTGCCCCAGGGGAAACGGGGCTGGGCAGGGGACAGGGCGGGAATGCAGCCCTTTCCCCTGGGACCAGAAGGCAAGGGGACATGTGACGCAAGAGGCTGTGCAGGGGTTATTGCTTATCCATCGGAATAGTTTGCAGGGATAAATATTGAGAAACTGGAAACTTCCCACACCAAAATACCTGATGTAAGGCAGGTGAACTCCATGTCCTCCTAGTGTAGACCAGAAAAGCAAGGAATTAGGTCACCGAGTACCGGATCTCTTCTGCAAATCAGCTCCCCTTTTCAGCTTCATCTGCTTGCTTTTCTGTCACCCGTGAGCCACATCTCCATCCTCATTCTAACCATCAACATCAATCAGCCCAGAACCGAGGCCATTCGTTATTGGTTACGTTCCTGTTTGTGTGAGGCTTGTGAACGACCTTGTGCGCACTTCTGTTTCTCTCGTATTGTGTTGTGGATGAACAAGGCCTTGGGGATGTAAGACGGTTTCCTTTTAATATCTAGCGGAAGGAAAGGCTTGTGGTTAGGTCGTTCCAAAGGATCGCTAAAAATCTGGTTGCAAGAAATAGCAGAATCGCAATGTGTGTGCGCACACTGGGACATTATAAGGACAGGGGACCAGGGAAGGTGGCTGAGGGGATGTGAAGTTTTAAAAGCAGTATCTTTCAGGCGCTCTTGCTCTGATGTGCTCCTCACCTTGGTTTTTGGGCTGTGTCCATATTACACTTATTAGGAGAATAAACCCAGTTCCAGTCTTTGGCATTGCTCTCCAGGAAATCCAATCACTGGACAAACTAAAGTGTACGATGGGCTGCTAACAGACGGAAGTAATTGTGATACAGTTTGTCTTGCACTCTTGTGAAATAGCATTTGGGTAACGATTTCTCTTTTTCTCCTTCCTGTTAAGTTTGTGCCGAAGCTTTCAATCCAGATGAAGAAGAGGAAGACACAGAACCGAGGGTAAGAGGAAGTAGATCACGTCTGCCGTGTTGGCGCGCACATTGATATGCACTGCATCATCTGTCCTCTCCTGCTTTCATTTAGCTCTGTGAACTTGCAGAGTGAAATGACTGCTGGTGAAGCAGTGTGATTTTGAAGTATTAGGTCCCCAGTCTGCAGTCACATGGGCATTATAATTTCAAAAATCCTTTGGTGGCCCAATATGTATATTAAAGTTGCAACTAAAGACCTAGTGTCTCAGTGACCTTGGATAGTTCTCTTTCTTAATTATCTGCTCAAATAGCCCTTGTTTGGACAATTTCTGCAGTGTTGGTGCTGTGTGAAGAACTGGTACGCTTTAGTTCAGCTGTTCTTTCTTAGATGCCTAAAACTCCTCACAAGTTTTTCCACTGCCTGTCTCGTCAAAATGGTTTGGCCTGGGAAGACGGTACCTGCCACTTGCAGGACAAATGTTGTGTTGAGACATTCTTGAGCCTTTAGCCACCACCGTGGTTTTTAGACGCAGGCACTTTGTAGGAGTTAGTCCAGGGAGTGTAGCTGCGTTTCTTAGAAGCCAGTTTTATAAGAGGAAATGCTGTGGCCTGGTTCACAGGATCAGTGTTTTCTTTAGGGATCTCTGGTATAAAGCTTAGTTGCCATATTGGCCTCAGACTTTCATAGTTTTTCTGTAGTAAAAACCTGAAACCGAACTGGTTTCAAAGTGAAAAGATTCTTTTATAAAACATTGAAAAATCGAGAGGAAGATGTCTGTTTCCTAGTCTACATAGAGGAAAATTAAAGGTGTTTTTCAAGAGTGCATTAACCGATTCTCTTGACTACGTCTGCAGCTTAAGAGCTGCATTTACTTTGAAGTCAAGTTTTCCAGGTTTTCTCATTCTAGTCTTTATAGATTTTTAACTGATGGACTATTCCAGCCTTCTTCCGCTTGATTAACATCCTTTTACATGCTGCTTAATGTCCACATCTGTCCAAGTGACCTTCAGTGTAGCAAATGTGTGCCTTTGTATGACAAGCGCCCGTGAGGTTGTCTAAGTTGGTTTTGCCCAGATACCGTCTTTTATTGTTCCTTGCACTTGTTCCAGTCTTGGCTGCTTTTCTCTACAATGTATTTAAACCTTGCACACACATAGGTTTTCTTTTTAAGGTAAGAAAGCATGAACAGGTTTTGTTAGGGGCCATGCAGTCCACTGCACAAAGATGGGGATTGCCCTGACTCCTCCTCCCCCCCGAACGTATTCTCACCTGAGAGCGCGTGGTCCCTCTCGCAGATTCTGGCTGGGGTTTTGTCCCTTTGCTGCCACTGGTTCTCCCCCTTAGTGTGCTGGGCAAGCTTTGTGCTACAGCTGCCAGAAGGGGACTAAGCTACTCAGAAGTAGAGAAGAACGGAGAACTCCAGAGTTTAAAGAAGTTATAAATTCCCTCAAGTAACTGGCTCTGTCCTTCAGAAAATACCAGATTTTAATGTTGTGACAATTTTGTTTTGCAGGTAGTTCATCCAAAAACTGATGAGCAGAGATGCAGACTTCAGGAAGCATGTAAAGATATCCTTCTCTTCAAAAACCTAGATCAGGTAAAATGGCTATAAACGCTAACTGACTACAGTAGTAGTTTACTTTGTGTGGTGATTAGTCATCTAAATTGCTCTCAGAAGAGGAGTATTGCAGGAACTGGAGTTGCGTGCTAAGAAGGCGAGCCATTCTGAATCTCTTCCTGTAGCTTTCTAAATAAAGAGGGTTTAACCTTTGACAAGATTAAAATCACAGTAGATCCAGGCAGTTGCTTCAGAATTCTGTTTGCTGCAGTTTACCGTGCTGAAATAGTCCAAAAGAAACTGCAGAGGGGAAAGAGGTGTTTTTATAAAGGATGGCTAGGAAGAACTTCTGTTGTCTCCAAGCACTTGAAGGCCCAAACATAAAACCCAGTTTTATAGAAAGAAAATAATTATCACTCAGTAGGAACTGGAAAATCAACCTGAGCAGAAAGTGGACTTCCTTCCCAAGGGGTCTGGAAAGCTTTAAGTCCAGTATGTCTGAGGAGTCGGTCAGTCAAAAGGCTCTTCCCTGTTGGAATCCTTTCGGAGAAGGTTCTCGAGCGTGCTGGGATATGTGGCCTTGGTAGCCTCTCGCGCTGTACTATGAAAGCCAAATATATCTTTAAAAAAATCAAAGACACCAAAGCCAAGTACAGTCAGTGCAAAATATCTTACACAGGAGAAATGTGATAACTGTTAGGCAAGTCACTGGACATTAGAAGATCTCTTACCAGATTGAGCTTGATTATTATGATTTTTTTGTTATTAAAAGAACAGAAGACTTGAAGAACATTTCTCTCAAGTGGAAAGTTTTATAAGGCTCTGGAGAGAGACCAGTAGTGGAAACTTTGGGTCACTTGAAGTATGGTCATTAGTAGGGCTCCAGCTCTAGCACAGGGCGGTGTGGAGACTGAGGGGATTGTGGCAGCAGGGATGCACATCTGGGCAGGAGCTGTCTAAATGGAGGATGGCTCCTGCTGCTTAACTGAAAAGGTCTGAGGAGAGTGGTAACACCATGCACGGCTACCGCTTGTGTCCAGCCTGGGAGGCAGTCTCCGCAGTAGGAAAGGCTGAGGCGAGTATGCCAGCCTGGCGAAGCTGTCAAGAGTAGCTCTGCACTCAGGCTAGGCTCCCTCTTGCCCTTTGCCAGGATGGCTGCAAGACGTCTACGTGTTTTACCAACTTATGTAAATACGCAAACTACAGCCTCTGAGTAAATGTGTGCGTGTGACTGGAATAGACGTGGTGGCCAGATTCATCCCTTGTTTAAACCTCAGTGATTTCTGTTGAGTGACCTGGCTCAGTGAATGTGGGCTTGGTGTGCCAGCTGTTCTGACAGGTGTGAGTTAGCTGTCAGAGCACTCGTAATTGCAGATGAAGCCGTCAGTATCCTTTGGATCAATTGAGGTTCACGGAAGTTTGGAGGAAAACCAGCCGAGACTCCTTGCTGAACTTGATGCTGCAGATCTGAGCGCCTTCACCAGCTGAAGACTTTATAGCACTGTGTCCTGTGATATAGGAGAAGTAAATAGAAGAGCTTCCTCTGGCAAGAGCCTTGCAAAAAGGTGCTGTACTGGGAATTTGTAGAACCTCACAATTGTGTTGAGAATTGCGTCTGCTGTGGTGCTAATTCAGTTTAAATGGAGTTGCTGAGCGTGCACAATACTTGGTGTTAAACTCTGGTAGCAGTTTATAGCGTACACTCTAATGTACAGCAGTGCTCTGTTGTCTTGTGGCAGTATACAAACTCGCCGGGGGGCAGCAGGGAATAGGAGATGCACCCCTTTGTATAACCAGGAACAACAGCCACAAGCTGATGGAGAGTAGATTTAGGTTGGACATCAGAAAGAGCTTCTTCATGGTTAGGGCTTCCAGAATCTGCAACGGGCTCCAAAGGGAGGTGGTGCTCTCCCCTGCCCTGGGGTCTTCAAGAGGAGACCGGACAAGCACCTGGCTGGGACCACGACACTTTTTCCTGCCACGGGCAGGGGGTTGGACTCTGATCCATTGAGATCCCTTCCGACCCGAGCATCTGTGAGTTCATTTTGCTGAGAGTCGAACTTCAGGATCTTGTTATTTAAATAAGTCTCCACCTTTTCACTGACCCCCACTAACCCCCGCAACCCCCACAAAAAAACCTACTTTGTCTTTGAATTTATAGCCACACTGCTCACATGTTCTGGCTTCTGTAATGTAACACATCCTTTAAATATGTGGTTAAAATAAACAGCTTCCAGGAGGCCAACTGCTCTGTTTAAATATCAGAAGCATTTTTAAGGAGGAAAAAATAAGAGATTTCTAATGAAAAGGCGGACAATGCTCCTTACATAGTGGCGCCTGCAGATGCTGCTGTAATTAGTCACATTATAAAAGTGGGCAGTAAAAATACTTAAACTGTGTCAAGCAGCAGAGATACTGCAGTGTGTGTGTGTGTGCGCGCGTGCGTGCGTGCACATCCACGTGTGTGCGCACGCACATACTCCTAAAATGCATTTTGGAAACTTGTGATTTAAATGCCAAACTTGGGGTTCTTAAGTGTGGGTTGAAATTGGGGAAAATCATTTGTTAGTGGACTAAGGGTAACCCACATAGTCATGCTTACGCATTGAAACTTGAGCTGTAGATTAAGCCCAGTTAGGTTTTGAATTGAATAAGATTTTTAAGAAATGCATTCACTTGTGTTTGCAGAATTTAACACACACTTGGCTTCAGTCTGATTTCAGTATTCACTTAGTGAGAATCTCAGTAACATAAAATGGGAAGCTATTTAGTGCCAGAGTGTTACGAATAACTTCAGTATTCATATTCACCAACGAGAGCAATCAAACCCACCAGAATTTTCCTAGCGCGTCATGCTACAAGAGGAGGTGTTTTGGTTCCCTTTGCAGGAGCAGCTGTCTCAGGTTCTC
The DNA here is from genome assembly GCA_030014935.1 of Caiman crocodilus. Classification (NCBI taxonomy): domain Eukaryota; kingdom Metazoa; phylum Chordata; order Crocodylia; family Alligatoridae; genus Caiman; species Caiman crocodilus. The sequence goes on along the minus strand of JAGPOW010003182.1, from coordinate 14,881,445 downwards.
GATGCCATGTTTGAGAGAAAGGTGAAACCTCAGGAACATGTGATTGACCAAGGGGACGATGGAGACAACTTCTATGTCATTGAACGGTAGGAGGCCTGGCCACAGGCTTGTACAAATTCTCTGGGGAGGAACATCTACAACATGTACTTTTTTGTTACATTTCAGTTACCCTGAAAATAGCAGGAAGTGTTTAATGACTCACTCACATGGCTCCATTTTCCTTGTTTAGTTTTGATTCATTGGTTTATTAAAGTCTCCAAAGCCTGTTGCCTGTATTATCTTTATACTTGTTTAGACAAAGATAAAGGTTTATACTCGTAGCTATTTTAAAGTGCTGTTGTGCCTTTTCATTAGCACCAAGCAAATCCTTTTACAGATTCTCTTGCAGATTAGTAGGTTCTGCCATGAAGGTTTGTTTTCTGTCATTTATGTGTATTGCCCAGCCTTTTATACTTTTAATTACGAAGGTTAATAGGCAGCTCTGGTATGTTAGTATTTCCTCTTAGATGCACCTTTGAATGGCAGTTCTAGTGAACAACTATTGCCTTCTACAAAGTGGTGACGGATGTAAATTTACTTCCCTGGAGAATTGTGATGTTAATAAGCAGCGTTCTCTCTAAGCTGCGTGCGTGCACAGCCACGCGCAATAAAAAAATCATGCTGCGCAATAACTTTTTAATGCTGCGCACACAGCGGCATGCTGACTGGGTGGGGGGAGCTGCAGGGAACCAGGGCCCCGGGGTGCCGGACTGGAGGTGGGGCCCAGTGCCATAGCAAGGGGTTGCCAATGCTCCCCGGCATCTGGCCGCTCGCCACCTGCCTCAATCCGACCACAGGCTGCTGCAGGCGTGGGGCGGGGCGGGGCGGGCACACTTTTGGGTACTCCCGCGCTTCCAGCCAGGGTCGTTCACCTAAGATCGCTGAACCTTAGAAGGAACATTGGTAACACGAATAATTTTGGGGAAAGCAATAAAGAAGTGGCTGGAAACAAGACCTTCTTTCAGCTACCAGTGCTGACTCATCCTGTAATTATGGGATGTCTTTGGGTAATAGCATCGTCATGTAGATTTTAAACAATTTCATAGCAGTTCCTTGAGACTACGTTTCTTTCGGGTTGTCATTTATGCTGGTTAGAGACTCCAGCTGGTTGGATCCAAAGCTGGTGACCGCTAGCCCTTCCCTGAACTTCTGCCAGCCTGGGCCAGACTGCCCTGTGAGACAGCTAGCTCTTCATGAGCTTCACTCTTACCTCGCAGCCTCTTCTCCCTGCCCGAGCTCTGTTGGCAGATCCCTGCTTCCCCAAATCAGTGCCCGAGATCTTGAAGGTAGCTTGTTTGCAGCCGTCACATTTGTTCTTTCTGGTTCCTTGTCCTGTCTGTTCTGTCCAATTAGATTGCAAGATCTGTGACACTGGGTCTCTCTTGTGCAGTGAAGCCCCTTCTTTTTGGCACTTATGTACTGCTGCACCAGTCATTATTAAGAGGAGTGAGGCCCCTGGGCAGGTGGTTCCTTGTCACTGTAGGGCTTCTTTCTTTTTTATAATGGGAGTCAGTCGTGGTCAGTTAAGTGTTCCTCTGTCTGTCTGTAGAGCAGTGGCTCTCAGCCTTGTCAGAGTCAGGGCACCACTCCAACACTTGAATGTGGTGGTACCTCCGCCTGAGGAGCACTGTTGGTGCTTCACAGCTGGGTTCTGCTGCCTCCAGACAAGACTGCCCCACACCTGCTGCTCCTCATGGAAACAGGTGTACAGGCGGAGCTGTCCTGTGTGCCTTTTTCCATAAGGAGCATGGGAGGGACTGGACCAGGAGGGTCTATCACCAAGCCAGTTCCTGCCAACTTTAGTCTGATCCGAGCCCTAATGCAGCAGCATTATGTCTTTAAAACAAAATGCACTTGGAGGGAAGGTGTGGGTCAGAAAATACTTGTTGGAAGGCTTCATCCAAAAATCAAATGGGAAAGTGATTATCCCCTTGAACGAGTTACTTGCTATCCCACTGAAAATGCAAAGCAGTAGATGGTCTGCCCTGAACAAGTCTAATGAAGTATGATACATGGGGATACGTTGGCAGTGGGACTGTTACAGCCATCCACTGTCACTGGCCCATGAGTAAAACAGGTAAGATGGCTTTTTGGAGATGAACGGAAATCCTGCCATCAGACAGTGGAGGAGCTTTGGAGAAAACTTGTGTCCACCCATCAGCCCTCAACAACAAAACTGAGATATCGTCCCATCATCTAGTTGGCCCATGGTAGCTAGGTACACCCCATGCCCTGCCCCACTCCTAAACACAGATTGATAAAATACTGTCTGAAGAGCCAGGCACATCAGACTTCCAAACTAGCTGCAGCTAGTCTCTCCTGTGCACCTGATGTCCGCTCAAGTTGCAGCAAAGGCAGAGGAAAGCAAGGGATCCTAACCGCATCTGACCGGGGAAGCCTCCAGGAATTAAAACGGATAAGAGCTTTGAGGCATCTCGCACAAAAATGCGACTTACAATCAGCTAATGGCAGAACGCAGCCAAGCTTGGCTTTTTGAGCACCGGTGAGAAGAAAGCCACCAAGTCTGTTTTTATTGGAAAAATGTTCACTTTTTAGAGCCAAGCATATGTGAAAATGATTTTACTAGTAGTGCTCTCAGTTGGCCTAATGGAGGATGTCTTCTGTCTTTCCAGGGGATTGTACGATATTTTTGTAACAAGAGATAACCAGAGTCGCTGTGTCGGCCGTTATGATAATCACGGCAGTTTTGGGGAGTTGGCCTTGATGTACAACACTCCTAGAGCTGCTACCATTGTTGCCACAACCGAAGGATCTCTTTGGGGGCTGGTAAGTATGGGAACTTGCTCTCTGCAGTGTTGAATGTGCACCAGCAGGTACTTTTCCTAGCATATGTCCTTGTGCTAACAGCTCTTTTATCATGGTTTGTTATCTCTACCTGCTGGCAGAAGAGCTCCAGCGTGCAAATGCCTTTTACCACTTCCCTAAAACTATGTGTCGATAAACTCTCTCCAGGTGTATGAGTGCAGTGTGTTTTATTACTTTGCAGATATTGAAGTCTAAAGCTTTTGCTGTTTGACCAGCTCTTTCATCCTGCAGAGGGGTAGGGCGTGGGTAACGTAGGCACGTGTTTTATGCCGTCTGAGTGGCCTTGCTGAATAAAACTCCTGCCGCTCCAAGAGGCTGTCAGGGGAGATACCAGCTTCCAGGGATAAATATACTTCTCAGATATTTCTCTAACATGGAGAGTCTCCACTCTCTGTTATTTTGGAAGAGCTCCCCACGTGAGCACAGCAGTTCAGATGTTCCTGTTTTCCAAGCTGCTGACAGTGTTGCTGCTCTGAGTTTCTTTACTAGCCCTCTTGCCTCTGGTGCTCGGGGAAGTTCCCCTTTGTGGTGCTTTGTTACTCATTTGCTGCTGTTCATGTAATAAAGTGCCCGCAGGGGCCGTGGAGTCTGTAGTACTGTACACATGCTGTGTGCTTGGTTCCACAGCAGCTATCGCTAGAACTGCCTGCACTATGACCTTGATTTTATGACCAGGACGCTGCTATGTGCAGCCTGCTTGTGCGATCTCTGTGCCTGAGGAGAGGGTGGACTTCCCTCTGTTTACAGCTCATAAAGAAAAGGGCAGGTTCTGGTCATTACCCTGGGATCAGCGTTAGACGCTCATTCATTTCCTTCACACAGGAATAATACAAAGGAAGCCGCCTGCAAACAGAGCTCAGTTATGCGACCGGATGCGATGACTCTTCGGGTTACCTTTTCTGATTAAAGGAATCGTTTTGTTTTCTGCCTGCTGGGGGTTCAACTTGCTCACTTAGCTCAGGTGCAGTGAGTGAAACGTTGCTGGACCCTGGTAATGAACATGGGCTTGCCTGGCCACAGCTATGGCTACATGCCCAGTGGGCCTTTGTCTGCTCTTTCTTGGCTGCTTCTTCGCTGGGCCATGTCCCTGCAAAGTGAGCCTCTCCAGCACTTTGCCTGTGCTGGCAGCATGTGCAGTAAAGGGATCTGGATCCCTTGCATGGTAGTGAAGAGCACTTGCTCCCAACATCCACGTTCTCTGCTTCTGTGCTATGCAGAACCCCTCTGAGGAGAGCTTCATGAACCAAGCGTGCGTCCTCCACTGCAGGCTTTTCTGCCGTCTGCCTAGCTGAACAGTACTGCTCATCCCTTGCTGGTTCTCGTATCCTCGTTCCCAACTTCAGGTGTCTTTATAGGATTCCCCTGTGTTGCCACACAAGATCTAATCAGTTATTTCAGACAAAAATCAGTACAACTTGCTATTCCTTTCCCGTTTCCTTTTCTTCTTTCATCCAAGGGGTTTCTTGTCTGTCCTTCTTTATTGATGGCCCCTATTTCCCTTGCACTCCTTCAACCAAGACTGAGCCCCTCATCTTCATGTTCCTTCTTCACTCCTTTCTCTGTGATTTACCACCATCCTTCAACGTTGACTGCTATCTCTGAGACAATGCCCAAATCTTGCTGCTGCTTCCGACAGCACTAAAATGGTCAACCAGTTCCTCACCTTGTTACTGAAAATCCTCCGTTCTGCTGGAGGATCTCACCTTGCTTTTTGTGGATCATAGAAGCTGGGCTGGAAGGGGCCTGATAAGGTTGTCTTGTCTGTTCCCCTGCTCAGGGCAGGATCAGCCCTGACTAAACCATCCAGCCAAGTGGAATCGCTGCACTGAGCTCACTGCTGGGGGTTCAGTCAGGACTTCTCTCCTCAGTCGTGCTGCTGTCTTCCCCTGTCTCTACACTGAATGCAGGCTGGAGCCCCATGTCTTTGTCCATGTTTGTATCCTGTCACCCCTT
>JAGPOW010003182.1:14861548-14876527 GCA_030014935.1 Caiman crocodilus | reverse complement strand
GTGATGTTTCCAGGAAGTGCCAGGTGGTCCTGACCATGGAGACGGGCCACAGGCCCCCAGTTGTTATCTGAATTATTTTTGGGCTGTGTGAACCTGCGTCTTTCCTTGATCTGTCTCCTACTCTTCTCCTTCCCACAGTTCCTTCTGCGTTCTTACAAGTCCTTGTTCTAGCTTTTCCATTGCAACTCCTTCAAGTCTTGCTCTTGAGAGCACGCAGTGCTGATCCTAACCAGGGCCCTGGCTCCCTGCTGGGACGCGGAATAGCGGGTAAGTGCCCAAATTGCCCTGTCCTTGGGCTGCACATACTCTCTTTGCAGTTGGCTCCAGTGATCGATTGCAGGTGGCAGTACCGAACCCTTCCCTCAGATTGCTGAGAGCACATTTTTAGCGTTTTAACACTTGTGATCATGCAGGTAATAAAACAGGAGAGCCGCGGCTCCGGTGCCTGGGAAGCTTTGGTTGGTCACGTGCTGCCATCTCGTGGCTGCGCCGTGCTGTAAAAGTGACTGATGGGACGGGGAGGAGGAGGGTAGAACAGCCCTAGTGAACGGACCGGCTGGGGCCCGGCTCGTCCACTGTCGTTCTCCGGCAGAGGCTGGGACCTGCTGGACAGAGACTCTTAAGATGACACAAATGGGCATTTGGCAGCTGTGGAGTGGCTTGTCCCTAGGGAAAGGTTTTCCCTTAAGCCTCCAGAGTAAGAGGCAGGCTGTACGACCTCCAGACAGTTTACTCTTAATCTTTGCTGGGAAACCAGGGTATTATTGTTACTCATCTAATCGTTTGGTCCCTTTCTGACCCTGCAAAGCTCTTGGTCCCAGGAAGTGAAAAGCCGAGTACAGTCATGCTTGCAGCTGCTAGGAAGCCGTCACGTGAAGGGTTCCAAGTCCGCGTGCCTCACGGAGGAAACAAAAGAGATCGTGACTCCTTTACATGGTGCGTGGGAGGCTGAGATGGGAAACGTACTGAAAACCAACGCCAGGCAGAATAAAACCGGGATTGCCAAAACTTATCTGGGGAAGATCACTTGGGGTTTTGTCATCCTTGCTGTTTCGAGTCAACACCGCAGCACTTGTTCTTGTACGAGCCGTCGGCAGTGATGATTTGATAGAGGCCCTGTTTTAACAATAGACCCTTCAAACACACTGACTAACACTTGCAGCCTTCTGGCTTTGCAGATCTCTTAAACAACGGCTGTTTTGGCCTGAGGAAATTTAACTCTGCTCTCTCTTGCAGGATCGAGTGACATTTAGAAGGATTATATTGAAAAACAATGCAAAGAAGAGGAAGACATATGAACTATTTATTGAGTCCGTGCCCCTTCTTAAATCACTGGAGGTAAAGTCTTTGGGGGAGATGGCTGTGAGCGTCCATTTATGTTCTTGGCACTGGTTCCAGCATGTCTATTAACATCTCTTTTCAGTACGGTAATGCAGTGCTTGTAAGGTGTTTTTTCATTTTGTTTTTGCTTCAGCTTGGTTTTTGGCTTTTTGTTTAGACCAGCTTTTGAAATAGAAGCTAGTTGAACATCAAATTAAGAGGTCAGGTCAATTTACATTACATTATTTTGCTGCAGTTATGCAACATTTTTGTTTATGTTCTTTTTCTGGTCCTAAGTGGAGTTGGGAGCCTGCTGATTTCATCTTGCAGGGGGAAAACAAAAGGATCAAATCAAAAAGTTTAGGCTACATCTCAGAAGCTGTCCTTCCCTGGTGTGCGTGCTGTTCTTGAGAGCTGCGCTACCATATGGCAAAGCATCCGTTGTAGCGTGCCTGTTTGTCACCACCCAAACACAAGCCAAACACTGTTAACTTGTAGACTCACCGGTGACCGCTTGTTTGGTAGGGAAGTGACTGGCTTCTGAATCTAAATGGAGCTGTGCTGCAGTGGGTGCTTGTGGGCTGCATGGAGTCTAATGTTTTTCTCTTGCAGGTTTCAGAGCGTATGAAGATAGCCGATGTGATAGGGGAAAAGATTTATCAAGATGGAGAGCGCATCATTTCTCAGGTATTTGGAGCATGAACCCCCTGCCCCATCAAGCTACATTTAATCTTGGAATCAAAGTCAGAAACAGACCTGAGTGTCAGATCTGGGAACATGAGCAGTTAGCAGTCCAGTCATGCAGCTTATTTTTAATCTCAACAAATCACAGTTTTATCCTTTTAAATGTTGCCAGTGGGATTAGTGGTCTGTATTGATATTTTCTACACCTCCGCAGTGCATTCAGCTTAGAGCCTGGTAATGTTCCTGGCAGGTCTGGTATTCCAGCCATCATGCCCTCTCACACCGCATCATTGTATATATGTTATTTTCCCATAAATGTGATCATTCCGTTAAGAGTAATATATGTAAAGCATTTGAAAGCTGGTAGCAGTGATCAGTTTTACTCTTGTTTCCTACTCATTGTGCTTAGGTCTTCTGTTACCCTGACAGACATTAGACTTGTAGAATGAAATGTGAGAACATTTGGGCTGACTCGCTGACACCACTCCCCTTGACCCCTGGCTAAAAGCCTAGCCTCCTCAGGAATGTTTGTAGGCTGGGTCTCCTGGGTTATCTAGCCTGCTGTCAATGGTTTGGGACTTCCCAGGACACTGCTCAGAGAGGTATCTGCCCCTGGTAGGACAGAGGAGTGGTACCACATCAAGGCTCGGTCTGTCTTAGACTGTTGCAGAGGCTTCGCAGTTGGCCTCAGGCCTCTTGCTCCTTGCTGCGCTATTGTCCTGAGGCCACTTCTCTTCTTTCACTCTGGAATGTATGTTTAGGTTGTAGTCATGTCTCTTTTTTTCCCTGTTCCCCCATTTCTTGGCTAGTTACCCTCCATCTGATTCTCCGTAGTTTCTGTATTTTCCGTCTACGTGCCATGCACATGTACAGAACAGTTACAAGAGCACTATTCCAGTTGCACAGTCAGATACTCTAAAATGAGCATGTCAGAAACACGGTTGTGCACACAACCTTAATTCAATCCTTTGTGCACCTGCAATTTGAGACCGTCATTAATGGCATCACATTCTTTCCAGAGGAGCACTGCCTCCTCCCCCCCACGGGCAGGATGCTGCGGCTCCCTTAATGAGCAGCTGCTCAATATGTTGTTTTCTCCTTGTTGTTCAGTATTTCCTACCCGCTGTTCAGACCCTGCTCAGAGGACAGAAGGATTCATTTCCCTATGGGTTTTTATGGGCGTGAGCGCCTGGCTAATGTGAATGGGTTTATTTTCACAACACTCTTGAGATGACTGTGTATTAGCCCCTTTTTTGAGATGAGGAATGGGGACGCTAAGTAACATGGTCACAAGCATGCAATTGCAGCTGTCCAGGGAGATGTCTAGGACCTGACTTTTAAAGTACATGGTGTTCAGAGAACAGCTCCCGTTGGCTTCAATGCACTGCTCAGCACTTCTGTAATCCAGGCCTCAGGTGTGCCAGCAAACAAGTAGCTTGTATTAGTTCAGCTACCTGCGATGGGTGTCTCTGCTAATTAGTATCACCTAAGGCCTGTCCAGAGATGGAGAACAGTTCCCCAGGGCAGCACGTGCCTTCACCAGGAAGCCACGCTTCCTCTTCCTGCTGCTCCTTGTTCAGCACGTGGCTTCCAGCTTCCTCAGCACATGGTCCTGCTGGCCAGACTTTGCCCACTAAATATTTCTGGCTCATCCACAGGTCCAGCCTGTGCACTGTGTGGTGCCAGGGTCCTTTGGCAAAGGTGCTCTGTGATCACGTCCTTACAAATGGCCTCATGGCATGTGTGGAGAGGGTTGTGCTCATGTTCTCTGTGCAGCCTGAATTCTGGTGCTTCCTAGTGTTTGAATACCTGGCTACACAAACTCCTTGGTATTTTTATGCATCTGTTGCACATAACTGTTCAAAAGGCCGACTGGAAACACTGGTGCTGTCATGTGGCATGAAGACACCATGGGAGCCTTTACTGGCCTCTGGGCTGTTGGATCCACTGCACAGACCAGTGCCCCTAGATCTGGCAGAAGCAGTGGTAGTAGCAGTGGCATCATGTGTGTTCTGAGATGCTTTTCCAGTGGATGCCACAGCTAGTTGCTGCCAGCAGAGGAAGGGGAGACGCTGGGGACTGAGGGGCTGTGCTCTACTAGACAGTTCTCTGCTTGTTTCTCAAAGCTGGCCCCCTCCCTGCCCAGCCCCATCTCCCTGTCCCCCTTCCTTTCTCCTCACCTTGCCAGTCCTAGTCTGTTCATCCCAGCCTCTCCTTGCCTTATTGACTCCCACTTTCCTTATCCAGCTGGTCTCTCTGTCTCTTCCAGACCCTGTTTCCTTCGCCTCCATGACCAATCTGTCCACTCCCTCTGCCCCCGCTCATTTTGCAGACCTGGGTTCTGTTCTGCTTCCTCTGCATCACCATGAAACAAATCATTTACCATTTCCATGCTCAGACCAACACACAGCTGCATGTGCTGGGAAAGTCTTGCACAGCACAGGAGATCATCAGGAGATTAAACTCTCTCAAGTTTCTAAGCGTAAACAATCTTCGTTAAGGGTTTTATGCCTTGGCGAGTTTTGGGTAGTTCATTTCATAACCTGACCCCAGAGGTGACCCCAGAGTACTGTGAAGATCAGTAAATCGGGTGCATGAGTATATCCAGACCTGTTTTTCCCCCATCCTGCTTGCACTGCACATTTATTTAGTTGATTGTTTGGGGCCAGTCCATAACGTTTCTTGCATCTGTTTGCTGTGCAGGTATCTGGGCACCAGCTGATCGTTTATTCCTTTCCTTAGTTGAATGCATTTATATATCTCTTTAATAATATTAATAAAGCACTCCACATTACTTAAAGCATGCATTCATATTGAATATTAAAATCCTGCTCCATGTCTTCTCATTGCTGATGGCACCATGTGGTTGGCTGGCATGGCTTTAGTTTTAAGGAACCTGTTTTCAGTTTTTAGGCACCTTGCTTCCCCCCCAAAACAGTAGTTTGTATTTTGGATTCTCTTGGTCTCTGTCTTGTCCAGAATGTATCAGGCTAATTTGCTGGTGGTTCATTCTTGCCATTGGCTTTGGCTATCGTATAGTATCTTCCAGGCATCGGGAACCTCTCCAGATTCCAGATGTTTTGTTGAAAGATGGTTCCAGAGATCTGCGCCTGTGCTAGTTTTGCTAGTTAATGGCTGTTTCCTTGGGCTCTGCAGGCAGACACGTAATTTTGTCAGATGCTTTATTTTAAATTACCCTTTGCCTTCCCATGTGCCATCATAGATAATTAGACTGCTTCCTCCACAAGGCTGTTGCTGAAAGCTGAGGATAATTAGATGCTTGTCATGCTGGCTCTTCTGTTACCTTCCTGTACCTGCCCTGCATTCTTGTGCTTATAGACCTTCTGTCTGTTCTTGGCTTTCTCTCTGTCTGGAGGGGCTTCTAAAAAGATTCCTGTTTGACTTCCTTGCTGTGTTTTTCCTAAACTTCACTAGTCTAATCTTTCTCCCTTTAAGCCAGGCTGGTATTATTAGCCTTCCTCTATCCTCAAATACTGCTGTAGCCCATTTTAGACCAACTTCTATGCTAATATTGCAAAAATTTTTACATGTGATTGTACTCAAACCAAAGCCCAGTTTAGAGTGAAGAGCTGAATATGATTTCTGCCTCTTGTAATAAGCTGGTGACTAATTTGCTGTTCCCCTCTTGTCCTCACAGGGTGATAAAGCAGACAGCTTTTACATCGTAGAATCTGGTGAAGTCAAAATCTTGATTAAGAGCAAGGTGAGTTCAAAAAGAATTGCAGGGCAAGGTAAGGTGCTCTGAAGATGGACTTAGGTACAAAAACGGTCAGTTTTCAGTAGGGCAGAGGCTAACAAGCATCTGCCAGGGATCCATTCAAGGGCTGGTAGTGGCTAGCAGATTTGCTCCTCGCATGTTGGTAATGAGGTGGCAGACCTGCAGATGAGACATAATTATGTAAGTTAATCAAGATGGCAGAAGGGCAGAGGCTTGCTGAAGGGCTTGATGGTGTAAGAGGACTGGGCTCTATGATGACAGGCTGATTTCTGTGATGACAAGTGCAAGTGATTGTGGAATGAAAATGATAAGCAATTTGCCCAAACACTCTGTTCTGTTTTTTAAAGAGGCCCAGGCAGGATTGCTGGCATGTACTGCCTGTGTACATCTGTGATCACAGCGTGTGGTCATGGGCATGCTGCACGGGCCTGAGAAGCTGTGCATGACAGTAGGACTAAGGGAGGTTTCTTTACATCTTTCCCTGGAGCTGCTGGTACTCGACACCCTTCACCAGGACAGGGGCCCTAGCAGACCTTGGTTGCAGTTTATTGTACAGCACTTCCACTCTCTCTCCCAGCTTGTGTTAAGATCTGGTATTTGCTCAGCCCTTGGAGGCAGTCTTTGTCTTCCCCATGGTGGCTTGTGGCCATCAGAACAGACTGGGATGATGCCGCATGTCTGCCCAAGACATATGCTTCTCTTGCAAAAGCCCACTGTGGTGTGTTCTTCCAAATGCTGAACGTGGAGACCTGCCGTGGTGGGACTAGAGTCAGTGGCTATTGACCAGTAGTTAGAGTATGGAGTCTTTTTAACCCTCTGCCTTTCTTAAGTCTCTTCAGTAGAGACTTGTTTTGAAACTGATACCTCTCCCCTACAAACTGGAAGCAAAACCTTGTGTGCATCATGCTCAGTATATGTGCTAGATCCAGGGAATAATCTAAAGGTCCTGTGCTTAGAGCAGGAGTGGGCAAAATACAGCCCACAGGCTGGATCTGGCCTGTAAGGCCATTCTATCTGGCCTGTAGGGCCCCTAAAAATATAGAAAATTAATATTTCTCTGCCCTTGGTTCCTGTAAAAAATGACAGGGAAAGCCCAGCAGGCTCCCAAAAGAGGCCCTCTCAGCCCTGCCTCCGCAGCCAGAAGCCCCATGTGGGGCTTCTGGGCTGGGAGCAAGTGGCTGCCCCCGCACAGGAAGTTCAGGTAAGTCCGGGGGGGACCCTGGGCAAGGAAAGTGAGGGGGAAGCAGCCCCTCACCGCCCATGCCCCATGCTGCAGCTGCTCGCAGCCCGCATGAGGCTGCCTGTGTCTGCTCCGGACAGCTCCATGCAGGCTGTGAGCAGTGTGGGGCACTGGCCGTGGTGCGGGAGTGGGGCCGCTTCCCCCCTGCTCTCAGTTTTTCCTCGGGCTCCTTCCCTGTGGGGAGAAAAGTGGCCCCTTGCCCGCCCCATGACCAGCACCCCAAGCTGCAGGCACTCACAAGCCGTGCGGGGCAGTCAGGGGCAGGCACAGGCAGCTCCAGGCCAGCTGCAAGCAGCTGCAGTGTGGGGCGCTGGGTTTGGGGTGGGGAGGGGCTGCCCCCCCCCACCTGTACTCAGCATCGCCTTGTAACCCGGCCTCACTGCCAGGCTGGCAGTGGGGCAGGTTGCAAGGCAGTGCTGAGCGCGGGGAAAAGTGGCTCCTTGCCTGCCCCATAGCCGGTGCCCCATGCTGCAGCCGCTTGCAGCCCACAGAAGGCTGCCTGTGCCTGCTCTGGACAGCCCCACGCGGGCTGCGAGCACCTGCAGCATGAGGCGGCAGGCGAGGGGCCGTTTTTCCCTATGCTCAGCACCTGCTTCTTCCCTGCTGCTTCTTTCCTGTGTGCTGCCCCTCTGCCTGTACCACAGGTCTGGGGGGCACTGGGTGTGAGCGGGCAGGGAGCCAGCGGGAGCACAGGGCCTGCACCGGTGTCCCGGGGCCAGTGCCGGTGGGGCCCAGAGCAGGGTGGCAGGAGCACGAGGTCCTAGCCGGCAGAGGCTCTATGGAGCCAGACCAGCTCCCTCCTCCCTGCTGGTGCAGCCCAGCCCAGCTCCACAGACCCTTGCTGGCCTGTGCCCCGCTCTGGGCCCCACTGGTGCTGGCCTTGGGACATTGGGATGTTGGTCCCAAGATGGTGACCAGGGGGTGGGGCACCTGTCAAGGGGCGGGGCTACCCATGCGGCCCTCGACAGCCTGCCAAAACTGGGCAAGTGGCCCTCCGCCCAAAATAATTGCCCGCCCTGGCTTAGATTGCTGACCCGTCACGTGTCTGTGATCCTCTCTGAAGGAAGGGCTGTATTTACACTGCTGTGTAGTAACAAATTCCTGCTTCTCGCCTTCTCTTCCGGTACAGACAATGACAAGTAAAGATGCTAACCAGGAAGTAGAGATTGCCCGGTGTCACAAGGGACAGTATTTTGGAGAGCTTGCGCTTGTTACCAACAAACCCAGAGCAGCCTCTGCCTATGCTGTTGGGGAGGTCAAGTGTTTAGGTAAGGATTCCTCATGTCATTCCACATCACCTCTGCTGCCGAGTGCTGTTCTAGGTGGCTGTGGAGCCACTCAGTCCCCCAATGCCTGTTGGTGCCCCAGTTGGTGCCAGAGGCTTGGCCTAGAAGGGGCTTTCATTATCTCTTTGGGAACCACCATTTCCTTCCTCCTGCCCCTTTGGACACTGCCCGCTTTTTGGAGGAGTTTGGTGGAATAACAGAACAGCTTAGATGTTGTTTCTGGCCCTCGCCTGGTGCTTGCTGTCCCAGGACGGGGGATCGTGGGCAGACTCTAGGAGATCTGCAGTGTGGTGGGCGGCATGAAAGCATGGCCTCCATCTGGCCTGACTTTTACTGTGCATGTCACTCAGGACTTTGAGATGATTCAGCTGTGGCTGTCCTACAGTCACATTTGGCCTGCTTGTCTATCCTAAGGGCACGGCTGTGGCTTTGCAAGGGCAGCAGCGTCAAATTGGAAGCCTGATTTCTGTGGGAAGTGGCTTCTGCTGAAGCAGGGAAACCAGGTGGGCTGGACTTGTGTTCCAGGAGTTGAGGAGATGTCAGCCGGGCACTCCTTGTTCTGGAGAGCAGCTGGTTACGTGTCCCCTTCTCTCCTTGTTTCTCTCTAGTCATGGACGTGCAAGCATTTGAGAGGTTGCTCGGGCCCTGCATGGACATTATGAAGAGGAATATAACACATTATGAGGAGCAGCTGGTGGCACTGTTTGGCTCCAGCATGGACCTGATGGATCCAGGGAATTAGGCACAGGGCGCCTTCAATGCCTTCTCAGTTCAAGACACAGAAAAGCCTCCTTTCAGCAACACAACACACAAGGAAAAATGGACACTATGGAACAGTTACTGCTGCTGTCTTCTTGGGCATTTTAGAACCATAAATTAAGTCTCAGCACAGATGGATGGGTAGAGGCTTGCTCCATGCCTCCACTTTGCTGCTGAAATGTCATTATTAGGCCTAGTTTAAAGATGATTCTAACCCTTTATTCACTTGCTTGGCTCAGAGTGGCGTGTCTCTCCAACAATAAGTGCCTGATACGAAACCCAAAGTGTAAAAGATACGGAGCCCTCTCTTTCCTTCTTGTCTCATAGTGATAAGTTTGCAGAGTGTGGTCTGTAACGGCAGGCTGCTTACCCTCTATGGCGGGCGCTGCCTTCCTGTTACAGGCTTTTGCTATCTTCCTTTGACACTTCCCTGACAGAGCGGCACGAATCTGGTTGTAATTGCTGCACTTGGGTTTGAGGTTGACGGTATCAAGGGGGCTGAACTATGTCAGGGCCATTGATTGAGCTGGCACAGAGGTGTGGTGCCACTGTCTGGAAGCTGCAAGTACTGCATTTCTCTGGTGCAGCTGAGGGGTGGGGACAGGCGTGTCCCGAGTAGCACAGAGAACGGCTCTGTTTCTTTGCGCTGCCAGAGCCCACGGGGTTTGGCTTGTGCAGTAAGAGATGGAGTGGCCTGAAAGGGCTGTAGCTGGATCATCCCCCAGATCTGCTTGTCTCCTCAATTGGGCAGGTTTTATGATTGAGGTATTGCAACATATGACCCTCTCTCTTAGAGAGATCCTCTGTACTGCTAGACTTCACGCGGCATTGCTGTTGTCTGGGTCAGTTTTAAAACTTTTTAAGGAGGCAATTTTTTGTAATTTAAAGGAAGAATATTTGTGTACTTACATGAGCTCCCCTTAGTCCTAATATTTTATGGTAATCTAACTGGATTAGACACAAAGATGCTTCCAAATGCCACATCTTCTTGTTTAAACCTTTCAAGAGTTAGCAGTGTTTGACTTTGTGAAGCCAATGCCTTTGCTAACAAAGCAGCTGGTATATTTGGGAGATCTTTTGGTTTAGGTAATAATTCAGCTAATGGTAGTTATCTAAAATACCTGTTTAAATTGCAGCATCTATTAGATAGACTTCTCCTTCTGCCGAGATTTTATCAGAGTATTATCTAAATGAGAATCAGACATCAAGAGGGACCTTTTTATGGCAAAACCCAGAATCTTTCTACAACAACACTGACTTTTCAGGTAATAATAACTCTAATGACCCTTTCCATCCTCGGTCTCTACAGCTCATGCAGAGCTTCTAATGTTAGACTCTAGCAGAACAGGACCTGCCCTTCACTCCTTGTGGCCATGTGGGCAAAGAGAGAGGATGTTAAAGGTCTGGATTCCTGCTTCTCATTGGCATGATGGATCTGCTCCACTACAGTGGAAGATGCAGAGATGCAGCTGTGGGGAAGCACTGCTGGCTGGACACTAGTTGGCTGCAGATCCTGCCTTCTTCCTCCCACCTACCCATGCTGTTTATTAGAATGGAGCCGCTCTGGGTTGAATGCTGTCGTTCAGTGACAGTAGTTGGCTTGCATGGCATGTCCAAGTGATGCAAATGGTTTGTAATGGAAAGGGCAGAACCAGTTGCCGTGTCCTTACTACCCTGATCAAGCTGTCCAGCAGCTCTTTGGATTGCAGCCATTCTAGAATGGTGTATGTTCCCTGTTTTGCCATGTGGGTTCTGTTTTGCATTAAACTACAGCCAAAGAAGCAGTAGGAATTTCATTCATGCTTCCAAGGTGACACACCAAAGATGTGAGCTTTCATTAGAGCTATGAGCAGGGGAAGGGCAGTGCCAGGGAGCTTGGAATTGGGTAGTGGAGCTGACAGCTGGAGCCCACCCAGATAAGCCGACACAAAGCGGTCTTTGCACCAGGCTGAGCTGCTGCATGGTGTGCTGTCACACAAGGACGTATGCCATCAGCCGCTCGGCTCCCTCATGCTCCTCCCTTCTCTTCATTGCAGCCAGCAAGGGGGCTGCTGTGAATTCAGTTGAGCTCTGTCGTCTCAACCATCACTTCTCTACATCACAGACCTGGTCTCTATACGTTGTTCTGAGGCCTAGTCCAAGGAAAGCAAGGCCTGCTGGCTTCCTTGGCTCAGGTCTGAAGGATTCAGTGGCTGCAGAAGGCAGAGGAAGGGAATGGAGATAGGGATGTCTTGAGGTCACAGCAGTGGGGAGCCAGCCTGCCGTTTTCCCATCTTGGGCTCCTGGCATGCAGCACTGCAGCACCGTGTCCCATGGCTGTCCTTGGGCAGTGCCGCATCCCACCCAGCTGTGAGGCGTGTATGGTGCAGGGAGACAAGAACCCTCTTAGGGGGACTGCTGATTCTGGAGGTCTCATTTGGAAGGTGGTGAGCCAGGCCAGACTGGTTTATCTTCTGTGGCATAGGAGGGTGTCCTTTGAGAGGGTTGGTTACATGTCCGCCTCTTTGGCTAGCCAGCTAGAGCATCCAGCGAAGCTGGGGAGGGTGCTTGTGAGTGGTGACGTAGATAAGAACCAGCGTGGAGATGGTGGCTTGTAGGCATTCGACAGCATCGGAGCCTCCCGTCTTATCCCAGCCACCTTCTGTCACGTTTGTTCAAATGTCTCTGTGTACACATGCAAGTTCCCTGTCGGTATGGCTCTGTTCAGTGGAGTGGAGCTGCCAGAAATTCTCGGAAAGTGGCAGAGGAGAGCTCTAGTTTAATAAGAGCACTCAGCAGCAAAGTGGGTAAAGAGGAAGGTGTCTTTGAGACCTGAAGAAGTATCTTTAATTTCTGATTCCCTGCTTGTGATTGTTGTGAAGTCAGTGAGAGGAGCTTTTGGTAGTCAACAGTGTCCTGGCATATTACGGTATCTCTGCTCACCATCACAGCACAGATTTCACAGTGTACAAAAAAGGCTGTCTCTTTTTAAAAAAAATAATCAACAAAAATAAAAAAACAAAGTGCATTTTTGCACGGAGGAAAACACGAAACCCCTTTGAATGTCCCCATCCGTTCTTTTCCAGTTAGCTAAAGAATGGGAGTTTGTTTTCAAAATGTATTTGTAAACCGGTCTTGCCAAAATACAAATGTTTTGGTTTTTTCACTCCAGTCACTTCCTGTTGTTACAATTATTGCTACTGCTGGCTCCAGTTCTTTCGACCGTGTTTTCTTTCAAGAGGCCTTCTCCTGCCAGGCTGCAGCACTCGGCCTGCATTTGAAGTTGCGAGAGAAAGTCGCTACCCTCCGAGGAGAATTACCGAAGTCCGCCTCGTCCGACTGGAGCACCGACGCGCTACTAGTGTTTTCCTTCGCTCAGAAAAAAAAGAAACCGAATTCTACCAAAAGATGCTACCTCAAGGCTCCAAGTGCTTGCCAAGGTCTGTCAGCTGGGAGAAGTCCACGAGTCGGCCCTGAAAACCGGGCTGTGGCTTCGAGGTACCTGTCTTGACGGATTCACTGGGGGGGGGACCCTTCTTTTAATGCATCTGCCATGAAGTATTTGATTCTCAAGGAACGCCTGGTTGTGGAGAGCTCGGTCCTCACCCTGCGGTACTGAGCGAGCCGGGAGAGTGACACCTGCCTGGGCCGACGAGCTGGGGGCAGCTTCGCTGCGGGTTAATAAAGAGCTGACGTTGTGTCCAGCCTTCCTGGCCCACAGTGTGCGTGTGCTTTATTCAGTGACCCGGGGCCGGGCTTGGGACGAGCCCGGCGCTGCCCCGTCTGCCGGGCGCCCCTCCGCCAGCTGCACGTGGCTCGGCGGCGCATGCGCAGCGCGTGGGAGTTGGGGCTGGCGAAGCCGTTAGCCGTCAGGGCGGCGCGGCCGGGCCCCGCGCGCTTGCTGTAGGCACCCCCGCCTGCAGGGCTCCTCCCTTCCCATGGGTGGGCGCCGGAGGGGGCGGAGCCGCCTTGCTACCCTGCCATTGGCTGCGCAGAGCAGCTCGCCTGTTGGCTGCGAGGCCAGGAGTTTCCGGTTCCGGTCCCTGCCCACGTGCCGGACGCGGCGCCGCGGGATGGCGGAAGGCGGCGCCGGGGAGCCGGCGCCCCGAGTCTCGTTTGAGCGGCTTGTTCTGAAGAACGCGGCCGAGCACCACTACCTGCGGGTCTCGCTGTAAGGGTAGCGGGGGCTCGGGCTCGGGCTCGGGCTCGGGCATGGGCATGGGCATGGGCGGGAGCGGCGGGGCCGGTGACAGAGCCCCCGGGCGTTGCCTTGCAGGGAGTTCCCGGACGGCGGCGTCCGCCTCAATGCCGCGCACTTCAAGCAGCTCGTCGTCTCGGCCCTGAAGGAGCTGCACGGAGAGGTGCGTGACGTGGCCGCCAACGGGCCCTCCCGCCGGACCCGCCCCCGCGCTGCCGGCGGGCACCACCTAGGGCTGCAGCAGGTGGCTCCACGGCCGGGTCCAGCCCCTGGGTTTGACACCCCTGGCCAGTCTGGGATCTCAGGCTGAGAGCTCTGAAACTAAACAGGGTCGAGGGCATGCGCGGGCAGGGCTCCCCCGGTGCTTGGTCCCAGCTTCTGCTTTCCACTGGGACCTCTAACCTGGTGGATGGTGGTGCCTAATTAAATTGCGGAAGGTGCTGAAAGCAGGGGGTGGGAAGGGCTGGCTCTAGGGCACAGGGTGGAAGGAACCATGTAAAATGGTTTCCCTCCTTCTGTCTTCATCCGCTTCCTTCCTGCTTCTCCTGTCTCTTTGCCCTTTACTTTGGCCTTTGACTTTAAGAGGCAAAGTTTAAGTCGGGGCCTTGCTGCATTTCCTGCCACAACGCCCATAGTCAGGAGTTGCGTCAGAGCAGCGCAGTCCAGCTGAGCTGTCCTTTATGCTTCAAAGAGAAAACCGCAGCAAGCAACGCAGCCTGCTGGACTGCAACACAGGATGTCCTGACTTGTGTTCCCAGCTCTGCCACTGGGCTGGTGGGTGACCTGGGAAAGTTGTTTCACCTGTTCCCCCAGTTCTCTGAACTGAAAAAAGAAACAAATGATACAGGCATCCTTTGTAGAGCCAGTGGAGATCTCTGGATGCAAAGTACTGTATATGAGGTGGGCATTATTAAAACAACTTTAAAGGTCCAGCTGGAGAAAACTCAGTCTCTTGCCTTTTACTTCTCCATACCAACAGTGCTGTGTTTCTGCACAGGTTGGTGCAGCGTTGCCTGTTGATGTTTTAACGTATGATGAAAAAACCCTGTCTGCTATACTGAGAGTTTCTAGCAGGTAAGTTCCTGATTGTACATACTGTGTAAATATTGGCGTGGAAAGATGCATTGCGTAGCATAACAATGGTGTATTAATAAACTAGTTTAAAACTTCTGTTGCTATTTTTCCCATCAAAATAAAGTAAATACATAGAAGAAAGTGTTACCCGTATTCTGGTCTTGCTGGGATGTGTGTGAATGTCTCCTAGTGGTGAGTCAGCAGTTGCATCTTTCAGTGATAAAAGACAATCCACCACTGAGAGCAGGGAGCTTTTTACTCTCAGGAGGCCACTGGTGTGTCCAGATAATGCATTCTGAAAGGCAACAAAAAGTGTGACAGCTTTACTGGTCTCCAGATATCCTGTATTGTATTTATTGATTCTTGCTCCTCTAGAATTAACTCAGTGTTATCATTTCTTTCTAAGAAAAATGTCAAAGCACTAGGAAAAGAGCAGTAAGAGGCAGACTAAGAAACTATCTCAAACTCAGCATGTTTCCACTGGCACTTCTAGGTTTCAACAACAATAACTCTGAACCCTAAAGAGTGACCCTTGGCAGATTTTTGCTCCTTGCGTATATGCGGGGTCATGCTTGCTGTAATACCCCTGCAGATCCAAGACAAATTAGAGTCACTGTGACTCTACTGTTTGTGCAGGAGCAGCAGAATTGCTTACTCAGTGCCAGGACTGGCTCGTTTCAATTGCTTGGGTCAACTAGAT